>JAWZYV010016624.1:0-647830 GCA_038373885.1 Cheiracanthium punctorium
ATTTGGTCTTAGAGGCCCGAAAATTTTACCGCTAGGAGCGTCCAATAACCTTGATCTGCCTCTGAATGAACCTATAGGAATGACGAAACACCCTGGAAAAAATTATAAACATTCCGAATCTCACAATATTTCCCTAAACGAGTAACTTCTCAGACCATTTCTGAAGGCGATTTTTGTGATTATGAATTTTTTTCTGACCGTTGCATGATACATACAACCTTTCTGTTAGTATTAGTGCATAGTGCATTGGGTAAAGAAGCATATTATTAATTTTTTTACGAGTGTTTAACACCATTGGTTTGCTTTAACCCTTTGAGGCGCAACCCTTTCCCAATGCTGAAAAAAAGGGCAGCCGTGCCGTTGCCATCGCTCGACTTAACTACCAGCAAGATGGCGGACGATCGAAACGTTCATCGCGTGCCACAGATCTAGAGACCCTTTTTTTGACGCAGCTGGGTCGTCAAAAAAAGGTCTCTGTATCTGTGGCACGCGATGAACGTTTCGATCGTCCGCCATCTTGCTGGTAGTTAAGTCGAGCGATGGCAACGGCTTCCCTTTTTTCAGCATTGGGCAATCTATGCAGCTGTTCTCGCATTCTTTCATTTTTCAGCAGATGTCAGTGCTGTTAAAAATAATCGTGACCATTTTTTTACGGGAAATGACGTGCTAAACAGTAAAGGATTCTCGTGGAGCTATGTTACCCGCAACTATTTTTATAGAAATCATATCTATTCTTCGTGACTGGCAACAGTCTAAACGTCAGAGTTTGGTGTTACCAGAGCGGGAACACTGCGCGTTAAAGGGTTAAACAAGGGATTCCCAATATTACTCAAAAACTTTTGAGCTCGTCCGCTACTTTTCAAAAGTTGGCTTCACAGTGTGCGTATTCCTCGGAATATCCACTCTTCCCGTAGTAAATACACGTGTGTTTTAGATTTTATTTCTTGATCTGCTGTATATTGTCCACTATTGCACATTGCTTTGAAATCGTAAGATCACACACAATGGAAATCCGAAATTTTTTTTTTCATGCAAATCGGCCATGGTAACGTAGCTTCCTTTGATCAAAATTTATGTATTTTATTATTAGCCGTGGCTGACCAGGCAGACAGACTGCGGTGCTAACAGTTTGGTCACACTCCCTTGTCTTCGAAGAGTCATGTGACCTAGGAGGTGTGCCCATCTTAGTCTGAGATAGCCACTGTAAGTTGACCCCATGTCACTTCGAGAGCAAAAAGGTGTGTCCAAAACGTGAGCACCGAAGCCTGTCTCGCAAAAATCCCTAAATCGTAATGTTAAAAATGTGTGTCTCTTCTCGCAAGAAAGCTGTAAGTCTCTGTCTCGTCTCGCGTCCATCCCTAGAAGAAATAAAAACAATGCAGTACAGGCCGGGTAATAAATTTAGCATTCAATCAAAGGGTTTATAGAAGAATACACTTTCAGAATTTATTCAAAAATACATACTTACAAACATATTTTAAAATATAAAGTAATGGCAAAGTTTAAATACAATGCACTTGAGATTTACATTAGTACAAACATTCAAAGTGGAATATATATATGTTACATAAAATGATTAACTTCATTATATCATAGATATCGAACAAACGGGAAATAAAAATTATTAGAAGCATACAATCCAGGTTCCTGAGACTGTTCAACACATTTCATGTATTTAAATGTATAGCTGTAGTAGAATAAAATACGACAGAAAAATTTACCCCAAAGATTAAAGGAGATTTTCTGCTTGAGGAATCGACGAATTTTTACTGTGGAAGGTAACTGTAAAAGGTAGCTAAAAGCCTAAAGGAAAATGATATTGTAGACGGTACTGAAGGTTATTAAATCACATAATTTATTTATTGCGTGTAGAAACTTTTTTGTGTGTGTGCATGTGCAAAAATATTTCTTATTCATCTTAAGTTAATTCTAGGCATTTTCTGTCAATGCTAAATACAACGCCACATCAAAATTATCTGGATAAAATTATGTTCTTTTAAAAAGTTAAAAAATATGCCCTGATTCAGTGTAGTACATAAGAAAAAAATTAGAATAATCAATTCCACTAAAGAAGAAAAAAAAATATTCAACTTGTTGGTTAGGTTAACAGGCAATAAATGCCGTGCAACGTAAATTTTATTTTCTGTTTTTGGGAAATAAAAAATCAGAAGACGAATTTTTACCGATTAATCCATTTATTAATGATAGAAAATCCGAGTAGACAGAAAGTCTGCTGTCAGTTTAATCGCACTTTTCTTAAAACATGCAGTCCCTGTGGCTCTATTGCAAGTCCACATGCCATTAAATACTGACCCTAATATATTTGTACTTATATTTTCCTATTTTATGCCGTATTTTTAATTTAATTTTAGTAATAAACCATAAACCTAACATGGGGAGGCTTTCTTCAGTCATCGAATACAGTCATTGATTCATAGGTGATGAAAAGGTTCTGTGAAATAGGGTTCGTGCGGATCCCGGATTTGTTAAAATTCCGAACTTTTGAAATATTTTCCTAAAATGGTCTGTTATTTTAAAATTTCTCTTGCTTTTTTCATCAACTAAGGAAAGAATTTTTTCTAGTGTCACAATTTTTCGAACGTTCGAATTTTAGAAAAGTTCGGAAATTAAGGACCCGTACGAACCCTGTGAGAATGCAGATGATAATTTTGTTAAGGAAAAAAAGAGCTTCGCAGAAAATTTATCAACCTTAAAACATTTTTGAAGTTCACCTAATTTCCCAGCATCAAATGAAAACGACTACGTGATGATGGTCAGTCTTCATAGGCAGTCCAGTAGCTAGGCCATTGAAGGATATTATAAAAAATAATCAATGTTCATCAGGAATGTGTTGACATTTTATTTATTTTTTTGAGATATCTCAAAAAAATAAATCTTGGATCTTATAAGCGCTTATATCCGATATCCCATAGGGAATGCAATCCCGCACTGTTTTTCGCTTCGTGGGATTGCATGATTGAGATTTGATGATCCCACGGGATTAATATTTCATTCAACTAGATATTGATTTCGATAGAGAAAAGAAGGAAAAAGTTAAGATTGTAAATTGTAGGAGGTTTCACTTAAGAATAATACTTTATCTTGTTTGATAATTATTACAATACCTTACATAAATATGAAAATTTTGTCATGATATTCATAATAATATTCTGTTATTTCTTAGTTGCTAAAATAAAGAATGTAAAAAAAGACAACGTAAAGAGCTACTCGTTTTAGTAGTCTTCATCTAATTTTGATAAAGAATACAAAAAAGCTTAACAAGACTTCTTTCTTTGTATGAAACCCTGAGGGAACCATACATTTTTTAGTGGTTAACTGAAGTTCACCTTTTAAAGATATCACTGGCATGGGCGGCCGTTTGGTTGTTTATGAAGAGGGGAGGAGAAGTCAAGGGTTCTGTCCCAGAAAGATACAATATTGAGTGTTAAAGCATTCTGCGTTATACCAGTACGTAATTATAACAATATGGGAGCTGAGGGGGACTAAGGTGTCTACCTGACAATAGGTATGAGCGTCCAAGATCACTGGTTATTATTGTTCATCTTATGCAAAAATTTTTGGCCAATTGAAGATCGAGAAAGAGACGTGAAATTGTAATAAAAATAATTTATTTTTCAGTTTCAATCATGTGGGATTACAGTCTTAATCCCGCGGGACTAGTACCGCAAATATTTGTGCGGGATCCCGCAGGATCCAGTTCCCGCGGGATCGGGATTGCATTCCCTAATATCCCATTGAAAACGGAGGCATATTTTCATTTTTCCACACAATTGTGAGTCTTGCATTCAACCTGAAAATGGCTATCTCTGTTAAAAATCGACAAAAAGTAGAGCTATTTCTCTTTTCTTGTAACCGATTCACATGTCTAAATTAACAATGACAAATATTAACACGGTTAGTAAAAGGACGGTAGTTTTTACGATAGGTTAGTTCAAAACAGTGGTTCGCGACTGGTAGGGTGTTCCCCTTTTGGGGGGGGGGGTGACACATCATTCGTAAGGGGGAGAAAAACAGGTAAAGAGTAAGCGATAATGCATATTTAAAAAAAAATGATCTTATTTATTCTTATTTTTACTCCAAAACATAACTTTTTCGTTTAAAATGTTTATTCAAACTTTAGAGATAATATTATTTTGTAGAAAAGGTGATTCTATGTTTATTGCGAAGAATAACAAACTGTACATATTCTGAGGAATGTGAAGTGGGGGTTGGGCCATAATCGTAAGGGCACAATGTTAAAAGGTTCGGAACCTCTGGTTTAAAATAGGATCAATGGAAAAGACTCTTAGGATTAAGTACAGTTTAGCTCGGGCTGAGATATATATCCATATTAATTATTCCAATAAATCAATAGGCACTAAAGCCAAGCAACACTGTTGAAACATCCTCTTAAGCCAGCGTTTCTCCACCTCTTGCAATCGTTAACATCTTAATCTTGCGATCATTACAAGGATCAACAGTGATTTTCTTAATGTTTTTTAACAGAAATCAAAATAAGTTATTGTGATTATTTGTAATAAATATTAACTAGCATTGATTGGATTGTACTTTTAATGAATACTTGGATTTTCCTTATTATTTTTTTAAAATTCAAATAGATGTAATAAAATCCCAAATATTAAAAAAAATATTTTTTCCCCCACAGAAAGTAAAATTTTACAAGCACATTGCATTTTATCTCTTTTATAATTTACCAAATCGACATTTTAATCAATTAAATAATTTGAATATCGTATATTATTCAATTTAATATTTTGAAAATCGTACGAAGCCATCATTTACGGCAAGACATCTTGAGCAGCCGTTCGGCTTCATGGTCAATCTTCAGAACAGCCTGGGCCCTTAATAACTAACGTCGCTCGGACTATTTGAGTCAGGTGTGATTGTCAACTCGATTACAGATTGAACGTGCAGTGATTCACGACCAATCAGTAATCGAGCGGAAAGTCATCTGATAGACGTCACTGAATGCCCAGGTCGGTATAAAGATTGGTCGTGTTCGACTTTAACTGACGTCAAATTCAGCGATTTCAGCTAGTCTTTGTCGCATAATCTTTGCCAGCAGCTGGATAACATTACGTCCTATATTTTTTTGATAAAGCAGAAAAAATCGTGTACCGCGCAATGAACAAAAGACATAACAAGAAAATCTACAAACAAAACTACAACAACAACAGCAGAAAGGCCATGTACAATAAAGAATTTTGGAATGCATTTGAAAAATGTACAAATACTACTATAAACAACAATATATATATATATATCTAGTGTGTTCTTTCTTTTTTTAAATGCTAAATTTAACCCTTTACGGACGAGCGTCGTGTATACGCGTTCAGCTGAAATTTGCCGCAAAAGACGGCGAACGCGCATATGGGACGGAAATCAATTTGTCCCAAAGGACGGCTGTCATGTATACACATTTTTAAGAGGAACATTTGCACTTGCTGCTAAACGCACTGTCCAGTCTGCTCTTTTGCAGTTGGCAGCTTCTGTTTTTACTTTTTATTTTTCAGAGGGATGGGTATATTTGTTATATAATAGTCTGGTGTCAGAAAGTTAGAATAAGCGAGGTGAAAATATGACTAAAAAAAAGGGGGGATTACTAATGCAGGAAAACATTTTATCTCTTTTGAAGCAATGAGATATGATAATAAAAGTGCAGCGTATAGTACAGATTCTTGGACTATCTCATTCATCTGGAGATGAATCGAATGATCATAGTAGTGGTACCAGTGTTTGAAGTGTATACGCACTTCAATCAACGTTACTTTCAAAAGTACTTTTAAAATATTCCACTTTTTAATTGTACATAAACTTTCCTAAATCTTCTTTTGAATAAAAATTTTTATTACATTTTTATGATAAAAGTTATTTAAAACTTCACCCCAGTTTTATCAAAGGGAATAATACATTTTTTTTCAAGCTGGATACTAATTTTTATACAATCTCTTTTACTTCTAATGTTGAAATGACTCATGGAAATAAGCAGACTATAATACAAAATGTTTTTTTATGTCTTTGTCATACAGAAAAAAATAAAATGGAATGCAATGTGATTTTGAAGATTTTCATGCAGATTAGGCTTAGCGGAGGAAATCTCCTGTCCTCCACTATAATTTTCGAAGCAGCGCTTTTCGTTCCCATTGTAACCTCAGTAAAACTCGGTAGCCATCCGGAAAGGGTTAAAGAAGGTTTTTATGCGTTGATTTCCCTTCCCTTTGGGTGTGACACTGCTTGGGTGGTGAGTTGCTCAAAGTAGCACAGTAGTACTGGCCAGTGTCGCAGAAAGTTCGATCTATTAATATGTAATAGTACTTTTTCTCGATATTGGGCGATATTGGTAATCTACATTCATATTTCTATTGCTATTCTTTGGGTTAAAGGGAATTAAAATCCTCATATCGTAAAGTCATGTTGACGTCGCAGGATTTCCCTGTACGTCATATTGGTCGCAGTGATCAATAAGCGAATTCGAACGTCAGCCAGAAGTCATTGCGACTTGTTTGTAACTATTTGCATGGAACTTGTTTGTGATGTCACTGTGAAGCTGTACTGGCAATGTCAGCAGAAAGTCAGCACTTCATTTTCACTAATTCGCATTGTGACTTATAACGACGTCACATTAAGAACATTGCCCTCAAAGGACATTCGACCCAAGGCATTCTCACGAGCTGGCGTATCTGACGCAGTATAGCATTCATATGCCAAAGGACTGGTGGACCAGATATTACTTTGGCGACAGTTTTGCTGTTATAATTTGAAGTAATAAAATACAGTTTTATCATTTGAGTAAAAAGAATATCCTATATCTGCTCAATTTTCCAACTGAAATAAACAGAAGGAAAAAAAAGTTGACACTGAAATGTTGTAAAAATGCTTGGGAATTCGGAACACGTGTTGAATTTGGCAACACAAAGTTTATAAGCTCCAAAGATGCGAAGAACACGTTAATTCATCCGTCAAAGTGACGTCACGGTGCTATTAGGGATGTTGTTTCATGCGATTTCTGACTTTAATTTTCGAGGAAGGATGAAAATATCAAGACTGAAAAACTATAATTTGGACTTTTTACAAATTCCGTATCGCAGTACCAACATCAAGCAGGCAATGCTGGTTTAAATTGGCGGCAAGTGACAAAAACAACGATTGACTTGCTCAACGCTTCACCAATATTAAGGGAATATAGAGCTTTTTGACGATCCCAAAGCCTCAGCAATATAAACTTCTGGTTAGGTATTTAAACAGGAAAGACCCGATCAAAAATACTGACTCTATTCAAGTTGTTGGGTTATTGCAATCGAATGAATTTGTTGAGGAAACCTTTAAGTTTGATTTTCTAGGGGGCTATTATGTTTTGAAGAGTTTAAAGATAGCTTTAGTTAGTATTTTAATACCGTTGTCAACATCTGTGCAGAAAAAAAGTGTAGTCGATTGTCATCGTAAGATAACATGAGTGCAACACCACGTTAAAATGCTCTGCTGGCCAAGACTACTGTGCTACAAGGGATGGTCCGTTAAAATCTCCCGATGATTAAATATACTCATTGGGAGGGTAATTTCGTTTCAGGATGGCCTGGCGCCTGTCGATCTCTTGGAATTGAATACCTATGTACAAATTAAGCAAGTCCTTTGGGCGTCAGGCGGCGCATGACTCTTGTTTGTTGTGCACCAGATCGAGGTCTTCTTCTTCCTTTTTGCAACGCATGTTCTGCGAGCGGAACCCGTACTTCATGTCTTTTGGCCACTCGTCGTCTGTCTCCAGCAGCTTGTTCACGGCGTCAGAGCAGTCGGAAGGCGGAAGCTCGCCCCCGTACTCCACCGGAAGTATCGAGGGGTGGATGTGCTTGTGCAGAAGACTCATGTCGCTACCGAAGACTATGATCTAGATTGAAGGGGAACGATAAAAAAGTGAGTGCATTGAAAAGATCGTATCTTAATTGAAGGGTCCACGAGAAGAACGACGAGAGTCCAATAAAGCTGATTTTCCGAAAAATCGAAAGATGCACGGGACTTTCCACGTTCTTCCCCAGTAAACTGTATCTTTGGGCTATTTTTTCAGTGTGTTCTCATCGTTCTTTCCCTTTATGGGTTCGGATATTAATAGTGCCACTAATGAACAACAGAATGCAGTAGAAACCTCAACATTGACGAAAAGTGGACTCTCATCGTTCTTCCCGTGGACCCTTCAATTCAAACTGAAAGGGGGAAAAAGTGAAGAAAGTAAATGATTAGGAAACACTTTTCAACTGTATGTTATTTTGCACATATACTAACTGCAGAACAAATCATTCCCCTGATGTAGTTCCTGTCGTTGCAAATAGCGTGATTAGCGTTGCCAGGCGTCCGGATAAAGCCGGACATAGTTAGGCTTTTTGATTGCGTGTCCGGCCAAACTTAGCGGTGTCCAGATTTTGTTAGGCTTTTTACTGGTGACTTTGGATGATTAGTAATAAAGTACTTGAACTGATTTAGCATTCGATGTTATTTATATTTCATTAGAATTTAACAAGATTCATGGTAATAATCAAAAAAGCTTGATTTTAGATACTTTTTAGAATTTTTTTGTTGTACCTATTAATACTGAGAAAAAATCCTCAATTTTGTAGGCTGCCCGGCTTTTTTACCAAATGTCCGGCCAAACTGGCTGGTCTGTCCGGCTATTTGGTTTGGCGACCTGGCAACCCTAAGCGTGATGGAATGGATTTCTTTCGTGTACACATCGTTATTTGCAGGTATGAGTAGAGCTACTTTAGAACAGACTGTTTCGTGTACACATCGTTATTTGCAGGTATGAGTAGAGCTACTTTAGAACAGACTGAATTATACCCCCCAATATTTGTGTTTCCCGTTCTGTATCAATCCGCGAGAGCTAACTTTATCGTATTCGTGCTTGTTATCGCTTGCGATTAACCGAATCTATAATATTTTCTGAAAATAGGTGGTTGTGCTGCAGAAAATTGTTTAAATCATTCAAGGAAAGTCTTTAGATTGTTTTCAGGTTTCCATTGCCGATAGAAAGAAGGAAAAAATAGTTTAAAAAGAGCAGAAGAGTCGGTTAGGAACTACTTAACACCTCACAGTTTCGTCTGAGCGGTTCGCCGGTTCCGTTTCGCTGGGAAACAAATGCGGTGGGAATAAGTCAACTCGACTTCTAGTATTCTTTGGTGTGGGTCTTATTTCATCAGTGAAAAGCCTTTCAGTACGGAAAAAAACACTCAAAATACTGGTATAAAACGTTAAAATAAAATAAAAAAACTTTGTGAAAAAACACATATAAAATGATACTTATAACAAGATGCCTGTTATAAGTATCATTTCACAAAGTTTTTACTTATTTTAAATCTTTCAATAGTCGAAGCTAGCACACATGCGCAACACAACGGCTAATTTTAATAGGCATCGACTAGCACCGGCGTACAGAAATGGAAACTTTGCCGCCTTGTTTATGCCACGGAGGGAGCAAAAACGTTTACCACAAATAAGGCACTAAAGCAGACTTTTTTTTAAAAATCACCATCTTTAAACTTTTAATCTATGTAGGACAGTTTTGTCTGCCCCCATAAAAGCGCTATATTTAATGTTTTAACCCTTTGAGGCGCAACCCTTTCCCAATGCTGAAAAAAGGGCTGCCGTTGCCATCGCTCGACTTAACTACCATCAAGATGGCGGACGATTGAAACGTTCATCGCGTGCCACAGATCTAGAGACCCTTTTTTTGACGCAGCTGGTTGTGACCGGCACAGCCAGCTGCGTCAAAAAAAGGGTCTCTAGATCTGTGGCACGCGATGAACGTTTCGATCGTCCACCATCTTGATGGTAGTTAAGTCGAGCGATGGCAACGGCTGCCCTTTTTTCAGCATTGGGCAATCTATCCAGCTGTTCTCGCTTGTCACCCGCCACTATTTTCATAGAAATCAAATCTATTCTTCGTGACAGGCAACAGTCAAAACGTCAGAGTTTGGTGTTCCCAGAGCGGGAACACTGTGCGTTAAAGGGTTAAAGGCAGTGCATTTCTTTGTATACTTCAATAATGCATGATAAAACATATGTTTTTCTCCTGCTAAAAAGAGACATCTTTCAAACAATGGCTGCCCATAGATCTTATTGAACTGAACCCCATCCTTTGTGCATTCTTCTAAAAAAAACTTTTCATTCTATATGGATCATTTTCGGTAGTGCACATGGAATGGTACAATTTTATTAAATAAATTTAATTGAAGTTCCATACTTTAAATTGAAGTTCCTAATTCTCCGTGGTCTCAACTCGCCACAGCGTCTGCGAAGCCTTCCGCTAAGCCACTGGTTTATTGAGATAATGTAGTGATGTGGGTGCAAAGACAAGCTCAAAAGTAAGTTAAGGTATCTGCCTAGGTCTAAAAAGCCATTTTTATGAAAAAAAAATCGATTGTTGTTTTCTTGTTTTATTTGAAAGATTGTATTCTTAAGATTCCAAAACTGTTTTACTTTTGCTTCTACGATAAATAGAAAGGAAGATACAGCTGTTTGAATGTCCCTTCCAGTTGAACATTGATGCTAAAATAAAATCTTTAAATGCGTTTTCTGGACAACTGTGTTCTTTGTTACCTTGCGTCACGAAAACAGTAACTACTCTAAAAGTTTTAAAGATGTCTTAATGAAATTTTACATAAACATTCTATTGATATTAAAGTGTGTCCGGTAGCAAAAGATAAGCTATACGTATGAAATTAATAAATTTACAGGTACTCTTATAGAAAAAATTTAATTTTTTCTCAAACATTTCAACGCTTTTGTACATAATAGGTCATATTTGAGTGAATTTTTAAAATACAATAAAATTTTTGGTACATAACATGGAAAAGTTTTAAGGAGTATAGTGTGTGAAGCAAATTACTAAATATTGAGAAAAATGCAGTGTAGAGCAGTTGACGTGAGTATGAAATTTTGCTAAATTTTTCTTAAAAAATGCAATCTTTTTCAAAAAGTTATGAAATTTTTGTAAAATAAATTATTGTAAAAATGCAGGAATCACACCAAAATTTTGCATTTTTGAAAAACAATGCTCCGCACGCAGGCAGATACCTTAAACATTTAAAAAATATGTTTGTCGGACTCACTCGTTTCCTAAATTTTTCTCGAATGAGTGGTTTGAAGAGCTTCCACACGACATCTGCGAGAGGTGGAGTGTTGACGCAGTAGGCCACTTTGAAACGTCCTGGCAGGCAATCCTGAAATATAGTGTTAATTAGACGTTGAAAATGGAAAATCAAGTAAGTTATTCCTTTTAAGGGGACAAAAATAGTGTTAGTTTACGCCAATACAGATTTTTTTTTTTTTTTTTTACGCCGTTAAAACTCAACTTGAGTGTAAAAGTAATAAACAAAAACGAACAACTGCTTGAGGATTTTTGAGTGCACTGAAAAAAAAAAAAATGTTCTGTTGATTCAACAAAATTTTAGTTAGCTCTATTTCAAAGGAATATTTTTGTTGAATAACAAAATTTTTGTTCATTCAACGAAGTGTTTTGTTAATTTAACAAAAAATTTGGTTAAAAACCAACAAAATTACACGGCTGAAAAGCGTCAACGAAATTTTTGCTGAATCAACAAAATTTTGTAGACAAAACATTTTTTTTTTTTCAATGTGGCTACCCAACGAGAATGGGCACCAATAAATAGGAATGTACAACTTTTATTAATATTATGAAGTCTGGCTTTTACTTGTACATTTTAAGTTTTCATTTTAAATAAAGCCTATTTCATAATGTTTAAAATATCCATAAACATTCTCATTTATCTACTATTATATTTCACATGGAGTACACTTAATCAGACATTGATTTTTACGAGGGCACAGGACTAAATATGCATAAAGCAGTTGTCAATGATGGTAATTAAACCTATGATGGTAAGTAACCTCCGGCTCCGGTTCGTTATAATCAGAACCTGGTAGTGTAATCACTTTATTTACATCATTAATCACATGGCTTATCGAGTGATAGATAGACCTTCTCGGATAGTACCGCAAATAGGCGCAATTAAAATCTGAAGCCCACAGCATGTTCCTTTTACTTTATATCTCCATGCATACTATTGGTGCGTTGTAACTGTTAATATATATTTCTAGAAGAAAATATTGACTTAACCTTTTGAGGCGCAACCCTTTCCCAATGCTGAAAAAAGGGCAGCCGTTGCCATCACTCGACTTAACTACCAGCAAAATGGCGGACGATCGAAACGTTCATCGCGTGCCACAGATCTAGAGACCCTTTTTTGACGACAGCTGGCTGTGCACGGGCAGAGCCAGCTGTCGTCAAAAAAGGGTCTCTAGATCTGTGGCACGCGATGAACGTTTCGATCGTCCGCCATTTTGCTGGTAGTTAAGTCGAGCGATGACAACGGCTGCCCTTTTTTCAGCATTGGGCAATCTATCCAGCTGTCTCGCATTTTTCCATTTTTCAACAGATGTCAGTGCTGTTAAAAATAATCGTGACCAAATTTTTTACGGGAAATGACGTGTTAAAAAGTAAAGGATTCTCGTGGAGCTATGTCACCCGCAACTATTTTTATAGAAATCAAATCCATTCTTCGTGACTGGCAACAGTCAAAACGTCAGAGTTTGCTGTTCCCAGAGCGGTAACACTGCACGTTAAAGGGTTAAATTAAAAGGTCCGTCACTAGGAAATGTTTTCGGAAGCGGTCAATTTGAAATACGACCCTGGCTGTACAAAGGCACAACTATCATCAACGACAACTATGAAGGAAGGGAAAAATAAGCAAAAGCGAATTGTAAAAGATTATGGGACGCGCGATGCATCGTTGAAAAGCGAATACCCTTGAATTTTATTACCGTGCATTTATCTTTCCCTCGACGAAGAATTTTTCTACCCCCCACCCCCCTTTATAATCGTGCTTTTTCTTTCCTTGGGAAATAAAGGTATAAAGCGTGTGAAATTCCGGCTTTTATCCTGCATTTTTGGACGTGTAAACGGAGCCTAAAATGACTTCGCCTCAGTAGTTTCGAACTGTAAGTGATTTGCAATTTTTTACTTTTTTAATCCACGTCCCGTGCTCAAGGCACCCTTCTTCTTATCATAAGTGGTATCCAGTGCTGTCAGATTGGGGGGGAGGGGAAGTTCGAAGGCCAGATTGGGGGGGGGGAGGGGATGTTCGAAGGCCAGATTGGGGCGACCGCGAATTTGGTTTATCACATATTGGCCTACTCTTCCACGATTTAAATTTCTCTTTTACCCCCCTTTAAAATCCCCCTAAACTATTCCAACCCCCTAAAAAAAAACTTTTAGGGTGAAAATTCCACCGAATCTGGCGGGAAATCCCCCCAATCTGACAACATTGCAGATAACCCGCGTGTAGGTTTGCTTTAACACAACACAACGTTCCCGTGCTAATAACGGGTACCAACAGGGTCTGGCACTTCACATACTAATAAATTTACCTGCATGAGAGAGCAGAGCATCCACATCAGCCTCGGGGTGCAGGAATTGGAGAAGTGCTGGAAAGAATAGTCCCTGAAGTCCCAGATGCCCACGAACCCGTTGACCTGAGTGACGGGATTCCTGAGGACCCACTGGCTCAGGATGTTCCCCGCGCCCACAAACTCCTTGAAGTTGAAGGATTCGGTGCACCACAGACCTGCAAAGAAACATAAAAAGTACCAGTTAACAGTTCACTATGCAGAAAGGAAGATACCACGGGCATTTAATGCTGCAGACATCGCGTCCTATGATCAACACGCATGTAGCGCAGTAGCAAGGTGGTACCACGTGACTATCTGACTGAGGGGACAGTAATCTTTTGGACATACCGGGTTGCCGGGTCCCCATTGGAAATTTACGTTGAAATTCTTACAATCTGTCCAATAAACGGACAGAAGTGGTCCAAAGAGGGGTAAATTTCCACCCATTGGAAATTTACATTGAAGGAAGTACACTCTCCAAAAAAAGTATTCGAGCAAGAGAGAAATTTCCTACGTTGGTTTCGTATATTAAACCTTATTTATTAAAGAATATGAATTAGTCTATGTATAAATATGACTTTCTATATTTCTATCAAGTTGTGCGTTTTTCAAAAACACAATTACTATTCGCAAATCTAAAATAGGAAATTTCTCTCTTGCTCGAATACTTTTTTTTGGAGGGTGTATATCCCCTACAATGAGGGGCACTTGCCGATATGGAAAAGGGCAGAAGTGTTGGCTACTTTATTTTAAGGGCACTCTATGGGTGGGCCAACCAGGGCCCCACTGTAATATGCTTGTCCGCAAAGGGCAATTTCCAAATTTCGTTCCCCCTATGTATAGCTGAATTATCATGTTCATACGGATGTAATGATCTAAAATTTTTTTGGTCTATATTTCCATGTAGTGCCCAGCGCGCGGGGCCCCCAAGGGCCCGTGCGATAATCAAGGTCGAGTTGCTTCCTATGAAACTGATGTTGCTCGATGTGTCAAAATTTGGAACCAATCTCGGCTGAGAGACTTGCACTTCGATTGGTACTCCCAGAAGTATCATTTTTCAACACGGAAGGTATCAAAGCCAAGAACAGATTTTACGCGATTCCTTTGGATTACACCGTCCTACATCAGTACAGTCGAAAGAGGTTGTCATATTCTCGAGAGCTGGTTGGCCGCATCGATGCTTCTAAAAGTTGGTACGTGAAGTGTTAACCCTTTGAGGCGCAAACCTTTCCCAATGCTGAAAAAAGGGCAGCCGTTGCCATCGCTCGACTTAACTACCAGCAAGATGGCGGACGATCGAAACGTTCATCGCTGGCCACAGATCTAGAGACCCTTTTTTTGACGACAGCTTGCTGTGCCCGATCGAAACGTTCATCGCGTTCCACAGCCAGCTGTCGTCAAAAAAAGGGTCTCTAGATCTGTGGCACGCGATGAACGTTTCGATCGTCCGTCATCTTGCTGGTAGTTAACTCGAGCGATGGCAACGGCTGCCCTTTTTTCAGCACTGGGCAATCTATCTAGCTGGTCTCGCATTCTTACATTTTTCAACAGATGTCAGTGCTGTTAGAAAGAATCGTGACCATTTTTTTTACGGGAAATGACGTGCTAAAAAGTAAAGGATTCTCGTGGAGCTATGTCACCCGCAACTATTTTTATAGAAATTAAATCCATTCTTCGTGACTGGCAACAGTCAAAACGTCAGAGTTTGGTGTTCCCAGAGCGGGAACACTGCGCGTTAAAGGGTTTAAAAAAAAACAATAACGAATAATTGATATATTTTGCCTACCCAAGCGTTTCGAACCCTAAAATATGTCCAGGATTTAAAAAAATAAAATACAAAGCTGTTATCATTAATGTTCTAGTAGTGCGCGAAAGTAATATACGAGGGCAGTTTTTCTTTTCATTCTCCGATGGCGTATAAAGGAAAGACAACAGTAAAGAATAAATAGAATTTATTGACAAAAAGTAGGTACGCTTATGATTGATTACTTTTCGACGTAAGCGTTATGAACATTCGGGCATTTGTCAAATCGGTAGATGAGCTTTCCAGTGCCCAATTCGAGAAGCGTAACCGCCAGGGATGGGACTATGGGCCTGAACGTTGCTCGGAAAATCTTCACTTTTCTGGAAGCTTTGGACTCAGGCAACAGATGGAAATACCCCAGTGATAAGCCAATGACCAAAAGAGGCCAACTAGGGGTTGCAAAACAATGGTGATGGGAGATCTATACAGTCATCATTGGGCATTGATATAGAGAGAGCCGAGTGATTTCTGATACTTGAACTGAAGAACTGTCTGGGATACCAGAGCAAGATAAACCGAAGCTTCCAGGCAAATGAAGTTTTGCAAAACTATATGCAGGCCATTGGTCGCATCACTTGCTGCAACGTTTCTGTAAGAGTGCATTGGAAATTGTCATCATTGGACATTGATATAGAGAGAGTCGAGTGATTTTTGATCCTTGAACTGAAGAACTGTCTGGGATACCATCAGAGCAAGATAAACCAAAGCTTCCAGGCAAATGAAGTTTGTTAAAACGATATTCAGGCCGCATTGGTCGCATCACTTGCTGCAACGTTTCTGTAAGAGTGCATGGGAAATCGTCTCTACCTACCTTATAAATGCCCGAATCTTCATGGCAAATATGCCGAATAATAAATTCTGTTTGTTCTTTACTTTTAGTTTTCTTTGACGGAAGTTTAATAAACGTCTAACGGAAGTTGAATAAAACACAGCTCTCGTGGTATATTCAAGTACCAATGGTTAAAAAAGTTATTCAGATCAGTATATACCTCCTGTTGTACCTCAAAGGGGGGGGCCTAATTTCAGGTCATCAGTTTGTTCAGAAATTTGGAAAGCCGCTACCTTGCAAACGTGACAACTTTTGAGCTTTTTATATTTGGTTTTCAATGGGGACTTGAAAGATATCTACTGATGAGATTACTTTTGTGCATCTGTAGAACATAATTGCAATAATCTTTATTCCATTTTATTTATTTGTTTATTTTTATATAAAAAACATTCCTTATGAAGTTTTTAATATTCATTTTTTACTAAAAAATTTTTAGAGACAAATCTGACAATTTTATTTGTGACACAATTGAAAACATGATATTCCGCTCCAAAATCCAAGTATAAGCCAAATAACAAAATCAACACACTAAAACCATGCAAAGACTTTAGCTGTATACCATTTTTTTTTTTAATGTCCAAAACGACATTTCTTCCATTAAAATACGTTAAGAGTGGTTTGTTTATCAGTGTTTTCACTAGAATGCGAGAACGTGAGAATCTCGCATTTTTTTTTTCTTTTTCTCGCATTAAAAAGTTATTACTGCGAGAAATTCGCGCACCCTACAAATCGGTTTCACAAAGAAAAAAAAATAAAGAACACTGAGTGCAAAAGTGGATTCTCAAGAACTAAAGTCTATGAAAGAAAAAAAAAGAAGGGTTCTGGGAGCATTCTGATCCTGGAGGGATCTTAAACTGGGTTATTTTTATTGCATGTACCTGTGCTTGATTTAGACTTGGAGGTCCAGTTACACTCAATAAAAATAACTAAAAATCATTAAAAAAAACCTTGATTTTGGATATTTACCTTACAGAGGAATGAATACCCATTTATAAATACCTTGCCCACTGGGTATTTACCCAACCCAAATCTATTAGCAAAAAATTCTAGCCCATTTTATGAAATCTCACTCAGTTTGGGGGAAAGGGTGAGAAATTCTCACCCAGTTTTTTTCTGTAAGGAGAACCCTGTTCATGCCACATAAACGTAGTTGCTAATGTGGATATACTAAATTCATTCAAATGCTGAAATATTCAGAAAACTCATATGGCAAGCAAATTTGATCGATAACCAACTGCGAGTGGGTGCAAATGCACTTTGCAGTATTCGCGTACTTATTTACCTATTTTCATGATGAAGATAGCTCTTCCTTGTGCATCTCTGTGGGCGAGAAAGTTGAAGATATTGCATCTAAGAATTTCTTCCATGTCTCTGGGCCTTCGGAAAAGAACTGGATGCTTCGCTCGGTATCTAGAGAACAAAAAAGACAAATCATGCTAAACACATCGACCATAAAACACTTTCTAACGGAAAAAAGTTCCTTTTTGCGCCAGATGTGGCGATGTATTGTCATAAGACCTGGTGAGATTTTGGAGATAACCTAAGAATAAGATGTACGTCCCTATAATGCAATTTTAAGAGACCCTGTAAATCATATCTTCCCAACGTGGGCGATAACGCCCCCTTGTGGGCGTTTGAGGCTTTCAGAGGGGCGGTAAAAGACCCAGAGAAAATTAGGGGGCGTTGATATGGCACGGTGGGGCGTGGGAAGATTAACCAAATATAGTCTTAAAGAGACCTAAAAATGATGCTGATAATATTTTAATAAAAATAAATTTTAATAAAAATACTTTTTAATATAATTAAGTATGCGTTTTGATTGTTCTCTGAAACTGTCAATTTATTTACTTAGAAAGCAATAGTTTATTATCTATTACTTCGTATTATCAAAACCCCTGCCTTTCCTTATAACAGGTAAGCTAAAACTTTTATTCCTCTTTTTTTAAATGAAGAAAAAATTCAGTAGCGTTTCAATTCCAACAATATTCTATCTATTAGTAATTTTTTAAAAATTAAATTCTTGTTTTCACCATGCATTATGTACGCTCTTGTTTCTCTGGAGTGGGAGGGGGGCGGTATTGAAATATTCCCTAGAAAAGGGGGCACCAGTTCAAAAAAGGTTGGAAACCTATGCTGTAAATGATAAATTTTATTTCCATCTTTTAAGAGAAGAGTGAGCTATTATAAACATTTGCATGCTTATTGTATTGTGTTTAGTATTATTGTGTGTAGCCACAGTGAATTTTACGTGCACCAGCTCCCATTAGAGTACCACAGCAGTCCAGCCGACAGATGTTGTCACCCTCCCAAGAGCTGACAAAGGTCGGTACTGCTTTACTTTCGGTCTTCTCATGGGAGTCGAGCTTAAGCCGACTAGGTCACTGAGGGACATTTTTGGTTGTTTTGTGAAATGTAATATAGGAATTCTAGTCTACATTACATATCCTGGGAGTGTTTTGGACAATTTTGTGTTATCTGAGTGCTGAGAATGACAAGACATCCAAAAAAATTTTGAAGTCCCTCATTTAATTAATTTTTTTACAAGATAGTTATAATTAAACTTCCCCTACAACGAGCATTCTGTAGCTGAAATCGGAGAGCTGATTCCCACCAAATTTGGTTTATAAACTGCACACCAGATGTGCCCAAGGAAGATTTCTTAAAAGTTTGGCTCAAAAAATGTCCACTAGTTGGCGCTTTGTTTGGTGAAATCAGCTCAAAAATGACCCAAATTAGTTATTAAATTCTTGACTGAATAAATGTTGAAATTGTTTGTACATTCCGAATTAGGCATTTCCATTGTCAAATTTGCTATTTTTCCAGGCAAAACGCCACCTGCAACCCTTTTCCAATGCTGTAAAAAGGGCAGCCATTGCCATCGCTCGACTTAAATACCAGCAAGATGGCGGACGATCGAAACGTTCATCGTGTGCCACAGATCTAGAGACCCTTTTTTTGACGACAGCTGACTGTGCCGCATAGCCAGCTGACGTCAAAAAAGGGTCTCTAGATCTGTGGCACACGATGAACGTTTCGATCGTCCGCCATTTTGCTGGTCGTTAAGTCGAACGATGGCAACGGCTGCCCTTTTTTCAGCATTGGGCAATCTATCCAGCCGTTCTCACATTCTTCCAAATTTTCAGCAGATTTCAGTGCTGTTAAAAATAATCGCGACCATTTTTGTACCGGAAAGGACGTGCTAAAAAGTAAAGGATTCTCGCGGAGCTATGTCATCTGCAACTATTTTTACAGAAATCAAATCTATTTCTTCGTGACTGGCAACAGTCAAAACGTCAGAGTTTGGTGTTCCCAGAGCGGGAACACTAAGCGTTAAAGGGTTAAGCGTATCTGATGTACAGTCTACATACCAAATTTGGTTACAATCCGTTCACCCATTTTAGCAGAAGAACCCTTTTTTATAGGGGAAGTTCAACTATAACGACGCAGATAGAATGTGTTCATCAATTACATGTAGCAGTCTTATGACTGACGCAGATAGTTCTTACCTGTAATAGTCCTTCACTAAGTTGGCAGCACGCTCGTCGTTGAATTTCCGAGCCCTGAGGAATCGAAGAAGGAAGTCATCGTCCAGCCGCGAAACCAGATCTTTCTCACCTTGAAATAAAATCTACTGTAACTAACGTACCACGAACTTATTTATCTCGAAATAAACATGAATGAACAATGTGAGAAAGATAAATGGCGTCCAAAAACGAGCATCTGGTGAGCACTTTCCAAAGAAAGAAATCTCACTTGCCCATGAACTACAATGTAATAAATTGGCAACTTGTCTTTTCTCTTCTTCTATGAATAAAAATGCAAAAATCTGGAGTGACTCCACTCGAACTTCTGAATACGTGATTTTTACAAAGCGTTTAAATAAATTTGATTCATTTCAATCGGATGCGATGTTCAGATGCTTGTGCTCTTCAAATAATTTTAGTGTATAGGCTGCAATGTATGAGAATGCTTTTTTATAACCTTGTAAAAACTATATAAGCGCTACATACACTAAATGAATGCGATCTGCTTACGTAAAAAGCAATCTTCCGGCAACAGCACAATTTTTATTTGTAAACTAGATATTTCTCGTCTTTATCTACTTAAAAGTAAACCAGGAGTGTTGCCAGAAAAAGCTTTTGAGGGGATACCAAATAAATCGTGAATGAATAAACAGCATTTCGGTTCGACATAAGCTGATGCTAACTAGTCCGAAAATTTCAGGGGGTGGGAGGACATAAAGCCCGATATCTAACTCCCTACCTACGCCCCTGAAGTAAATAATAAATTTGAAATTATATTTTAACACCGTAGAAACAGAATCCACTGTTACCAATAAAGCTTTTAAATTCTAAGAAATTTGAAGTTATACCTATAGCTCATAGACTCGCGAAATGAAAATACGTACATAAATATGACACAAATCGAATATTAACGAGCGATTTAAATTAAATAACAGAAAAATTTAACCTTTTAATGTGCTGTGGTCGCGCCGTGAAACCACTTAAATCCAACGCTGAAAGAGTGTAGCCGTTGCCATCGCTTGATTAAACTACCAGCAAAGGGACATTTGATTGAATCTCGTCAATCGTTAGCGGCCTCACAGCCTGCTGTGTCGTTTTTGTTGTTTAAGACCAAGCTACACGAGGATTATCTGCCAAAGAGGAGTGGTGGAGGATTCTTGGACGGATTCTTAATTTTTTAAGAGGAAATGCGTTTTCACGTTACATCTGTAGAAATCCTCCCCAAACTTCAGACCGTTAACCCTTTAACGCGCAGTGTTCCCGCTCTGAGAACACCAAACTCTGACGTTTTGACTGTTGCCAGTCACGAAAAATAGATTTGATTTCTGTAAAAATAGTTTCAGGTGACATAGCTCCCTGAGAATCCTTTACTTTTTAGCACGTCATTTCCCGTAAAAAAATGGTCGCGATTATTTTTAACAGCACTGACATCTGCTGAAAAATGGAAGAATGCGAGAACAGTTGGATAGATTGCCCAATGCTGAAAAAGGGCAGCCGTTGCCATCGCTCGACTTAACTACCACCAAGATGGCGGACGATCGAAACAAGGGTCTCTAGATCTGTGGCACGCGATGAACGTTTCCAAATATCTATCCAACTGTTCTCGCATTCTTCCATTTTTCAGCAGATGTCAGTGCTGTTAAAAATAATCGTGACCATTTTTTTACGGGAAATGACGTGCTAAAAAGTAAAGCATTCTCGTGGAGCTCTGCCACCCGCAACTATTTTGATAGAAATCCAATCTATTTTTCGTGACTGGCAACAGTCAAAACGCCAGAGTTTGGTGTTCCCAGAGTGGGAACACTGCGCGTTAAACGGTTAAGACAGCCATTTCTGTACTTTTAAAATTGAAAAATACGATTTGCCTATAACATTTCCAGTGTTCGAATGTCACTCTGATAAATGATAGTGAGGAAGTTGAACATTTGTGGGACACTCACGTGACAGGTGTTCCCGTATCCTGGCCAGGTGGGCCTTCACTTCCTCGGGCTTCTCGTTGAGTTCCGCGTGGGCCTTTCGCCTGTCCTCTTTCGAGAGGGTGGGATCCAGGAGAGGACGATACACGGAGCCGTCTTCCACCTTCACCGGCCTGGCTGAGTCCATTCTGGTGGGGGCGAGAGAGAGAAGAAAAAAGGTGCATTAGGCACCGGTGTTGGAAAAAAAGAAAATAAAAATCTGGAAAACTTTCATAGTTTAAATATGCACTAAAGTGCTAGAGTTTAAAAGCTTATCATAATCCATGCGCAGTCCCTATTTTTCTTTGCTTTTCTTTCCATTAACCCTTTGAGGCGCAACCCTTTCCCAATGCTGAAAAAAGGGCAGCCGTTGCCATCGCTCGACTTAACTACCAGCAAGACGGCGGACGATCGAAACGTTCATCGCGTGACACAGATATAGAGACCCTTTTTTGACGACAGCTGGCTGTGCGCGCACAGCCAGCTGAGTTTCGATCGTCCGCCATCTTGCTGCTAGTTAAGTCGAGCATTGAGCAATCTATCGAGCTGTTCTCGCATTCTTCCATTTTTCAGCAGATGTCAGTGCTGTTAAAAATAATCGTGACAATTTTTTTTTACGGGAAAGGACGTGCTTAAAAAGTAAAGGATTCTCGTAGAGCTATGCCACCCTGTCACACGCAACTATTTTTATAGAAATCAAATCTATTCTTCTTGACTGGCAACAATCAAATCGTTAGAGTTTGGTGTTCCCAGAGCGGGAACACTGTGCGTTAAAGGGTTAACCCCCTTCGGCTCTGAATTTTTAATAGAGCAGATAAAAAATCAACGAGTAGTTAGATGTGCTGCACTATATGTAAGTATCTTAAATATGAAATATTATAACATTCAGCCAATTACCAAACTAATTGATTAACATTAAAAAAAATCGTGTCCTGTTATTAGAGCATTTTTTGAAATTAAACATTTAAAAAAAAAGCTCTAATAACAGGACAGGAGGCTATGATTGAGCAAAAGGAGAAAACATTTTTAGAGTTATTTTGTATGAAACCTTTCGAAACAATTTATTTGTTCGTGAAAACATGAAAATACTCCACACTTCGCGTGCATTTTGATTGCATGCATGCATTCTTAAAGATACATTTAGCTTTTGGCTTCAGATGTCTTCAGGCCCGGACTGGGAGGGTAGGGGCCCGCCCGTCTCAAGAGAAGGGGGGGGGCCGGGTTATTGTATAACCGATAAATATTAGGATGTGCTTACTTTCGGGGTATGGGGGGGAGGAATGATGTTATTATTAATTAATTATGATTGATAATTAATGCATTCATAAAATATTGATCTATTAATTAATAGGCGTCATTCATATTAATGAATCCCTTCTTCATACGGGAACCCTCTCTCAAAAAATTTTGAGAACTACATTTAAAATGAAGTGTTTTGAAGCCTTCTGGGGCGCAATTGCAGCTGCAAAATATTTTGCAATTGTCAATCTTAATTTAGGTACTATCAATATAGCACTTTTTTTTTTACTTCTTTCTTTTTTCTGTTTGGGTGCCCGCCGAGGGTGGGGGCCCACCCGTCTGCAGACAGTCGGACACCCTAGCCAGTCCGGACCTAAATGTCTTGACACGTCCATTACCTTCTCTGCTGGAGATTTTCTGCCATCTACAAAGCAAAAAACATGCCAAGCGCATAGATTACAAAACACTTTCCAACACAAAGACTTTTTGCGACAAATTTGGTGATGTATTTTCCTTAAAAGTGGCGAGATTTCTTAGATAAGATAATCTTGTATTATCTTATCACTATGAGTGCAATTTTATGAGACCCTGTAAAAGACCTTTAATTTTTTTTTCAACGTTTCCCTCCTTACGGTCTCTCCTTTCCTACCCTTTATATTTAGATGAATGTTGCTCTTTACCTAAGAAAATTAATAAAACAAATCCCGTGTCTCTACGCGGAATAGTTAGTAAAAAAAATTATTTTTATGAATGATGACTTCCACCACTTTACCTACTGTGTTGGCCTCAGTTTCCAAACGAAAAAATCTTTACTTTAGGGGACCCATTATGAGTTGATAAAAGTTAAATAATGATCCCATTATTGAGTAAGGGAATTAAACGTGTGAAATTAACAGGTACAGCTTTACCTGAATGGATCGGTACAGTGTTATGAAATGAGCGATAATTTAGTCTTTTAGGGGGGGTCATCCAGTAATTACGTTACGCTTCCAGCAATCGCTTCCAGAGAAGCAATTTTAAAGTGCAAAAGGAAATCACAAAATAATGATGTGGGTTACTATGGTGTTGTAACTTACACTAGAAACTGTCAAACGTGCGTTACAGGAAAATTGTAGCTAAATTAGGATTTCAGACGTCAACTGTGTCTATCGAATTATTATTATCATGAATTAACTTCACTTGAAAAGTATTAGGTTGTAACGAAAGTTTCCCGGCACCGCAAACATCGTCAGCACAGTTCGCGTTGGCGTATTTGCTCATACTTTGCCAAACAATTTTTGGCATTTGAAAGAAAGAGGCTTACTTTATAACACTGTGTTGTGAAATCTGTAAAAAATATAGTTATCATTAAGTACAGGGTGTCTCAAATGGAACTATCACTCTAGAGGATTAGAACCATCATTTACTTCCAGTTGTGTTGCAAAAAGTCAGCTACATAATATCAACGAATTATGAGTACAGCTTTAAGTACTATTGTTGTATCATGTGACACTGTGCAGGTTTGGTACCGAAAGTTCAAAAACAGTTATCTAAGGAGTTAGAAGTTAGTTTTTCAGGCAGATATGGCGGAAAACTTTCGTTACAACCTGATAATTACATTTTATCACTTTGGAGACATCCGCTAATTGCTTGACGACAAATGCCAAAATTTTCAAATTGATATATCTCGGAAACTATTCCACGTAGAGATATGGGATTTGTTTTATTAATTTTCTTAGGCAAAGAGCAAGATTCTTCTAAAGGGCAGAAAAGGGGGGACCGTATAAAAATTAAATTTGATATTTTAATATGTATACAACCGCCTGTAAAAAAAAAAAAATGCCATATCTGAAAGCTACTCATAATTGGACGAACTTTTCTAATTGGAAGTCTGTTTCGACCACTTACGGTTTAAAGGTTTAAAAATAATCGCCTTAACATCAGTTTTGAATCACCCGGTATGACAACTTCGTTTTCTTTCAAAAAACCGAATATCTCTAAAATACGTTTTCAAGAATGACTGCCCATAGAGTGCGATGTATCGGATTTTTTCTCCTCCTGTAAAATAACTATAAATGCTACTTACACCATTTTCAATAAGGTACACGGTACTGTACATAGAAAAAAAACATTAATATCGCACAAATCGAAGTATATTTACAGCTGTTAGAACAATGAAAGGGTGGACAATAGAGATGAGTTCTAGGGATTGACACGAGACGGCTTTTTGCGAGACGAGACAGAGATTTACATCTTTTTTGCGAGACGAGACACACATTTTTAACATTACGATATAGGGATTTTTGCGAGACGAGACAAAGGTTTTAGGCTATTTTGCGAGACGCGAGACGGCTATTTTTCGTCTCGCGTCCATCCCTAACGGGCTCATTTTTTGAAGCCCGAGCCCGAGCAATATTATTTAAGTTGGAGCCCGAGCCCGAAATTTCAACTAAAGATTAAAAAAATTCAATTGCTTCATTGATAGAATACAATAAATTTTGCTGTTTGTGCAAATTAACGACAAATACAGTTGCAAACTCCCAATGCACTTTCTAATTCTTTATATTCATGTTTATCAAATGATGTCCGAGCTCACGACTAGCCGCCTTTCTGAAATAGCCAAAGAGCTTCACGCACCTTCTAGGCACCCGCGCCGCTATTTTTTTTTTTTATAAGTACTTTTATTTTTCTCATGAATCACATTTTAAAATCTGTTTCAAGGAGCACTTTCAATAAATGAGAAATTTTTCACGAGCCCGAGCCCGAACGCAATTGGCAATTACAGAGCCCGAGCCCGGTTCGGGCCCGGGCTTACGGGCATCGGGCTTTCGGGCTCGGGCTGAGCCCGTCTCATCTCTAGCGGACAACAGAACAGACAAATTACCGAAATCATAAAGACCTCTCAAACTTGTTGATAAGTTAAAAATACAAATATTCCTTTTATACAATATAACAGTATCCGACGAACACGGAGAGCGAGAAATTAATTATTTTAAGGGGAAACAGTCTAAAATTAATTTTTCACACGCTAAAAATCAAAGTTCGCACTTTTGTTCCATGAAAAACCCATTAAACCGTTTTGGGTTGTAACGCATTTAACGGGTTTTCGTCGGTAGACAAAATTCCTCCGACCGACGCAAAACCCTTCCAGTCCTACGTAGATAGGCCTTAGCCATTCCTTAACAAAACACAGACAATAACAACGGGCGCTAGAAAACATTTTACGAAAATTTGTCTACATTTAATATATTTAATTTTCATCCACCAAAAATAAATAAGTTCATATTCAATTTTTATTATATACCCAAATCGAATTTCATGCTCTTCTGGAAACGCGCGCAGATGGAAGATTTCGCTTTGTGTACACAGCTATTTCCATAAACATGCAGACGATTTATTTGTGGAAAAAAAAAAGTTTGATAAACTGCGTAATCTGGAAAAACTATTTTAAACGAATTGGAATCCCAATTGTATGACGTCCTATTCACTTAAAATAGGTAATTTTGTCACGCCAATGACCCACTTTTTTTACTATCAGAAATAAAATGGTGCTGAAAAAAAGCAAAAAATCGTTTTAAAAGGAGGGAACGGGTGGATTTAAAGATTTTTAAAATAGCGCAGATTGTTTTCTATATTTTTATACATGATTATGAAAAATTTCAAGCGGATCGTACAAACGGTTTTGAAGTTATTAGGCTTTTTGTCCTTGACTTTGTAATCTTTTTGCAGTAATGGCGGAAAAAGTTTTATCTTGATGTCAGGGTTCAGCGTAACTGTATAGTAGGATGATACGCCTTAAAGTAAACCTTCCCATAAAGCACAATGTATTGGGAATATTTTGAGTGCTCCTGTAGAAAAACTATAAATACTACATAGACCATTTTCAATAGGGTACATGGTACTGTAGATAAGAATAGCATATATAAATTTCGTAGAAATCGATGCATATTTACGCGAACACGGACGTACAGACGGACAGACAGACAACTCGAAATCATAAACACTTTTCAACCTTGTTGGAAAGTGTTAATGATAGCGTTCTGCTATTCTTGCATGTATTATTAGTAAGGCACTAGGTTCTGGTGTTAAAATTCTCGCAAATGTAGAATACAGAGTAATGCAAAGATGTGTTCTAATATTAAGTCGTATTAAGGGGTTAGCTTGGAAAGTGTATCATTATCCCTATGTTGTGCTGTATTTTTCTTCCTTGTTCCATAGAACACTTATTAAATTTTCGAAATCTATATTAAAACCACGTACTAAATCTACTTTACAATCTTCGCCAAGCATATTCGAACTATAAGTCATCTTTATAATCATTTCTTGCGAAAGTGCATCATAATCTATGAGTGTGCCGCATTTGTCTTTCTTGTTCAATAAAACGCTTTTCAGAATTGAAACTATATTACAAATTGCCTAGCAAAACTATTTAACGATCTTCGTCAGGGATATATTCTAACTGTATACTTCACCTTTGTAAATATTGTATGAAGAGTGTATCATAATCCATGAATGTTACGTATTTTCCTTCCTTGTTCCGTTCGTAACTCATTCAAATGCACCGTTTGGCAGTTTCGCGGGAAATATAGAAGATACCGACAAGCTGGGTTCAGTTTTGGGGACTTATTTTTTGGCGCCCAAAATTAGCGAAAATTGGTAAAAAATAGTTATCTGGCAACCCTTGAAAAACGATCCTTCGTTTTTTGAGTAGACAAAAATCCATGTCTGATATTAATAGCACCCAAGAAGAGTTGAAAAAAAAGTCCTCTTTAGATCATCGATTATAAAAGGAATTCAAACAAGATTATACTCGCAGAGTAACTAATATTTTCGACATAATATGTGATTTTGGTACATAAATACGACTAATTATGTCAGGGACTTCAAAATTTTTAGAATGCTTCTTTAGAAGCTGTACACTGAAATAAACGATAAACCTTTATCAGTTACAAGACTTAAGAAAATATTCTTAAAACTCGAAAATTTTGCCGAATATGTCACTCTGAAAAAAAAAATTTCTATGCAATCTCATGTTTAAGAATTTTTTTGGAAGTTTCACAAAACGCACCAATTTTCTTTTTTTTTTTTTTCAGTGTGTAGTGCTGTTCATAAAGTATCATCATGAATTTTTTGGAGTCAAAAGCGCAATTGTCTTTATGTAATTTACCTACCAAGACCTTGAATGAGATTCTGTTTCTTCGAAATACGCCGTTAATGTAATATGAACACCCAGAAATGTGGGGTTTGAAGAATAAATTTAATAGAGAACTTTGTAAATAACACACACACACACGTACAAGAAATATTACAGTACGAACGTTTCGCGTGGTACAAAAGGTTCACATTCCTTTAGGATGCATAAAATTTCTAATTTTTTACAGGCAGGAATGTGACAGAATTTAAAATACACAAGAGCAATCTTGAACAAAAGTTAAAATTTGTTAATTGCTTTGAATAGTTATTTTGAAACTAAATTCCTCCCAAGCTAAACAAAATTGATTGTCTCATCTCCTTCAAAAATCTATTTAAACCATGGGAATTTTACTTTTTTTTTTTTTTTGCAAATACTACTATGGGCATTTATACAATAATTGTGCTGTGTTGTGTTGTGGGATTGCGGCCAGTTATCTACACGTGGGATCTTGGCCGATGGGTGGGGTGCCCTCCGTGTGGGTCTCTCTAAGGCAGGGATGGGCAAACTACGGCCGCCGGAAGGTTTTATCCGGCCCGCGGATAGAATTTTAAATTTGCCGGTCCGACGGAAATTAAAAGAAAATATATATTTATATATTATATATCCATATTAAAAGAATGATGAAGACGGCTTGAAAATGCATTTTGAGTTCGAACGCAGATTTCAAGATTTCAGTGTCATTCAAACAGAGTTGGATATTTTTACCACGCCTTTCAACGTAAATTGTGAAGCAGTGAGGTCAGATTTGCAGCTTGAATTAATCGAGTTGCAATCTGACAATCATCTGAAGCAGTTGTTTCTAAATATTCGAAAATTAGAGTTTTACAAATCATTATCGAAAGTAAGTTTCCCAATTTTAATATCTCACGCCCAGAAAATCGGTGCTATGTTTGCTTCATCTTATATATGTGAACAAGTGTTTTCAACTATGAACCTTAGAAAGAATTCTTTCAGAAGTAGACTGACAGATGAGCATTCAGCCTCGTTTCTTAGAGAATCAGTACATTTCACTTCGAACCTCAATATAAGAAACTTTTAAAAATGAAATCGCAATTTCATTCATCTCATTACATATTTAAATTGTAATGCATGTATATTGTTTTAAAATTCTAGAAAAATTTATCGTGGCCCGCCAAACTTTTTTTTTTTTCGATTTTTGGCCCGCGACCGAAAAAGTTTGCCCATCCCTGCTCTAAGGGATCTTTATCCGTATTTTCGCTATGTTTCCATTTATACAATAAAATAACGATGCGTTTTAGTTTATGATTTCAATAAGAGATGGCAGCACTAAAGAACAGAGTAAGAAATTTTGAGAAACTGTAAGAAATTATTACATCACCTCAGTATGCATAAAAATAGTACTGCAAAATTGAAAAAATACTTTTTTTTTTTTCCTTTTAGAAAAATTCGAATTTGGAGAATTCCTTATTCAATTCACAAAATAGCAGGTGCATTTTGCATTGCACAGAGGATTGCGGTGTCGCTTTTCTGTTTCCAGTTTACTTAACAGATGGCAGCACTACAGTTCAATTAAAAGAGCATCCCTTTTCAGAGCTACCACATTTCGATAATTGCTACTGTTCCGGATACTCAAAAAGTTAATTAATGATGACTGCGCTGAAACCAAATTTTTCTTTTAATCTCGTGACCATTTAAAACTTTCATGGGCCATATTTGTTATTATAATTTAAAAGCTTGTTGATTTGAAACTAATAACAGTCATATTGAGTTACGGAATTTTACAAATACTTACTATAAATTCCCACGATGTAGGATTCTTTATTTAGAAATCGAATATTTCAGTATTTAGAGAATAAAAACACTTTTACAACCAAAATACTTTTTTAACATTATAAGAGTCCCTAATCATGAATTTCATACATATTACACATTAAAAATATCATATTATTATTGCAAGTTTAATTACACGTTCACACTCTTTACACGAATCCACTAACCTATGAAAATATCGAAGATTGTTCAGTGATTAATAGGATTGTTAACCGTTATTTTAATAGACTAAGTAACTTCATAATTTGATAAATTATAATGATCTCAGAAGAGATTTTAAACATTAAGTTTATTTTCTAAATAAACAGTGAACAGTAGATTGTATACTTTAAGTTTCTTTTCTTAGTAAAGAATACAAAATATATCCTCATCCATTTTCGATTTACCGTTTTCGGCGCCGAATACTCTCGGATTTTGCTCTCAAAGTTTATTTTTCATAATTTCGGCAATTTCGTGAATTTCTTAGGCCATTTTTCAGAAGACAAAATTGCCGTGAAGCAGCAGTTAAGTTGTGCCACACATCAGTGTCACCATAAACATTCTCATCGTATGGTACAGAAAATTCTATCATCATCATCATCATTCATTATTGGTGAGCATCTACAATAAAATTAAAATGTTTTTAATTTATCATTACTATGTACATATTATACTACATTATTACTGTTTTTAATTTATCAGTACTACATGTTACTGTATGAGTTGTATGAGTAATACTGTCTTTAGAATGTGTTTGGGAAGCACATTTTAGCGTATTTAATAGGCGCTTTAAAACTGCATCCATAATTAGAGAATTTTCAGGATTCGTGGAAGGGAAAGGAGTGTAACCACCGCGAATAGCGGTGGATTATTTTTATACCTGAATTATAATTTCAGTAAAATTGGTTTAATACATGATAAGTTTCTATTTTTTCAACTTAATCGTTTTTCTTTAGCTACGTCCCTAATTTTTTACGAGAAAGTCACGTAAAGCCGTGTATAAAAATTGGCAAACCTAGTGATGAAGCAATTAAGATGAAGCGATGGAAAAGGTACAGGGGGGGGGGGGAAGCAAGCTTACTGCTGCTGTGAACACACACCTTTAGTAGGAGTGTTTCAGGTTGTACGGTATCTTTAGTTCGTGCGTCGTCGAGGTTGGCAATCTAATAAACTTTATTTTATTTTATTTTTTCAATTTTCTGAAAATGGTTCTATATTCAAGTGATAGAATAATATGGTTTGAATTGCCACGAAATATGCTTGAATAGAATATAGTTTAACCCTTTGAGGCGCAACCCTTTCCCAATGCTGAAAAAAAGGGCAGCCGTTGCCATCGCTCGACTTAACTACCAGCAAGATGGCGGACGATCGAAACGTTCATCGCGTGTCACAGATCGAGAGACCCTTTTTTGACGACCGGCACAACCAGCTGTTGTCAAAAAAGGGGGCCTCTAGATCTGTGGCACGCGATGAACATTTCGATCGTCCGCCATCTTGGTGGTCGTTAAGTCGAGCGATGGCAACGGCTGCCCTTTTTTCAGCATTGGGCAATCTATCCCGCTGTTCTCGCATTCTTCCATTTTTCTGCAGATGCCAGTGCTGTTAAAAAATAATCGTGACCATTTTTTGACGGGAAATGACGTGCTAAAAAGGTAAAGGATTCTCGTGGAGCTGTGTCACCCGCAACTATTTTTATAGAAATAAAATCTATTCTTCGTGACTAGCAACAGTCAAAACGTCAGAGTTGGGTGTTCCCAGAGCTGGAACACAGCGCGTTAAAGGGTTAAATTAGCGAAATCTGTAGCCTAGAAATCGAAAAAAAAAAAAAAAAAACCCCAAAGAAACAAACACGTGTCGAATATAGCATTTGAGAAACTGCGATAGAGGGAAGCATTCGAAGCAAGATATTGCGAGGCACGACTGTAATGAGTTGCTGTGTGTGTTCTTTTTCTTCCTCCCACCAACCCCTCTTCCCTCATCTTTCAAAATTTTTATTTTCTTAGGTCTAGAGATTTCAATTTTTTTTATTTTACTAAGCGCCAATGCTGAGTCTATTAAGTGGCGGGCTTAATACACACACTTATATTGAATTGATCCTGCTCTTGTCGATTTGATCAGATTAAGCGAAGGATTTTTTTAAAAACCAGTGATCTTATTAAGCGGCAGATACTGTATTTTATGATATTTTCAGGAAAAATAAGCAATATAATGATTTAGCATTTCTACATATGGATCAAGTGCCCACGTGTATAGTACTGAATGTTACAACCAAGAACTATAAAGAAAAAAATCCGCATCATTTGATTATTATTAAAATGAAAGACGCATTTCCTGCAAATGTGGGTACATCTTTATTACGCTATAATATAGCGAACAAAACAGGAAAAAAGAAAAGAAAAAATGAAATTGTCTTTTTAAGAAACGTAAAACAAATAACAACAACAACAAAGTTTAAAAATTGCCACACTTAACATTGAAATTTTTATAATGTAAAAGATACAACTGCAACTGCAAAATAATACAACTGCAAAATAAAGTTGTAACTATATTAGGAGTTTTGATATACTTATTTATATGATTTTTCGGCTTTATTTTCGAATTCAATTTTATAAAGTTTAATGCTAGTATAAATTTGAATACACCCCCTACCATTTGTGAATCCTCGGGGCCCCCCCTCCCCAGAAACTGCTTAAAGAAGCACTGTCACGTTAGCCAGAATGCGGGATTTTTCTATTACTCTTGACTTTCAAGATTTAGTGCGTTTAAACTGGTTTACAATAATTATTCCGAGAACTGTATCAAAATGTTTCCAATTCCAATCTTAATTGCCGTTGTGAAACTGTATTTCCAACGTCACGCTTAGTTAGTATAAAAAAAAACGCACTTAGGAATGAAAAATATTATTTTTAAAAGTTACATTTATTTATTTTTTAAAAAGCTTGTTTTCATTCTAGTAATTAACTTTTCAGTGTCAAACAGGGAAAAAAAAAAAAAAAAAAAAAAAAAAAAAAAAAAAAAAGTTTTATTGTAATTTGTTTTTTCTTCTTCTTCTTTTTTCTTTTTTGCTCTTTCGCGTCGCATGTTCAGAACTGAAATTACTCCAGAATGCTTAGTTAAGCAGTGATTGATCGATAAGTAGTACTTCACAGAGAGTGGGTTATTGGAATGTATGCCCAACGGAGCTGGGGTGTTTGTTCACGACATGGTAAACAAAGTTCTTAGGTAAAACAAATTTAGTGGAAAAAAAAAAGCTACAAGAAACGCAATACGGCTGCGGTTCCAATCGGTGGAGAGCACTGACCTTGGGGATCTCAGAACCTTTGCAGAGGGGGAAGGGGGTCGTGAAAAACAGGCAAAGAGAAGATCATGCATCTCTCTATTCTAAAAAAAAAGTAAAGGCCGCTGTCGCCGCTGCTGGCGCTGTCAATAGCTTGTTTGGCTTTCTTCTCCTAAACCGTGGGGATTTGAATTTCGAGAAACATATCCAAGGATTTGGAAAATTCCGAGGAACCTGATAAGCTGACTTAAATTTCGAAAATCGAATTATTTTAGAAGATATTAATAAAAAACTGAAAAAATAAAACATAATGGTTGCCAGATTTGGCATAAAATCATTCATTCCTTTGCAACAAAGCAATTCCAAGTATGATTAATCGCATGAAATTGACAAATATGAAATAGAATGACACCCTTTTTACGCCAAATTAAAAAGTATATGAAATAAATAACTCAAAGTGTGTTACACAAAATTGGCAATTTTCAAATAGTAAGCTCGTTTAGACAACAGGAGTTTAGAATGAGCGATTATTCGTTTTTCCAAAACAGAATAACTAATTGTAACTGATTTTAAAAGCGCCATCTTGGCATTAGGTACGATCTGACAAAATGGTATCTTTCCAAGGATGAATCTAAACCGCGAATTCAAAAATGTTAGACCCCAATATCTTGAAAATGAAAAATAATTAAAATGCAGAATATTTTAAAGCCAGTTCGGTCCAGCTGGAGTACTGGCTACCAGTAGAAATATTGGGCGGCGTTAACTGTGCGAGATGATATAATTCGTGGTGCTCAATACGCCAATCTGTGTAGGATTATGATTTATATGGATAACAGTTTTCCGGGAACCTTAAATGAGCAGTAATTATAGGTTGTGAACATGTGTCAATCGCCAAATAAGGAAAACTCGCCATTAGTGGCAAGCTATCCTAGCTGTTCCGTAGTTTTTATCAAAGAAAACATACGAAGTATTGTTTTCTTACAGTTAAATATTAACTATACTTATACGCAAGTCGCCAAATTATGAAAATTCGCCAATAATTGGCTAATACGCAAGGTGTTCCATGGGTTTCACATAATTAAAAATAGTGCGAAGTTTAAATTTAATGTTCCAAGCAACATGCAAGAACCAAGCAATGTGTAGCTCTGTAACATTCAATCTGATCCAGCCTCTGTGTTTTGTTTGTTGAAATTATGCCTTATTTACGAATAAGCCTTATTAGGGGCCGAATGCCTCATACGAAAAGCGAGCGTAGCGAGTCTAGGGGCCTTGGCCCCTAGTGTTTTAAAAAATCTTCTATTTTTGACTCGAAAACTTATCTATTTTTGTGCTTAAAATCTTTATTCAAATTTTACCGATAACATCATTTTGTAGAAAAGGCAATTAAATGTTTATTTTTACAGAATATTTTTTTTTTATGTATGATGAAGTATATGTGGGAGGTGGGGGGAGGTGGCGCCATCGTAAGTTATCCTTTGTTGGGGGGGAGCACAATGTTTAAAGGTTGGGAACCGCTGCAATAGGGTATGGTAGTGTAAAATGGGAAGGCATTTCTTTACAATTAAAAAAATAAGTTTTTTTATTTTTTTATTTTTTTTTATTTTAAATATTCAGACATTGGTTCGCAAGATTTTATGATTTACTCATCAGAAAGTTCACTAATTGCATTCGGAAACATAACATTAGGTTTCATCTGCTTATTTGATTTAATATTCGTTCCTTGCATCTTCAAAAAACTTTCAAGAAAGCAATATATTTCTGAAATTTTGAAAAGTTCTGTTGTTATTTTCATTTTAGGAAAGTAAACAGTTTGATTATCAGAAAAAAGTAAGAATTTTTAAAAAATATTTTTCTTTCTATTTATGTTTTAGTGGGGTGGAGTAAAATGGATTTTTATAGTTAGGTTTAGTTAATATATCATGTTTCCAAATGATAAGCGGCCTCACCATGGACGAGTGGATAAAACACTGAATATGGTAGACGCCTGAAGTATGCAGGTCCTCCAAAGTCAGGAGTTTTGGTAGGTTTTCTCCAGATGGAACGTGAATACGCGTTAGAACTTCTTAAAAAGTCCTGCGGCCAAGGGAATTCCCCCGTAGGCAGATGCCCCCCGAATAAGCTTGCCATAACACAAACACATAACTTCTGATAAGCTGTTTAACCCTTTGAGCAGCAAACCCTTTCCCAATGCTGAAAAAAGGGCAGCCGTTGCCATCGCTCGACTTAACTACCAGCAAGATGGCGGACGATCGAAACGTACATCACGTGCCACAGATCTAGAGACCCCTTTTTTGACGACAGCTGGCAGTGCCCGCGATGGAAACGGATGCCCTTTTTTCAGCATTGGGCAATCTATCCAGCTGTTCTCGCATTCTTCCATTTTTCAGCAGATGTCAGTGCTGTTAAAAATAATCGCGACCATTTTTTATGGGAAAGGACGTGCTAAAAAGTAAAGGATTCTCGTGGAGCTGCGTCACCCGCAACTATTTTTATAGAAATCAAATCTACTGGCAACAGTCAAAACGTCAGAGTTTGGTGTTCCCAGAGCGGGATCACTGCGCGTTAAAGGGTAAATGAGTATGAACATTGCTACTAATGCCTGAAAATATAGTCTAACAAGAAAAATAATTTAAAATCAAACTATTTATATTTTTGTATTTTCGATCAAAAATAAATACTAATCATTTTGCACAATTCTACTAACCTGGGGTTGGGGGATATCAAAATACAGTTCCACCTCCATTCAAGGTGTTCGGTCAATTCAGATGAGCAGATGGTGAATTAAACCAATACGATAGCTGATTTCATTAAACCACATTCAAAATTTGAATCATGAAATTGAAAAGGAATAGTATTTTCAAAATCTGATCAGTTTTATATGTTTACTAGCTGAAGTACCCGTCCTCGACGGGTTAGTGAATCCAAATTTCCAAAAAGCAAGAACTTTCGTCAGCATTGTAGGAGTACACAGAATGAATGTAGTATGTTGCCAAAGTAAAGAAAGCGAAGTTATAATTTTTATGTATTGTTAAAATATTACAGGTTAGAGAGTCACTAAGTAATACCATTTGATTCGCTTTAGTTGTAATTATGGGATGCGCGAATGAATATTTACACATACTGAAATAATTTTTAAAATCTCAAAATTTAATCAACATTTTGAAAAATTGGAAGCCTAGAATTTAAGTTGAGTGACAACCTATCATGTCACCCAATTTCATATAATTCGCTTCAGTCGTTTTTACGTGATGCTTGAACACAAGTTTACGCAGTTTGAAAGGATTTTCGCAAAATCTCAAAATCCAATCAAGATTTTTTGAAAATTCGACGCCTATGTTCTAAGTTGAGTGACCACCTATCATGACACCCAATTTCATTTCATTCGCTTTAGTCGTTTTTACGTGATGCTTGAACACAAATTTACGCAGTTTGAAAGGATTTTCGCAAAATCTCAAAATCCAATCAAGATTTTTTGAAAATTCGACGCCTATGTTCTAAGTTGAGTGACCACCTATCATGACACCAAATTTCATATCATTCGCTTCAGTCGTTTTTACGTGATGCTTAAACAAAAAAAAGCGTCACGGACAGAATGACAGACAGACAAACTTTTTTTTGAGGGTCGCATCGGATTCCCGGGTGCTTGAAAGGGATAGAAATCGCAAAATTTTTGAATTTTAAGAAATGTACAGACAAAAGTCTAATTTTATTTATATGGATAGTTCGAGTTGCCGATGCTCTCTTTTCGTTGACGCTGCTCTTTTTACGAAGGCGTTTTTTAAAAGAACGCTCCTAACTTAGTGATGGGCATGAACGAATGAAACCATTTGAGATAATCGATTTTGAATAAATTTATTCGAAAGCTCAACACATAGCAATCGAATAGCATGTGGCATTCGAAATTCAGGATTCTACTCGAATAGTGAAATCGCCAATACTATTCGAATAGTGAAATCATGAACACTATTTGAATAATGAAATCTTGTTACTATTCGAATAATGAAATTTGCGAATATTATTCGAATAGTAATATCGTGAATACTATTTGAATAATGAAATCTTGTTACTCTTCGAATAATGAAAATCGCGAATATTATTCGAATAGTGAAATCGTTAATACTATTTGAATAGCGAAAATCGTGAATGCTATTCGAATAGTAAAAATCGTGACTACTATTTTAATAAAGAAATCTAGTTACAATTCGAATAGTGAAAATCGCGACTATTATTCGAATAGTTAAAGCGTGAGTACTATTTGAATAGTGAAATTTTGTTACTATTCGAATATTGAAAATCGCGAATATTATTCGAATAGTGAAATCATGTGTACTATTTGAATAGTGAAATCTTGTTACTATTCGTATAGTGAAAATTGCGAATATTATTCGAATAGTTAAATTGTGAATACTATTTGAAAAAAGAAATCTTGTTACTATTCGAATAGTGAAAATCGCGAATATTATTCGAATAGTGAAATCTTTAATACTATTTGAATAGTGAAAATCGTGAATGCTGTTCGAATAGTAAAAATCGCGACTACTATTCGAATATGAAATTTTGATTACTATTCAAATAGTGAAAATCGCGAATATTCAATATTCGATTATTCATTCTATGCGAATAGAAGTAATCGATTACAGAAATCATTCGAATGGCACATGACTGCTTTAACGTGTTCGCTTCCCATTCGTGTAAACGCGTACGTCAGCAATTTTTATTAACCGACTTCAATAAGGAGGAGGCTATCAATTCGTCGGAACCCCCCCCCCCCCGCCCCCCAACCCCTCCTTTTTCCTTTTCATGTATGTTCAGTGATAATCTCTACTTATTATAAAAGAAGGTGTCTGTGTGTCTGTGTGTGTGTGTGTGTCTGTCGGCAGCGTTACGGACAAACGGCTACACCTAGAAACACCAAATTTGGTACTCGGGAAGATGTAAATATGTAGTTGTGCACCTCGAAGCGATTTTTTCAAAATTCGACCTAGATTTTTTTTTATTTTATGTTTTATGCGATTTTTGGCATTTTTTCTCACCTAATTCGTAATGACGGCGGAAATTACGCTCGCAGCAAAACGGCATTTGTATCATCGGATAGAGGAGAAAATTTTCTTTTAAAAACAGTTTGTTCTGAATACGTAACATGATTTACCGATTTTTAGGAATTTTTTTACTAAGCATTTGCTTCGGCGAATTGTTTCGTAAAATAATTTTAAAACTGTCGCATCTTGAATTCTATCCGTCATAACTTTTTGATATTTTGACAAATCGTGAAACATTCTTTTCTCCCTCTTTTAAAATAAAAACGAAAAAATTATGTAAATTAGATGATTTTTTATGAATTTTAATGCAGCCTAATGTTTAGAATTTAATAGCATCAACGCGATCTTACGCCATTCATTACATTGCGATCACGGCACGAGAATTTATCTTCGGTTGTTGCCACAGAAAGGATTAGAAAAAAGGGTTTTCTCAACCAATCGAGTTTTTAAATGGGATATCGGAATTTCAATTCGCAAGTGAGGATCTATGACGTCAAATGCTTTAAGATACGTAAAAATTACGCCATAATTTTAACTCATTTATTCCAGCTCTATTTTCAACACAGGGAGACGATATTTTGATTAAAATTTACTGTAGAAATAAACTAAGAAATTCACGATTATTATTATTAGAAGTGGTATTTTAATCCGGTGCTTATTTAAAAATTGAAATGTCTTCACGGTGCTGAAAATGTTCATTTTAAAAATTACAAAGTTCGTTTCAAAGCGCGATATATTAAAATTTTTCTATTTACTATTTTTATTTTTGACATTTAATTATGGCGCAGACGTTGCCTAACATATGCATGCAGGCTGCGAGTATAGTTTTATTTTAACGTTGAATTACGTTCCTCCATAAAGGTCCTACATAACGCAAAGTTTTAATGATACCGTTTGAAAACTACTATGCGAAATATCGAAATTAACTCCCTCAACCAACTGGGGTATCCTTTACGGCAGTCAAACAGTGACGTCATAAATTAAAAAAATGCGTGAAATTTGTAAACTCTGCAACTCTGCGCCATGTCACAATTAAAGCGGGAATAAGTAGCTCCTCGAGATTACACAGTTTGATGTTTTTCAGGAGACAGGACTATGGAGGATATAAAAGATATCGCTATATTAGATACATGGATATTTAAAATGGCCTCCCTTGGATATTTTCTCCCCACAATAAGATGAAATGGTTTGCGGCGCTAAATACGCCAATCTTATAAAACTATGTATAAATTAAATATATATGGAGAGTTTCCTTAATGGCAACCATTATGTGAAATGATTATTATTTATGCTAATGCGTAAATTGCAAAGAATCGCCATAGAATCAAAAGATTCCATTGGGGCCAAATAATCTAAGCTGTTTCTTTTAAGGGAGCCTTGAAGAGGGAGAAGCGAAGATAGATAGTATTAATGTACGTAATAGGTAGTATCATTAGATTCGTAAGGATAATATGAATAAATCATAATATACCACGTTAATAAATATTTCATGAAATTAAAAGTGTTTCTCCTTTTTCAACGGTTGTCTTACAACCAACTAAACGAAAAGTAATTCTAATTTGCGTTAATATATCCCGCAGTAATTTCAACAGAGGAGATTACTTGAACTTTTTTAAAAATGAAATTCTGTTTTGTCACATGCAGATATGATTTTAGTAGTAAAATATTCGCTTATTCCCGTATGAAGAGCGGGTGCGCAGTTATCTTAAAAACATCTCTTGAAAATAGCATAAATGAATTCAGAAGACCTCAAAACGTGTCAATACACCAAAATCTCGAAGTCGAATTTTTTCATGATTACAATACTTTCCTTATATGGTACATGTTCGGAAAGAAATAAATGGTTGTCCATTCCATGTAGTGTCTTAGGTATTTAATGCTACAACTTGAGCCTAAAAAACAGTATGATGTAGAAATAAGACATTTTGAAAGCCAGGAGTTCTCTGCAAACCATTAAGCTTTCCACTTTTTTGATAGTGAATGACATTGACGTAGTTTTTTGAGTCATTATACTGCAATGATGCCAGGTTAATACTCGTGACGCAAACTTTACATCAAGAGTCAAAAAATTTTGCTCTTTTTCTTTAAATTCCACATCACGAATAAATTCGAATTACACATGTAAGGAAAATTTTCGTTTCCTACCGTGCGAAGAACGGGCACGCAGCTAGTTTTTAATACGCAGGCCGGTTTCTATGATTAATATTTATTGGAAAGGGAGTATCTTTGGAGTGGTCCATTAATAATTTGGTCAAGTTCTGATGACACTATCATTCAGAAAATCTGGGAACAAAATCAATGTTTTTAAACTATTGCCTAAAGCAGGCGCGGCCAATCTTTTGTATATAATGCGCCAATTTTTTTCACAGACGAGTTCAGATGCGCCATACAATTCAAGCACCTCTTTTTTACTTTCTTACAGACAGGGGTAGAATTGGAAAACAAATACAGATAGACCTTTAATTTAGGGAAGGAAAAGTAACGACGTGTAAACATGAGACTGAAATTGTTGTTCCTAGAAAGATGATTCTAGAATACATTTTTCGGATATTTGGTAGGGGATCAGAGATGGATCGATTTCTGATGACAGTATAGTTTCAAGAGATAGTGGTACGTCAAAAGTCACCAAGGCTGGCCAGTTTTCGTGATTTATCGCCAAGTTCGGTGCCAAGAAAGTAAGTCCCGAAAAATAAACACTGCGTGGCGATATCTCCAACAATTAGTGAGAAATTGTCAAACCCTACTGTTATCCAGTGGGGATATCAAAAGTGATTTTTTTTATACATGCTCAACAGTTCACTTTGATCAATCAATGATTCTTTTTTTATTGGAAAGAGAGTACCATAAGGGTGGTTTCGAGGTAATTTGATGAAGTTCTGATGTGCAGGCCCGTCGAGAGACAAACTCGGGCCCGGGGGGTGGATATCTGCCAAACCCTCCCCCCCCCCCCAAACAAACCAATAAATAAATAAAAGAGCGTACAAGACGTCAGCAATCCAGTTTCATTTAGAACTTGGTCCCGTCTTTATTTATTCCAGTCGGTGTTGGTTTTCGCGAATTCTATTTCAGTCTATACAGAAATTGTTTTGAAAGTTTAGCCCGGGCCCCCAGAAAACACGGGCCCGGGGGGGGAATCCCCCTCTTCCCCCCCCCCTCTCGACAGGCCTGCTGATGTGTGATCCATGACAAAAGCGCAGAGTTCTTATAAGCAGGTAAACGATGCTTGGGCAAATCATTAGGGTATCTAGTTATACCATTATGTTGTTTTGGTGAAGCAATTTGGTTTCTTTTCTTTTCGTTTTTTTTCTTTCAACATACTTGTTCTTCTGCACCCATCGTTGCTTGCAGGCATGGATCTTACAGCAAGAAAACAGGTTTGACTATGAGTTGCACAGGCGTATATAAGGGTGGTGGTTAGGGGGTCTAGACAATATTCCCCTAGTCTACGCAGACCGTTAATTACAACCAAACACTCACCTTTTGAATCCAACGTAAAAAAGATTTAATTTTTATATCAATTTTGAAAACGTTATATTAAAATTAAAAAAAAATATATATATCAATTTTGTAAATTTTATAACTTAGTGCTTTACAAAAATAATTCACTATAAAGAAATTAAAAAAAATTTAATGCTATCGAAAGTTTTTATCAGATATTTATAGTAAAATTTGCTGAAAATCAAATTTTATTGTAAGAATGACCACCTCCCACCTCCTCCCACTTTTTTAGCTGGAACCATCACGTGAGAAAGCTATAGCTATGCCCATGATGAGTTGAGAAGTAGTCCACGGGAAGTTATAATTTTATCTTGCGTTTTGTAACTGGCACGTTTGAAATGATTTAGCTGTTTACTTTATTCTCTCTTTTTTAAACTATTTGATCTTCAATATAATTGGGAGATAAAAGAAAAATTTCAAGCTCAAAATAAGTAAATGAATAGATAATCCCGTTTGTTAGTGTGACATACAAGTTTAACCTTGACAATGTCCTCACAGGCATCAAGTGAAAGACAAATCAAAGGATTACCGGCTCATTGCTAAACGGTAAGTAAACAAGATTCACTCTTGGAAGTTCACGCTCTATTGACAGGAAATAATCGCACGGCTTATATCTTGTTCGGCTCGTCATTCTTTTTGATGAAACTTAAACAAGCTGTACAACGATGCATTACGACCAGCTTACAAGGGCGTTTTACTTGGGCGTGAAATCGAGAGCTTCTTAATTTCTGCATGCTGTCCGTGGACTGTGCAACAATTGAGGAGTTAGAAGACTTGAGAAAATGAACAGTAGACTTGAGAATTTGAAGATAGAGCAGATAAGGACCGTGCATCTTTTATCACAGGTAGCCATTCTCGTGCTGAATTCGTGTGTTGTATTTTAGTAAGAAGTGTACAAACAAGTTTTTTTTTAAAAAGAATTCTATTTCATTATTATTGTTATTATTACATATAATTACCCAAAGTGTTGTTGTGTGTGATTATAGCAACGCTACACTAGGGCGATCTGCCAAGGGGGGAGGGTGCCTTGGTAGGAGGACTTTCTAAGGGGTTTTAACGCGTATTTACGTTACATCTGGAGAAAACATACCAAAACTCCAGACCGTTAGATCGACAGCCGCGCGATGGGACCCGAACCTTCACACTTCGGCCATCTACCATTTTCAGTGGCATAACCACTGTGCCATGGTGAGGCTAAAATTACCCAAAGATTCAAACTAAATAACCACATGTTTGCGGGCCCCACCATGGCCAATTCGATAAGGCAGTAAGCACGGTAGACGGCTGAAATCTGAAGGTCCCGCGTTCGGGCCTATCGAGCGGCTGTCGATCTAATGGTTTGGAGTTAGGGTCGGTTTTCTCCAGATGTAACGTGAATACGCGTTCGAAAGAGAAAAGTATTCCTTTTCCATTTTGATGGCTGGTGCAGCCTTACCTGACTGAAACAGCCCAAATTTGGAAGCCAGCATACTTCGCCAATGCAAGTTTTTGACCACGCCAAGGAGTAAATATAGGAAAGCTTGAGTTATGAAACAACGGTCCTAAGATATGATACATCTAAACAAAGTTAAGAGAAGTAACCTCAAAGTTATATTGCCCATGATGATGCCAAACTGATTTTTTCCCAGTTTCTCTGGTTCTCTGAATTGGGAGATGGAATGTGTCTGGTTCAAACCAAGGTTGCATCCGTCAAACTAGCCGTTCGGAGTATTCCATAATTTTCGCCGAAACTTAACATAAATACGACTTAGGACCGCTTAGAAGGACCCCCCCCCCCGCCACGGAGGCTATTTCCCCACAGCCTAGATACCTAGTGTAAGTAATCGGCGGTAGTCCCAAAAATCCCTGAGCCCGACCAGTGGCATAATGCATAGCGCACTGACCTGGGAGACGGAAGATGCCTCGTTCGAAACCAGGTCGCGTACGCCAACCTAACCGTTCGGAGTTTTCCGTGGTTTCCTCCGAAACTTACGGGTTAGGACCCCTTGGAAAGACCCCACTCATAGGCCTAGATCCCTCGTGCAGATAATTGGCCTTAATCCCACCACAACAACAAAAATCCTTGTACAGGTTGGGCACATTTTTGAAGGCGATTTTTGCGCTTATGAATTTTTTTCTGAAAATTGCATGAGGACATACAGTTTGACAGTTAGCATGAGTCCATAGTGCATCAGTTGCAGAAACATTCTTCATTTTTTTCAAAAGTTCAACATGATTGGTTTTTTTATTTAACTCTTTGAGGCGCAACCCTATCCCAATGCTGAAAAAAGGGTAGCCGTTGCCATCGCTCGACTTAACTACGAGCAAGATGGCGGAAGATTGAAACGTTCATCGCGTGCCACAGATCTACAGACCCTTTTTTGACGACAGCTAGCTGTGCCAGCACAGCCAGCTCCCAGCAAACACACACAGGTTCTCTGAACGTTAATAGACGTTCAGAGAACCTATGTGTGATTGAACCTGTGTGCTGGGCTGTCGTCAAAAAAGGGTCTCTAGATCTGTGGCACGCGATGAACGTTTCGATCGTCCGCCATCTTACTGGTAGTTAAGTCGAGCGATGGGCTGCCCTTTTTTCAGCATTGGGCAATCTATCTAGCTGTTCTCGCATTCTTCCATTTTTCAGCAGATGTCAGTGCTGTTAAAAAGAATCGTGACCATTTTTTTTGACGGGAAATGACGTGCTAAAAAGTAAAGGATTTTCGTGGAGCTCTGTCACCCGCAACTATTTTTATAGAAATCCAATCTATTCTTCGTGACTGGCAACAGTCAAAACGTCAGAGTTTGGTGTTTCTAGAGCGGCAACACTGCGCGTTAAAGGGTTAAAAGCTGTTAAAAAGTCCACGATGACCGCTTTTCAGGTGGAACAAAAAATCTAACACTGATTAGGTGCTCTTTGTCACTAAAATACGCCAGTGTTTGTACACACAAACAAACACTGTTTCAACAAGCACTTCACCTCTTTCCCGCTGAAAGCAAAACAAGCTTTTACTTTCATCCAGTACAAACACACTCACACAAGCGTAGGTCATTCCCTCTCGCTTTTTATCTGACCCCACCAGCAGTTTGTTCCACTTCGGCTTTAGAAACAACCTTACGAAACGCGAGAGCGGTTTCACGAGAGCTTCGGTAAACCCCGGAGGGACGGACCGACGGACGGCCGATGCCTTTCAAAAAAAAATTTTTTTTTTTTTTGGTGAAATAAAAACCCTCCTCCGTAATAAGTAGGTCCGGGTCTCTGGTCTCTCTCGTGATTCGTCACCGGCCACCCTTGTTTCGAAGCGAAAGTAGACGACTTATGCAACTCGTCAGACTCGTGGCGAAATCATTTTTGACGGACGGCTCGTCGGCCTTGGGCAAGTCCCGCTAGGGGGCCCCCAATTGAACTCGGGAGGAGGTCGTTACAACAGTGGTTCTGAATCGATTGAAAAAGTTAAAGAACGATAAATAATTCCAACCATTATGGAAACATTTTACAACACGACCTTGTGAAGGAGAAGGCCGTATCCGGGGGTGGGGGCGTAATCATGGGGGGGGGATTCCCGCCATCGTAAATCTTAGCCATTGCAATTGTAGTTTTTTATTTGCATTGAGTCTGAAGATCAATTATAGGCGAAAGGATTTTAGCACTATATAGCTCCCCCCGAAGAGCTGCATACCCCCCCCCCCTCAGAAATTTAGATTACAGCTCCCAAGTTATGGCCTACGTGACGGAGAAAGAAATTTTTCTCGGGAAGGGCTAGTTTTTGAAAAAAATTACTTGACTTTATCAAACAGTACTATAAAACAAAATGTTACTCTTAGGCAATGTAAAATTATTTGGGTGGGGTTAATTTATTAGAAAAAACTCATTCCGCTCAAGCAAAGCACACAAAGAAGAAAAATGCTACCCGTAAGCTATAACTTTTTTTTTGGGGGGGGGGAACTGAAGCCCCTAGCCTTTTCTGTGGATCTGCCCCTATGTCAGAGCCAGATTAAGCCCTTTAAAGAGCTCTACTGAGCCCGCGATTTCCAACCAGTGGAATGCACCCCCTTTTTTGGGGGGGTGGGGGTCAAGGAAAACAGGCCAAGTGCAAGTGATAATGTATGCTTAAAAAAATTATCTTATTTCCCTTCTTTGTACTCCAAAACGTATCTGTTTTCGCTTAAAATGTATTTATCTACATAATTTATTTTGAGAAAAGGCGACTAAATGTTCATTGTAGAAGAATAAAAAAACTCTGTACATTGAGGAATCTAACGGGGGGGGGGGGCGCCGTCCTAAGTTATCCTTTGTTGGGGGTTACAATGCTAAAAGTTTGGGAACCGCTTCTCTAGTCTGTAAAATGTGACTGGCTACATCTACAAAATTTGTTTATACCTATACTTGGAGGACCCCACGAAATTTTCTTCCTTTCGCTAGAAGCCTTCCACGTTCATAACAGACCTCTGGGCCAACATAACATTCGACTAGGTACAATAATTGTTAGCCAACGCGTATTTACATTTTACGCCATAAAATTTCCTGTTTTAGTAAAATGCACTAATTAATCATTTGAAAGAATACAATACAAACAGAGGTCATACATATACATAGGCGCACCCACGGGGGGGGGGGCTATGGGGGCTGAAGCCCCCCCTAAAGGTGGAAAGCTTGAAGTGAAAAACTTAAAAAAATGAAAATTGTCACTAATGAATTATTACTATTATTATTATTTATTGTCTTCAAATTATTTCTAAAGTATTTTTACCTAAAAAGATGTCAGTTTTTAAATAAATACTTACAGAGAGTTTATGAAAGACTATTAAAGTCGGTTACAATATCACTGAAAAGATCAGATAATTATTTATGACTCTATAATGAGTTTTTGCTTGTGGGCTCGTGTTGTATGGGCAAATCGAGTGGTACAGAATATTTTGACGTTATAAGAGGGTTGTAACTATTATCGATCTCACTGTAACCGAGTTCAGCAGTATTTTCAGCTCAGCCCCCCCTAAACTAAAATCCTGGGTGCGCCACTGTACATATATATATTTTTTCCTGCTGCACCTTCGTATGCACAGCATTTCGAACTTGTGATGCTACGTTTTAAACTTATATATATGTTTATGATAAGTTGCATTATTTTTCTCAAGCGCAGTAATGGTACTGTCACTGTGGCATATTTATAGGGTGATTCCACCGTAACTCGCATGCTACTTTTTTTAAAATCCCATTTTTAAACTGGCGTAATAATAAAAAAATGCATTTATTTTCTTTCAACAAAGTTAATGCGGGTTACAAATTGTTTTGTTTATTTTTTAATAAACCATTAAAAATATCATTGCTAATTAATTTTTTAAAATATTAATTAAAACTGCGTGGTAACTCATGCTACCAAAAATAAATAAATAAATAAATAAATAAATTTACTTTTCTGCCCATTCAGAGTAGTACTTTTGCTAAAATTCTACTTCTTAAGTGCTATAATCTTTATGAGAGTTTGTATGTACCTTTCTTATCACAAAACATCATCTAGATCGTATATGAAATTGGTTATTGAATTAAAATATACTAAGTGTATGGTAACTCATGCTACAACATGCATGTCTGACTTTGGACTGTTTCCATTCTGATAAACAACAATTCGGAATAATTTCTCACACAATTCATTATTATTATAATTTTTTTTTTTTTATGGCCATGTCCATGTTCATATGGAATTGCCCCATAGCAGTTAGAGGATGGAGGACGGGCATACAAAAAAGCAGAAATCATAAACACTTTTAACCCTTTAACGCGCAGTGTTCCCGCTCTGGGAACACCCAACTCTGACGTTTTGACTGTTTCCAGTCACGAAGAATAGATTTGATTTCTATAAAAAGAGTTGCGGGTGACATAACTCTCACGAGAATTCTTTTTAGCACGTCATTTCCCGTAAAAAAATCGTCACGATTATTTTGAACAGCACCGACATCTGCTGAAAAATGGAAGAATGCGAGAACAGCTGAATAGATTGCCCTTTTTTTCAGCATTGGGAAAGAGTTGCACCTCAAAGGGTTAAAAGTTTTTTACAAATACTTGTAATTTAATATCTTATCATATACTATTAAATGTGTACATTTTTACATGAATTAAAACCATCTTTGTAAATAAGAAGTAGGTGTAAATTCATTAATTTTGAAATTTTTAAGCAACTTTCATGAACTTAATTATGACGAGACATTCTATTTGATTCAGATAGAAATCGGTCTTTTATAGTGTTTGAAACATTATTATAGTAGATTATTTTGATAGTAAGTGGAGAATTTTGGGGTTCACAAAAATAAGGTCCCTGGGCGCATGCCCCGAATGCCTTGACGTAAATCAAACCGTGCTCATTTGCTCTGAATCTCCCTCCATGGGTGCTCATACCCATGGACAAGAAGGGGCCATGTGCCACCTAGCTCCCAGGAAAAACATATACAGTCGAACCTGTCTCATAGAATAGCCAATTTGGCACGAAAATTTATTCTAACGAACAGAAATGGAGAATTTAACGACACAGAAATATACTGATATTAGCACTGCTCACTGAAAGTTCTAAATATAACTTTATGTTTGGAATACATTCTGAAATAAATTTAAAAATTTTAAATGTTTTGAGAAGAAAAATGATTTTATGAAAAAAAAAAAAAAGATGAATTAAGAAAGAAGGGAAAAAAAAAGTTATTTTCAATCAATAATTGAAAAAAAATAATTGATAAAAATCGGGATTTTAATTAAACTGGTTTAACTCCACAAATCATGCTCGAAATTACAGGGAATGTATAAAAGTTAACTTTAGGCACTTATCCCTTTAACGCGCAGTGTTCCCGCTCTGGGAACACCAAACTCTGACGTTTTGACTGTTGCCAGTCACGAAGAATAGATTTGATTTCTATAAAAATAGTTGCGGGTGACAGAGCTCCACGAGAATCGTTTAAATTTTAGCTCGTCGTTTCCCGTCAAAAAATGGTCACGATTCTTTTTAACAGCACTGACATCTGCTGAAAAATGGAAGAATGCGAGACTAGCTGGATAGACTGCCCGATGCTGAAAAAAGGGCATCCGTTGCCATCGCTCGACTTAACTACCAGCAAGATAGCGGACGATCGAAACGTTCATCGCGTGCCACAGCTCTAGAGACCCTTTTTTTGACGACAGCTGGCTGTGCCCGGCCAGGGTCTCTAGATCTGTGGCACGCGATGAACGTTTCGATCGTCCGCCATCTTGTTGGTAGTTAAGTCGAGCGATGGCAACGGCTGCCCTTTTTTTCAGCATTGGGAAAGGGTTGCGCCTCAAACGGTTAAAACGTATCATCACAAGTTCGAAATGCCGTTTCACATGAAGGCGCGGCAGAAATAAAATACAACTACTGTAAAAATCATTTAATTTTCGCGTATTGGAATAAATTTGAAACATTTCCGATCACTGTTGCACCACACGACACTCAAATCGGCATTTTTTCAACCGAAAACGGTTGCCGTGTGTGAAATTATTTTTCTTCCTGCCGCACGGCACGTTATTTTTTTTTTATTTATTTTTTATTTTTTTTTTGTCTTAGGCAGTGTTCCTAATGGGCCCACGTGATACCGTCCCATCGGCCGTGAAAGGTGTGTGTGTGTTCTTTCTTGTGCTAGGCAGGCAGGTAAAAGTATGTAGGGCAAAAGGGGGAAAAATGAAAAAGAACAGCGGAACAAACACATCCTATAGCCCCCGGCTATATTCGATAGCCACTTTCAATTTCGTGCGCGGATTTCGAAAAATTCCATTTTTCTTTTCTTCTCTTTCTTTCAGTTGCTAATTGAACATTTACCGCATTTGGAAAGGAGAAGGAAGGAGGAGAGGGGGAGGGGGGGAGTTGAATTTACAAGAGCAGCTGCCCTGTCTGAGAAATACAGCCCGAGAGAAGCGATTGCTTAACATATAAGAGAGATTTTGTAACTTTTTAACTTTCGATGATTGGCTCTTTTTAAAGATCGCGTGTGAGAGATAGATTTGCACGTAGTGGGGCAATTAAAGGCGGTGGCATGGCAAGAAAGTAATTTTTGAGTTTTCGTTTACGCTCAAGTGGAGTATGAAGAATTTCCTGGGTGTGGGTGAGGTGACCATACGTCCCGTTTTTAGGTGCCTTGTCCCGTTGTCCCCAAGCACAGTGCTGGGACACCGTAATGTCCCGTTTTCATAAAATGTCCCCTGCGATGTCCCGTTTTTAGAAAGAGAGCAGCCCAGGGTAACGAATTCAATAAAGGCCGCTAAAAATCTAAAATCATCCAACGGCAGTGTCTGTAAAAAGAAAACAACAACAGCAACAACAACAAAAAAAAAACAACCCTGACCAAGGGCGGACCCAGAAACTTTTTTCGGAGGGGGCGCAAATCGTAAATACTCATTTTATCTAGTGTAAAGAACACTCAATATTGGTGAAAGCCCCATTTATCTAGTGTAAATATACTTTTCTCGGAGGGGGCGCGCGCCCCCTGCGCCCTCCCCCTGGATCCGCCTTTGACCCTGACCCCCTTCCTCCCTCCCCTCTCGAGACGCAAAGAAAACGCCGTGGGATGTATATAGTTTTTGTGTTTGTTCTTTTAATGTTCTTTTATTGTCAACTATTTTAATTTATTTAATTTTTATTTCTTTTTTTAAAGTCATTATTTCTCCTTTGCTTATTCCTCTCCCCCCCTCTTCCGATCTCTTCTTTATTTTCCCTATTCACTCTGGCTTTCTAAGAATTTTTTTCCTTCCGAATGACAAGATCCATTTTTCTGTGTGTCCTTTTGTTTACATTTCTCATTTTCCTACCTTCCTGCCTTGTGCCGGATGGTGTTTTTGAAGTGGAAGAAAGGCCTACCATTTGTACCACCCGGAACGTACGTCTTGCACTATTTTTTTTATAGTATATGTGTGTTTAGCAAAGGATTTTTTTTATCATTTTATTTGGATATTAACATTAACACAAGCTTTTTTGCTCGTTTTCTTAACAACTGAAAGATACCAGGTCCTGTAAATTCAGTCTCCCTTCACTATTACCTTAAAAACAGTAGATGTCCTGTTTTGAGGAAGAAAATAAAAACACTATTGTCAAAAAAGTAGTAGATGTCCCGGTTAGAAGGAAAAAAAATAAAAGGTCACGTTAGGTATGGGTGGAGTTTCAGAAGTGTGAAGTATCCAGGATTGTTCTAGATCAGCAGTTCCCAAGCGGTGGGACCACTGGTGGTTCCGGCACGTGTCCTAAGTGGTCCGCGGAGCAAGTGAACGTTTAAAAAGTAATTATGTTTTCACAATTTCATGAGACAAAAAGACAAAAAGCATAATTGCTTACAGTCGCTTTTAGAGAATTAGAAAAAAAAAGTTTCATAATTCTTGCAAAATAAGGAAAACACGGCAGGCACAATATTAAATACAATCCAATTAAATATTGTAGCATCTCAGCCAAGCTTTTGTCTATTGTTGCTATATGTATATGTAAACAGGATTGATTAATTACTATCAGTATCATTGAGTGGGTAGTAACAACATTTCCTGCACTTTATGAATTTATCATTTTATTATTACATTTTGTGCACATTAAAAAAAAAAAAAGATTTTATTCCTCTTTCCGCCAGAAAGAATTCTTTTAAGTGGTCCGTGGGTAAGTAGGAAGTGGAAATGTGGTCCGCGAGTTAATTTGAGTTGGGATCCACTGTTGCAGATAGACTAACATAATGATTTACTTGGTACTTTGTTTTAAACACTGGTGAGCAAATACGGATATTGAACTTTTAAAGATACTACATAGTTTGCCTGTATATTTTAGTAGCATAAAAATAAAAATTAAAACTTAGACGGTTTTTAATTGTGTCTTTAAAAACATGGAACACGATACTAAGAACCTCTAGAAGCCAACTTTAAGTGAAAATACCAAAATGATTGCATTCGTCGTCGTTAGATCCAAAAATTTAGAACATCCTTAACTAACTTTAATCAACTAGCCTTGAATGTTATTAAATTTGTGGAATTTTGCTTGAAGTTCGACTTTTACAGCCTCTTAATAGCTTGATTTCCGTTTCTTACTCTTTTCAGGGCTTAATTAAAAATATTCTACTAGCTAAACAAACAAATTAAAAAAATTTTATCCCTTTTACATGGTGGCCAGCACTGATTATATGTATGCAGTGTCCTGTAAAGAAAAAAAAAGGCCACATCTGAAAGTTATTCTTGTACATTAGTGTTTAAGGGCAGTAATAATTTTAAAGCACATTTTAGAGCGTTTCGTCTTTTTTCAGTGCAGTAAAATTAGGATTTATACTGGGACAGGGTGTCTTATACTGGAACAGTGAATGCTTCTGGGACAGGGTATCCCAGAAGCATTCACTAAACTTCATTCCTTATGTATTAACTTCATAAACTTCATTCCTTATGTATTAATCACAGGCATAATCAATAAATTACAAAATTACGTTAAAAAATATAAAGAATTATACATTATCGATAAAAGTTTTCAAGAAATTAAATATATATACATTGAAAAAAATTAAATTTTTACTCAGCCTACGTACAAACAAAACAAAAAAAATCGATACATTAATTGGATGATTTGCAAAATTTCCTTTATAAAAAAAATTAATTTTTCTATTTATTTAGATTTAATCACCTAGAAATTTGATATTAGTGTCATAAAATTCTGAACTTTTCCCCCCTAACTTTGTTATTTATTGAATACGTCCATGATCAATATTAAAGGAATAAAAGCTTAGGTCAATATTTTTGGGACACACTATATAACGGGAGTTCACGAGAGAATGTTTTCAATCGAAAACCTTTGCGAAGCATTTACAATTCTTTTGCAAGTAAAACAAAATATCTTACTCCTCAATATACAGGGTGTCCTAAAAATGTAGTAACAGGCTTTAATTCTTTTATTAGAGATAAGTGGGAAATGTAAATTCAAAACATGTTCAAAATGACACTCCGTAAAGAAAAAATTATTTTCGTTCGTTTACACAAATTATGCTTTTTAAATTTGTATACGACCCCCTACGAAAAATTCCCAATTTCTAAAATGTGCCCGATACACTAATGGGGTGATGTACGAAATTTGAGAATTACATCTTAAAATCTGCCCGATAAATAAATGCTGACTTAAGCCACTTTTCGGTGGCTCTTGAAGGAGAAAAATAGAACGAACGGAACATCGAATAATAGCATTTCAAGGGTCGTACAGAAATTACGAAAGAATTTTGTTTTTCACTCTAGCAATAAACGTTTACATTAAAATTCATGTATATTTCCCGGTCATAATTCTTTAAAGATATATGTCAGACGTTTTATGATGAAAGGGTGAAATATTTTACATTACATCTTTAGTGTACGGGTCACATTTTACTAATTGGAAATTGTTTTGTACGGGGGGTCGTATAAAAATTTAAAAAGTGTAACCCTTTGAAAATGAACGAGATGAATTTTTTCTTAACCAAGTCTTATTTCCGACTTTATTCTGAACATTTTTTTTCAACTGACATTGACTACTTATATCTACTAGATAAAGAATTAAAGGTTGCTATCACTTTTTTGGGACACCCTGTATAATAAATTTTGAAAACGTAACTTCGCTCCTTTAAATCTTCCCGAATTTTGAATCCACATAAACAATAATAATTGAGGTCTCAGATGACTAAGTTTATCGTTGCTTTTTGCTGCATCTATTTTCGCTTGATTTGAGTTGATTTACCAAACGCACCAAGTCACAGTTTATCAACCGTTTTCAAAGCGATGATGATTCTGTGTTTTCCTCCATGTTTACTGTCCTAAAATTAAACCGTGATTAATTGACACAAAATTAGAAGATGTCTGTTTTTCGAACGAGGAAAGTAAAGCAATAAAATTAGAATATATCAAATTTGAAATGTTTTTATTATTATAATTAGCATTTTCAATTAGCGTGGCCTAAAAATCGGAAGAATTCTTCAGAAAAAATACCGATCCCTTTTTGTGAAAACTGAATACAACTTCTGGTAGAATTCTTCCAAAATCTAACATAAGGGAAGAAATTATTTTGGGGCATTTTTTTTTCTTTCATGGAAAGGATTCGTGGCTATGGACAAAATCCAAAGCCACGATTGATGACAATCCTCAGCTTTGGATTTTGTCCATATCGACCATAAATCTTCGCGACTTTTGAGGTGATGTTTTACCTTTATATTTTTTAGTAAACTGGCTGGAATTTAGACATGCAGCGAAGAGTTAGAATTTTAAATTCGCATTATCCACTCTGAAAAATTATTCCTTGAATTCACGGAAATTTTACTGTTAGCAGTGCTGCCAGAATGTCCCTGTTATTTGACGAATATCCCTTTTTTTTTCTTCCTCAAGTCAATTGAAGAAACTTCTTCAGATTCAGCGAATGTTTTTTTTTTTTAATTTTCTTCAGATTTCAAGAAGAAAAATTCACGGAAATATTACGTTTCCACAGAGTACGGAAATTATTCTTTGAAAAATGAGGGATAGGTTTGTGTATAAAGACGAGTTTTTCTGAGAGTGTCTTTTCTTCTTCTTTTTTAGCACTTTGAAACATAGTTTATAACTAAAATAAATACAAACTTTGTGAAAAAAACACACATAAAATGTTACTTATAAGATGTTACGATCGTTTCGACCAAAAACGTGAATCGAAGGGTTTGTCTGATGAAGACCGAAAGAATTTTTTGGTCGAAACGATCGCAATATCTTATAAGTAACATTTGATGTGTGTTTTTTTCAAAGTTTTTATTTATTTTATCATATAATACCAGTATTTTGAGTGTTTTTTCCATAGTTTAAAACTGTTGCGAACTCGAATTTATTGCTACAAAATTTATATGTGTTATCGATATTTATTGTCTTATGTGTCCTATTAGAAACAATATATTCAAATTTTATTTTTCTTTTGCAGGAGAGAAAGCCCCTCGACAGGATTTTCGGACTCCGCACCCCCATCCCCTCAACTCAATAAATAAATAAATAAATAAATCTTCAGCCTTTTCGACCAATAAAATATTTTTACGCAGTGTAGAATTAGTACATTTTAAACTTAAGGTAGGTCACATAAACAAAACCTTATCTTATTCATAATGTAATTTCTGCCCACTTTTAGGCATCCCCAAAGCCCGGGCACTGGGACAATTGCCCCTGCTGGAATCGTTTAATGAGCATATACATTTGCAACAAAATATGCCCAAACTCCTTAAAACTTTCCTGGGTCCACCAGAGACTTGATCTATAAGTAAATAGTGCAATCATTTTATGATTGTTCGTAATTTCCCCCCCTCCTGCAACTTACAGTACTTTGTGGTCATGATTGCATGTTTCGTACAAAGCACGCTGCAAGAGAGACAACATAGCATTGTTGTTTGGAAAAAACTCAAACAATTTCGTATACGTCATGAAAAATTGTGAGCGACTAGTACATTGTTGATAGCCATTTATCTCACATGCTATCAACTATAAAAATTAATAACAATGTGTAAGTGAAGAGGACTTACCGAATCGTCTTAAAACTTCCGATGATTCAATGCTGGTAGTAATAATCCAGTGTTACTAATAGTTCTAAATAAAAGAAATAAATTATTTGTCAACTACTTGCATAACAAAACATATCGTGTATATACATATTCATCTAATTAAGTCGTATCTTAAAATAAACATGGTTTGGAATATTTTTTAATTATTTAAAAGTATACGAGAATATTGTCGATTATCGTCTAAATTTAATATTCCGAGGTATACTTTTCTATCACGAAAGAAATTGGTCAAATATATTTGAAATATTATTACAATCATACAGGGGCGTAGCCAGAAATTTTTCATCGGGGGGGTTACGACTACTACAACTCATATATATGTATACGTGTGTGTGATAATGTAGTGAAGACTATACATTTTGTATGGCAAAAATTTCTCATGGGGGGGTATGACCCCCCCTAATTCCCCCCTTGGCTACGCCCCTGCATCATACTATACGTGCATATTTCCTCATAAAAAGGCAGAAAAATCACAGACTTATGTCCCAAAGAACAATGATTGAAAGTAAGAATTATTTGTCGTGCCTACATTGGTTTGTTTGCCTCCGTCGTTTTCAAAGACGCGACGGTAACGACTCCCCTTCTGTGTGCAACGTGACTCTTGGCCCAACGTTTAGCTCATCAAGCTACGCCTCAGTGGAAGCATTCGAAGACCCTTGCCCGGAAAATCGTGAAGAAACACAGAAGTAAAAATCATCGCCATTTGCATAGACGAGAAAGAACGGAACAAGTAGCCGTCTGTGAAGCAATAGTGCGAAACCGCAGATAAAATGTCTGGTTGGAGAGTGTTCTATAATTTATTCATTCGGCGTGATTTCTTGTCTATTCCTCAGAAACGTCAACAAGTCATCAATGCATGGATCGCGTGAAGTTATTCATCTCATTGAAATGCTGAGTATACTCTAATTGCGATATGCGTATCTGATGCTGTCTGTTGCTGGAACTAAATAGTTTGTAACAATTCGACTGAATTTCTACAACTTGCGTGATGGAAAGCCCTGCACCAGCTGTTCTCAGTGACCCACTCGTTTCAGTGGCTGGATGAATTTCCGAATGCCTGAGCTGCGTATACGGAGAATTTACTGACTAGTTAAAGTTAAAAACAAATTGTTGGTGGCTGAAAACTCGAATCTGTTTCCACCATTGAAATTACTGACAAAGAAACCTACCACAGGAGCTCACTCACAAAATGTAAAAAAGAAAAGGAAAAAAAAAAACTAATTCAGAGAGAGGTTACGTACTTAAAGAAACCTAACGTGTGAAAATTAGCAGCTATCTTCTTGCAGAAATTGAGAAATTAAATGTTAAAGAGTAGTGTTATAATCTCGTCGATTGTAACTCTTTGGGTAGAATTGGGTTTCAATTCTAATATTTTTAAAAATAATTTTAAGCAAAGATTTTATTAAATAGATCAAAGTTCGCGGATTGCACATTCGTACTAACTTGTTCATTAAAATTTTCTCAAGTCGAACAGCACTCCAAGCGAGCATGTTTGACTCCGGTGACCCATGGAATGCTTGAAATCATTTGCTCCAGATCTTAAAGCTTCTGCTTGATTGTAGTCTTTGAAGATCCTGATTTAATTTATGGTAATTCGTAACAATACTGGTTAGTCCCAGCTTTGCTGTTTTGGCAGAGTGGACTCCGATGTACATCAGAAGCCAGCCGGAGTTATGAGAGATTTTAGTTTAGGTATGAATACTAGAAAAGTTCCTATAAAGTCCTCTACTGATAGATTTTGATTAAATAGATCAAGGTTAGACAAACTGCACAAGCATACTGTGATTGGCAACTGGTTCGTTGAAATTTTCTCAACGAGAACATCACTTCAAGCGATCATGTTTGACTCCGGTGACCCATGGAATGCTTGAAATCATTTGCTCCAGATCTTAAGCTTCTGCTTGATTGTAGTCTTTGAAGATCCAGATTTAATTTGTGGTAATTCGGAATAATACCTAGTCCCAGTTTTTTCTGTTGTGGCAGAGTATACACTGATTTCAGTCAGAAGCCAGCTGGAGAGTCTGTTCATAGATTCATTGGAGATTTTATTTTTGATATGAGTGCTGTCAAAGTCCCTGCAAAGTCCTCCACTAAGAGAACTTTTACCACAGCCCATCATCCCATGTGCTTCAAAATGCCTACAATTCCAACATTAAAAATCCAAATATCCTCAAATAAGTAATAACTCTGAAAGTTGTAGTTCATTATTATCATCGCTCATTACCATTAAATAAAAATGTAAGAAATAACCGATCATAAACAAATTTTATGCGATACAGAAATAGGTTAAATAAATATATTATATATAAACAGTAATGCGGTGACAATCTGGCTAATTTGGACAATAATCTGAGAAAAGGAAAATATTTATAAGATTTACGTATAGCTATATAATCTAGACTCCTACTTAAGTTAGGCTATTTTCGTGGGTACTACACAAGTGGTCCAGCTTTCAGAGGTTTTATTGTATTTTGCTTTCAGAATTCGCTGAAATAAGTAGCTCCAGCATGAATGAGTGAATAAGACACTGAACATTGATAGATGGCTGAAGTGTGATGGTCCAGAGTTATGATGTACCGCGTGGCTTTTGGTCTAACGGTTTGGATATAAAACCGGTTTTCTCCAGATATCCCTCGTGTAGGTTTGCCTTAAGCAGTCGTTGTAATAGGTGGCTTTTACAGAAAACTTACATTGAAAAATTGCGAAAATATGTAGAATGCATTGCTTAATTAAAAATTGTTTTCGTCCAGTACGCGTTAAGGGAGTTTGATAACTAGCCACTTCCGCTCCTTAAACAAAAGCCCGTGACGGTTTTCCTCCTCCATTATGCATTGCATTATTACAGAGGGCACGCCAGATGGGACAAGTCACAAAGTAACCACAAATTTCGCAGTCAAAAATCATTTTCGAATTCTGGCAGTATGCATGCAAAATGTCCGCTCTGCATTCTGCGATGGATGTTTTGAGAGCAAAATTGTCGAGATTATGCAGGGACAGCACGAAGCGTTTTGCAAAACACGAGTTTTTAAAAACGCAGCGATGCGAAGAGAACGAGCAGGGGGGAACTTCGGCCTCGGAATGTGCTACAACACACTGATGTTTTCGTGTAAGTTTTGAAGTTCTTTTCTCGTCTTGGGTTTACCAGCTTTGTTCCGCGTCGTTGGCCCCTGGGTTTTTCTCGCATGTTGTCGCTCTGTTTCGCGCGCGATCTTGACTCACTTTCTCCAGGTTTGTTCTTCTGCTGTAATCTGCTATTACACACAGATTACCGGATCTGTTGTTACGCAGATCGAGCATCATGTTATAGTTTCGTTCTGTAACGTATACGAACTGTCCTCCAAAAGTTAAGGTACAAAGCGTTTTTTTTAGCGTCTAATTTGCAAATGAATGAACGTAGAAACAACAAGTTCGGAGAAAACGTGCACTGAACAGTTATTTATTGAATGTGACATAGAATTTTATCAAAGTTTAACGCAAAAATGATTTAGTACAAAAGAAAACCAATCTCGGTGGAAAAGTCTAGTTTTTTGGGGAAAAAAAAGTACACCATAGTTTTATGTGTGATAAAATGTCATAGATACACAACAAATATGAGTTCGAATAAAGAATGTGTCCATCCCGAACTTGAATACATAGATGGCATCGACTTTCCATGCTGTCAGTTAAGTTGTCGGACACCGAAATGGGAAGCGAATGAATCGGACACGGAGCCAGTCCGATGTGGTCTGGCTCGCGACCAGGCTCTGTGGTCTCTGAGGAGACACGGACCAGACACGGAGTAATCCTTATTCCAAATCAATCTAAAGATCGTGGAGAAGAACTTAAAGCAACAGACTGTCTGCCAAGATAGTCCCAAAAACATTAAGATTCAGTTCCGTAGATTTGGCTGGCCATTCCATTCCCTCCAAACTATAACCCTCAAGACAGTCTTCAACAACCACAGCTCATTGTGATCGTGCCTTAACATTCATAAGAATGAAGTTAGTGCCAGTAGTACCGGCATAAGGGGATGGGCATACATATGGATAAAAGATATCATCCCGATACCTCATGTCAGTCAGAGTTCCTCTGACTGACGTGACCACCGAATGAGATCCCTGACTAAACAATTATTCCACCACCTTTGTAACTATGTCTTTCAACAGTGTTGGACTGATGGTATCTGGTGCGTTGTTCCCTCCAAATCAGCAGACGCGTTGAATCGTTCACCAGTATGTACCTGGATTCGTCTCCGAAGAGCATACAGAAGGCCATCGCTGTCTAGTCCAGGAAACGTGTTCTCTGGCCCAACATATGCGGGATCTTCTCTGTGGTCTGTGAGGGGAGCCCACAAACTGGTCCTACAAAGTGGTCCAACACTACAAAGTGGTCCGCAACGAGCTAAGGCATAGTAGTGCTTCTTTTCCCTTGAACCGAAAGAGTTAGAGAGCGGTCTTCTGCAGGTGCTGCATCACGTGGTCATGGATGGCCTGGAACATGTCTTCTGGACTTTCTTCGAATTGATATTGATCCCAGAGTCGTTGGACCACACTGAGATTCCTTGTCTTGTCTTTGACATGTCTTCTGGACTCTCTTCGAATTGATATTGATCCCAGAGTCGTTGGACCACACTGAGATTCTTTTCCCTGACGCTACAAAGTGGTCCGCAACGAGCTAAGGCATAGAAGTGCTTCTTTTCCCTTGAACCGAAAGGGTTAGACAGCGATCTTCTGCAGGTGCTGCATCACGTGGTCATGGATGGCCTGGAACATGTCTTCTGGACTCTCTTCGAATTGATATTGATCCCAGAGTCGTTGGACCACACTGAGATTCTTTTCTCTGACGCTACAAAGTGGTCCGCAACGAGCTAAGGCATAGAAGTGCTTCTTTTCCCTTGAACCGAAAGGGTTAGACAGCGATCTTCGGCAGGTGCTGCATCACGTGGTCATGGATGGCCTGGAACATGTCTTCTGGACTCTCTTCGAATTGATATTGATCCCAGAGTCGTTGGACCACACTGAGATTCCTTGTCTTGTCTTTGACATGTCTTCTGGACTCTCTTCGAATTGATATTGATCCCAGAGTCGTTGGACCACACTGAGATTCTTTTCCCTGACGCTACAAAGTGGTCCGCAACGAGCTAAGGCATAGAAGTGCTTCTTTTCCCTTGAACCGAAAGGGTTAGACAGCGATCTTCTGCAGGTGCTGCATCACGTGGTCATGGATGGCCTGGAACATGTCTTCTGGACTCTCTTCGAATTGATATTGATCCCAGAGTCGTTGGACCACACTGAGATTCCTTGTCTTGTCTTTGACATGTCTTCTGGACTCTCTTCGAATTGATATTGATCCCAGAGTCGTTGGACCACACTGAGATTCTTTTCCCTGACGCTACAAAGTGGTCCGCAACGAGCTAAGGCATAGAAGTGCTTCTTTTCCTTGAACCGAAAGGGTTAGACAGCGATCTTCTGCAGGTGCTGCATCACGTGGTCATGGATGGCCTGGAACATGTCTTCTGGACTCTCTTCGAATTGATATTGATCCCAGAGTCGTTGGACCACACTGAGATTCTTTTCTCTGACGCTACAAAGTGGTCCGCAACGAGCTAAGGCATAGAAGTGCTTCTTTTCCCTTGAACCGAAAGGGTTAGACAGCGATCTTCTGCAGGTGCTGCATCACGTGGTCATGGATGGCCTGGAACATGTCTTCTGGACTCTCTTCGAATTGATATTGATCCCAGAGTCGTTGGACCACACTGAGAGACACAGAGAGATACCTAGCAGCGTCAGCTTGTAACAACACCTATTCCATCCATACGATCGACCGCCACCTTAACGAATCGGGCAAACGGCTTCTCCTAGACATTGCTGGACTATACTGCCTACTGCCAACAAATTCGCCAATAGCAGCTGTAAATTAATAAAACTTACACACGTAATTACGAGCGCCTGATATTTGCATATTTTTCTCGCACTCATATATACCTGTTCTTTACGATAAAACAAAAGTTCTAGCGATCGTTTTTGGATAAGTTATTTTTAAAGTTCGTCGTTATCATTTATATAAATTATATTAAATATATAAAAAAGAAACACCAAAGCAGGAGGTAAGGAAAGTGACCTTGAAACGGACAGTGGCTGTACAGAGAAAGAGTACAGTGGAATGTCGGGAAACCTGAATTTTTTCAACTGCCCTTTTTGATAAACCCCGCTTGACAATTTTGAAAAGAATAGTGAACACTGTATGTAAAGTGTTGTGATACCTACAGGAGTGGCAGGACAGGAATGGATTAAGGAAAGAATCATGCGCCAATGTTTTTCACAGACGGCTACAGATGCACCATACAATTCAAGCACCTCTTTCACCTCCTAACTTTCACGGGCAGAGTTTGAAAATATGAATACATGTTAGAGGAGACGTACTAACATGTGAACGTAACATTGAAATGGTAGTTCTGAGGAAGAGGATTGTAGAATTAATTTTTCGGATATGTGGCAAGGGCACAGAAATGGTTCGATTTTGGATGACGATGTATTTCGAAGGGTACAAAGCATCTTTTTGATGCACAGTCATAAATTATAATAAAATATTTCCGGGCACGAAATAATTTCAAAAGTATTCTATTTGTCTCAAAGCAGTAGGTAGGCACGAGAATGCAATGAACCACTTGAAATTATCCTATGCTCCAAGCATAGCGCATGCCCACAATTGGGCCACTCATGGTGTAAAAATATTCTTTAACACATTCTGAGGTTAACTATGACGCATGTTTCCCTCAGGTTACAATTCTTTATGTTACGGTCGCATTCATCAAGTACTTGATACCCGTGTTGACCCTTTCAGACGTTAAATAGACATCAAATGTACACCCATTCGACATCTGACCCTTGATTTGGTGGGATAACACGGGCGTCAAGTACTTGGAGAATACGGCCGTTGGTGTAGCGTCGTTGATGTGGGGTTTAGAGTCAGACACCTAGCCAAGATCTAAGCTAAAAACAAATGAATCACAGTCACATTTATAAATAATATAAAAGAAAAAACATGTGCGGTCTGGGGACCCCCGTTAGGAACGAAGTTCCTCAATAAATATTATTGTTTTATTATTAAATTTAAAATAATAAATATTAATTTTGTTTTATTAATCAAATAAATATCAATTTTGTTCAATTAATATCAATAAATATTAATTTTGTTTTATTATTAAAGTTATTTATTTGCTATTATCGCCAGCAGACAATCAAAGGTCGGAAATATTTTATGCGTCCCTGTATATTAATACAACGCAAACCATTTCCAATTGAGAGTATGAAGTTATACACTTTAGTAATAATCATTAACTAGGCTCTGAAGTACTGCTACCACCAACAGAAAGTAAAAGACAGGAAATATTGATCACTCTGTACGATACGATATTATTAAAAAAATAAATAGTATATCCCTTTGAGGCGCAAACCTTTCCCAATGCTGAAAAAAGGGCAGCCGTTGCCATCGCTCGACTTAACTACCAGCAAGATGGCGGACGATCGAAACGTTCCATCGCGTGCCCTTTTTTGACGACAGCTGGTTGTGCCCGCGCACAGCCAGCTGTCGTAAAAAAAGGGTCTCTAGATCTGTGGCACGCGATGAACGTTTCGATCGGCCGCCATCTTGCTGGTAGTTAAGTCGAGCGACGGCAACGGCTGCCCTTTTTTCAGCATTAGGCAATCTATCGAGCTGTTCTCGCATTCTTTAATTTTTCAGCAGATGTCAGTGCTGTTAAAAATAATCGTGACCAATTTTTACGGGAAAGGACGTGCTAAAAAGTAAAGGATTCTCGTGGAGCTATGTCACCCGCAGCTATTTTTTATAGAAATCCAATCTATTCTTCGTGACTGCCAACAGGCAAAACGTCAGAGTTAAGTGTTCCCAGAGCGGGATCACTGCGCGTTAAAGGGTTAACATATAAACTAAATAGTTAAAAAAAAATGCAAGATCGTTAAAAGAAAAGGTTCCGCGCATTTATGTGTTAAACAACAGAATCGGCAATTTATTTTTTTACGAAAGAACCATGCCCGGAAAATTTTTCTGGTTCAAGATCATACTGACAAAAATATTGACAGCTCCTAAACAAAGCATTATGCAACCGTGGCGTTGCGAAGTTCACGCTATGTACTGCGTTTGCAATTCTGACAGTGAAGTTACCTTGAAGTAAACAAGTTAATGACTTCGTGCAAGGTAGCATGTCCGATGCTGTCCTTTAAGATTTCATTATTAACATCGATTCCCTAAGGAGTTGAAAAACTTTTGCAATAATGATTGTTATTGTTAATAGGGTGTAATTCCACTTTTCTGGCAACGTCTCTACTTACAAAATGTACGCACGAATGTGGTATACACTGTCTACCAATAAGTATTTGGACACCTGTGATAGAAAAATAAACTATATTCAAAATCAATAGTTGGCAGAGCCTCCACGAGAGGCAATTACAGCGTGAACCCTCCGGGGCATACTTTCGCAAGTCTTTGTATTACAGCTAGAGGTATTGTCTTCCACTCGGCTTGGAGTGGACATAGAAGTTCCTTCACCGATTTTGGACGGGTAGTGCACCCCTTAAATCGGCGATCCAACTCGTCCCAGAGGTTCGCGATAGGGCTCTGGGCTGGCCAGTCCATTCGATGAACTCCATTGGCACCATACCAAGCCTTGGTTAACCTTGAAACATAACAACTGGCATTGTCGTCCTGAAAGTAACAGGGGTCCAATCCGTAAAACTGCCACAGCGTAGGAAGCACATTGTCATCCAAAATAGTGCAGTAGGCATCGGCGTTGAGCTTACCATGAATGGGGACTAACGGTCCCAGTCCCTACCAGGAGAAACACCCCCAGAGCATAATTCCACCTCTGCCGAACTTGACTGCTGACACAATGCATTCTGGCAGGAGACGTTCTCCAGGCAGACGCCAGACCCAGACCCTGCCATCCGAACGGTAAAGGGTGAATCATCCTGATTCGTCGCTCCAAAGAACTCGTTTCCACTGATCTACGGTCTAATTTCGATGTGCTTTGCACCCCATTAACCGAGCAGTGCGGTTGGACATTGTGATCAAAGGCTTATGGCAGCAGCACGACCATGAAAACCAAGCAGATGTGCTTCCTACGGATGGTATTCATTGAAACAATACTCCCGGATGCCTGTTGAAACTCCTCGCGGATGAGAGCCATCGGTTGGGTGCGGTTCTTCCGAATTTCTCTGGACAGCACTCGTTGGTCTCTATCTCCCAGTTTCGTTGGTCTTCCGACTCTGGACACATTCCGACAATCACCGCTCACCTTCCACTTCTTAACCACATAGGCCACTGTCGATTTTGGGTACTTGAGATCGCTATATATGTCCCTTAAGGATCGGCCACATTTGTGATACCCGATAATTATACCTTTCTGGAAATCAGAGAGCTCCGAACTGCGCGGCATCTTGCATGCAACTACTGCCAATGCTGTTTCCTACACGATATATACCGGCGGAGGCCGTGACGTACCTCAGGACCGCAGATATCGGCATTTGCATAGGTGTCCAAATACTTATTGGTAGACAATGTATAAAGGGACCAATTTATGCAGTTGGAGGCTCAGGGCAGAGATACTTGTTGGAGCCCCTGCATAAGAATTTACTGTAGAGCATAATTTAAATTGAAACTAATCTTAAACCTACCCATGCATAAACATTTATTTTACATTAAAATTCCGGAAGTCACAGTGACGTTGCTCAAGTTAAATGCATAACATACAGTCTGAGTAAAAACTTTACTTCCAGTAAAAAATTCTGAGAAAATGGGAAAATGAAATAGAAAGGATTTTAAAATTATTGTATTACTAATTATTTAGGTTCTTTCCTAAGAAATAATGCAACAAACAGGATTTATAAATAGAGTCGACTCCGGTTATAGTTAACCTCTGGGCACCATCCAATTTCGTCCACTATATCCGAAGTTCACTAAAACCGAAGTGCCTCATGGCAAACAGAGATACTGTATGTGAATCGGGAATAATGGTTTGCGGTCACTATGGCCGAAGGTTCATTATATCCGTTCACTATATCCGGAGTTGGCTGTATATTCAATACAACAGCTTGTGTAGATGCTTCAAGGCTACCATTATTAAAAAAAAAAAAAAAAATGAAGTTGAGCTCGCATAATGGAATAGCGGTTAAAAGAATACCCCGTTTACGGCTGTATTCATCAAATACTTCACACCCGTGTTAACCCTTTCATACGTTAAACAGACATCAAATATACATCCATTCGACATCGGACCCTCGTTTTGGTGGGTTAACACGGGTGTTCAAGTAGTTGTTGAAAACGGCCGCCAATGTGATAACTCTTCGATGTACCAAACGGTAGTAAATTATCCTTTTGGTCCCGGATAGTGGAAATCCTGTTTAATAGAATAATTTTTCGCGGCAAAATGACTATTCCAAAAGCGGGATTGACTGTACATATACTGGCTTAGATATCACTGCATCGAAAATCGTGACAGCTCTTCATTTTGCAAATTCGTCATACATGTCTACGGAATTTTGGTGCTCTTAGTGAAGATGACGAAAGTTCAGAAGTTAATTGGTCACATTAGAGGGCAAGACTGAAGCTTTTCCTCAACAGGAAAAATAAAAGACTGCAGTTAACATTTTTTTAAAATTTATTTCAAAGACAATTATGGTAAAAAGAAAACCTGGGGAAGACCTAAACTTTTGTCCTAACGTGATGAGTTGGCAGACTTGCATCTACTGGAAATTACCCAGCTAAGAAACATATTCAGACGACAGTTTTAAATGTTTTGCCGTTAAAATGACCTGAAACATAGTTAGAGACCTTAGAAAATTGCATTTATAAGGCGAAATTACCTAAGCTTCAGTTGCTGTAGAAGCACCGAGTAAAACGTTTGAATTTCGTCTAGTAAGTCATATGACTTAGGTTGGAATTGCTTTCGTTGCGGGTAAAATGAATTTATGAGAGTACCAAAATATTCATGAGATCTGCATATACCTATAAGCTGGACTCCTATGTAAGTGAGACCCTTTTTGTGAGTACCACAAAAATTGTCCAACTTTCGAAAATATTATTACGTATATTTTGTTTTGAGAATTCGCTGAAATAGGTGGCCCCACCATGGCCGAGTGGATAAGACACTAAACATTTGTAGATGGCTAAATTGTAGATGGTTCAGAGTTCTGGTCTATCGCACTACTGCCGACCCAGCGGTGTGAATTTTTGGGCGGTTTTCTCCAGAAGTAACAGAGTACGCATTAGAATCCCTTGAAGAGTCCTCAACCCAAAGCAGATAGCTCTCGTGTAGATTTATCGTAAAATAACTCTACACACTCACTATCTCCAGATATCCACCTAATAGAGAAGTTACAGTGGGACTTGACAAGAAGAATTTATGCTAATGACGTTTGACATTATCAGTAGATCTGAAATCTACTATTGTAGACGAATGGTATAAAATAGGCCCCGAAATTAGTGAAGAACTAGTTTCATCCATGAAAATATAAACATTTGAAGTAATTTGAAGAAATGGCTCCTGCATAGGCTTAAGCTTCAAAATCCCCCCACCCCGCCCCTAGTATGCTCTATTAAGGATGGACGCGAGACGAAAAATAAGCGTCTCGCGTCTCGCAAAATAGCCTAAAAGCTTGTTTCGTCTCGCAAAAATCCCTATATCATAATGTTAAAAATGTGTGTCTCGTCTCGCAAAAAAGCGGTAAATCTCTGTCTCGTCTCGCAAAAAAGTCGTCTCGCGTCCATCCCTATGCTCTATTTCTTTTCACGTTAGATGCAAAAGTTTTACTCAGGCTTAAATCTGTGTTCGATAATATTTTTTCATATTAAATTTTTTATAAATGAATTTTGCTGCATTTTTTACTTATATTTAAGATTAATAATTATCATTCTAATGATACTTTAATCCCCAGTTTAAAATTTTCACACGTTCTCAAAAATTTTTTTTTTACTGGCCTTGAAGCTTTTACTCAGAGTCTATTCCAAATGAATTAATTTTTTTATTCCTCGAAAATACTGGATGATAAAATATCCTTTTTGTTAAAGAAAATTGGCAAGACTACGTATCACTTAAAATTTTTTGACGAATTTGTCTTTGGTTATCTTGTAAGGTACTATTAAATTTATACATTTTTACATATACTGCAATTCTCTTTGTAAATAAGAAAATAAATGCAAACTGACAAAATTAAAATTTTTGAATAATTTTCAAGGATTTAGTTCGATAATCAGACACTTTACTTTGATTATCAGGTAGAAATTAATCTTTCATAGTATTTGAAACATAATTTTAGGTACATAATTTGATAGTAACAAGAGACTGTTGGGGATCCCTAAAAAATGGAGACCCAGGTCACGTTTACCGAATGCCCGGACATAAATCTGTCCAGGCGTATATATCCATGTATATTCACATGTAAATAGCATCAAAGGAGGAACATGCCCCCTATACTCCCCCCTTCGACGCTACGCCTGTACTACGGTCTAACATTTATAACTGAAAATAAATCTCTTCTATACGGTACTTAATGAAGCAATGAATTATTCTACGACCCTAATAGCACTGTAGCATCACTGTAAGATCTAACGAGTGACATACGTTAAAGTGTCACGCGTTAACACATCGACATACAGTGAAGTCATCTCGACCGTCGAATGTCCTTCCTTGTCAAAGCGTGACGCTCTGACGCAACTGTGAAGTCGCAAACAAGTCACTGTAACTTCTAGTTGATGTCTTATATTGGACATATGGTAACTACGACATACAGGGTGGTCCTACGTCAAAAGTGCAAAGGGTGGTAGGGAGGGATCAATACGGTTCAGAATCACATAGCAATGTGGATTCGGAAATGCCGTCTTCACGCACCTGATAATAATCACTTTGGAAGAATTGTTGGTTTAAATTCCTAATCGAATTTCATGAACGATGAACTTTTCTCTGTGACATTCATCGATGAAACGGAATAGAATTCGTAAACTATCAGCTTTAGTTAAGTGCTTTATGTAAAAAACGCATTCGCTTTTTAACAAACTTGTGGTATGAAAGTTCACTGTTACTTCAACGTTTCTTCCAAAGTGATTATTGACATGTGCATGAAGGCGACATTTCCGACCCAATATTGCTACATGGTTCTAAACCCTCTTGGTCCCCTCTACCACAAATTTATATTTTTGTCATTTTAGGACCAACCTGTATAGGATGGATGCCACTGTGACGCGAATCTTACTTTATGTGCTATGAGGGAAAGAAAGATCTTACGGCTAATTATCAGCATGCAATAAGAATAAGGTAAAAAAGAAGTTCCTATGTATTTATTGTTTTCGCAGGCGATATGATAAAAGCATTCTAGTCCTACTGGTTAGTAATTAATATACGGGACGTAACCTCCTCTTTCTAAACAACAGGAAACGGTCTAATGGGAGTTTCGCCCCACACCTACTCTCATAGAATATTCTTGAAACAATTTTGATTTTAGCGAGATACCTGATAAAATTGAGTTATTATGTTTTTCATAACAAAGAGTATAGAAACGAACAGCAAGACGAGGTTCTGCAACACCCTTAACACATTTACGTTAACTACAGAAAAAAAATCCACGCGCCTGGGTGATCTCACTTCTTAAATCGAACCTTCAGGATCGCTTTTGCACACTTCCTTCAAAAATCCCGACTGGCCATTCAATACCGTCCCCTTGAAAGGTCGAGGTATGCGGTAACCGCCTGTATTCTTTACACTTGAGTTGCGTAAACTGGGCCGATCGAAACTTGTTCCAGCCGGAAATGGCCAGTGTCGTATCTATCATTCTGGTCACGTGCTTTTCGATCAACGGCCCGATTTCTCTTTCATCTTTCTTGGGGCCCGAGGGTCCAGCTCACGTGCTTTTCAATTACACAATAACCGAGAAGAAACAAAACGGATATCACGGAACATAACGTCGATGGAACGATATCGCACTCTTGAGAAACCAATGCATTCTTCAGAAGTTTGAAGGCATGAGCAGGGCTGCTACTAGAGGTTGGGGGATAAACGAAGCACGTGCCCCAGGCGCCATGTTGAGGAGAGCGACAAAATCTTTATGGTTCCAAAGAACGTGGCCTTAAAATGATGGTTTGCTCGGATGACGTAAGATGCCCCTGGGCATCTTACGTCATCTAGTTGTGGCACTGGACATGAGCACCAAGGTAGATCTTTCACAAGGGTGGACTCATTTTCAGTGAAAGGCATATAAATCAGGTGTGTCAAAAGTTTATGTAAAATTTCATTATCCTGAAATATTACCACAAAATAGCAGTTTGTACAAATGGGGTCAGGGCAGGTTGGATACTGTCAAACAGCTTTAATTAGTTGTAGCTCTAAATTTCAGTGATAACGCCCTTGTAGCAATAACCCATCGGCCGATGAGGGGCTGATTACTAGAATTACAGGAAAGTCCGTCGATTTCAGGTAAATTCGTAGAAACCGAAGCACACTCAACGGTAGATGGAGATTTTCGTTTGGCCAACTAATCATCAAAATGGGATGAATTACCGCTGAAATTACGAAAGAAATCGATAAGTTACGGGCAATCTGAGAAAAATATCAATTTCTGGAGGTATTTTTCAACATCCTGCAGCTTATGTCCGGAAACTTTGATGCAAAGACGATCTTGCCCTAGGGTCAAACTCTAAATTTTGGATCAACTATACATCGGTCAAACGTCTACAGTTGAGGACACCGACACGGTATTATATGAAGTTTTAGTTTAATCAAGCAAATGAAACTACCAATCATATCAGTCTTCCCGAAAGTACCGAATTAGACACACTTAAGCTGACGCAGAAATGTTTGAGTCTTTCACTTGGTCTTTGTTGTCAGGAATTTTGCTAGATTCTCTAAACTCTAAGTTAAACTGTCTCTGTCGTCTTTAAAACATGTTTTTCGTCATTTCGAAAAGTTTTATTTAGTGTCGCTAAATTCCTTAAGACCAGCCAGTGGGAAACTGTCACAGATAAAAAACGGCCCCTCAAGAGCTCCCAACATGACGGATCGTCGATCTCCAAGCAGCTACAGATTTTTCAAGAATAAGTAGACTCTTAATGATTTTTTGGTTCAATTAATTATCAATTTTCATCACAGCACTCTAAATTGCAATAACTCGGCTCTGAACAAAATTGATGCATTTGACCTAACAAATTTACAGGAGAGCGAGAAAAAGAAAAGACCCAACACCCTCTACTAATCTACTCTCAGTTTATGATTTTATACAGGCTTAATCATCCTTCTACATACAGACTTTTGGATTTTTTCACCCATTACCTACTAATTAATTACCTTTTTTTAATGCACCCTTGGAAATAAAATTAAACGCAAACAACGTAATTTAAAAAACAACGTAATTTATTTTAGGGAGCTTTTTTGTGGGAAAAAATATACATGCAATATATTTACATAAATTTAGGGATAAAAAGGGGAGAACTAAGTTAATGCAGAATAGCGTTCTGCCATAACAGGGGGGGGGGGGGGAATTGTTTTCAACGTTCTAAGTTATAGAATTACACGAAAACATGCTTTCGAGAGATTTACTCGGGAACCAGATCACGTGCAAACACGTGATAGGGATTAAAAATATCTGGGAAAATTCTTGGTTGTGTGTCAACTGATTTAAGTTTCTAAATACGACTTATATTAGAAGATATTAACAACAACAAAAGAAAAAAAAACAGAACGAAAAAAAGAAAGAAAGCATCGTGGGTGCCATGATTGACGATTTTCACCCGGATAGAATATCTGGGTTCTCGAATCCAAGCAATGGGCAGAGATGCCATTTGTAAAAATAACTGAATCAGCTTGATTGGACATTTTTAATCAAAATATCGTTTGCATGCGCGAAAATGGAGAGGCAATTAATAGTTTTAGGCAAAGGAACTATGATTTATTAGAACAAAATGTACCCAATTTTAGAGTTCTTTAGACGAAAAAGTGGCTGGTTTGACAAGTTTAGAGATTTTAGCTGGTAGGATGTAGAGGTTGTTGTTTGAATATGAAAAAGAAGAAGTAAGCAACGATAAGTAATCCCGCGGTAGTTTCAACATGGGATACAAAAAAAAAAAAAAAAAAATGTAAGATCCAAAATTTATTTATTTATTTTTGTCTAAATTTATGAGTAAGAAATTCAAACTAGTACTTTCAGGAACAGCGAACAGTTTAAAAATAGTCGTTAATTCTTAACGTTTTTACGATAAATGCGATGTAATTTACAAATTGTTAAATTTTGAGATTAATCATTTCCGTTAAAAAATCCTAAAGGATACTTTATTAATTGTGATAATCACCATTCACCCTTCTGAATAAACTTGAATTTTAAGATAAGTTTGCATACAAGTGTTTTTAAAAAGCACTTTTGGACACACAGAATAAACAAGGTTAAAAAATATGGGATAGCAGAATCAAAAGTTATCCTTAATACCAAAAATAAATAAATATAAATAAGTCTGGAAATAAATTTTCTTAAATAAAGATATCTCCAAGTTATGTTAGGTTGTAAAAGAAACTGTGTTAAATTGTTCTAATCGGGTTTAGTTAACACAAATAATACATCTCAATGCATTTTATTTCTAACAACCAGAAATTTAAAAAGCTATTTTCATAGAAAATGTAATATTAACCACCCCACTAGCTGTGAAGCATGTTATCATGCGTTGTAATGTTTTAAAATAACTCTACTCATACTGTCAGGCCCATCAGTAGGTCATCATTTTATTGCTGCAGGATTAACTCACATGCTTAAGGATATTAATTACTACCACTTCTCACACGATTCAACTTTTCGAATTTTTAAAGCTTTTAATCTCAGGGAAAATACTGTTTTCATTAATTAAAGGAAAACTTTGACCTTTGAGAGCACATAGTAAAAAATTTGTATCCGTACAGTTATTTACTAGAAATTTAAGGGAGTGGTCGTAATTACCCAAGCAAAATCGCAAAGTTGAAAACAAAATGGGGTAACGATGATCACTATTGGGTATTTACGATCACTTGATTTTCTTTATACTTACGCTTCAACTTTTGTTGGAGCAATAATGCAGATTCTCTTATGAATAAGTGGACTCTTCATGATTTTTTGGTTCAGTATTCCAAATTGTAATAACTCATCTTTGAACAAAATTGATGCATTTAACCTAACACATTTACAGAAAAGTAGAAAAAAAGACACATGACTCAATCTATTTCTCAGTTGGTGATTTCATATAGGCTTAATCATTCCTCTACATACAGACTTAAGAAATTACTTTTGGATTTTTTCACCCTTTACCTTTTAAATAATTATTTAAAAAAAAAACACCCTTGAGAATAAAACTAAGCGCAATTTATTTTAGTGAGCTTTTTGGTAGGATAATATACATTCAATAACTCATTATGGAAGTAATAAAAAAGAGCTTTTAAAAGGCAAGGACTATGTCAATATAGAATAACGTTCTGCCATAATAGTCCTAACTAAAGAAAAAAAAGCGTTTTTTTTAACGTCCTTGTAAATTATAGGGTTGCTTCAAAATATACTTTCGCGCGATTTACTCGGCAGCCAGACCATGTGCAAACACGTGATAGGGATTAAAAAAATCTGGAAAAATTCTGGGATGTCTGTCAACTGATTTAAGTTTCTGAATTCGAATTAATTAGAAGTTTTTAGCAAAAAACTGAAAAAAAAATTACATGGTAGTCGCATGGCGATTTTCGCCTCGTAGAATGATCTGCGTTCTTGAAACTGAGCAATGGGCAGAAATGCTATTTGCAAAAATAGTTGAAATAATCTTGAATCGTCATTTTAAATTAAAATACCATTTGCAAGCAAAAACAGAGCGGGAATCAATTTTTTAGGGGTGCAAGTATTTTTTTAAGTACAAGGACAATGACTTGTTAGAACACAATATAACTAGTTTTAGAGTTTTGAAGCATAATAAAGTGGTGGTTTGTCAATTTTAGCCATTTTGAGCTGCTAGGTTGGAAAAGTAGTTGGAAAAAAAGTGAGCAGCGATATGTAATCCTAAGTTAATAAATCCCATAATAGTTTGAACAGAAGAGACCATTTTTCTATTAAAATATCTATCCTATAAAGAAGTACGGTGGAAGGTGGTGATCGTAAGAAGACGATGAATTATTTTGTAAAAATTATAACTGGTACGAATTTGTAGTGAGAGCGACATAGTTTTAAGAACATGATCGGATAGTGGGTCACCTTTTAAATTCAAACACGCAACGATGTTGAAAGGAGAATTATTCCCCTTAGGTGAACGTGCTTTTCTTCCCCACTGAACGAAATCACATATGCACTAGAAATCCCTCATCAGAGTGACAAGGAAGGGCAAATTCCAAAATCAAGAATGAAATTCGCTTTTGATGGCGCATGTCGTTTTACTTCCTCTGAAACATGATCACACAAACACTTTGAACACTTTACTGGGCTAACACATTTTACTTCCGGAGAAAAACACATTTTGAAGACCACATTCCCTTTAAATAAGGAGTCTCACTCAACACTTTTAAACTTGAAACATATTATTCTATTTTCTCACTGGAACAGTCACCAATTTTCAAAATGCAGGATTATACATTTAAAACTCTACAATACATGCACTCAAAATAAACTTGGGGAAGCGTGTTGACAAAAACATCACGGTTTGATGCCATTACGGCCAGGGACCACGGTGTGGCGAAAGCCTCCGTCACCATAAGTGATCGGCGTAGATGCAAATCCCGCGGTATATATTACGTGTCGGTAGGCAAAAGCCTCCTCATATGAAGTGAGTGGCCTGCCACACCGAAAAACAACTGCTAACTCCGAAAAAAAATCGTTAGACCTACTGCTATAGAAAAAGGGAGCTCGATTTTTCTGGAACAATTTTAGCAGGTGTTTTTCGAGCAATATGCTTCTTGCGTATCAGGGCAAAACTGCAAGAGAGACACATCTGTTTCAGCGGAGCAGAGAAATATGCGAGCGAAGGGATGAGGGATGTTATGATTATTCTTTTAGCCGGCGTCAACTGTTATTTTATTTCAAAGCAGCTGATAAGAGGGAAATGCTTTAGAAGTACGTTAATGCGCTGTAATTGAGAAGGCCAAGAGGAAAATTGAAAGCTTTAAAAGATAGTTATTATTAAAAACTTTTAAATTAAATTTAGAATAGATTATTAGTTTAAATTTAGACAATATTAATTAGGATTTGTATTAATAATGTTTCATTAAAAAATATGCACGTTGTGTCAACGTGACAATATCGTATACTTTTTACTATACAGGTGTGTTCATGAGAAGAACTATAAAACATTTTGATGTGAATTAATGTAACTTAAACACAAACACACACAAAAAATTTGGATTTTAGATACAAAATTTATTTATTTATTTGTGCTGACACTGATGAATAAGCAATTCAAACTACTCTTAAAGAACAGAGGACAGTTTAAAAATAATCACAAATGCTCAACGTATTTACAATAATTTCAATGTAATTTACGGATTGTTAAAATTTGCGATTAATTTTTTCCGTTAAAAAAAACTTAGGGCCACTTTATTAACCGTGATAATCACCCCAATCATCCTTTCTATTGAATAAATTTGAATTAGAAAACAAATTTCCAAAAACTTTTGTTTAAAAAGCACTTTTAAACAGACAGAATAAACAACAAGGTTAAAAATATGTGACAGTAGAATCAAAAGTCACCCTCATTACAGAATAAATAAAAAAATTAATTAATTAATTAAATTAAATAATAATATCTAGAAAGAAATTCCCCCAAATAAATAAAGATACCATAAAGTACTGTTAGGTTGTAAAAGAAGTTATTAAATTGTTCTAAGCGGCTTGAGTTAACACAGATAATATTTCAATGAATTTTATTCTTTGCAACCAGAAATTAAAAAAGCTGTTTTTATACAAAAACAAACAATCTTCCGTAAATGCGAAACTACACCCAGCCATCCCAATGCAATGTCTTAAAAGAACTTGACTCACTGTCAGGTCTATCAATAGATAATGATTTTGTACTATACGTTTAACTCGCTTACTATAATTGGTTGACAGTCCGTAGCTGCTAGGTTTCACAAATTGAAAACGTCCTTGAAGACTGCGTTTTACAATTTTTATTGCTACCTGAGAATTTGCGACAAAGTGGTTTTGAAAATGACCGATACAATTTAAATGGTGTAACGATAGTACTGAGATATTCACTCTTGAAAATTCTTTTAAATTTGTGTTTAACTTAAGGTTGATTGTTTGTGGTTAAGACAAAGCTATACTCGTAGACTAGCAGCGTAAGAAGGAAGGGCTGTGTGGGGCCAACACCTCCTACATATAAAAAGCCCAACAACTGAAACGTTGACGTCATCACTAGGCCTTCAAATAATGACGTCATCACAGTTTTACTTTCACTAAGTAAAACTATTTAAAATTTCTGGTGAATGCTACAAATATTAGAAAATATCTTAAATAAGAAATAAAAATTAAAATACCTTTCTCATACAAAATTATTCATTCCGATCCTTATCATATTATCTAATTAATCATGGTTAAAAACTGCCATTTTTCATAAAATTATATTTTTTTTCTCAAATTATTAAAATAGTGTTATTCCTGAGTAAACTCACCAGAAACTTATTACAGTTTTATTTTGTGAAAATAAAACATTTAAATGTAGGCCTAATTATGACCTCAAAGCTTGGTAACGTAAAGGTTGTTGGGCTTTTTTTTCCCCTAGGAGGTGTTGGTGGGGAAGAGGACCTTTCAAGGGGTTTTGACGCATATTTAAGTTGCATCTGGAAAACAATCCGAAATTCCAGACCGTTAGAACGACAGCTGCGCGGTTGTTCAGAACCATGGACCTTCTCACTTCAGCCACCTACCATGTTCAGTGCCTCGATTCGGCCAGAGTGAGTATGATGTAGATAGGGATGGACGCGAGACGACTTTTTTGCGAAACGAGACAGAGATTTACAGCTTTCTTGCGAGACGAGACACACATTTTTAACATTACGATATAGAGATTTTTGCGAGACGAGACTAAGCTTTTAGGCTATTTTGCGAGACGCGAGACTCCTATTTTTCGTCTCGCGTCCATCCCTAGATATAGATTCCGGTGGGAGTTATTTTGCACTTGAGATAAGCGCACTTAATTTATTCTGTGGTATAGCGTAGTGTTATGCTAATGCTCAGGAACTCCATGCCGATGGACAGTTACATGACAATATTTTATTGACATTATTAATAGCGAAAAATTACCTTCCATAGTGCGATGGCTGGCAAAATAGCGACATGAAACGTGACCTTATAGGATAGAGACCAAAGCGATAAGTGTCCATGAAAAAGCTCTGAGATCCGAAATCCAGCCTGGCGATAGAATCGAGCGCTAAACGGGACGGTCGCCAAATAAATCGCCAGGTTGAAAAAAAATGAAAGGAAACGTTGGATTTTACACATGTCAGCCAAAATTTAAATATGAGCCGCCACAGGCGTGATCAGTATTGAGAAAGTGTGGCCTAGGCAATATTGTTGAAAGCACGTGAGAAATTAAGAAAATTAAACGAATTCTCAGATTAAAAGCACCAACAAATGTATTGCAAATGCTAAAACCAAAGTATTTAAGAAACAGTTAAATAGCGTAATGGATAGAGATGGGAGATTTAAACTGGCAAAGAGTATTAAATTTAGAACAGATAAAAGGAAATTCAAAGTAATTATAGATGCGTGATTACCTGCAACAAATATAATTATAAATATGTGATTAACTGCATCACAGTGAGGATTGTCTTTTCCTCAAAGCACGGCATTCATTGTGTATGTGAAATGTGTTACTCCTATGAAATGCTCAATGAATTAAATTTGAAGACTTTGTTAATATGTCTTCTAAGTATTAATAGTTTGCAAAGTATTAATAGCATAAGTGTTCAAAGTATTCGGAGTATTTTGACAAGCCTATCCCCTCTGCCACTGGCGGCTTCTCTCACTGCCACCTAGATACAGAAAGCCTGAACGCTGAAGCCTCCACGTCATCATTAGGCCTTCGAATTATGACGTCACCACAATTTTATCCTCATAAAGTAAAACTATTTCAGATTTCTTGTGAATGCTACAAATATTAAAAAGTATCTTAGGTGAAAGATAAAAATTAAAATACGTTCGTGACACAAAACAATTCATTGTGATTTACTCCCTTATTACATTATATAATTAGTTACAGATAAAAACTGCTCTTTTTTGTAATATTAATTTTTCTATGTCAATTCATTAAAATGTTGTTATGAGAGAGTAAATTCACCAGAAATTTCGAATAGTTTTACTTTATGAAATTTAATCTGTGATGACGTCACCTTTAGAAGGCCAGTTGATGACGTAGAGGCTTGGTGACGTAGCAGCGGTTAGGCTTTCTATGTCTAGGAGGCAGTGCTTCTCTGCGTGAGATAGAGTTGTCAACTGCTCCGGAATATAACTAACCACTTTTTTTTTTTTTTGAACAGTAATTTTTGGCTTAAATCATGGCTAAAATTCGAAACTAAAAATATGGATTAATCATCATTTCGAAGAAATATTTAAAAAAAATTGCTGTGTGCAAAAAGTGGTTGATTATATTCCGGAGTAGTTGGCAACTCTAGTGACAGCTTTGGATTCTCGTAATGTATTATTTCAATGAGAAAATCCAGATTTTCAGTATTAAAAAAGAAAGTATTTAAATTCATTGTTTTGGATGATTGTAATGAACTGAATTGGTTAACCCTTTAAAAGTCGTATTAATTTCTAGAAAGTCATAAAAGTGTCTTTTTTTTTATTCCAGAAAACTGTATAAAAATAAGTGCATGTATACAATATATTTATTCATTTTATGGTTTTGGACATTTTTTTAATGCGAAAGAAAAAATAGTTAAATTTCTCTGAAAAGCCAACATTTAGGGTTATTGTGAGTGAATGTGTATTTTCTAGTAAGAAGGGAATCATTCAAAATATATGTTTTAAACATTAAAGATTAATTTTATTAAACTTGCTTTGTAATATAATAAATATTTGTTAAGTTTTCTTTGAACATAAGTAAAAAAGTGACTAAGATTTCACAACGCATATCACATATACACGTATTTGAGCACTGCTTTTAAAAATAAATTATCTTCGAATTAAGTGAAAACTAGTCTGGTAATGTCATCTATTGCGTAAAATGAGCTATAAAAATAGTCCGTATATAAGATTTGAAATGTTGTAATCTTTCTGGCGTATAACTTTTGAACACTATTCCCCGGATATATCACGGGCTCGAGAAAGAGAGGGCCATAGCTTAGCCAAAACCTCCTGGATATAGAAAGCCAGACAACTCAAGCTTTGACGTTATCACTAGGCCTACAAAATTGTCATCAACACAGTTTGCTTTCTCAAAGTAAAAACTATTTAAAATTTCTGGTGGATGCAACAAATATTAGAAAATATCTTAAATTAAACATTAAAATTAAATTACCTTTCTCATGCAAAATTATTCATTCTGATCTATTGCCTTATCATATTATCTAATTAGTCATGGTTAAAAACTGCCATTTGTCGTAAAATTTTATTTTTTATCTATTGTTACCCTCACCAGAAATTTTTTATAGTTTTCACCCTCTCAAAAAGATACTTCATTGTTCAAATTTTTCATGTACGGGGCCCACAAATAAAATATTTTTCTTTATGAGTATAATGTATAACATCTTATATTTCATTCGAGAGTTGTGAGTTTTTCATAAAAGACTAATTGGTTATTTACAAAACTAAAATAGAAAACTTCGTTTACATTCGAATATTTTCATATGCAGATCTATGAGCATTTTACTGATTCACTGATCTTTCTATTAGAAAAAATAAAATTATTTAAACATTCATGATTCATCAATAATATTTTTCCAAAATCTAATTTTTAAAAAAGTTTCATGCAAATAGAATACTTTTTTGATTACCCGCTAGAAAAAGATTACTTCAGTCATTCATTACTTGTCAGGAAAACTCTTGAAGAAAGCATGTATTAATTAAAAAGTGTAATTAAAGCAAAGTATTGGATTGTTCTAAAAGTGTATACCGATTTTGAAGGAAAATTAAAATGCGGGAGATTTAAATTTTTATAAACATTTATAGAATTATATAAGTGAGAAACCTTAGTGACGTACGTGATTTTGTTTTATCTTGACCAAAAATTTAAAGTTCTTTTTCCATTAATGGAATTTTGTAATGATTTAAAAACAGTGATCTCTTGCATATACGAGCTCTCTTTTATGAGGGTATTTGCCGGGACACAGGAAAACAAATGATAATTTTTATTCTTTTAAGCGTTGTACTAAGAAAGCACCTCTCACTTATATACATTGTAAAAGAGATGTCTTTAATTTGAGTTTTTAACTTGGCAGGTTTTGCTTATCGCAAGAATTTTATCCTTTTTATTAATTGTCGATTTTATAATTATTTTGTGCGAAAGTAATACGAAATTTGGATTATGTAATTGGGTAAAGTATTGGAATAAAGTAAAACGAAATTTGGCTATGAAAACAATTTTCATTTTCTAAGAGATCATCAAATGTAGCGTAATTCCTTAAAATCATTTCGTAGCATTTTGAGATTTATCTTGTTTATATTTTTTTAGTGACACATAGCATCAATTAACAATGTGATTTTGTTGTAGTCGTGTTGTGTCCATGATAGGACCTTATTCTCCTCGCCAAAGTTGGTCCACACGGCCTTGGCGATATGGAGGCAGTTATTTCCATAAAAGTCAGCAGGGGACTCTATTGCATTCCTTCCGAGATGCAATAGAAACAATATGATGTAGCACCTTTAAGCTTCTTTTTTGCAGTTTTTCGTTCACGCGCCTCTCACACTTACGTCCTTGAATACGGTAGAACACATTTTAAAAAACAATGCTTTCGCCTTAATTTTTTTTTCTCCAGAAAAATCTGTATTGGTATGAAAATATTTTACATCTTGAACTTATTTAATTTTCTAAAATAATGCAACTAATGTTCCGTTTTGTATTAAAGCACAGACGGCAGCCATCATAGTGGCGCAAATAGGATTCATTGGACATAGGCAAGGAATTCAATGCTTCGTCTAGGCCAGCGTTAGTGATGGACGCGAGACGATTTTTTGCGAGACGAGACAGAGATTTACAGAGTTTTTGTGGGACGAGACACACATTTTTAACATTGCGATATAGGGATTTTGCGAGGCGAGACAAAGCTAGGCTATTTTGCGAGACGCTAGATGCCTATTTTTCGTCCCTAGCGAGCGTTTTTCCGCCGGTGAGGCGCGGCCCCCTAGGGGGGCGGGGATCGTTACGGCGGAGGGAGGCGAGAAAAGCAGCAAAGGGCAAGAGATAATTCATGTTTTAAAAAAATCATCTCACTTATTTTTACTCCGAAACATATCTCATTTTCGTTTAAAATGTTCACTCAAACTTTTCCGATAAACTTATTTTGTAGAAAAAGCGACTACGTGTTCATTGCTGAAGAATGAAAAACTAAATGTTTTCTTAAAAATGTGAGCGTAGGGGGCGCCACTTTAAACTAGCCTTTGGTGGGGGGGGCGACGTTAAAAGGTTATGAACCGCTGGTCTAGGCATTTCCAAAGCAATGGCATACTGCCTTTATTTAAAAAACAAAAAGAAATTAAGCCAGCTAAATCTTTACTCCTTGGCATGAATCTTTGAACACGCTACTGGCACAAGCGTCATGTGACCAAACATTTTCTGGGGTGGGGGACACATATTGAAATAGAGAGTAGAAAAGAGGAGTTCCTTAAAACCTAAAAACTAACGAGCTAAATAAATAGATTTTTGACCTCAAGTTGGGGGTGGGGCACGTATCCCCCCGATGCCACGCTTCACTCTAACTGGTGGCTAGCTATCGTTGAACTGAGCAGTCAATTACATGGCCGAAGAATCAATTTATTCGCTCATCGAACGAGTGGGTGAAGCGTTTCCCACTCTATTAGTTTCAGTATATCGCGCTTGACAAACGTGTTGACATATTTAACGAGCGAGAAAGTCGCCGACCGGTCCGAGATTACATCTAATCTCGCCGCAATCGAAGACACGATGATTAGAGATTATTTTGTTCCGGTTCTGTTGCGTTCCTCACAGTTATGTTATCGAATTGTAACGTCAGAGGGATTATTAACTGTGAGGGATTGATTCATCTAATCCGTTCGATCCTTTTCTTCGGGTTGGGTTGTCCGTCTAGGATAAGGTGACCATACGTCCTCGAAATTCGAGGACAGTCCCCAAATATAGATATTTTTTTTCATTTTGTCCCCTAAAATACTTTGTCCTCAAATGTCCCCAAATTTAAAGATTTGAACTTTTTCCCTGAAACTTTCCGTTTAGTTTACTTCTTTCAGAAAAAACTGAAGAAATAAGAAAAATAAACCAACTAACAGAGCCATCTACTCAGAGAAACAATGAAATTCGATCTCTGAAAACGTTTCTTGTCATTGTGTGTGTAGCGTGTACAGACATTCAATAAAGTATCCGACTATGAGCCAAATTTCCCATTTCAGTTTTGAAATGATCACTTTTCATGAAAAACCATGCTTTAAATATAAAATTAACATACGAAAATTTTCTTGCACTCGAATACTTTTTTTTAGAGGGTGAAAAATTATCACAAAGTGATCCAATGTAAAAAGCAATGTCTTCTGAAAAATACAAATACTATTCCAAGAGTTAAATTTTGAATAAATTGCAAAATTTCAACAGGATGTTCCTTTCCTATTTCTGGTTTAAATAAATATTTATAAATGAATGAAATACTTCCATTAATTTATTAGAAATAAGAATACACAACTGATATAAAGAGCTATTAAAGTTCATTTTTAAGTATCAAAGTCAGTCAAGATTTAAAGTATGGGTATACATGGTAATATGTTGTGTCCTCGAGTAAGTCCCCAAAAATATTTTCTAGTGTCCCCAAGTTTTCCTTGGATTCGAGGACAATGCTGGATTTGTCCCCAAAATACTGTTTAGAAATATGGTCGCCTTAAGCCGGATTCATACTGGCCGTACCGCACCGCTAAGACGTCACATGGCGGAGCAACACGGCCCCCGCGCGGCGAGCGCCGAGGGTTTGCGCAATATCTGGCGAGAACAGATATTCCGCAGCGGCCGCAAAGCTACAGCCAATTACATAAGAGCTTTTACAGCTACAGCCAATTACAGAAGAGCATTGGCGTATTTACTTGCGGCACCGCAAGCTCGCCGCGCGGTCAGCCAACGGTCCAAAACGTCCAAACAGTACGGCATGGTTGCGGTGCGGCGCGGCAGGTATGAATCCACCTTTAGTCTAGGAGCACGCGTTTTTGCGCCGGCAGCGAGGGTTGCCATAAAACTCTCAAAATGGTGTTAATGTAGTCTGCCTATAAATTGCAGAACGGTTTGTTATACATGATTCAGAATAAGAGACTTACAAAAAAAGGTAATTCGAATAGATCAAGTGTGTTTTCAACATGAATCAATATTAAAGATACCTATCATATACACGGCTAAGGCTAAAGTTCTCAAAGAGGCTCTGAATTTTCAAAGATCACAGAGAGCTCAGTCACAGGACAAACGATGCGCGGCTTATTTCTGCTAAAATTCTATTTCTTGAATGCTATAATCTTATGAGTAGTTTGTATGTACACTTCTTATCACTTTTATATCATTAGTTTTGTGTGGGATAATAAAATTGGTTACTGAATTAAAATATAGTAAATGTGTGGTAACTCATGCTACACGATTGGATAATTAATACTACAAACTACAGCCAAAATATTCTGTGTCTGACTTTGAAGTGTCGCCATTTTGATAAAAAGAAGCTTTTACACAAAATAAACTGATGTCAACACATCTACAACAGTTCAGAATAATTTGTCACACAATTTATTAAAAAATTAAAAAGAAAATTAATGGTCATGTCCATGTTCACATGAATTGCCCATGACAGTAGAAAGAACTGGAAAAGAAAAATGCAGCAGGTAGCGAATCTACAATGCATCACTGGATTTTGTTTTAAACTTTTGTTAGTTTGTTTGTGGATTAACTCTTTAACGCGCAGTGTTCCCGCTCTGGGAACACCAAACTCTGACGTTTTGACTGTTGCCAGTCACGAAGAATAGATTTGATTTCTATAAAAAGAGTTGCGGGTGACATAACTCCACGAGAATTCGTTACTTTTTAGCAACGTCATTTCCCCATAAAAAATGGTCACGATTATTTTTAACAGCACTGACCTCTGCTGAAAAATGGAAGAATGCGAGAACGGCTCGATAGATTGCCCAATGCTGAAAAAAGGGCAGCCGTTGCCATCGCTCGACTTAACGACCAGCAAGATGACGGACGATCGAAACGTTCATCGCGTGCCACAGATCTAGAGACCCCCTTTCTTTGACACAGCTGGCTGTGCGGCACAGCCTTTTAGTGTTTAGATGATTTCTAGTATCTAGATTATTTGTTTTTATCAATCATGTCGTATGCCAGCATATTTACTAACTAAGCGTGCATTATATGTCCAATGTCCACGTTTTCAGTTTTAGCGGACTTAATTGCGTTAACAATGGTGTCCTGTATCGGAACATTTTAACCGTAAATCATCCTACTTACGCCGAAAACCTTTACCACCATTACTTTAAGAAAATTAAAAAGTTAAAGAAGATTAAAAAGCACAAAAAGTGTAATAACATCCACATGAATTTTTTTATAATTATGTATAAAATATAGAAAACAATCTGCGCTACTTTAGAAAATCCACCCGCTTCCTCCTTTTTAAGTGATTTTTCGTTCTTTTCAGCTCCATTTTATTTCCGAGAGTAAAAAATGTAAATCATTTGGGTGACCAAATTAGCTGTTTCAAGTGACAATGACATCATATTGGAAGTCATGGTCATCAGGCTTGGAAGGGAAAGTTACGATTTCAGTTCGTTTTAAACAGTTCTTCCAGATAACACAGTTGAATTTTTCTCCATTAAAATGATCGTCTGCTTGAAGCATTGATATAAGAAGTGCTGTGTACACAAAATGAAATCGTTCGAATGCGAAAACTTTCCTTGCGTTTCCAGAAGAGCATGAAATTCGATTTGCGTGTATAATAAAAATTGAATATGAAGTCATCTATTTTAGGGGGACGAAGATTAAATGGATTGAGTGTAGAACATATTTTTGCCAAATGTTTTTTTCTAGCGCCCGTTGTAATTGCCTCCACAAATTCCAGCATTTTTCAAATGTTACTGAAACAAAAGTTGTGCTAAAATTTTATAGGAAACAGTTACTTCAACAAAAATATGTAATCTGGCTTTTTAAAATATGTAGATACTAACGAAATTCGACTATTAATGAGATAAAAATAAAATTCTGAAATTGCTAGTTAATGCCTCTAATTATAAGCCACAATCATGTAAAAAGGACAGCATTTTCCCAATTTCACTTCCATCATGCTCGTTAGTGTAACTACTAATGTCCATTTACTGCCCTGCTAATTACTATGCAGCATTTCCCCATAATTTACTTATTTTAATCAGTTCCTATATTCTACCTAAGGGAAGCAGGAACTTCTACTAGGAAAAGCTCCATTAAGGGGTGTTTTCAGTTTGCCTATGCTAAAATTAACAAAAAATCGTTACTGCCTATCAGAATGCATTGTAATGCTTTCAGAGACAATTTTATGATGAATAATTATCGAATTTTTCCGCTAAAAATATATTTTACAAGTTAAATGGATTTAATATAAATATTCCATCTTTGAGAAAAATAAATTGCTTTTATAAAATGTATATAAGACATATATTTTTAGCCGTTGAGTTTTTTGAGTAGAAGTACTTTTTTATTTGTAAATGGATAACTAAGAGAATTATGTAAAAAAGTTAAAATAATTTTAATAAAATTTTAAAAATATATATAGTTTTAATATCGAAAAAAAATTTTTTTTTAACAAAGTTTTCGGAAAAATCTGAAATCAAAATAAAGAAAAAGAAACATGTATACTCGTAAAAAATCAACTAGTTAAATATATAAAACTACAGTTTTCGTACCTATATTCAGAAATCTGAACTTTATCAGCCACCCAAAGAAAAAAAAATTAATAATGTATATATATATATACATATCAGTGATACAAATTGTTTACAGTTCTACGAATTTTAGTACGGACGAATACTTAAACACGTTTTAAATTTAAACTAATAGTTCTTTGGCATGCGTTTATGACTTTTAAACATTTTCCGTTTTACAAATTTCCCTAACTAAAAATAATAACAATAATAAGCAGCATCATTTATGTCCTGTTCTCTAACCGTATTCAATAATTTAACTGTTTAGGCACTGGATAAAGACCTGAAATTAACACGAACCGTTGTTTTTTTTGGGGGGGGGGATTTATTTTAAAAGTAAATCTTAAAAATATCTTTATTCAATACATTTTATCATGGAGACTTACATTTCATTGCACTTTTGTCACGCTCAACTGAATTTAACCCGTTGAGGCGAAACCCTTTCCCAACGCTGAAAAAAGGGTTGCCGTTGCCATCGCTGGACTTAACTACCAGCAAGATGGCGGACGATCGAAACGTTCATCGCGTGCCACAGATCTAGAGATCCTTTTTTGACGACAGCTGGTTGTGCGGCACAGCCAGCTGCGTCAAAAAAGGGTCTCTAGATCTGTGGCTCGCGATGAACGTTTCGATCGTCCGCCATCTTGCTGGTAGTTAAGTCGAGCGATGGCAACGACTGCCTTTTTTCAGCATTGGGCAATCTATCCAGCTGTTCTCGCATTCTTCCATTTTTCAGCAGATGTCAGTGCTGTTAAAAAGAATCGTGGGAACTTTTTTATGGGAAATGACGTGCTAAAAGCTAAAGGATTCTCGTGGAGCTATGTCACCCGCAACTATTTTTATAGAAATCAAATATATTCTTCGTGACTGGCAACAGTCAATACGTCAGAGTTGGGAGTTCCCAGAGCGGGAACACTGCGCGTTCAAGGGTTAAAAGTAAATCTTAAAAATATCTTTATTCAATGCATTTTATCATGGATATTTACGTTTCATTGCACTTTTGTCACCCTCAACTGAATGTTAAGAGCGAAAGTGTTTGATCAGTGAAGAATCGAATAATAATGAACAGGAACACCACTGTTTCTATTTAAAAAGCTACAGAAAGGGCTTACACCTTCTCAAAAGAGTTAAGTCAAATTCACTTCGTCAGTTTCGTATTTAAAATGACGTTCTTTGAGAAAAATGGATCACATCGTGTATGATAATAACCTCTCATATTTCCATCGGACTGTGTTTTTCCCCCAAAATTAATTAGTTACTAGCAAAACTAAATTAGGAAATGTGACTTATACTCGAATGCATTTTTGAGAGGATGTAGATCAAGAAAAAAAATACAGATTTTTATGAAGTCATTAAACTTGTTTGTAATATTTACTCCTTCCTAATTGCGTTGTCATTATATTTTCTTTTAAAGCAAGGAAGAAATTTAGAATATTTACTAAAACATTCATTACCTTCATTTAATTAAATTATGAGAAAAAGTTATTTGTTAAATTATTAATTGTTTCCTTAAAGGTATTTTTATAAGATTAATTTTCAAAATGGGTTTTATAATTTGAGAGTATATTTTGCGTATAATATAATTAAATCAACCCAAACAGGGAACACCCGTGTGAAAATTGAAAACTAAAACATATAAGGAAATCACATTATTAATTTAATAACAGATTTATTTTTAAATAGTTTCCAAATTTATTCTAATAATAATAATAATAATAATAATAATGCTAGGAAAAAAAAAACTATTTTTTTTAAATAAATAATCGCTCATTATATTGTATTATTAGCGTAATATGGCACGTATAAAGTACAGGTTCATGTGAGGGACCTAGGCTCGAGTTGCAATAATTCACAATGGCCGACGGGCTCATGCGAAAACTTTTCGTACAAAAAACTTATGCTAGCAAGCAACACCCTCCCCCAATTAGCACAACTAGTACCAAACACGTCTTTGGATATAGTGCTACTACCCTAGTAGCAAAAGATGTCCCAAAACGCGTCTTTTAAACGTTAAAAAAACGTGATTTGAACAAGTTGTGCGACCAAGGTAAGGACGGATCGCTGCAGAAGGGGACTGTTCTCCATTGCGCCTTGTCAGCGATGAGAGGGAACAGGTGTGAAACCGCGATTCAGTACTAAAAATGAATACGAGAAGAAGGACTATTACTGTTTAAATGCTTTGCCATTCTTATATATATCTCTGCCCTCCTTGAAGTTCCTCTGAATCCACTAATGCTTTTTTTTTTTTTTTTTTCTTCCACGAATGACTGGGTGAGCGGCCTACTTGTAGGCTTGGCCGCTACGAGTGTCGGAGATGTTGGTCATTTCATTATGGGGCGACTAATAAGTAGACTAATGTTGCCCCCTATGAGTGGTCTTTTTTTTAGATTAAAATAAATAAATAAATAAATACACTTCTCATATCGAAGCCTAAATTTATTTTTTAGTATATTATTATATGTATATGTATGCTTTCAAAATTAAAAAAAAAAAAAAAACTTCTTTCTAAAGCACACCTTTGAATATTGGTTGTATTTATTTATGTTTAAATTTTTCAAAATTACTTTTAAAGTTCATCATTCTCGAGCCTATTGTTTACTTTTAGATATTCATTTACTTTTTTTAACTTTCAAAATTGTAAAAAAGAAAAAAAAAAGAACGTGTTAAATATATGTATCTATGGTCAAATGTTACTAAGAACAATATTGTGAGCAATTGTAAACCATTAACTGACTGCTTTTATATTGTATAACACTGATGTATTTTACCAATTGTAATCCAAAAATTGTGCCGTAAAAAAATATAATAAAAATGAGGGAAACCGCTGCTTGCTGGACCTGAGCCTAGAGCTAGGGTTTAGCAGGACAGTAGGACACTTCAGGAACTAAAACGGGCTTTAAACCAAATAGGTAGGCCGTTCCTGAAGGCAGTATCCTATAGTATCCTATGAGTGGTCTCCTAGTTTTGAACAAATTCTAGACCTAGCACGTGGATGAGCACACCCAGAAGTAATGTTTAAACATGTAGGACACTGGAGCCAAAAATTTGCCCCAGCTTCCTTTAGCGTACACGGTCCACAGCAGACTCGGTAGAGAGAGGAGTTCACCCTCCCAAACACAGACCTATCCGGTACTGCTTCACTTTCGGAATTCAGTTTAATCGACCGATCTATTGCCCGTCCTGTTTGGTGGTCGTAGAGCTAAAACACTGCTAATCACTACTATTCAGGGAAGTTTTCTCAGATTGGAGGGCTTCCCCTTAGATTGTTTTTTTTTTTTGGGGGGGGGGGGGGAGTACACTATTAGGATTTTTTAGGGGGAGAAAAGAGTTTAGGGATATTTTCAAGGAGGGAATTGAATTTGGGGGATTTTTAGAAGAATTTTAATTTTTTATTTCTTTGTGACAAGTTTGCACTTAGCGATTAAAAATATTGGGAATTAAAAATATCAGGTCTAGTCACATAAACAGTCAACTGTTATTTCGTAACTAACCTTAGAAAGGAGGAGATTACCAATGTTTCGTCTTCTTGTTTTTTCCCCCTCTCTGTATTTTTTATTCCTTTTTTATGCATATTCATCAATAATTTTTACCACGCTGACACATTTTCTGATTTTTTTTTTTTTTTTTATTAGTAAGGCGATAGGCTTCGGATGGTCCCATAGTAATTTGGTCATATTCTGATAATATTATCATTCCGAAAATCGGTGGGGGGGGGGATGTTTTTAAACCATTGTCTAAAGGGTTGCCAGGAGCAGAGTTGCTATAGTAAGTCAAAAGTTGCCAAGTTTGACCCCTTTTGGCGATTTATTGGCAAGTTTGGGGCCATAAAATAAAATCCCGAAACCGAATTCAGCTTGGCCAGCATATCTTCTATATTCGTCGAGAGATTGTCTAATCTTAATAATTTGCGGTTAGTTCTTCGTTGATGTAGATTAATTTGCACACACACACACACACAGTCTCGGTTTTCTTCTTCTTTTTTCTTTATTTTTTAATTTATAATTGTTGTAAATTTTGCTCTACTTTTCTCTTTTGATTTATTTTATGCCACATTTATTCCTAACATTTCTTAATAAAATTTGTTTTAACTGTTGTACAGATGTTGTATATATGACTTTGTTGTATTTCAGTTAAAAATAATTTTTTTAAATAACTGCAGTTATGTATTTCTTCTAAAAGGGATTTTATACTACGACCACAGTGATATATATGCCAACTGATTGGAAGCAACAGTGATCAGAGAAGGGGAATCTTCTCCTGCATCTTTCCAGTGAAACAGAAATCTTAGGATAAAGAAATCTTAAAAATTTTGTTTCACAAATGATCAATATGCGAACCTTTCGGGATGTGGCAGATATCAAGTCTGAAGTCAAATTCTTTCCTCCCCACACTCGCTTTCACATTTTCACATCGACATTTTAAGGGCGTCACTACTTGAATAAGTTTGGGAACCCTTGTTTTAAGGCGTAAATTAAGTGCGGTGTGATTGTATAAATGGAGCCGACATGTACTGTGAGTAACCCGGTTTCATTCCAATCTGGTTGCAGCGTGCACAAAAGTATACGTTCTTTTACGAACGCTTTTTAATTTTTTCCTGTTTTAAGTTAAAAAAATCGGTATCTTTTCTGAACTCTGTTCGAAATAGCAGGACTCTACTGTAGTAAGTATCATAAAACATGCACTTTTCTTTGAAAATGATTAATTTACTACACCAAATATGTTTTTTTGAGATTTTAAAAGAAGTTGGCAATTTTGGGAAAAATTCGATGATGTATTGGAAAGGGGGGAGGGGAACTCTCATAGAGTCTGACAACACAGACTGGGGGACATATATAAGGGGGCAGGTTATGGAGTGGGAGTTAGAACTCCTTCTCTTGTTCAAACTCCATAAAGTTTTAGCTTTTAACTTAAAGGTCGCGTTTCCTAACTTAAAGATTAAGGTTGTGATATCCCCCCCCCACCTTAGGGGGATAAAGAAAAGGAAGGAGTGGGTGTACACCAAGGCCTTGTTACAGACTTCAACAAACTGTCCAAACCAACCGCTTCTTGGAGATATTTTTACGAAATTTTCCTATTTACGCCCGAAAAAACGATTTTCACTAACCATTTGAGGAAAATAAAGTTTATTACTTTGAACGATACAAATTAAAACATAAATAACAGCAATCTGAAAAAAAAAAGAGATTGTTATGAAAACAGTTTGCCTCGATATTTCCCTGGTTTTCAAGATATTGTTTATTTTATGGAAATATTTATGCACAAAGCCTACAGGTAAGAAAATATCTTTGCTATATAACAATTTAAATTGTTGACCTTAGATTTCCTTGAAAGGATAACGATGTTTATTATTATAGTCTTAAACGCTTCTGTATTTCCTTTCCGTAAGCGGAAATTTCTTGTTTTAAAATTACTTAAAAAAAAGCCTAAACAGTTGATGAAAGACACAACAAAAAGCTTCTGTTGTAAAAGGTAAATGATATAAGAGGTTTCTGAACACTTTCTGGTATTAAATGAAGCATGAAAAACGAGTAAAAAAGTAAATTTAGACTTTAAAATCATGCTGAATGTTTAAAAATTGGAAACAAAAACTCATTAACGACACAAAAAATTCAAACAAATGAGTTACATTCTTTTAATATTGATAATGATATCTGGTAATGTTAGGATATAGAGGATGTCCTGGAAACACTGACCTTCGTTTTTATTCCCTGATCATAGACAGGTGCAACGACCTACAAAGTCGCGTAAAAAGAAAAGGTGCAGAATTTTATGGTGTTGATTAAAATTGTCAGGAGATTAAATCGAAATAAATACAAAATCTAAATTTTTATACCACCCCTGTAAAAAAGCTCGGAGTTTCAGCATTCCATCATCAAAAGGTTCACCGATATGTTTAAACATATTTTGTGAGGAACTATACAATATGAGTAATAGCAAAAATATATTATGTATTTATACAATCATTGTTTTATTTGTAATTTGTGTACACAATCCCTGAAATGCTATCATGCGACATGAGAGTATTTCAGGTCATTGAGAGCCATACCCTTCGAGAGCTATTGAAATTTTTTATTTTAAGTCCGTATAGATCTAATTTCTTATTTTCGATACATTTTAGGATAAAATGCTTCGATTTTGTAAAACATTAATGCACGGGGCACATTTTACTAATTGGGACTTTTTGTTTGTTTGTATGACGGCTGTACTAAAACTTCAATTTTGTATTTATTTAGATTATATCTTCTATAATTTTTAATCGATGCTATAAAATTATGTACCCTTTTCCACGTAACTTTGTAATTTATTGTATATGTGTATGACCAATATTTAAGAAATAAAAGCCTAGTTAAGGGTGTAAGACCTTCTAGGAAATAAATTAAACTTACAGAGGGATTTTACAAAATTAAAAAGTTGTAGCACTGCTGAAGTGGAAAGCTTTCGAAATCTTCTACCTTTTGCTTAGCAAGGTTTTTGAATTGTACAACTAACGCCATCGAATGAACACAGACCACTTTTCTTATATAAAATAAGCTGTTTATAATTTTTGGTTGTTAAAGAATTTTGACTCGAATTTACTAAAACGATATCCGTCTAAAATTCAGGCTGGATAATAATTTTTGTACCTTCTTCTAAAGATAAACCTTAGTTAAAAAAGAAAAAAAGGAATTTTGATTGACTTTGTGTGGACGTTTTCTACCTGAAATGTTAGTTCTTGTTTTTGATTTTAGACTATCCGCTATGCACTCAATAACATGCCAAAATTTTACCATCTTTTATATTTGAAGCTAACTGCAGTACAGTCTTGAAAATCGAACATATGTGGAACACTATATAAATGCACTACGAAATACATTATGTAAGCTAGAGAACAATGACGAAAGAGGGAGGGAAGCACAAAAGCGGGCATGCTAGTTTACATCCACGGTGGATCGGAAGACCGTATGACGTGTTTTCCGAGGGTACCGGATTATTGAATGTGACGGATTCTCCAACTGCCGGATAATCAAGAGCGTAATGTAGAAGCAATCGAGTTAATAACAGTTATTTTTAGCAAAACCCCTTTTAACTTCAAAGATGAATCATGCCGAATTCGTCGACTAAGAAACACTTTCTAACAGAATCTTCTTTGCGCATTCAAAACGCAAGCCTGTTCAACTCCTTCGGCGCAAATGCACGACTGCAGCAGTTCCCCTTCTGGATTCATCGTTGCTTCCAAACTCGGGGATCTTTGGCTCATCCAGAGTCATAAAAGTTCAAAGATCCATGGTGGGAATCGATGTTGAATACAAAAAGAAAGCATTTTCCAAACTTTGTAACAAAGGGACTTGATTGGTTTTATTTGTTCCAGTGAATGTACATGCAAATAAAATTATGTTGTAATCGATGATTTATATGTTTTACTGAGTAACCAGGGTATAAACTTATTGAGCAATCCAACCAGTTGAATAAACATTGCTTGAAAGAAATAAATCCATGGCATAACGGATTGATAACCTGCTTTTTTTTTTTTTTTTCACTTTCTCTAAATGCGTCAAAGCAAATATAGCGGAAAATTTATATTTTTTTCTCCATTTATTTCTCAAGTAAATCGGAATTCAAGAATAACAAATAGATTTTTAAAGCCTGAATGTGTAAGTAAAAGAACGAAACCTATGAAATCGATAAAATCTTTCACTTTTTTCGAATTCATGCCTTAAACACAAAATCAAGAATAAGTTACAGTCGACTCCGGCTATAGTGAACTTCTGGGGACCGGCAAATTTCTTTCACTATATCCGAAGTTCACTATAAGCGAAGTGTCCCCCTATGAACAAGGAATACCTTATATACATTAGTAAACAAATATTGTTTTATACCCGCACTGAATATTTGTGTATATCAAACATAATGAATCATATTTATGTTTTATTACTCCCAAGTGCTACAATAATTTGGGAGATTCCATTCAATTGGCCGGAAAGTGCTATAACCAATGAAGTAATTAGGGATGGACGCGAGACAACTTTTTTGCGAGACGAGACAGAGATTTACAGCTTTTTTGCGAGACGAGACACACATTTTTAGCATTACGATATATGGATTTTTGCGAGACGAGACAAAGCTTTTAGGCTATTTTGCGAGACGCGAGACTCCTATTTTTCGTCTCGCGTCCATCCCTACAAGTAATAGCAAGTTGTGGTAATCCTTAACCTGTGCAATTGTACCGGGAATGGAAAATGGAATTGATCAAGGAGAAGAGAGACATGTCTGTTATTGTTCACCATGAAATGTACCCTACTTTTTGTGAAGTGCTTAGTAGCCGAAAAATGCCATTGATTCTAACCAAGAATTTAATCGCCTTTTACAGATGTCCCCGGATAGCAAGCATGAATACAATTAGGAAGGATACAGTTTGATGCATTGGATTGAAACGCTTGTGGTCGTTTCTTTCTGGTCAAGAATGAGAATGAAAAAAGTTGCATGTTTCTTTTAAAAATTGCCACTGCTACCTTCCTCATTGTGGAAGTGTGGGTGTCACGGCCTTTCAAGCAGAGTGGAAAAGACGAGCTCATGCACTTTAGCACTGGGGGGGTATCGGACAAAAGGAGTACGGAGAGGCATACACCACAAGACTTGGGCTGTTTTGCAAGGGAATTGGAGAGCTAAAGATAAGTATGCATCATTGCGATGAATAAATTCCTGGTTTCACAGCGATCAAGAGTCTAAAGCCCTTTCTCTAGTGCGCTATTGCTCCCCCCATGTTAGCCTAGCCACTGACAACTCCCCTGTATTTCGGAATAGATGCTTTATAATCTCTTTGTGTATTTATCGAATGCAATACAGACAACCTTTGAGAATGTAGACATCGAAAAACTTCATCTCCGCCATTTCCAGAATTTTCGAAGTTCAGTTTTTAGGTTTACTATAATCAAAGCCATGTTCACTAAAACCAAAAAACGCTATGCATACTTCTAATGTAAGAGAATCGGGACTAACAATTTGCGTTCACTATAGCCGAAAGTTCACTATATCCGGGTTCACTATAACCGGATTTGATTGTATATATATACTATATATCGATAGATAGTAAAAGCAAATGCTTTTATTCAAAATTTCGTGCAAATGAATCTAAAGTAAAATCATTGCACTGAAAAAAAAAATGCCATTTAGAAAAATAATTGGTGGAACTAGAATTTATGAGTCTATATTCTCTCAATAAATACTAGAACAAGACACTAGAACGACACACAAAAACGACTAGACCGACACACAAAAACCAGGGAGGGATAAAAAAATTAGATAAGTGGATTACTTATCCAATTTTTTTATCACTCCCAGGTTTTTGTACCTAGACGAAAATATCTGCTAATCGTTGCGTATGCAAGTGGGTAGACTCACAAACGGTCATTCTAGAGCTCCAAAAATCGAACGATAATTTCTCGTTTCATAAACTAGTCATTATGCTGTGATTAGATAGAATACTACGGACTAGAAACTCTTGACCATTTCGTCCAGACCAGTTGTGTGTATCACCAACATGCATAATTCTACGATCTATTCTAGTAGTTTTGGGACACAGAAAACAGCCATCTATTCGTTGTAGATGAGAGCGGTATTTTTTTTTTCTACGTGTGGGCAGAAGCGGATCCAGGGAAGGCCCTATTGAGCTTCACCCCCCCCCCCCAAAAAAAAAAGAAACGAAAAGAAAAGGTATTGCTAAAGGGTAACATGATACACTTTGGATAAGTAAATTGAGATTCTTTTTAAAAATTAGCCTCTACCAAAATATTTTACCGTGGTTTAAAGAATAACATTTTGCTTTGCTGTACATTTTCTTCTGATTCAATGAGTTTTTTTTCTTCCAGATTTAGCCCCTCTAAAAATTTTTCTGGGTCCGACACTGTCTGCTTTGACTAGGGTTCAAATATAAGCTTTCTATGAGAATCAAGGTTTAAATATGTTTGTCCATTTTGTGAAGAGACTAAGACGTTATCTTACGAGAATAAGAGATTAAATCTCTTGTTTCATTTTACTAATATTGGTTATTTTCTATGAAGATTTTCTTGAAATAATTGCTACTACTCTAAGTGGTACTTTTAAGGATGAATTTCACTGTGCTAATACTCTCAATTTCCTTAAAATCTTTCCACATTCAGACAAAACTAAACTTGCCTTTATAAATGTCTGTAAAGGGAGTGAGCTAAATTTTTACGTCAATGCTGACAGTAAAGCTTTATCAACATTAACTATCACAGATCTTCTGTCTAACTCACTTGTTGATGTCAAAGAGGTTCTCACCTCAGAAAATTTGTTGTCGTTAATGTTAGTCAAGTTATTAGTAAAAATAATAATTTCTGATTTCTAGGCTAACCGTAAAAAATGTGACTTATAAAATCTATGATATGCAAACTCTATTTTCCTTTAAGGTTAACGTTGAAAGTTTTAGGAGAAGTACTCAAAGAGGAGTACTATACAGAGTAAAATTTAGAGCCGTAGATCTATTGAAACAAAGGGAAAATAATAAATATTTAATTGAGATTCATAAAAGAAAATTTTCTCAATTGAAAACAGTGTATGTAGCATAGCTAGTTCTTTTACAAAACCCAACAAAATATTACTAATCAAATGTTTTAAAAAAGTATTTTGGTATTTTATTCGCTTTAGCCTATTCGTTCCTTTTCATGCAATAAGGCAACGGATGAGATTCCCATTCTGTGTCTATCGTAATGCACTGGCATAGGTCTTTGAATGTAAGGCTGTGGAGCATTCTCGCAATCTCTGGTTGCAGCGGAACAAGTATAGATTATGATTTATGGTTTTTAAAAAGTAATTTAATAATCATTAATAAATAAATATATATGATCGTAAAAAGACGGTATGGTTATATTTGGGGTCTGAAGTTATTTTTACTTTCCGAATATGTACCATGTAAGGAAAGTATTGTAATCATGAAAAAATTCGACTTCGAGATTTTAGTGTTTTTACACGTTTTGAGGGCTTCTGAATCCATTTATGCTATTTTTACGAGATGTATGTATGTATGTGTGTATGTGTGTGTGTGTGTATGTGTGTGTGTGTGTGTGTATGTGTGTTTGTGTGTATGTGAGTGAACACGATAGCTCCTGAACGGAGCATTCGATTGAGCTCAAATTGGATATATATGTCATAAACCACCGTCGCAAGACCGGTATTGATTTTGGTGTGTCTAGGACTTATAGTTTTTCTACAGGGCTGCGACAAAGATTTCTTTTTTATTATGGGCTATGGGGTGAATTTCTTGAAAGTGCGCTAGCGTTTAAACGGTAGATTCGATTGAGCTCAAATTGGGTATATATGTTATAAACCACCGTTGCAAGACCGGTATTGATTTTGGTGTGTCTAGGACTTATAGTTTTTCTACAGGGCTGCGACAAAGATTTCTTTTTTATTATGGCCTATGGGAGGAATTTCTTGAAAGTGCGCTAGCGTTTAAACGGTAGATTCGATTGAGCTCAAATTGAGTATACATGTTATAAACCACCGTTGCAAGACCGGTATTGAGTTTGGTGTGTATAGGACTTATAGTTTTTCTACAGGGCTACGACAAAACTTTCTTTTATGTTATGGCATAATGGCATATGGGGACAAATTCTTGAAAGTGCGCAAGCGTTTAAACGGTGCATTCGATTGAGTTTCCATTTGGTATATATGTTTGAATTATTCATCGATTAAAATTCATTTAAGTGCTTGGTAATGATCTTAATCGTAAGTGTTCGGAAAATCGAGTGGAGTCACTCCAGATTTTTTTAAAAAGTAAACAGAAAAGAAATGCACACATCATTAGTAGTTACTGACAGAAGTTGAATTTTTTCTCCAGCGTTAGCGGCGTCATTTTTAAGATGTTTTTAACTTCATGCAGTGAAAATTGAAAAAAGTATTTAAATTATCAATTTGTTCGACATGTTTTCCAAGTAAAAAGAAAGAATCGCCAATGAAAAGTGAAATCTTGGAGTCTGCTTTAACATGGATGTGACCCCTTAAAACAAAAATTACTATTTACAAACAATAGTAAATTATATTAACAATTTTTTTTTAAATCAAGAAAGATGGTACCTTTGTTTTGATAACGTGTCAACTAGAACTGAAATCCTATTTTTGTACCATACATTTCTGGGGGGGGGGGGTCACTGTATACAGTCGAACTCATCGAACTTCGATATGTGGTCAGCTGTCGGGACCTTGCGAGAGTTATCTAATAAGCTGGATGATCTTATGTAATAGATTCATGGGCATTTGTCAATGAATAAACATTATATGAAGGGTATATGCAAAATTTAATACGTACAAAAATATAGCTTTATTAGGCTATAAGTTTTTAAGAGTTGAAGCAATTAAAAATCATTTTAGTGGAACCAGAAAGAAATATTTTCTAAATTTTTAATTCGAAATAAAGTTGTACACTACAAATACGCTCGAGCAAATGCACAACTTAAACAACTGAAAATATTCTTCAGCTCCCTAATGGCTCGTAAAAAATGTCTCCTGACATTTATTGCTGTACCGGACGTAATCTAAAGCTTCCAAAGCAATTTCGGAAAAGCGAAAATTGACAAAAATCACCCAAAAAAGTAAGAAAAAACTGACTTTAAAGGTTATTACAGCATTTAAGACCATATATCCGATAATTCATAGCATAAAATTTCTATTCAATGAAACGGGACTTTTGAAATTTGACTAATTAGTAATAATTCATCACTAGAGAGAACGATAGTCTCCCTAATGATGAATGATATGCGAATTTTAAATGATACTTTTATACACAAAACTGCACACGCAATTACGTTACAACAGCACATCAAACATACAACATAGTTTGAATAACATGATTGATTATTAAGTTCCTCAACAAAAATAAATTTCATTAAACTTGAAAGTTAACTAATGCCACTTTGATTTGCACTAACCTCGCTTATTCGCCCCTTAGTCGCAGCTTGGTAAATATTCCAGTCCTAAAGATCGCGTTGTTGGGTTAACCGACTGACGGTAGAAAATGTAATGTAACAGCTTTAAAAAATTGTTAACTGCTAACAGTATTTATTTGGAACATGATCTTATGTTACAAAAGCATTTAATGGAGCATATCATAAAAGAGAAAGTGAAAAAAAAACCTTTCTGATTGATACAGATAACAGCAGATCAGAGGCTTTGTTTTTATTGATATAATTTTCGTCATTCTGGTTAATCACATGACATACATTAAATATCAATATTCTTGCTTCTCACAACAACCAAGTAATTCTATTTGAATAGACAAATGTGACTGGTTGACATCCAATGAATTTGAAACTATCTATCAGACAAACAATCTTTCATTCTTCGGATGTATTCAAAATGATTGATCTGATTCCAAACGAAATAATCAACAACCTGATTACTGATCAATTCAGACGATCATACTGGACATCTCAGAGCAATACGCAAACAAAGGCCAATATTATCTAATGGCCTGTGTCTGAAAAATAAACCAGACAAACAGAAAATGCTGCCATTGTTCAGTCTCATTGAAAGATATCTCGGATCTTACAACTTCCTCATACATAAAAAAAAAGTAGCTGCTATTAGACGGATTGTTATATGTCTATGAATTTTCATTTTGAGAAATTTGGGTTCTAGGTCGTATTGACGTAGTGGTTTGCTTTCGTTGAATGACACCGTTTTGTCACGTCAATCCACGTGAGCTTTACGAAGGTAATTGGGTGAATATTTACTAAAGAAATTATTGCATTTTCAAGGCATCAACATAACGTCTTTCACTTAATTTTCAACTTGATTGTATAAGTCTGTTCTATTAAGTCTTGCTATAATTGCTTATATTAAGAGAGAAAAAAAAAATGGAATTCAATTGACTTCAAATCTTGCACTTTTTTAAATGTCATCAAAGAATAAATCAGAGCTGCTCTTTCAATACGTCGTCTGAATACGCTCTTTCATAGGCGTCTTTGTGCAATGCTTGTTAACTTGGAACTTTCTCTTTTCAAAACTTTTAAATCGTGTTCTAAATCTATGGGCTGCAGCATTTGTAATAATAATAACAAAATAATTTACTGCCTTATTCGCCTCTATTTCGCTTCCTCTAGTTACAAAGATATAGGTCCCAGAAATTTATTTTATGCGTTCATAACTGCTTCCTGTCATCTATATCTACATGGTACAGGGACATGAGCAAAGCTGGGACACAATCCTCGGAAGCAACGAGTGGCATAAAAAAGGCAATCTTGGACGTCGCATGGACTTTTCCTCGGCGACAAATTAGTTCAAAAATATCCACCAGGATGCGCGATTGCTTGAAAAACTGGAAATATAACAACGAAAATGACTAAATCGAAATGCACAAGCAATTTCAACATTCGTACAATAGATGTTGAACAAACATTTACAAGTTGACTGACGTTTGTGCCACTTCTTGAGCCGAATTCGCCGGTTTTCCATCCATATCGCCACTTTTTCCTAATGACACTTTTTAAAGTGCCTCAATGGGTCCATATTCCAAAGTTGGCAGCAATCTGCTCATCCGTCTGAGCTCTCGAATGACGTTTACAGAAGGATTTAATTATATAACCACCTGTATATGCTCAAGATTATGTTGGAAAGCGTTCTATGATGATACGATCAGCACGATATCAATTTTTGCCATATACGATCATCATTTTTTGCCTCGATTTAACACTTTAACGCGCTGTGTTCCCGCTCTGGGAACACCAAACTCTGACGTTTTGACTGCTGCCAGTCACAAAGAATAGATTTCTATAAAAATAGTTGCGGGTGACGTAGCTCCACAAGAATCCTTTACTTTTTAGCACGTCATTTCCAGTAAAAAAATTGTCACGATTATTTTTAACAGCACTGAGATCTGCTGAAAAATGGAAGAATACGAAACCATCTGGATAGATTGCCCAATGCTGAAAAAAGGGCAGCCGTTGCCATCGCTCGACTTAACTACCAGCAAGATGGCGGACGATCGAAACGTTCATTGCGTGCCACAGATCTAGAGACCCTTTTTTTGACGACAGTGGCACGCAATGAACGTTTCGATCGTCCGCCATCTTGCTGGTAGTTAAGCCGAGCGATGGCAACGGCTGCCCTTTTTTCAGGATTGGGAAAGGGTTGAGTTACAAAGGGTTAAGACCTTTTCTTCCCTTGAATGTTTGTTATGTATAGCAAGTGCACTTGAGGAGCAGTCTGTCTATGGGGGGGGGGGGGGGGGGGCCATGGTCGGAGAATTTTAAAGGAGTTCTAACACATGTTCACGTTACATCTGGAGAAAACCGACCGAAACGCTAAGCATAGGAAGGGAAACTTCGCCCTTACAGCTTTAAAATAAATGGAAGTGAACTGGTAAAACCTGAGCTCAAGATTTAAAAAAAAGAAAAGAAGAAAAAAATGATCCAATTGCTTGGAAAAATTCTACACACCATACCAGCAAAAGTTAGATTAAAAAAGAAAGGGGAGATTTAATCTTAATAAGTTTTAGATTTGAAAAAATAGATTGATTCGATAGCTTTGAAAGATTATATAAATAAAACTTTGTATAATAACACACATACACTGCAAAAAAAAGTCTGTCAAATTTACAGAGAAAAACTGTCAGCCAGGATGCCAGTTTATTTCCGTATTTTTTATAGAAGTCTTCCGTAAATTTTACAAATTCTCAGTTTATTTTACAGAATTCTTCTGTAAACGGGAAAAAAAAATCGGAAGACTTCTGTAAAATATACGAAAATAAACTGGTGTCCTGGCTGACAGTTTTTTTTTTTGTCAGTTTAACAGACATTTTTTTTTTTTTTTCAGTGTAACGAGGTACTTATGTGTTAGTACGATCGTTTCGACTGAAAAAGTCTTCGGCCTTTATCATCTGTCAGCGCAGTCTCAAAGAATAATGGAAACTCACAGACAGTTGATGTAGGTTGAAAAGATCGTACGGACAGATAAATACCTTGTCATGTGGGTTATTTAGGGATGGTCGCGAGACCATGCGAGACGAGAAATAGCGCTCAGGTTTCGTCTCGTCTCGCACCCCAAGGTACCGTCTGGCTGTTTCGTCTCGCATCCGTAGGTATCGTCTCGCGGTCTCGTCTCGTATATTGTCTGACGCCCAAAATGTCTTTATTTTCACTTTCTTGTATGAAGTCAATAATGCACAGTCGTCTCAACATTGATCGCGGTTTCATATATTGTCTTCATATCAATGGCGGATGTAGAACTTTTTTTTTTTAATGGGAACGGGTGGGGCGCGCAAAACTTGAATACCATCAGAATTGCACGAAATATGCCACTGTCAGGTAAGAAAGCCATTTTATCTAGTGTAAGTACTATATATCTCTCGGAAGGGACGTCATGCCCTTGCACGAGCCCTTACTTCATATTAACTTCCGTGTACGAAGTATCAAAAGGCAACTGCATGCAATGGAATTTGGTCTCGCAGTCTTGTCTCGCGGGCTCGTCTCGTGCACCGAGGTATCGTCTTGTAAAATTGCGAGACCACGAGAAGTCTCGTCTCGCCTCGCGGTCTGGCGTCCATCTCTAATGTTATTTTACAAAGTTTTATTTATACCAACCGGTTAAAATGTCCTCTGACCAAGCCCCCCCCCCGCCCGCCGCCAAAAAAAGACTCGATTTTGACATCCAATTAACCCTTTAAGGTGCAGTGTTCCCGCTCTGGGAACACCCAACACTGACGTTTTGACTGTTGCCAGTCACAAAGAGTAGATCTGATTTCTATAAAAATAGTAGCGGGTGACCTAGCTCCACGAGAATCCTTTACCTTTTAGCACGTCCTTTCCCGTAAAAAAAAATTGTCACGATAATTTTTAACAGCACTGACATCTGCTGAAAAATGGAAGAATGAGAGAACAGCTGGATAGATTGACCCATGCCGAAAAAAAAAGGCAGCCGTTGCCATCGCCCGACTTAACGACCAGCAAGATGGCGGACGATCGAAACGTTCATCGCGTGCCACAGATCTAGAGACCGTTTTTTTTTTTGACGCAACTGGCTTTGCGCGGAGCACAGCCAGCTGTCGCACTTTCGCATATCATCTGCTGCGAGCTGCCACAACACTTTCGAGAGAGTCACCTGTCTCCGACACGTTTTCCCTTCCCCCAACTCTCGTTTCTTAATGTTTTTGCGCAAATGTGTATCACTTTCGGCCATTTCTCGAAACGCTCGGACAGTGAGCGTGATTAAAGAGCAGAAGAAGAAGAAGAAGAAGAAGAAAAAAAGAAAAATGGGGGCCGTCTGTCCTCCTTTTTTTTTTCCACTTGTTTTTTTTCCTCGAGTCGGGACTTTAATTGGGTCGATGGTTCGCTTCCCCTTGGACTTCCGCTTTTCCCACGTCGAGTCGGAGAACCCCAATTACGGCTACTATTCCGAAACGTACGCACACGCACTGTACACGCTGGTTTGCGGGCGTATTTCGTGGTTTTTTTAAAAAAAGAGCGCTTTTTTTTTTCGCGTAAGAGTGCGTTTTTCTTTTCGAATCAATGGCGCATACAGAAAAGATCGAAGGTGAGGGGGATGACCAGTGTGATGTAGCGTTTATCCCTTTGAGGCGCAACCCTTTCCCAAGGCTGAAAAAAGGGCAGCCGTTGCCACCGGTCGACTTAACTACCAGCAAGATGGCGGACGTCCGAAACGTTCATCGCGGGCCACGGATCTAGAGACCCCCTTTTTGACGACAGCTGGCTGTGCGGCACAGCCGGCTGTTCAACTCCCGGCGGCCGGGGTTCGATCCCCGACTGGGCGTGGCTGTCATGCCCATCCCTTCATAGGGGAGCGACGTTAGCCCACCTACTAGGTGCCCCCGTGATAAAGGGGCCCACACCTTCGGGCCGTTGTCAGGGACAATGCCTAATCGGCAAAAGTACCCACCCGTTAGAAAAAAAAAAAAAAAAATCAATTAGCACGCCTGAAAAATCTTCCATTTGCGCCAGATAACTTTTGAACGCACAATCATCAAATCCGTTTATTGAAAATTTTGGTATGCTGATCTTTTGCAATTGCTACTACCTTAAAAATAATACTTTAAATCAGGGGCGTAGCCAGAATTTTTTAATGGGGGGGGTTACGACTACTACAACTCATGTATACGTGTGTGTGTGATAATGTAGTGAAGAATATACATTTTGTATGGCAAAAAAATCCTCATGGGGGGGTTATGACCCCCTAACCCCCCCCTTGGCTACGCCCCTGCTTTAAATTAATGATGAAATATACCCATCACTATAAAAAAAAAATACATCATAAGCTTCCTGCCTCGTGATTTGGCGAAACTTCATCATGTAAAGATTTTTTAAAAATTCCGATGATCATAATTACCCCAGACCTACAGTATAATTTTTATTAGTTGTGCAAAAACGTAGATTGAAAATTATAGACATTTCATTAAATTAAAAAAAAATCTGGAGTGACTCCACTCGACTTTCCGAACACTTGATATTTACCAAGCGTTTAAATAAATTCCACTCAACTCAATCGGATCTAGTGTTCAGGCACTAGTGCACTTAAAATGATTTGAGTGTGTATTGACCGCAATGTATAAGAATTTTTTTTTGTAGCCCTGTATAAACTGTTGTGCATACACTCGCTAAAATTTATGCAATATGTAAGACAAGTGACCTATAATATGCATACCTAATTTCATGTCAATCGAATGCACCACTTAAACACTGGCTCACATTAAATGATTTCCGTCCATAGGCCGTAATGTATAAGACTTATTTTTTACAATCACGTGAACAAACTATCAACTCTACGCACACCAAAATCTATTTAGTTCATGGGACCGTGACCTATAATATACATACCCAATTTGAACTCAATCGAATATACCCTATAGGCAGTAGCTCATTTTATATGATTTTCGTCCACGGGCCGTAATGCATAAGAATTATTTCCCGTCTACAAACTAGTCCCGTCTACAAACTAGCAATTCTGCCAAACCAAAACACGCCACAATCTATATGCAGATCATGTGACCATGACCTTTTATATGCATGTCCAATTTGTGCTCAATCGAATGAACCGTTTAGACGGTAGCGCACTTTCAAGATTTTCCGCCCATAGGCCATAATGTAAAAATCTTTCTCGTAACCCTGTTAAAAAACTATTAAGTCTTATACACACCAAAATCGATACCGGTGTTGCGGCGTTGGTTTATAACATATATACCAAATTTGAGCTCAATCGAATGCTCCGTTTTGATGCTATCGTGTTCACTCACATACACAAACACACACACACCTACACTTATCTACATATACATCTCGTAAAAATAGCATAAATGAATTCAGAAGACCTCAAAACGCGTAAATACCCCAAAATCTCTAAGTCGAATTTTTTCATGATTACAATACTTTCCTTACATGGTACATGATCGGAAAGTAAAAAATATAATCAACGATTTTCAGACATAATCATTTTTAGAATCTGGTCGTAATCTCAATCATTATTCATATCCAATCTCATTAATCTCTTACGGATTGATTGGATTGATTAGCTGAATGTGTAGTTATCCGATGTCCAGCTGCTCTAACCTTATCGTTATTACGTATAATTACTAATCATCAACATTTACAGGGTAAAAATTATTTAGCTACACTGAGAGAAAAAAAAACAAAACTAGATAACTTTTTACTTGATGGCAAGATTCATTTAAAACTCGTAAATTGAGTGCAGGATTTTTTCGGATATTTTGAGCATGCGCACTCTAATTGTTTTTGTTGTGCATTTTCCATGTCAAAATGTCGAAATGCAGCTATTCTGAGAATATTTAGAGAGTCAAGGTCTGGGGGATGCCGTTTGGGAGGTTCCGATTGTCCCATAGTACCGGGGGCCCGGAATTTTTTCGGGGGGCCTACTAATACCGTGGAGTCTTGACTAAATAAACTTGAATAACTAATACCGTGGAGTCTTGACTTACGCGAGGAATGAAGTTCCAAGACCCCTATCTTATCCCTATCTAGTAAAGTTCCAAGTTTTGAAATAGGGTATATACATATTAATGATTATGTCACTTTATCTCTCACCCCTTTATTGAAAATTGTCCGGAAAATGTGTCCCAAAAAAGAGACATAAAAATGCGACATAATTTTACATATATTTAAATACTATTAGTTCAAAACAGCTTTAATCTATTATTACAACATTTCGTAAGCTGTAGAGTATGCATGCCATGTACTTTTCTATAAATAGGCTACAATAAGAAAAATTTTAACATAGGGTTACCAGGCGAAATACACGAAAGATGAGAGATAAAATGACATAGTCAATTAATATCGTTTTAATATGGCAATAATGAAACTAAAAAATTAGGGGGTTCAGGGGGGTCTCCTCCTGACGAGGCTTGAACAGCCAAGTTATATATATATATATATATATATAGATAGATAGATAGATAGATGGATAGATAGATATAATACGACTTACATAATTATGCATAATTATTTCAGACTTTCAGACACTTATAAACATCCTTCAAACTATTTTAAAGCATTCCCTAAGAATGTATTGCAAAATTTCCTACACAAAGTACTGAATAAATATCGTATTAAAAAATACTATTATTCAACATTATACTTGTACAACAAGATAAAAGCACAAAATTATCAGTAGGGGAGATAGGCATAAAGCACAGTACTGTACGTGCAATTGAAAGTAATAGTAATAAAGTGTAGCACTTTTATAACAATACTGTTTTGTGCACTAATAATTATTGTACTGCACGTGTACTGTCATAATAATAATTACTGAAGTATGACACAGTACTGTAATAATAATTATAACTGTATTGTTACTGCGTTTCTACTGGCGAAAAAGCTGGTGTTGCGAGAGAGGAGACCGCGTTCTCTCTGAGATACGTTATTCGTGAAAAACTCGCGTAATATCGCATTCGCGTAAGACAGATCGCACTGTAGCGCGATTCCACTGTAATACTTATAATAATTTCTTTGAATTTTTTCATTTATTTTAATTTCTAAAAATTTTTAAATTGCCGAAAAATTTCCCGATAAATAACTTTATTCCTTCCCCCAACTGGTTTAAGAGTCCCGGAGTGGTCTATAGTCACTAAACTCCGTTCCCGTAAGAACACGGAAAGTGAAGCAGCATCCGGCTTGGCTAGTTCTTGGGAGGGTGAACTCCTTTCGCGGCTCGACTGCTGTGGGACCGTGTACGCTAATGGGAGCTGGTGAACGTAAGATCCGTCGTCGCTCCCGATACCTCTGGGGGTGCCGATTTCAGGTGGTAGTTAGTCCCTCATCGGGAATGGGTTTAAAATTAGGGACCGACAAACAGAAGTCCAACGCTCTAGGGGGCAATGGCACCTATTTCCATGGATAATGCAATCGTCTATCCATGGACAAGGAAAATAAAAATTGCTCCATCTCCCCTTGAAAATATTCTACGCTGCTTCAATCAAGAAGCAGAAGAATGTTGTGTTCTCCTCTTACCACTTCAATGGGGGGTTTTACTGCATAAAGATTATTTCTAAATACATTTTCATACAAACTTCAAGATACTAAATGCGTTTATATTGAAAACTTAAAAATGCGATTAAAATTTACTAAAACCTGTAATATCAAGTGTATACGCAATCATAAACTATTCATTTTGGAGTATTCATGTGTGTTGGAGGCATGAAAATAGGCACAAGGGTGGAGGGCGGTACTAAAACTGGTAAGAGGCCCCATTGCTGGTCCTGAGCCGGTCCTGCAAGGCCTGCCACTGGAGCAATAACAGCTTTATCGAGGCTAAAAGAGAATCTATGACGGATAACAATCGGGAAAACAACTGGTTCAAGTATTACCAGAAACAAAATTTGATTCGAGAAAATGGTAGAGAAACCTCCCCCCTTCAGCGAGTTCTGCCAAATTTCGCTGTTTTGTCCGAACCACATTACAATCATTGATGGCTACTATTAGGTTGTAACGAAAGTTTCCCGCCACCGGAAACATCGTCAGCACACAGTTCGCGTTGGCGTATTGGCTCCTATTTTGTCAAACGATTTTTGGCATTTGAAAGAAAGAGGCTTACTTTATAACACTGTGTTGTGAAATCTGTAAAAAATAGAGTTATCATTAAGTATAAGGTGTCCCAAATGGAACTATCACTCTAGAGGATTAGAACCATCATTTACTTCCAGTTGTGTTGCAAAAAGTCAGCTACATAATATCAACGAATTATGAGTACAGCTTTAAGTACTATTGTTGTATCATGTGACACTGTGCAGGTTTGGTACCGAAACTTCAAAATCAGTTATCTAAGGAGTTAGAAGTTAGTTTTTCAGGCAGATAGGACGGAAAACTTTCGTTACAACCATATATTGAACGCGCCATAAAATAAATCCGGATATCTGTAATTATTTTTTAAATTTGTACTAAATTTTTTAATTGTGTAATTTTTTGAGTAATTTGGTTTTTATTCCATATAGGTCTGCCACCCTGGCCATGCTCAGTAATGAGGCTCTAATGCAGAAACATTATTCTTTTTACCAATTATACAAAAATGGTGTACATTAGTAATTGTCAGTAAATATACATGATGAGCATGGTGTGCATAATTAAAATTTTTTCTACTTTGAGAAACTTAACTACTAGAATTTTCTTTATTTTAAAACAAAATGCGTTCATTTTGATGGCAAAAATAAGATAACACTTACCTTAAATCCGCCAATTGAAGATATCCCTTTTAGAAATTCCTGCAAAAAAGAAAAAAACACTAAGTATAGTTCATAATTCCTAGACAATTTCTTAGGAGAAAAAAAAAAAAAAAGAAATTTAATCTAAATTCAACCACACGCAATCGTATTTTGCTTTAACCCTTTGAGGAGCAACCCTTTTCCAATGCTGGAAAAAGGGCATGGATGCCAGCCGATGACAGCTGGCTGTGCCGCACAGCCAGCTGTCGTCAAAAAAGGGTCTCTAGATCTGTGGCACGCGATGTACGTTTCGATCATCCGCCATATTGCTGGTAGTTAAGTCGAGCGATGACAACGGCTGCCCTTTTTCCAGCGTTGGGCAATCTATCCAGCTGCTCTCGCTTTCTTCCATTTTTGAGCAGATGTCAGTGCTGTTAAAAATAATCGTGACGATTTTTTTACGGGAAATGACGTGCTAAAAAGTAAAGGATTCTCGTGGAGCTATGTCACCCGAAACTATTTTTATAGAAATCAAATATATTCTTCGTGTCTGGCAATAGTCAAAACGTCAGAGTTTGGTGTTCCCAGAGCGGGAACACTGCGCTTTAAAGGGTTGAAATATTTTGAAAAGTGTATAAAGAGTGGTGTAAAAATATTGTTCACATTTAGGCTATTGCAAAGCGTTGTTGAAAAAGTAGTATCTGTTGCAGTCAGCAATTTGAACCATGCTTGCAACAGTCAAAATCAGTCCAGTCTAAATATCTTCTAAAGACCTTCTTGGTTATTTACCCGCCGAATAAAAATTAACAATAATGAGCTTTCGTTGTTTAACTAATTTCTCTCAAGATGTATTTGCAATCGGTCTTCTTGTGTTATCAAAAAGTTTGTCTTGATTTAAACAAAAATGCAACCACAACGCTCTGTACAATCCATAACTCACAAATAAATATTTCATATATGCAGGGACGTAGCCATAAAAAAAATCTTTCAGGAAGAGTCCAAAATGTGAAAAAGATAGAATTTCTCAAAAAAAGACTCGATTTTGACATCCAATTAACCCTTTAACGTGCAGTGTTCCCGCTCTGGAAACACCAAACTCGGACGTTTTGACTGTTGTCAGTCAAGAAGAATAGATTTGATTTCTATTAAAATAGTTGCGGGTGACATAGCTCCACGAGAATCCTTTACTTTCTAGCACGTCATTTCCCGTCAAAAAATGGTCACGATTATTTTTAACAGCACTGAACATCTGCTGAAAAATGGAAGAATGCGAGAACAGCTGGATACATTGCTCGATGCTGAAAAAAGGGAAGCCGTTACCATCGCTCGACTTAGTTACCACCAAGATGGCGGACGATCGAAACGTTCATCGCGTGCCACAGATCTAGAGACCCTTTTTTGACGACAGCTGGCTGTGCTCGGGCACAGGCTGCCCTTTTCTCAGCATTGACAAAGGGTTGCGCCTCAAACGGTTAACAAAAATTCGAATTTTGGAAGAAGCTCAGGACATCGTGCCCAACGCCCTAGCTAAGTTCTAGCTTTTATGTCGTCACGATAAACGAGTTTATAACAAAAATAAATGGTATAGGCAAAGTGATGTTTAAAAAAAAAAATTGAATTCATTTTTTATGAAGTATATCTGTTGTGCAAAAGAGTTAATTAAGATACTGTTACTTTTCCTTCTATAGTAATAAATCTTAGAAGTTAATTGTTATAAAATCCACAAAATTTTGAATAAAAAAATCAGTATTCTGATCTGCATGCAAAAATTTGACCGATGTACTCTCTACATGTCTTGGGTATCTCTCAGAACACGGTACGCCTGCCAATTTGGCGATTTTCTTCGGCACCATGTTTTGATCATGATGGTTACATTATGTCTTGGACATAATTACAAGTACTGTTATTATTACTCAATATTATAATTGCGCTAACATAATTACTCTTATTTTTAAAACTGTTATTATTATTTAAAAGGAAAACTTTCATTTTGCTTATTTGGTAACCATCTTGGCGCTTTATAACCCTTCCATTTGGCGATTCTATTGTGAATTACTTGTGTTTCTTCTTATTAAACATAGATAGAACTTTACACAAATGAAAAATGAAAGTGAAGTTTCGCTTTTATAACTTAAAATTTTGTTTATGTATTGAATACTTTTAAAGATTTTTAAGCTTTAAAAGCTAATATTATTTCGAAGGTTTATAAAAAATGTACATAGATTTAACAGCAATACTTGTAGGTAATCTGTTCGTTCTATTTGAATAAACAGAACAAGAATTTTAAAACTTCAATGCTTGTCACTATATGGGACCACAAAATATTGCTTAAATTTAAACACATAGCTGTAAATTTTTACCTAATGTTTTAATATTGTGTTTTCCAGAAGTGCAAAAAATACAGTTAAAATAAATTAAAAATTAATCAAGCATTCAAGTATTATAAAAGTATAATATTTTAAAAGTAGTCAAGTATTTAAAAATAATTAAACAAGTAAAACAATTTTTTTAGTAGAAGGCAGTCAAATATTTTAAAATGTAAGGTACTTGAAAAGTTTCCAAGTATTTGGAAAGTATTTAGTAAAAAAGTCAAGTTAAAAATTTGCTTCGTAGCAAACTTTATTCAATTATTAGTTTTTTTATATAAAAAAATAGTTCAGTTACGTAAGATTTTAATCTAAAAATAATATTTAAATAAAAATAAATCGTTAAATCTAAACTTAAAAACTATCTCAAGATTACTTTTTTTAATCATTGAAAAAAAGTTAAAAAGCTGAAGTTTTAAAATACCTTAATTCGAAGATATTTTTTTTTTACGTGCACAAATGAGGCAGTACCACACTTATTAATTGACTGTAGGGAAAGAAAAACGGCATACCCCATTTTAATAAGTGACCTGCGTTAATTTAGCAGGGCAAATGTTATAACTTAAAGTGGGGCAGCTTTGCTGTTGATAATTGGTTAATTAATCGATATTTGATGCACAATTGCAGCTGTTATGCAAAAAAGCCACGCAACTTATGTAACAGCTTTCTTTCCTTTTCTAAATTCCTCTCTATCGGATACTGTTTCCTCGTTGTATCCGAGTCGAAAGTGCCGAATGAGGTCACATCATTGACCATGAACTAGCGTCGATTAAACGTCCCAGACAGTCACTTCGGGTGGTCGACTAACTCTGAGAATCAATTCATTGAAGAAATATACTGTTTCCCATGGAGTGGCCGACTTTAACGCTCAGGGCGACAGAAAGCTCGAGCCCGAACTGGGCTCGGGCTCGCTAATTCACGATTGCGTTTGGGTTCGTGAGAAATTTCTCCTTTAGTGAACATACTCCTTATAAAAATATTTTAAAAAGTGATTCAAGAGAGAAATAAACATTAATTATCATTATTTAATAAACTTGAATATAAAGAATTAGAAAATGCATTACGAGTTTGCTATTATCAGGTTGTAACGAAAGTTTTCCGCCATATCTGCCTGAAAAACTAACTTCTAACTCCTTAGATAACTGATTTTGAACTTTCGGTACCAAACCTGCACAGTGTCACATGATACAACAATAGTACTTAAAGCTGTACTCATAATTTGTTGATATTCTGTAGCTGACTTTTTGCAACACAAATGGAAGTAAATGATGGTTCTAATCCTCTAGAGTGATAGTTCCATTTGGGACACCTTATACTTAATGATAACTCTATTTTTTACAGATTTGAAACACAGTGTTATAACAGTTGACTATATATTTCACATACCGAGTGTGTTATAAAAAATAGCAGTACGCCAAGCGTAACTTTGGATTTTCAGAACGCGGCTTATATTCATTAGTTAGTCATGAGATCCGACATTATTGATAACTGTGGATAATAACGAATTAGCAAGTGCATTGAGAGTTTGCAACTATATTTGTCTTTAATTTGCACAAACTGCAAAATTTATGATATTCTATCAATGAAATAACTGACTTTTATTTATCTATTGGCTGAATTTTTAGGACTCGGGCTCGAGTATAATATCGCTCGGGCTCGGGCTTTAAAATATGAGTCCGAACCCATCTGTAGTATATACTGAAGAAACACTACATTCCACAGAGTGTGTTCGACTTGCAAACTAGAAATAAGTCTGCTACTTAGAAATTAACGTGAAAGATGATCTTTAAATTGCACGCCATATAGCATCGTAAAGTCATCTCAACCCGACATATTTGGGGACTCAAGACAAGATTGAAAATGCACTACGAAGATCTATCTATCTACACGCTGGAGTTAAAGGCCTAGTCTCCAGTGCACTCCCACAAAAGCATTCCATCAGTCAGTCAACCATCGTAAAGCTAACATGGATTCTAGCAGCGGTTCCCAACCTTTTAAAATTGTGCCTCACAACAAAGGATGATTCACGATGTCGCACCTCCCTTCTCACATTTTTCAGCATACATTCAGTTTTTTTATTCTTCAACAATGGGCATTTAGGGGCGTCATCGACAAAAATAACGTTATCGGTGAAGTTTGAATAAGCATTTTAAGCGAAAATAGATATTGTTGCGGAATTACTCTGCTACTTCTGGGATTCGTCGTTCTAAAGTCCAGTTGGTGTAAAAAGTTCAAGTAAAAAGTCACTTGTCAGGATGGAACACAAACTTTATTTCTTCTAGAACTCCGTAGAACAATCAGCTGCACACAATTCACAAGCACAATCTAGCAGTAACGTGCTTTTAACAATCCGCTTGGATCAGAAGCTCTCACAAATGCTGTATTTCTCACACAAAATAAGTCACTTTTACAGGCTAAAATTCCGTGGAAATATTCAAGGGATATAGTACACTATCCCTTAAGACACAGCAATGAAGAATTTACACACAGCACTTTAAAAACAGCTTCACAAAGCAAGCTAAAACACAGCTTCTATAGCACTATCAGTTCACACAAAACAAGCGTACGGAGAGCTCTTCACACATTGAATGTTCAACTCGCACTGACTGGCTTCGGGGCGATGCCCGCTTCTATAAATAGCCGACGCAGGAGGTACAAGAGGTTTCCAGAAAAGTCAATTTCTCGAGGGTTCTACATAAAGCGTGAATTTTGATTACGTCATAGAAGAGAAATGTTAGGTTATTATGCGTTTTTGATGCAGGAAAAACAACTTCCAGGCCCCATTGGGAAAATCGCGCCAAATGACCAAAAAGTCGCCAAGCTTGGCGACTTTTGGCGAAATATCGCCAAATTTGGCGCCAAAAATAAGTCCTCAAAAGTGAAGAGATCTAAGCTCTAGGACTAATATTTCTCGAGTTTTCTAGAAATCCCATATATTTGAATGGGAAACCGAAACCTCCGTATCTCCGGTTCTAAATGGCCGATTTTGATGCAACAAAAAGCAAATTTATCTATTTGAAGCGTAGAATACGAATTTTAAACCATTTTAAGCCCCAGAGCAGCGGGTTGACCCGAAAATTCGTAACAATATGTTTTGGAGTAAAAATAAGAATAAATAAGGTGATTTTTGAAATATGCATTGTCACTTGCCCTTTGGTTAATTTTTTCGCTCCTCACTTGAGAACTGCTGGAATTTAGAGTACATTTTATTGTGGATTGCTATTTAAATTATTAAGTTTTTAAAATGTGACCTCATGCTACTTGCAGATATATGGTGGAGGGAATGGGTTAGTTGCCCGCCCCGGGCGAATGGAGAAAAAGGCGAGTTGTACCGCTGATGAATTTAATCCACGGGCTAGTTGCCCGCGAGAAATTGAAATAATGGAGGGGAGAGGGACAATCATAGGGAATCCCTCTGTCTCGCAAAGGGCCAGCGGTAGCATTTATTCGAGGGGCTCTCTACAACGATGGCCGGACTCAATGGTTTTTTTTTTTTTTGGGGGGGGGGTCTTGCGAAGGGCCAGCCGTAGCATATTTTCGAGGGCCCCTCTACAGAGATGGCCGAACTCAGAGTTGTTTTTGGAGTCTTGCAAAGGGCTAGCGGTTGCATATTTTCGAGGGGTCCTTTACAGCGATGGCCGGACCCTGTGATGTGTTTTTTTTTTGGGGGGGGGATCTCGCAAAGGGCCAGCGGTAGCGTATTTTCGAGGGAGGGGGGGTGCAAAATAAGGATTCCGGGGCTACTCGGCCCCTGATTTGATTGATAACTTTTGGCGCGAATGCAACTGACCCTCCTCCATATTGAAACGAAAGAAATTTCGCACGTTTTCATTAATGCATGTCATCTCAAAACTGCCTTTGTGGGAAATGTTCTATTATGATTTCTTTTTAAAATCGTATTTTTTTCTTTTTTTTTCAGTAGAACATTCTCTCTTTGACATGGTTACTAATTAGACTCATTCATATAACCCGGAGGAAAAATTGTGGCATGTTCGTATAACACACCTAAAAAGGCTCCTATAGCACAGCAAGCGCGGTAAAAGAATAAGATGTTTAAGTATTTATTGTCTGAACACACTGTCTCACATTGCTAACTCTCTTCATGCGTTCGTATAATCTAGGTGACTCGTACAACACGCATTTGAATTCATATAACGTGGAATATAGTATACCTAACGTATTATAGGGAGATGTACACTGTACATGTATTCTTCATTTAAGCTCGTGCGGTTTCTTTTGTTTTTTATCTATCATTATTTCACATAAAAGATTGTTTTTTTTTAATAAAGAGTTTGCTTATTGGAAACAGAAAATGAGTCATCAATTTTCTTTCAAAATGTGCAATTTTGAAGAGATTGCTTATTTACAAAGTCTATGAAGAAAATATGAATGTTTTAAACGGATGTAAATAAGAAAATCTTTTTGAAAATTTCTGTCACTTAAACCTCGGATGGTTTCATTGAATTTGTTAAAATAGAAGTTCTACCCTAAATAAAAATAGTTAAATATAAATACAGATATATATAAGCAAAGAACGAGTATGTAAATAGATAACAAAAAGTTTTTTGGACTGAAGATTTTTTTAAAAAGAAGTGGATATTATTCTTAAGTGTTCACAGAAATTGCTTACACACGTGACACCTGAAAAATTGTATTTTATTGAAATAATCTTTTATTCTTAATTTATCAACATTTAATTTATATTTAAAAATTACATTTAAAAACACTTTTATGAAGCTTGAAATATTTTTAGTCTTTTAGAAATTTTGTAAAAAAAAGTTCCCTTTTTATAATTTCCCTCCATAAAAACCGAAACAGTTTTTGAGCAAGTGACGAGAACTATCATGGCTTTTATTCTATTCATGAAACGCGTTGTCCATGCGTTATATATAAAGACTGTTTTTATTAAAATTTTTAGAAACGATGTTCTACACAGTTAAAGAAGTTATCTCACACAGCTGGCTGCGTGGCCATACAGCTAGCTGTGTGGGAAAACTATTTTCGCTCTCTGGTGGCAGATAGGCGATTCGATCAACCGCCATGTTGTTGGTAGTTAAATAGATCAATGGCAACGGCTGCCCTTTTTCAGCGATGGGCAGTCTGTCCAGTTGGTCTTCTGTACTTGAAAATGCCTGTGCTTCAAAGGGTTAAAGATACTATAAACATGTAGACGCAATAGTTTGACTACTTTTTGTCATTATACTCATTATTAACCCTTTGAGGCGCAACCCTTTCCCAATGCTGAAAAAAGTGCAGCAGTTACCATCGCTCGACTTAACTACCAGCAAGATGGCGGACGATCGAAACGTTCATCGCGTGCCACAGATCTAGAGACCCTTTTTTGAAAAAGGGTCTCTAGATCTGTGGCACGCGATGAACGTAGTAGTTAAGTCGAGCGATGAAAAGGGGTCTCCAGATCTGTGGCACGCGATGAACGTTTCTATCGTCCGCCATCTTGCTGGTAGTTAAGTCGAGCGATGGCAACGACTGCCCTTTTTCAGCATTGGACAATATATCTAACTGTTCTCGCATTCTTCCATTTTTCAGCAGATGTCAGAGCTATTTAAAAAGAATCGTGACAATTTTTTGACGGGAAATGACGTGCTAAAAAGTAAAGGATTCTCGTGGAGCTCTGTCACCCGCAACTATTTCTATAGAAATCAATCTATTCTTCGTGACTGGCAGCAGTCAAAACGTCAGAGTTGGGTGTTCCCACAGCGGGAACACTGCGCGTTAAAGAGTTAATTGATGTTCGTAAACTTCTGGCAGATCTGAGTTAGAAATTATACCACGATAAAAAGAAATAAACTTTGAGAGTTATTTTGATAAATTTAAAACAAAAACAAAATAGTTTCTCATAATGCTTGCCTATTAACTCGTCATTCAGTTATTAATCCGTAAGTTATTTTTTATATAAATTAATTAAAAGTTTTAAAATCTTTTTTTCTTAGCCGAATTTAGCGACTCATGTCAACGAATATTTGACAAAACTTAATGTATCAAGCAATTTCGAATCAGGATTTTTTTATTACTATTTCCTTTTGTGGGGAGAGAAGGTTAGTTAAGGAGTTAATTACATAAAGATTATACGACTTCATGAATGAAAAAGCTGCGGAGCATTCGCTGACGTACAAACGCGGTCAAGCATATTGAATCGCTGGCGGTCACTCGGAACTGAAACTCACTTGACCATAAGAATTGGGACACACCTTCTTTATGTAGCCTTCTTTCTTTCTGTTTTTTCTTCAACTCAAACGTTACTGGTGTTACGATTCACACTTTATTAAACGAATTTCTGTGCTGCGGTAGAAGGCAGAGAGATACAACTTACAAGCAGAACCTTGCATCGTAAGGTAAAGGTTTCCTGCTGTAAATGGTAGACTGACCTTGTTGAATTGGATTCAGTTAGATGAATTTGAGAAATGGAGTTTTAAATAAGTACAACGTGCGAACATCCTTTCTATATCGAAATAAAAGCCTTGGTTGTATCGGAAATTAATGTTGTTGTTTTTTTACATAAAATTCAAGCAAATAAATTTTCAACAAGTATGGATTAACCCTTTACCGCGCAGTGTTCCCGCTCTGGGAACACCAAACTCTGACGTTTTGACTCTAGCCAGTCAAGAAGAATAGATTTGATTTCTATAAAAATAGTTGCGGGTGACGTAGCTCCACGAGAATGCTTTACTTTTTAGCACGTCATTTCCCGTCAAAAAATTGTCACGATTATTTTTAACAGCACTGACATCTGCTGAAAAATGGAAGAATGCGAGAACAGCCGGATAGATTGCCCAATGCTGAAAAAAGGACAGCCGTTGCCATCGCTCGACTTAACTACCATCAAGATGGCGGACGATTGAAACGTTCATCGCGTGCCACAGATATAGAGACCCTTTTTTTGACGCATTTGGCTGTGCGCGGGTGCAGCCATTTGCGTCAAAAAAGGATCTCTAGATCTGTGGCACGCGATGAACGTTTCGATCGTCCGCCATCTTTCTGGTATTTAAGTCGAGCGATGGCAACGGCTGCCCTTTTTTCAGCATTGGGAAAGTGTTGCGCCTCAAAGGGTTAAATTGCAAACAAGCTGTACCTAAGAAAAAAACTCATGCTTGTTAAATTTTAAAGCGATGTAATATATTGTTGCATGAATTTATATAAAGTTTAACAGCAAATGCTGACACATTAATTGGTTTATTTATAGTTTAATTATCTTTAATATTTATAAGTGTTATTAAGAGTAATTTATTTTTAATTCTTAATATTAATGTAGCACATAATTTACCTTTTTTTTAATACTACGAAATGGTTTCATTTCTTTAAAATTTAAATTTTATGTGCTTTTAACACTTCTCGTAGTGATTTTCTGTCTTGTTTAGGAAATTGTGTGAAAAGTTTAACCCGCCGTATAAAATTTACTGCATATTTTTATACATAAATTTTCTTTTTCAGCAAGGAAAATGGTTCTTCATTTTTTTTTTCACGTCTACCCTCCAAGGAGATTCTATTCCAAATACTCTGAAAACGAGTTTTTTTCTTTCTTTTGGTATTCTTGAGTATTGTATTTTACAGCAAGAATATTATGGATATCTCTTTTCTTATTTGAAATCACGCAGGATATTGGAAAAGAATGTTTTGCACCCCTCCTGTCCCCCATATTTCACGAATTTTGGAAAATACTCTTCAATCTACCACCTACGCTAAAAAAAAAAAAACGTGAAAATTTCGTATTATTAGCTTTAGTAATTTTGGCTAGGCAATATATTGATGTACGAAAAAAAATGACAATATTTTCCGGTACACCTAATTTTAAATTATTGCAATGACACAAACTGCAATCGAATTTTCAAGGACAAAACTTTTCTCAGCGACAAAGAGAAAAATCTGAATTCCTGATTTTCTACCCATATTGGAATGTTGTCATCGAGTACCCTTTAACGCATAGATGAAAATACAAGATAAGTATCACAGTAGTAAAACAATGATCTCAGATAACACGACATCAGAGAGCGCTTATTTGCACTGAGAAACATTAATTTTATTACATTTCAATTAAAATTAATAATTAGTAATTTCATGTTCTGTTTTTAACACTGCGATTACCGTAGTAACAGAATCCACGGTTCCGTCGTAAGCTGTTAATGTCACCGATTCAACGAAATCTGGGGTCATTGAGTGAATTCTTAGATTCGGAAAATGCAAATGGTAACTAATAGGACATTGACGTTTTAAAAATACTCGGATCTTTAATGCTGTTGTAATTATTTAGCATTTTATTAGCTTTAGAATGTGAAAACAAATCTTAAAATGAACCGAATCCGTAAATGTATTATCCAACTAGCAGATGCAATGACGTCTGGAACTGTGAGAAAAAAATCAGAACCCATTCCTTTTTCTTTTTCGAGCTGTAGCCCAGTGTGCAGATGATACTATCCTTTACATTAATCCATGCTTCAAACTTTAGCTCTAGGCAAACGAAGCCCGTCCCTATACTTTGTGTATGTATGCATGCACAATGCTTTGCATTCCTGTGCGATGTAGTTATTTGTATGCGCTTATAGAATGCCTCGAGATAATTCGTTCAAATAACATGTTCACGAACAGAAAGCAGTATTTTTATCAAATAGCATATTCTTTTCCAATTTTTTAACGAATGATTTTTTTTTTATAAATTAAACCCTCTTAAGTTTTACATAATTCTGCGTACAAACAGATGAGGGTATATTGAAAGAACTATGATTCGCTGTGACTCATAATTACAGTCAAACATGGATTATTCGAAGTAGAACGGACCAGAGAAAAATTCCAACTATCCAAAAATTCGAATTACATCTATTCTCTGAAAAAGAAGAGATAAATAAAAAAAAGACTAATTTTATTATAAAAGATTTAACGCATTACAGAAGAAAGCGCTATTTATCCTTTAAAAAAAAAAAAAAAAAAAAAAAAAAAGTCAGATATTTTTAATTGCTTTTCTGAATGCAATCTTGGAGTCATAACATGTGATTTTAGCCTATCAACTGATACAAAAATAGAATCTTTTACATTAGATTGACCACATGGTAACTTTCCAACTCCGTATTTTTCCTGGAAAGACCGTTAACCCTTTAAAGCGCAGTGTTCCCGTTCTGGGATCACCAAACTCTGACGTTTTGACTGTTGCCAGTCACGAAGAATAGATTTGATTTCTATAAAAATAGTTGCGGGTGACATATATAACTCCACGAGAATCCTTTACGTTTCAGCACGTCATTTCCCGTAAAAATATGGTCACGATTATTTTTAACAGCACTGACATCTGCTGAAAAACGGAAGAATGGGAGAACAGCTGGATAGATTGGCCAGTGCTGAAAAAAGGGCAGCTGTTGCCATCGCTCGACTTAACTACCAGCAAGATGGCGCACGATCGAAACGTTCATCGAGTTGTGCGCGGGCACAGACAGCTGTCGACAAAAAGGGTCTCTAGATCTGTGGCACGCGATGAACGTTTCGATCGTCCGCCATCTTGCTGGTAGTTAAGTCGAGCGATGGCAACGGCTGCCCTTTTTTCAGCAGTGGGAAAGGGTTGCGCCTCAAAGGGTTAAAATAAATATAAAGCTGAGAAAGTCTTAGGAACATTTTTTACTGTAATATTTTAAGGGCAATCGTGCGAAAAAATCGATTTATCCAAAATAAAATTCGAATCATCAACGATTTTTTAACATTATTTAGATACAGAATTCTGGGGATCGAGCAAAAAATTCGAATTAGAGCAAGCTCGAATTACCAAAGTTTCACTGTATATAATACGTTTAATTTGTATATATCACGTGCAAAAAGAAGTGGGCGATAAGAACATTTGCAAAATGAAAATAGATCCCTCATCTGCTTTTTTTCGAAAATGGTTGTGCTACTGTTTCTACAGTATTGCAAAATAAATACCTGAAACCGAATAGTGGATCTAAAAAGTTTTTTGGGTGGAAAGGCTAATTTAATGGAAAAGCTTCTTTGCTAAGCAAAATTGTAGAGTAAAGCAAAGTTTAAATCTCTAATAATATCTTTTGAGGGCTAAATCTCCCTATTCCCTCTTTTGGATTCGCAACTGTCTGATTTTTGTCTTACGGAAGGGCATGTGTGTGTGTGTGTGTATTCTGTATTAGGGAAATGTCTGTGAATTTACTTCACTATTATCGTAACAGTGAAGGTTACAGTAAGTAGTATATTATCGCGGTCTTACATAATTTTGATACATCTTTTATAAATTTATATAGCATACAATTCATCATTGATATCTTCACAATATCATTTTATCAAGGAAATATGACCTATATATGCACACACATGTTTATATATATATGTGTGTGTGTGTGTGTGTATTATACATTTCCGATTAATATACATTCCGAGTAATATACATTTCCGATTCATGGGAAAAGTGTATATATATATACTAGCCGCCTACGACAACCAGTTGGTTCGCCATCTTATCTTGTGTTTCTCACCGGCTTCTTTGGCACTGAAATCTCTCAATGGAATTTAAAATTAAGATCGTTACAAACAGGGGTGGCCCTAGGGTAAGTGGTGGGGGCCCCGCTAACAAAAAAAATGACACCCCCTTTAATGCTCTATTTAGTTTTTGACGTCCCTTCGAAGCCGGCGCCCCGATGCGATGCTTACCTTGTTTACAGTGTCTGGCCGCCCCCGGTTACAAAAATAAGATAGTTTAATGATAAAAACCTACAAAAAGGTACATATTATTTTCGTCCTATATTAATTCTGAAGATCTTCTGGATATATTGGCTGTTATCAAAAAACGGAAAGGGAAAAAAAAGTAAGAAAATCTGAAACACTTTCAGATTTTAAAAACGCACTAAAGTGCTATGTATTAAAAGCGCATCACAATCCACGCGCCTTCCCTATTTTCTATCCTTATTCCATTAAATTGGAAAGTGTATCATTATTCATGAAAGTGATTAAACAAAACTAAAATTGATATTTCTAACATCCTTTTTCTTTATGTAATACAATAGAAATAGAATGGGAAAAAGACTCGCAGACAAATGCATAATTCGAACTGAATGAAAGTTTCAAAAACTTATTTTTTGTTTGTATGTTTGTGTAACATGTATTTTGGATTTGTGTGCTTGGTCCGGACCCCACTTATAAATCCACGTCAGAAGAGAAGGAAAAACTTATTCAGGTGCATTCTTTATACAGGCGTAGCAGACGATAAAATAATTTTAATTATTAAAAACTGCGTATTCTATAAATTTGTGTCATCTGTCGACGGCTTTGTAAAATAAAATCTCAATTCTATTCTCTTTTCCTTTGGATAAAAGATAGTATTTTTTGTATATTATAGGAACAGTGTTTTTTAAATTTGTGTCATCTGTCGACGGCTTTGTAAAATAAAAACTCAATTCTCGTTTCCTTTGGATAAAAGATAGTTTTTTTTGTATATTATAGGAATAGTGTTTTTTTCGCACGATAAAAAATAGACTATTCATTAATCCAGAACTTTATTCCAAATTTCCTCCAAATTCGTCAAACCGTTTCCGCGTGAAAGAGTAACAAACATACATACAAACATTGATATTTATAATATTAGTAAGATATAATTATAAACTAAAACTTCTGACTTCGAACGTAACTGAACTTTTCGAAACAAAATTATTAAAATATTTAATAAAAAAATTATTTGATGTGATGAGACTCGATGTTACGTCACGATTTAATTGCATACGCAAGCGTTCTATTCTAATTGATGATGCTATAGCCTGCACTGAAAGTCGTCACCTGCTATTCTTGTTACAGGAAATGTAACTTTTCTAGTAGGGTATAAATGCTTTCTAAAGATTCACATTTATTTACATAAACGGATCCACCAAACCTTTTTTTTTTTACTGTGTTTTTGTGAGTAGCTCATCACATTAGTTATTTCAATCAATCACAACTGTATCATTTAATTAAAAGAAAAAATTCTGCCTAAGCTAACTATCACTGAAAGTTTTTACTGGCACTGATCTGCAAAATAAAAAAAAGTCTGTTTTATTTATTTCTTTTTTAATTTTTTAAAAATAACCTTCCAGAAATCGCTTCCACCCACATGCAAGGTAAATGAATATATAAACGGAAAAACAAAAACAAATGACGTATTACTATAAAATATTATAAATTAATGCATGCAAAGTTAGAAGCAAATTAATTAAGTTTATAGGTACAGTTGTAAGTCAACTATAGCATAGCAGTAGCGTGTAATATCAGTGTAAAATTAGCGTGTAAAATAGCGTGTGCCTAAAATTATGCTTTTAGAGAACATTCTTTAATCATTTTTAAATTTATTTTTAAAAATTAATTTGACCTGTCAACTTTTGATGAAACAAATCATCAAAGGCTGACAGATCAAACGAATTTTTAAAAATCAATTAAATGTAAAAATAAATAAATAAATAGAAAATGCCACACATTCTTCTTTCACATAATAACACAAATTAAGTACCACTTCCTGATTCCGAGCTACACGTGACCCAGTGAGAAATTTATCGGACATCCATAAGACGTTACAAGTTTCCCATTCTTTGCTGTATTTGATTCTTCAACAGCACGCACAGCCATCACACCAAATTGGCAATAAAAAAGAACCATTTAATGTTCGGCATCTTAAACTGAGGAAGCAATGAACAATGGGAAAGGAAGACAAACGTAGACAAATGGAGACTGCATGTGCCATGGGATATTTCAGTAAGAAATTGCCAAGACTATCGGATTAAGTAGTTTTTTTTTTTTTTTTTTTTTTTTTGTTCATTTTGGTTTAAAGGCGTTATACAGGGCGAGGAATTATAAATTAAATGTTTGTATATTCTTATTTCTACTAAAAATATAATTCTATCATAAACAAAAAATGTAATTCTATCAAAATTTAGAAGATTTTATTGACGTTAAATTAGAAATTATTGATAAGTTGGTTACAATAATAAAGTGGGTGAAGATATATCGAACCGAAATAAACCGATATTTTTTTTATAAAAAAAACATTTTTATATATTTTTTATATATATTTTGTATATTTTTTATATAAAAAAACATGTAAGGGGTGGCTGAAGATATATCGAACCGAAATAAACCGATATTTTTTTATAAAAAAACATTTATATATATATTTTTTATATAAAAAAAGCATGTAAGGGGTGGTACACGGACCGCAGACAGTTCATTATCACATAGTAATAGTAATGTGGACATGGGCATCGGCAGAATATGTACAAGGGGGGGGGGGAGTACCCAGTAGCAGATCCAGGGGTGCGGCTAGGGGGCTTCAGTCCCCCCAAAAGATATTGCTAAAGTTTAACATTCTGCTTTATTATACACTTTAAATAGCCAAAATGATCATTTTTTATGACTTAGCCCCTCCCAAAAGCATGCTCCTTGGTTTAGACTAAAATTTTGATTTATAGTACTTTTTAATTGGTCGATTAGCTTTTTTCTAAAATTTAGACCCTCCCCAAAAGAATTTCTGGATCCGCCATTGGGGGTACCCACCGGGAGAGCCGACCGCTTCAACTAGGAAAAACCAGAGGAGACCTAAAACCACTCTTTCGAGCCGTAATTTTTTTCGTTTCGGTTTTCGTTCCGGTTCAACTATATATATATCGGTTCAGTTCCGGTTTTCCTTCCGCCAAAAATAACGCTTTTCGGTTCAGAATAAATAGATCTTTTTTTTTCGGTTCAGTTCCGATTTTCGTTCCGACCAAAATAACGGTTTTTTTCCGGTTTTTGGTTTTCGGTTGAGTTCTGATCCGAAGCCCTGGATAGAACCACAAGCAAGGGGAGGAGGCAAAGATTACTTCAACGCACGGTTACCACTTTGTGCGAAGAAGAAAAAAGCAGGGAAAAAAATGGCATACCAAAATCCAGGGAAGGGCAAGCGCCCCTCTTGCCCCATACTGATGACGCTCATAAATGTGTTGTCAGAAACTTCGTTCCTATTTACCCGTTAATAAATAAATTTAATAATCAAACAAAACATAATCCGTACTTTAATAATCAATCCTCTTACTGATCAGTTTTAATTAAGTGCTTTCTATGAAAGATTTATTAGTTTCTGACGAATCGTGGTAGGAAAGTTCACTGTTATTCTAAAGTGATTGTTAACAGGTACATGAAGACGCCGTTTACGACCTCGCATACTGCTGCGTGTTTCTGAAACGTCTTCCTTTACCACCCCTTACATGTTTTTTAAAAGAGTTCTGAATTAGCCTGTACATTTATTATATAAATATTTTTTACTGAACAGATAGTATCCAAATTAGCGAATTTTATTTTCCTAAAAAAGAAAAGTCGCAATTATTTTATGAAATAAAAAAAATAGGTTAATGAAAGGCTTTATAAATATTAGCTTTAAACAGGGGCGTAGCCAAGGGGGGGGATAGGGGGGTCATAACCCCCCCATGAAAAATTTCTGGCTACGCCCCTCGCTTTAAATAATGGTGTATATCCTCTATTATAATTAGTTTAAAGTTAGCAATTTTCCATTTATTGAATATAATTCTTTATGAAGATGAGATTTTTGTATTCTCTTTAATATAAAATTTCGCGATTAACAAATATTATTTATATGTTAAGTACCCTTTATGCAAAAATAAATAAATGAATGAAATTTAAAATTAACGAACTTTTCAAATTGTCACACAGAAAAAAAAAATATGCTGTTGTAAGTTATCAAAATCTTTGATCAAAAATTAAATTTGAATAATCAGTAATACTAATACTGATCACAAACTAATAATAAATAATAACACAGAACGAATAATGATGAAATTATAATATTCTATAATTAATACTAATATATGTATAACAATAATCTTAACGGTAAACCATTAATAATATGTATACTTTCAAGAAATGCGAATGCCGAATTTTACGGTTAGATTAAGACTTTGTTTATAGTTAAAGTTTCCACTTTGATTTTCGTAGTTGCGTATCAAATTAATGTATTAATTTAACGGAAAACATCTTATTTTTATGCCACATGAGTAAATGGAAATAAAATACAATAAAAAATTATTACAGAAAGGATAAAACATTTATAGTTTAAAATGTAATGAATGTAATGAGATATTTTCGGGTAAAATAATTAGCTTACATTCTTTTTTTTTTTTTCACCTGTCATGTAGCAGAATACCATTAAAAATACAATGGTGGGGAAAAAATTTTTCATTTTAGGAGCAAAATATGCATATAGATACATACATTAAACTTATTCAACTGATTTAAACAAATTTTAGAATTTCGAATCTTAAATTTTTGCTTCGGAATTCGACTCGCCGTTTGAGAGAAGGGTAATCAATTATTTAAATCAATAACTCAGTAGAAAAATACATATATTATTCTTAGCCACAGCTTTTCTTCAAAATAACCCCGATTGTCAGCAAATCCTTTTGATCCATAAAAAGGGATTAAAACGCGCAAAAACAGCAAGCAGACTCCTCAGCATTTACTTTGTTTCACTTTCCCCGCAGAGCCGAGACGCGTCAGTAGGGGGGAAACAACACAACACCGACTTACCTTCGTTCGTCTCCTTCTTGTTTATCTTCTCTCTCTTTCTTGTTGTTTCAGTGGCGGCGGAAGCAAACACACATCTCTCTCCTTGCACGCGCAGGGAAGAATGAAAAGTGAAAGTGTTCCGCCGACCCCCTTCTTCCTCATTCACGTGACCAAGTTTCCAGATCTGTATCACTCTCTCTCTCTCTCTGTTCTGAATTGTTCTCTAGCTCTAAGCGATCTTTCTGCAACAACTGGTTGCTGTGGGGCCCCACTCGCAAGCAGGTTGAGTTGAGAGGTGGGTAAAAAAAAAAAAATAAAAGAAATTGAAAGAAAAAAAATTGCCAAGCTGCTGTTGCCGAACTGCTGTGACCTTAAAGTGAAAAAAAAGTCATTTGATGATGGTTCGATTTGTGCGGGTTCCGTTCCGATGCCGCAAGCGAATTTTTTTTTTTTTTTTTTTTTTTTTGTGTGTGTGGAAGAATTCGCCTTTGTCGCAACGCTTAACGGTGATTTTGGGTGCGTGCGAACAGACCTATGAAACGGAAGGCATCTTACTCTTCAACGCTTTTTTTTCATTACGGGGAGGCAAATGGAAGCAATACAGATCAAGTCCTGCAACAGGTGTTAGCTAACGTCTGACGTGGCGGGGGCACGAGATTACCAAATCTCTTCAAGATGGAATTCTGGTCATTTGCAATCTTCTTCAGCAGTGTCATTTCTAGGGTATGAAAGGCAGGGCACGACTTGGTAAGGGGGCAATGACTGTCTCTACTTACGTAACTAAAGGTGCACTTAGTGGAACTTTTTGACTAACACGGGCAAAATTTGCTGAAGAGAAAGAAATTCACTGGATGTATAAAAAAAGAACCCACACGGCAGTAACAAACGCGGAAGGAGGTGATAACAACAGTTCTGCAAGACCCGACTTCATTGCAAGTCAACGAACTTATTGGAACTTGGAGATTTTTGTGTAAGGGATTACTAAAACAAAGTTGCAATAGATGTCATAGGCATCTCATGAATATAATAGACTCCAAATTTATAACCTTCACTGGAGCAACGATAGACTGTCGTTATTAATAAATTCTGCTGTTCTGTTCCGGAGAATTCGTGTGAACTTTGTATTGCATAAACACCAGTATGAGAAAGCGGGTCCAATTTATGTTGTCTGCCATAGACTGTCTTATGTTGTCTGCCTTATGTTGTCTTATGTTGTCTGCCCTTGTTGACTGTCTTATGTTGTCTGTCTTATGTTGTCTGCCAAAATACGTTTTTGTTCTCCGGCCTCAAATCTCATGCACTAGTGATGTCCAGTTCTCGCTGAAATAGCAAAGTGTCAAGGGAGATGCATGAAGAATAAGTCTCTCCAATAGTCTCCAGTACCATGAAGAATAAGTCTCTCAATTCTTCTTGAGGTACTGCGGCTTGCGCGGATAGGCGTGTAATCCTGCTGGTAAATCCCATGAATAGCGTCTAAATGCGTTCCAGATGACAGAGGATATATGGATCGTCATGCATGCCTTGCAAATTGGTGTTTCCAGAATCGTTGGCAATAACACCGCTACTGAATTAAAATCATCTCCTCCTCAAAACAGATACACTCTTATATTTGACATTTTAAAAGAAAAATTCTCTCTTTTTAAATTATGTCAGTAATATATCCAGCCCTGTGAACCATGAAAGTGTTTCATTTTATTTATTTATTAGCACTACAGTGCTATTAAAATCGGCCAGGATTTTTTTTACGTCGACATAACACTTCATGCCGAATCACTTTTCAAATGTGTTCGACCATAACGCGGAGGGAGAGGTTGAGATTAAAACGTAGAAAGTCGATCAGGGTTTGCAATTTTTGATAATTGATCGCTAAGTTTTGGGCCAAAAATACGACTTCAAAACCGAACCAAGCTTGGAGATATCTTCCTAATTTGGCTAGAAATTGGCGAATGTGACAGTTTCGAAGGAACGGTATAGTTAGAATAGGACTGCACAAGAGAAAAGTATACTTAGAATATGCCTAAGTATACTTTTCAGTTTGTAAAATAGAAGTTTGTAAAATAGTTTTAGCAGGCGACTTTAATATAGATTTCAAATCCAAAGAAGTATTTTATGGAACAGGGCAGACAAATACGGCACACTCATGGATTATGATGCCCATTCCAAATAGTATTAAAAATGGTGAAATATTGATGGAATATGCTTGTCGAAGATTGCAAAACAGTTTTAGTAGTCGATAGACAGATTTCGATTCCAAAGATGTGTTTTATGGAACAAGAAAGGATTCATCCCTACTTTGAGGCTCCCACGCCGCACTTTGGCGAGCTTTGCAGTCGTGGGTCTTCAGAAATTTCAACACTCCCAGAAGAACGAGATGAAAACTAAAGTGAACAAATTAGAGATAAACTCACTGGTTAAGGAATTTGATGACACTTAATTGTTAAAACTACATTAATTGGCAACCCAAAATAAATAAATAAGTAATGCTGTATTTGCAAGTTCTTCCAAACCGCCTTTTTAATTCTAAATTACGGTTGCCATATAATCGTCATGGTAACTGCAAATGTTTAATGATCGCCACTTTGGCGAGAGTGGGGGGCGTTCAAGTAGGAATCAGCCACAGACAGACAAACACGGCATACTCATGGATTATGATGCGCATTCCAAACAGTATTTAAAATGGTGAAGTACAGTTGAAATATACTTGGCGAAGATTGTAAAACCGTTTTAGTAGGCGATTTTAAGATAGAATTCGATTCAAAAGATATGTTGTATGGAAAAAGGGAGAAAAATGCCGCGCACTCATGAATCATGATACGCTTTCCAACTTAATGGAATAAGGAAGGAAAATAGTAAAAGGAGCATGGATTATGACACGCTTTTAATAGATAGCATTTGAGTGCGTATTTAAAATATGAAAATGTATCAGATTTTACTTTTGTGTTCCTTTACTTATTCATTCTTTAATTTATTAATATGAAACTATCCCTTGAAATCAATTATCATTTCGTGTCATCCTTTGTTGCGCTCATTTTAAGCGTTGTGTTCTGTGCGTGGTTAACAATTAAAGCTTTTTCAACTTTGCTTAGTACTGACAATTATCAGCTAATAAATTTACCCCATAAACCACATAGAAAGCTTTTTTCATCACTCTTACTATAAATCAGCCAATAAAAAGTAAAAATACCAGCAACTGGATTTTACACCAAAAAATACACGAGCTCAATTTAACTAGACTGAGTAACACTTTATTCATCTCGCAGCAACTAGAAAAATCTCTCATTATTTATATTATTAAAACTGTTACTGTACTTATATTATATTTTTTTTTAAAGAATAAAGAGAAAAGAAAACGCTTTCCTGTTGTCATTTTGATTAAAATTGAAATCATGTGTCATATTTATCATGACTAACATTTATCACTCCTTATAAATAAACATACTGACACCGGAAAGCGGATATCGAAGACGTTTATTTATAAAACCCGCCACCAAAACAAATACGAAGACGAACTGACACTTTAAAAGCAATCCATCACCTTAAGAATTGTGATCCACGCCAACTATTATCCTTTTTGCAATTTCGCATTTTCGTTCTTTTTTGAACAGATGTATATTTTTCTGCGGTAGTAGTAGTATAGGTATCTTGTCACCGTGCCCCCGGGGTGAAATTTTTGTTTGAGGCCTTTCCCTAAAATGCGACATAAGTGGGTCATAAGCTTTTTCCCGAGGTTACAAAAGATTCATCTAGCCGTGGTTTGCCGTGCACAAACAAACATTAATGGCCCCAATACGAATTGCTGAAAATGAGAAAGTTATTCAGTAGCAACACCGTGAAACAGTATTGTCAGGGGTGGCCCGTATGTGACACGCGGCACGCACATCTCGTATGTGACACGCACGTCGAGAGTTATAGTTTTGCATTTTTAAAATTTAAAGAATCAATCCTCACGTTAAAATTCGTGATTCCAGGGAAAACCGAAACTAAACTCCTCAAAGTATTGACAGCGTAAATTTAATCCACTTGTCAGTGGTCCGCCAAGGATGTGCCATTCGAAAGATTTCGATAATCGATAACTACAGTTCGAACAGAATTAATAATCGATTAATCGATTAGCATGTATTCGAAATTTTCACTATACGAATAGAGATCGCAATTTCACTTTTCGAACATTCTAATAGAAATCGCGATTTCACTGTTTAAACATTTAAAAAGCAATCGCAGTTTCACTGTCCTAATAGTATTCCAGATTTCGAATTCCGACTGCCGGATTATTGAACGTGCGGGACTACCAATTGTTGTATTATCAAGACTGTACTGTTCATAAGAAGTGGCAGTGTACTAGTAAAGCAGTAAATAAATGTAAGACTGGTTTCATAGATGAAGAATTCAGCTGATAAATTTGGTGAAGCAAATGTCCACTGTCCACTCTCTGACCTATACCTCTCTATTTACTTTTACTGTCTTCTGAGTTCGGAGTCCTACAAAATTTCAGTTCTATCATTGAAGGCGCAAAACCGAAGGGCGCCTTTTGATTGGATTTTATATCATCATCTAGAAATCCAACGAACATTTGCCAACGTATCTCTCTATTGTAAAAAAAAAAATTAACTCCAGCTGCCGCTGCCGCCACTGTCAAAAACTTGCCGTGCTATCTCCTCTAATACCGGGGGGGAGTTGAGTTTTGGCGAAGGTATCTACGGATTCGGAAAATTCCGGGAAAGCCGTTAAGCAGACTTAAATTTCGAAAATCGAATCACTTCAGAAGCTATTAATAAAAAACTGAAAAAACTAGCATAATGATTGCCATGCTTGATAATTTAATCATTGTTACAAAGGCATAAAATCATTAATGCCTTTGCAACAAAGCAATCCCGCAAGTATGTAGAATTGCCTGAAATTGACAGAAACAGAATTACGTTAGTTTTGAGCCAAATTAAAGTGTGAGAAATAAATAATTCAAAAGGTGCTACACGAAGCTCACAGTAGCAAGTAATTTCTCTTAGATAACAAGAGTTTAAAATCCCAGATTATTCGTTTTTTTTTTTCAATAAAAAATAACTAATTGCAACTGATTTAAAAAGTGCCATTTTGGAATCACAGGTACGATTTGGTAAAAGGCTATCTCTCCAAGCAGGGTAAATCTAAAACGAAATGTGCTCCAAAATGTTAGCATGAAATAACTTGAGAGTGAAAAATAATTCAAATGCAGATTATAGTAATGCTGGTTTGGTTCAGCTTGGGTACTTGCCACTAGAGATGAGTTCGGGCTCATTTTTTGAAGCCCGAGCCCGCCCGAGCCCGAAATTTCAGCTAAAGATTAAAAAAAAAAAAAAAATCCAATTACTTCATTTATAGACTACAATGAATTTTGCCGTTTGTGCAAATTAAAGACAAATATAGTTGCAAATTCTTAATGCACTTTCTAATTCTTTATATATCCATGTTTATCAAATAATGTCGGATCTCTTGACTAACTAATCAATATAAGCCGCCGTTCTGAAATATCCGAAGAGCTTCACGCACCTTCTAGGCGCCAGTGCCGCTATTTTTTTTATAAGTACAGTCAACTCCAATTATAATGAACCCGGATATAGTGAACCATCGGATATAGTGAACGCAAACCACTAGTCCCGATTCACATACAGTATCTCAATCCATCATGAAGACACTTGGGTTTTAGTGAGCTTCGGATATAGTGGACGAAATTGGATGGTCCCCAGAGGTTCACTATAGCGGGATTTGACTGTACTTTTATTTTCCTCATGAATCACTTTTTAAAATCTGTTTCAAGGAGTATGTTCAATAAAGGAGAAATTTTTCACGAGCCCAAGCCCGAATGCAATTGTGAATTACAGAGCCCGAGCCCGGTTCGGGCCCCGGCTCGGGCTGAGCCCGTCTCATCTCTACTTGCCACACGCTACCGAGTAGAAATATTTGGCGGCGTTAACTATGTTGTTGTAGCAGTTTTCGTGCAGATTGGATATTTGTCATCATGAAATATTTCGCGGTGCTAAATACGCCAATCTGCAAGCGATTATGTATACGACTATATGGAGAACTGTTTTCATGGTTATCTTACACGGGAAAATTCGCCATTGGTGGAAAGATATCCTATCCCTTCCGTAGTTTTTAGGAAAGACAAAAATATGAAACACTGTTTTTTTTTTTTTTTTACAAACTCAATGAGAAATGATTATTACCTATACACATGCGTAAGTCGCCGAATTATGTAAAAATCACCATAGGTGACAAATATCAAGATATTTCGCGGGTTTTACATATTTAAATTTATTGTGAAGTTTAAATTCTTATGCTCCAGGGAGAGGATGCATTAGCCAGCTGCAATGGTTTGACGCGATTTCTACAATTTTCGCATCAAAATGGCACACGGTGTTATTCGAAAAAATCATGTGATTTTGGTACATAAGTACAAATAAACTAATTATGCCAGGCACTTCAAAATTTTTTGAAACTGTCTCTTTACAAGCTGTACTACATACTGCAATAAACGATAAACCTGTATCAGTTTCAAAACTTTTAGAAAAAATTCTTAAAAATCGGAAACTTTCGCAAAGCGTGTCACTCTTCGGAAAATCTTGGAGCTCATATCCATGTTTAAGAATTTTTTCTGAAAATTTCACAAAAGCCACAGCTTTCTCGGTTGTTGCAGTGTGTAAAGCAGCTTATGAAGAACCATCTGGAATTTTTTGGAGACCATGGTGCTATTAGTTTATTTCACTTTGTGTACCAAGACTAAAAACAGAGTTATTTTTTTTTTCGAAGAGCAGCTTCGGTATTTGCTTCCCATTACAAAGCTGAAATATTTGGCGGTGTTAAAACAGTTTTGGTACAGACAAGATATTTGTCACCACGGCGAGATGAACTATTTCATGGTGCTAAAAGTACGCCATTCTGCAAAGGATTATGCGGAATAAACTAAGAATATAGGGAGAACTGTTTTAATGGCAACTTTACATAGGAAATGATTATCGATAATGTGCAAGGTGTAAATCGCAAAATAAATGTCGCTATTGGGGAAAAGATATCCTAACTATTTCATAGTTCTTAGCAAAGAAAACATATTAAGTACTGTTTTATTTGCAAACTAAAAGAGAAATGATGATTATAATCATACGTAAGTCGCCAATTTACGAAAAACAGCCATGGGTGGAAAATACCTACAGACCGTGTAGGTATTTTCCACCCATGGGTATCCCTAAACACCATGGGTACACACCCATGGGTATCCCCCTGGGTATAAGGTGTTCCGTAAATTTTAGGTATTCAGAAATATTACGAAATTTAAATATTTATACTGCAAGGAACATGTAAGAACCTAGCAATAAGTGACTCGGTAACATTCTATCTGATCTAATATTTACAATTAATGTAGTTTTAATAATTAAGTGTCTTCAAATTCCTTAAATAGTGCGTTTATCACTAATTTGTTCACTTTAGTTTTCATGTAATTGTTTAGGGAGCGCTGAAACTTGTGCATAACTCCTAGAGACCCATGACTTCAAAGCTCGCCCAAGTGCGGGGAATTTTTAGGTTGGCAAGGGAAAGCAGGGACGTTAAAATAGGAATCAACTCTTTCTTGGACCATAAAGCACATCTTTGGAATCCAAATCTATCTCAAAATCGCCTACTGATACAGTTTTAAAATCTTCACCAGGCATATCCGAACAATAGGCATATTCCAACTATATCTCGTAGACATTTTAAATACTGTTTGGAAAGGACATCATAATCCACGAGTGTACCGTATTTTCCTTCCTTGTTCCATAAAACACTTCTTCGGAATAGAAATCTATATTGAAATCGCTTACCAAAACTGTTTAACAATTTTCGCCTGGGATAGTCAAACTATACTTCACCTTTATAAATACCTTTTGGAAAGTGTATCATAATCTATCAGTGTAACCGTATTTGTCTTCGATGTTCTATAAAACACTTCTTCGGAATTAAAATCTATTTTAAAATTGCCTACTAAAACTATTTTACAATATTCGCCAGGTGTTTTCTAGCTATACTCGAAATATATTTATAAAAAACCCACACAATTCATTAAAAAAAAAAAAAAAACACATTTGAAAAGTGACTCGACGCGCTAATTGTAGGAAAAAGTGTCTACACAAAAAACCTGGGAGAAATTAATAACACTCTGGTTCTTAAAAAAAAAAAAAAAAAAAAAAAAAAAAAAAAAAAAAAAAAGATTAGAGAGAGAATTCCGGAAGAGCCGCTTCTTAAAGCTCTTTAGCTAAGTGTCCTAGCTTGTCTAACAGTAAATCCGTGCCTGGGTCTTCAAGTGGACGATAGCGCCCTCTTTGTGGTCGCTGGGGGCTTTCAGGGTGGCAGCAGAAGACTCAAGGAATGTTAGGGGGTCGTTAAGGTAATCTAGAGAGGTGACGGAAGACATTCTATTTTTAAAAAAATCAAATTTTATAAAACGCAGTCGAAACTTCTCACCCATAAGTGACCCCACCATGCTCGGGTGGGTAAAGAAACAGGACATGAGAGATGGCTGAAGTGTGGAGGTCTTGAGTGTAAATTTGTGAATTTTTTCGAGACAGATGTCTTTAATTATGAAAAACATTATGTAAAATATTCATTTAATGCTGTGTGTGATGAAATTTTTGAAAATGAAAAAATTTTCATGTTTTAAAAATAGCACAAATGCTAATGTATACCCACACACATGCATATGTATGTTTTAGTGTATGCAAGGATTGATACATACAATTACATACGTACATACATAATTTACTGCACCAACTGAGGGGTCCTCAAATTCATTCTGGGCCTTGGGTCCCACCAACTTAAATTACGGCACTGATCACAATAATGTCAGAAAATAACGAAAAAAACACGATGTTGAAATACGGTATCCATAATGGCAGCCATATTGTCTCCAAGAAAAAAATGATCGTCTTTGGTTGTGTTCTAATCAAAGCCAGGATTTACAAACAAGGGCAAAACTTAGGTCATCATGATCAATGTTGATTTATTACTTAAAAAATATGTTGCAGCCGAGGAGTAACGTGTCACTGGAAAGCTCTGTACACTGTCATCAAAAATGCTTTGTACTCCTTACAATAATATATCACTTACTGCAAATACAGTCTAACGCTAAGTTAGCATGTTGGAAAATACATGTTTGCACAAGAAGTAAATTGAATCGAAACAATAACTTCACACATTGTTTTAATTTAGAATTTCGTATAGTTAATGCGATTCGGAACTTGTGTTATCATTGTTAGAAACCTGATTGTGGTATATTATTGTGAACCCCAAAATTTGCAACAATGAAAAAAAAAAAAAAACATTTCTAAAAGCTTTTTAAAGTGTAAGTTGGAAAGGCGATCATTTGCGAATGAAACCGTGCCCCTTCAATGTTGCCTGGGATTTCTTCGACTTTTGATGTGAAAAGTTGCTAATTTTTAACTACTCATTTCTTCTATATTCTACGACTTATTATTTTTAAGCATAAACTATTTTACGCTTAAATTTAAACCTTCAACCAATTTGAAGCGACTGATTTTGTTATACAAACTAACTGCCGTCACCGTTTTCTGCTAATTATTCTGACTGTACTTCTGAACTTTATGTAAGCTAAGCAGAATGTCGTCTGATGACGATTATTTTAGTGTGGCCAGTTCAGGACTGAACTCGTACGTAAACAGCTCGGGAGCGGGCACCTGCCCCTCCAAAGCCAGTTCGGTGGGTGTCCATCGCTCCACTTCCAGTACTTTACCCTGGGGATCTTCTGGATCGTTTTCTGGCTGACTGCGTCAGTCACTCTTTGCCAAAAGTAATTCCGCGGGCACCTGCCCCTCCAAAGCCAGTTCGGTGGGTGTCCATCGCTCCACTTCCAGTACTTTACCCTGGGGATCTTCTGGATCGTTTTCTGGCTGACTGCGTCAGTCACTCTTTGCCAAAAGTAATTCCGCGGGCACCTGCCCCTCCAAAGCCAGTTCGGTGGGTGTCCATCGCTCCACTTCCAGTACTTTACCCTGGGGATCTTCTGGATCGTTTTCTGGCTGACTGCGTCAGTCACTCTTTGCCAAAAGTAATTCCGCGGGCACCTGCCCCTCCAAAGCCAGTTCGGTGGGTGTCCATCGCTCCACTTCCAGTACTTTACCCTGGGGATCTTCTGGATCGTTTTCTGGCTGACTGCGTCAGTCACTCTTTGCCAAAAGTAATTCCGCGGGCACCTGCTCCTCCAAAGCCAGTTCGGTGGGTGTCCATCGCTCCACTTCCAGTACTTTACCCTGGGGATCTTCTGGATCGTTTTCTGGCTGACTGCGTCAGTCACTCTTTGCCAAAAGTAATTCCGCGGGCACCTGCTCCTCCAAAGCCAGTTCGGTGGGTGTCCATCGCTCCACTTCCAGTACTTTACCCTGGGGATCTTCTGGATCGTTTTCTGGCTGACTGCGTCAGTCACTCTTTGCCAAAAGTAATTCCGCGGGCACCTGCCCCTCCAAAGCCAGTTCGGTGGGTGTCCATCGCTCCACTTCCAGTACTTTACCCTGGGGATCTTCTGGATCGTTTTCTGGCTGACTGCGTCAGTCACTCTTTGCCAAAAGTAATTCCGCGGGCACCTGCCCCTCCAAAGCCAGTTCGGTGGGTGTCCATCGCTCCACTTCCAGTACTTTACCCTGGGGATCTTCTGGATCGTTTTCTGGCTGACTGCGTCAGTCACTCTTTGCCAAAAGTAATTCCGCGGGCACCTGCTCCTCCAAAGCCAGTTCGGTGGGTGTCCATCGCTCCACTTCCAGTACTTTACCCTGGGGATCTTCTGGATCGTTTTCTGGCTGACTGCGTCAGTCACTCTTTGCCAAAAGTAATTCCGCGGGCACCTGCCCCTCCAAAGCCAGTTCGGTGGGTGTCCATCGCTCCACTTCCAGTACTTTACCCAGGGGATCTTCTGGATCTTTTTCTGGCTGACTGCGTCAGTCACTCTATGCCAAAAGTAATTCCGCGGGCACCTGCCCCTCCAAAGCCAGTTCGGTGGGTGTCCATCGCTCCACTTCCAGTACTTTACCCAGGGGATCTTTTTCAGCGGTTTTTGGCTGACTGCTTCAGTTGCTCTTTTCCAGAATAAGAAATTTCATTGAAAGCCTCCATCACCGGCATAGTTGCAGTTAACATAAAAAGCCTCCATCACCGATACAGTTGCAGTTAACATCGAAAGCCTCCATCCCGTCATGATTGCAGTTACCATCAAACGACTCCATCATCGACACAGTTGCAGTTAACATCGAAAGCTTCTCTCGCTACCACAGTTGCAGTTAACATCGAAGCATCACCACCGACCTGGCTATAAAATCTGTAGGAATTAGGGAATGTAATCCCGATTCCGTGGGAACGGGATCCTGCGGGATCTCGCACAAATTTTTGCAGGACTAGTCCTGCGGGATTAAGACCGTTGGGACCGCTGTTGTCGCGGTCTTAAACGTTGGGACCCAACGTTTAAGACCGCGGGATTGAAACTGAGAAATTATTTTTATCACAATTTCATGCCACCTTCCCAATTATCAATTGGATAAAAGTTTTTGCATAAGATGAACAAATAAGAACCAGAGATCGTGGAGGCACACCAATTGGCAAGGAGGGGACATAGCCCTCCCCGGCTCCCATATTGTTATAATTTATGTAGTACTGTATAACGATAAGGCAGAACTGTTTCAACATTAAATATTGTATCTTTCTGGGACAGGACCCTTGAGCTGTCCCCTTCCCTTCCCAATCATATGGCCGCCCATACCCGTGATGTCTTTGAAAAGTGAACTTCAGTTAACCATGCTAAAATGTATGGCTCCTTCAGGGTTTCACGCAAAAAAAAAGAAAAAAAAAGAAAGGGGGAGGGAAGCCTTTTGTCACGTGCTTTTGGATTCTCTTACCAAAATTAGATCGAGACTATGAAGACGAGTGCTTCTACGTTATCTTTTTTACATTTTTCTTTTTTAGAAACTAAGAATTAAATAGTATATTATTATAAACATCCTGACTATAATTTTCATATTTATGTAAGGTGTTGTATTAATTATCAAATAAGATGAATTATTTTTTTAAAGTTAAACTTGTTAGTGCTTAAAATCTTACGTTTTCCTGTTTCTCTCTATTGATATTAATGTTTAGTTGAATGAAATCTCAATCCCGCGGGATTCTGCAATCCCGCGGGATCAACAAATCCAAATCCCGAAATCCCGCAGAACGAAAAACAGCGCGGGATCAACAAATCTCAATCCCGAAATCCCGCAGAACGAAAAATAGCGCGGGATTGCATTTCCCAGTAGGAATCGTCTACCATTGTTCAGTTACAGATAACAAAAACTGATAAAAAGCGCAATCTTCTAGCTATCGTTTATGGCTGTACCAATGATAATTCCTGATATATCCTCATCAATGATATCCTGATATTCCTAGATTTTTCCTACCAGTTTATTCAAGTGAATACAAGAAGGTAAAGAACTCTTAAAAGCTGGACACTTTGTATCAAGAAGGCACCTAATAAAGAGAAAACTTGTGAACAGACTTTCATCCGAAAAACCCATTGATTAGAGCCTAAAGATGGGTAATTCAATTGCAAGTGCAAAGAGCTGCTGCTACTCTACAGAACGGAACAAGATCTATGAAGAGTTTTCAAAGTACGAAGGTACATTCTATTGAGCTCTCAGAAGTGTAGCTCCAATAAAATTAAAAAAACAAACAAACTGTTGTACTCCATAGAAAGAGAAGATCTTAAAAAAAGTTTAAACTACAAAACAGTCTATATTAACCCTTAAATGCATGAATTTTTTTCTCGTTCGCACGATAGCCACGAGTATAAGTTAAATTCCTTATACTATCAGTTTTATGAATAACTAATTCATTTCTCCAAGGACAAACAGTTTGGAAGAATTATGTGAAACTTTTATTACTCACGATATGAATCATATAAATCATTCCATATGAATGAATCCATATGAATCATTTATTATTAAAAAAAACTATATTTTATATATGAGACTGACATAAGAAATTTGGCTTCTACTCTAATCCGGCACTAAAAAATACGATGCATATATGCATCGCTATGCATTTAAGGGTTAAAGTCGCATACCGAGTCTGCATATGTATGCTTCCATAGCAAATATAATGACTCATAGCAGTACATTGTATCAATAAAAATAAATTTCTTACACTATACTTCAATGTATATTGTAGTTTCTTCTCTATGTATAACTGTACACTCATTTAAGTTTTTATTACTGTACATGTTCACACCACCGCAGTAGTTGAGTACGGATCGGTTCCATTACGCAATCTCTCAATATTCCACAATTACAACTATTTCTTGTTTTTAAATAGTTTTTCATGTTTTGTTGAGGATAGTTGTATCGTGCTATTAGTTTAGAATGCTGAGAGGGTTCTTTGGCGTATACAAGGTAGCCAGAGGTCAAGAAAATCTGAAAAATCTCAAATAGTAAGAAAGTTTTTGTTTAACGGGCGAACTTGCAAATTTAGAAAATCTTCAAGTGTGGCATAGAAAGTTATATGAAGTCTGCATTTATAAATAAATTTTACGCTCAACGTATGTCTGAAAAAAATAAATAAATAGAAAAAATGAAAATGAAAATGACGTGACATAGGTGAACAAAAATGAAAGATGCACTATTTTTTTCTTCTTTTATTTTCGAGGGCGTGGGGGGAGGGCTAATTAAAAAGAAGAAGAACAAGAAATATTATTTTAACTACAATAGAATGTGAAATAGAATAAAATGTTACTCGAAAGCACTTTTTTTTTTTAAACTAGGCCTTAGAAAAATATATTCTCTATCCAGCACGGCAGGTTTGCGTATGTATATCAAGTCATATTCAGAGCATTTTTTCAATACTTAATGCGCCACCAAACCTCACAGCATTTCGAAATACAGTAAAGCACCGTTTATACGTCTTTCAAGGGACCGACCTGAAACGATGTATAAATGTAGACAAGTATAAACGTATAACTGAAGCATTAATACAGAACTTACATTACATTATAGGTTTAACGTTAATAATGTAAATTTGTGTAAATATAATAATTTTGTTTTTTTCAGGCACAAGTACAATGAAGCATTAACTGAACTAAAACACTTATAAAAATGAAACAAATGATACCTTTATTGCACTCTATCTTAAATGCTGCATATCTTAGGTATACATATAAAACACATTGCATACCAATCATGATATAATTCATACAGACATTAAATTAAAAATAATCTTCTGAGTCGTCTGCGTATCTTAGTATATTGTAATTATTAATATCCCGATATTATTAATCCGTGTATATTATTAACCCGAAATATTGTAATTGTTAATTACAATATTTCGGGTTCAATTAAGCGCATGAAATGTATTTTCAATATGGTCGACTGCGTGCTTAAAGTAAGGTGGTAAAAGGTAAATCCCTCTTTAGATCCTTATTAGACGTTCTTTCTAGGAAATGTGTCTCTCTAAATTGGGTAATAATGACATAAACAGAAAAATTTCAGAGTTTAGGAAGGTGAAAAAGGACGTATAACCGAAATTGTGTCATTTTGCGTCATATAAACGAATCATTTTTGCATTAAAAGGAATAGGAATGAAACGGGACTTCACGAAAGCGACGTATGAATGTAAAAGTCGAATAAATGAGAAACATATCAACGGTGTTTTGCTGTAGTAGCATGATCATTATTCTCAATTGTACTTTTACAAAAATATATACTATAGGAGTTTTTGATTTATTTATTTATACCTTTATTCTTTAGAGCACAGTTTAACTGTCAGTCTGATTACAGTGCCACATTAAAAGTAAATTTTTTCTTTTCTTTTCTTTTTTTTTTTTTTTTTTTTTTTTTTGTCTGTCGGCCTTACGAGTAACTAAGCGTTTCATAAGCCTAATTTAAAAATCGTACGGGGTTTTACAAAAGAGGCTACCTGAAATTTTGTTTTAGTCTAACAGCATAAATGTTTTTAGTTTTATATAAAGAAAAAGCATGAAGGTTATGTACAATTTGCACTTTCCGATGAACAGTCTCAATTTCTTTCGCAAATTTTCATTCACCTGACAAAATTTTCAGTGAAATTATTCTGTCTTTGCAAAACTAACTTCATGAAATAATGCCTTATTTCTTTTCTTGAGCTTAACTAGCATACGCTGTGCTCTTATGTTCGCCATTTAAAATTAAAAAAAAAATAATTTTGAGACATTATTTGAAAAAGCATAAGCGGAAGACTACGTAGTCTACTCTAAAATGGATTTGTTTTCTTTAGTTTGCTTTTATTAAGTTTAAATATTTTCTGTTTCTTTCAAGAACACATTTTAGTAAACAATTGTAATAAAAGATGGCAGCACTACAGAGAGTAATCTAAATTATTTAATATTAGTTTATACTTTAAAATATAGATGGCAACACTACAATTAAAAGCAAAATTCTATTTCTGGTCTTAACAGGAAATTGATGAGGGCAACGAAAAATTTTAGAATTGAAAAGCTTTTTAAAGAAAGAATCGCACTGGTGAATTTCCAAGTTAATCAAAATATTGTACAATTATTTGTTTTATTTTTTATTTTCATAACCAGTTAACAGTTGTGTAAACATTTAATACTGTGAATAGAAAGACAGAACTTAAATTTTTTCAAGTTTCTGGTATAATCAGTTTATTTTAAACTGAGGTCACATAAATCATTTTTTATTCATTGATACATTCCGCGTTACACAGTGTAAAATAAAGATATGCTTTAAATAAACAATAATGGTGGATAGATTTTGTAAAAACTAGCCCATATACTACTCTGCGCATACTCAGTAGTAAATATGTGCAATACGTGTAGATTTTCGTAAAAGGAGTTCTTTGTTACTCATTTTAAAGGTTGAAAAAGTGTTTTTATTGCATCATCATGTTACTTTGAAGCCATGTAAAGAAAAAAAAAATCCGTATGAAAAGAGAATACAGTTTAGTGAAAATAAATAACATCACAGGGTGTCCAGTAATTAACACCCTGATTTCAAAGATAAAGATCTCAAAAACGAAGATCCATAAAAGAATGCAGCGCACGATATGTTTATTAAGTAACCTGTAAAAATATTATACAGAAAACAGAAGTCCCGTAATAGTGACTACTATCGCTACTAACATTCAGTTGGCGTAGACGAACTTTGCTTGGATGTGTTGTTAAGACAAAGCTACACGTGAGCTATCTGACTAGGATGTGGAGTTCCTTGGTCGGAAGACTTTATAAGGGTTTCTAGCGCGTATTCACCTAACATCTGGAGAAAACCGACCAAAACTTCAGACCGTTAGATCGACAGCTGTTCGATGGAACCGGAACCTGGGACCTTTAATGTTTGTGTGATTATGGCAACGCTACGCTAGAGCAATCTGCCAAGGATAGAGGGTGCCTTGGTAGGGAGACTTTCCAAGGGGCTCTAACGCGTATTCACGTTACATCTGGAATAAAAACCTACAAAAACTCCAGACCGTTAGGCAAGGGGGAGGGGACGTAATTTGAATGTTAAAAGGCGTAATCTTTATGCTGAGAATTAAAAATTTATGAATTTTACGTTAAATTTTTTTTTGACAAGGTGGGTAGGAACTTCCAAACTTGACGCCACTGCTAACCATCGGTGCCACCTGTAACGCCACTGCTAACATCCATCTGTACGCCACTGCTAACCATCGGTGCCACCTGTAACGCCACTGCTAATATCCATCTGTACGCCACTGCTAACCATCGATGCCACCTGTAACGCCACTGCTAATATCCATCTGTACGCCACTGCTAACCATCGGTGCCACCTGTAACGCCACTGCTAACAGTTGGTGTTGCACGTCAAAATAGATTGACGAGCGTCATGTGTAAATATAAATTCATTTTCCCCAAGCAGTGATAGCACAATCTTTTCGAAATGTCCATCTTTACGACGTGCACAAGTGGTCCAAACGAATAATGAAATTTGTCATCACAGCTTGTAATGTCTCAACGGAAATCCATTTACATGCCACACGAAGCGACGAATCAGGCTCGTCCAGCGTCCTGGGATGGTTCCGGTAGACAGTTTCTTTCGAAGGCCTCCTCAGAAAGTAAACACAAGGAGTCAGATCGGGAGAATATGGAGGCCTGCGATTACAGCGGCATCTGTTAGCGGTTTTTGCAACTACCGTTTCGAAACTTCTGCATATATATATATATATATATATATATATAATATATATATATATATATATATATATATACAGGGTGTCCAGCCTTAATGTGACCCAATAGCTAATTCCCGAACCGTTCGGTTTAGATATGCACTTCCAATTTGAAAAATGTTTTAAAAGAGGTATAGAATGTTTTTACATGCTTTTCGAACCAAACAACCCATTTAGAAAGAATTACAAAAATTAAATTTTTAAACGGTCCCCAGGTCCTATCACTTATATTTAGGAAAAGATGCAGTGCACAAAAACAAATTAAACACAAAAAGTTTCATTTTATTACGATAAAAACTGACCGAGTTATGGAACTTTGAAAATCATACATTTCATCCATTTTCTTGGCCAATTTCAAGAAGCTAGTAAGGGACCGTCCCCAAAGTGAAATTAATTGGAACTCTGCCAGAAAACTTTCGCTCTGGCTCGCTAATGGCATAAAGTCTTGCCGCCTCTCTCGTATTTCTATTACACTGCCCATACAACAGTACCATTTCGCAGTGTTCTTCATTTGTATACATCTCGTTCTCCCGTACTAGAATTCGTAATATTAGAATGCGACTGTATGCAATTGCAAGCGACTACACAACAGATTTTTAACGTTTGCCATGATCAGTACCGCAGCAAATCAGTCTGAAGCCGCAGGCAAATAAGTCTATTTTTTTGGAACTGCTTTTGAAAAGTTTTCTTCGTCCAAAATATTTTATTTTATCTATGTTTTGCACGTACACAGAATAAATTTTATTTCTTAAGTACTCAATTATTGTAATATTAACGTAATGTATGTACTTTTAAATCTAAAAACGATTTACATAAGAGTGACGTGCAAGAGCGAAAGTTTCCTGGCAGAGTTCCAATTAATTTCACTTTGGAGACGGTCCCTTACTAGCTTCTTGAAATTGGCCGAGAAAATGGATGAAATGTATGATTTTCAAAGTTCCATAACTCGGACAGTTTTTATCGTAATAAAATGAATTTTTTTGTGTTTACTTTGTTTTTGTGCACTGCATCTTTTCCTAAATATAAGTGATAAGACCTGGGGGCCGTATAAAAATTTAATTTTTGTAATTTTTTTCTAAATGGGTTTTTTGGTTTGAAAAGCACGTAAAAACATTCTTTACCTTTTTTAAAACATTTTTCAAATTGGAAGTGCATATCTAAACCGAACGGTTCGGGAATTAGCTATTGGGTCACATTAAGGCTGGACACCCTGTATATACATTTTTATAAATTTGGGCCGGAAACAAACTCTTGGAGTCAATTAGGCCCGAGACTACAGGGCCTATTGGAAAATCAAGACCGCACGACACAGAACCCACGTACAAAGAGATTTAAAAAAAAAACGCGTTTTTTGAACGTCTTTTAAACTAGCTGTGCTACTTCTAGGGAATATACTCAAACCTATTTTTAGCATTAGAGTGTTATTTCTTTCTTCGCCAAGAATTTTCTGTCGACATATTTTTGTGGATATGATTTGTGTCGACTCGCTTTCGCTGCATTTTTGAGTAGGGTTGCCAGGTTGCGCGGGAGGGAGGGGGTGGAGAATAATATGCTGAAAGTCACGAAGGTTTCCAATTTTTGGATGATTTATCGCCTAATTTGGAGCCAAGCTAGTTTCAGTCCAACTGCTAAAATTCAGCACAACTGCTAAATTGCACAACTGCTGCTTTCATATCCGATATCTTCCATATTTTGCGAGAAACTGACAGACCCTTCATTTTATTACAAAGGAGAAGTATAGTTAGAAAATGTCTCACGAAGACTGTAAAATAGTTTTAGTAGGCGATTTTAATAAAAATTTCAATTACAAAGAAGTGTTTTATGGAACACCCATGGATTATGATACACTTTTCAAGCAGTATTTATAAAGGTGAAGTATAGTAAGAGTATGCTTGGGAGAGATAGTAAAACAGTTTTAGTAGGCTATTTTAATATAGATTTTGATTTCAAAGAAATATTTTACGGAGCAATTAAAAAAAAATACGTCAGACTCATGAATAAGGATACACTTTCCCACTTAATGGAATAAGGAAGGGAAATAGGAGGGACAGCCTATGGATTATAATACTCTTTTAGCATTTTACTGCGAACTTAAAATGTGAAAGAGTCTCAGATTTTTCTAGCGCTCTTTACTTTTTTTTCTCTTTATACTTGAACTTACAAAAAAAAAGAAGTCCATTGCGATGCATAATACAATAACACAAACGATAAAGGTATTTAAAAAAGAAAGTATCATATGTGTGTGATGAAATACAGACAAAATGAACCACTGGTGCCCAGCGTAAAAAGCAAGAAATACACTAACATGTTTCTTATTTATAAATTGAAAGCTTTTGTTATATAATTTTAGATTTGCTGTTCGATTGCTACGTTGCAGCCCAGTAAACTTCTCGGGGTTTGTTGAAGGCAAAAACTGTTTCAGTGGCAAGGCTAAACTTTTAAAATTCTTAAACATCTCGAAAACTATTGATTTTTCTGCAAACTGCTTGAATATTTGCCGGCAATAGCGACTCTTCATTCCATGGTGATTTTCTGGCGAAATTTTTCATGCAGCAACCAAATTATTTCGCAATAACGAAAAATTATTCCCATTGTAAAGCATTAGGGTTTGCCAATTTCTTGCCAGATACAGAACACATCGCCATGCTGGGTTCTGTTTTGAAAATTTATTTTTTGTGCCAAACTTGGCTATAAATTGCCAAAAGGGGTCAGCCTACGCCGTTAACGAAGTAGTCCAACATTTCACGATAAAATGGAGCTAAATTAGCTGCAACTTTTCTATGGAGAAACGTTGAACCATGATTTGGTTTAGTTGTTTGTTTTATCTGTGTAACATGTATTTCGGATTTGTGTGCTTGGCCCGAAGACCGCTTATAAATCGACATCAGAAGGTCAACGCAAGGAGGGGTGCCCTGTGTGGGGATATTTCTCAGGAGTTCTAACCCTTATTTACTCTAAGTTTTGGAGAAAACCACGAAAATCTCCGAACGATTAGGTCGGCAGACGCGACCTGGTTTTGAACCAGGCACCTTCCGTCTACCATTTCCAGTGACTTAACCACTCTGCCATGGTGAGGCTACCATGATTTGGTTCCTTGATCAATTTAAGCATCGAATCATAGTTCAACGTTTCTACATAGAAAGGTTTCAGCTAATTTCCACCATCTTATGGTGAAATGTTAACTACTATTGTTAACAGTGTACAGCTGTTTGCAATCTTGAAAAATTGTCCTAAGCTTAGACCACGACTCCCAATAGTAGATCAAGTACAGGAAAAGTTTATAAAAAGAACGATTCCATGTCTGAAATTAACATGCATGCAGGGACTCGCCTTTGGAGAAAAATTTAAACGCCATATTTTATTGCAATCGAAGCCCTTTCTGAAAGGGCTTAAAAATTGCAGAATGACCTTCAGTCATGTATATGTTTGTCTCATATTTCGACATAGACACGGGTACCAACCAAACAACGCCGTTGTTGTCGAAAAAAAAAGAACCCTGATCAGTGGTGGAAATATAGAATATACATAAACATATATAAGTCAATTTTTTACAAAATATTTAAATACTAGCCGCCTCCGGTGACCAGTTGATTCGCCATCTCAATAAATCTTTTTCGGAGAGATTCCCGTTTCTCACTGGCTTCCTTGGCACTGAAATATCTCAGATTCTGAATGGAATTTAAAATTAAGATGGTTACACACAGGTGCGACCCTAGGGTAAGTGGCGCCGTCTGATAACGTAAGAAAGATGCCCCCTTTTATGCTCTACTTAGTTTTTGAGTTCGAAATTAGTTAATGTTTTTGAGTTCGAAGCCGGCGCTCCGATACGATGCTTACCTTGCTTACCGTGTCCGACAGCCCCTGGTTACAAAAATAAGATGGTTAATTGATGGAAACCTACAAAAATGTTCAAATCATTTTCAATCCTATATTAATTCTGAAGATCTTCTGGATATATTGGCCGTTATCAAAAAACGGAAAGGGAAAAAGAAGTAAGATAATCTGAAACACTTTCAGTTTTTAAATACTCACTATAGTGCTTATTGTTAAAAGCGTATCATAATCCATGCGTCTTCCCTATTTTCTTTACTTGATCCATTAAGTTGGAAAGTGTATCGTTTTCATGAGTATGATTAAACAAAATAAAATTGACATTTCTAGCATCCTTTTTCTAGATGTAATACATTAGAAATAAAATGAGGAGAAAGATGCGCAATTCGAACTGAATGAATGTTTCGAAAACTTATTTTTTGTTTGTTACTGTGAACACGTATATCGTATTTGTGTGCTTGGCTCGAATCCCGCTTATAAATCCTCGTAGGGCAACACAAGGGGGGATGCCCTCCGTGGGGGGTCTTTCTAAGGGGCCGTAACCCGTATTTACGCTAAGTTTTGGAGAAAACCACGGAAAAGGCCGACCGCTTAGGTCGACGGACGAGCAATTTTTGTTTGTGTAACATGTTTTTTGGATTTGTGTGCTTGGCCCGAAGTCCTCATATAAATCCGCGTCGGAAGGAAAAACTTATTCAGGTGTATTCTTTATCCAGGCGTAGCAGACGATAAAATAATTTTATTTATTAAAAACTGCGTATTCTATAAGTTTGCGCTATCTGTCAACTGCTCTGTAAAATAAAAACTCAACTGTATTCTTTTTTTTATGAAAGATAGTTTTTTTTGTATATTATAGGAATAGCGGTTTTTTTCTGCAATAAAAACTAGCCTATATGTTAATCCAGGACTTAAACTGCCTTTATTCCAAATTTCATCCAAATCCGTCAAATCGTTTCAGCGTGAAAGAGTAACAAGCATACATAAAAACATTGACATTTTTAATATCAGTAGGATTAATGTAATTGTTAAGTAATTTTTAAGCAGTAGGACGTATTAAAAATATATAAAAATCACACAGCAAAACTAAAAACTCCATGCTTTATTTATTGCATTAAAAAAAACTTTTTTATTGCTCTGAACTTCTTGGCTTTTTTTTTTTTTTTTGTAGTCATCTTGATCTATTTGTAACCAATTTTGATAATTTCGCGGGCCCCCAATAATGGCTACGAGGACCCCATTTTAAGAGCCTTTTTTTCCGTATATATGAGTTATGTCGAAGTCAATTTGGGCACATCTTGGATATTTGCTAACCGCGGCGACAAGAAATATTTCGGGATGATATATACACGTCAATCTGTCAAAAAAAAAAAAATAAATAAATAAATAAATAAAGAAGGTTATGCGAAAGAATATATGGAGAACTGTTTTAATGGCAGCATCAATGGGAAATGATCATCGATTATGCGCATCGTAATTCGCCAAAAAATAGAAAAATCGCCATGGGTAGCAAATGTCCGAGCTGTGTTGTAATTCGGAGTCGGTTTTCTTATTGCCCATTGCTAAAATGGGCTTGTTAAAATGTACTTGTTTAATAACATTTTCTAACAAAGTTGAAAGGTGTTTTTCATTTCGGTTTATCTGTCTGTCCGTCCGTACGTGCTCTAAGAGCCGTAAATACGCAGCGACTTATATATGTCACTAAGGATCGCATAATAATGCTATCTGCTTAAAACAGTATATGTCGAGTTTATAGTTCATTTGCAGGAACATCTAAAAGAATTCCACTGCATTACGCTCTACTGGTAATCATCCTTTAACGCGTATTTTAGAGATACTAGCTGCGTGCCCGTTCTCCGCACGGTAGGGAACGAAACTTTTTCTTACATGTATAGTTCGAATTGATTCCAGAGATTTGGAATCTAAAAATAAGCAAAATGATTTGACTCTTCGCGTAAAGTTAGTATACGTACTGACCAGTGACCATTGTTAATATTATGACGCCAAAAAGTATGTCGGTGTCATTCACGATCAGAAAAGAAAAGCGTGACGGTTCGCAGTGAAAATTCCTAATATTCAAAATGTCTCATTTCTGCATCATACTCTTTTTTAGATTTAAGTTATGCCATTAATACCTTAGATACTACATGATGTGGAGAACCGTTTTATTTTAAAATTAAATAGTTGTGTACCCGCTCTTCGCAAGGCAACAGGAGAACATTTTCCTAAAATGTGATCATAACTACTTGTGACAAAACAGAATCTCCAAGAAAAAAGAAAGATCTATTACAGTCTTTTCTGTTGAAACTCTGAATATATTAACACGACGTAAAATTACTTAATGTTTTGTTAGCTGTGATGTAATACGGCTGTTGAAAAATGAATAGAAGACTTAGTTTCACTAAATATTTATTGATGCGGTATATTGTAATTTGATCAATATTGCCTTATCATATCTACTTACTATTACTTATACTACTATTACTTACCATCTTTTACTGATACCAATACAATATACTGTCGTTTTGCAACCGTTAATGCTTAATTTAAAGAAACGGTGTAGATATTTGCCACGAATGTAGGCCTATACTCTTTGGTAATTCTTTGCAATTTACGCATTAGCATAAACGATAATCATATTTCAGTTTATGGTTGCCACTAAATCAGCTCTCCATAAATTTTTACGCATAGTTCTTGTCAGATTGGTGTATTTAGCACCAGGGACCTATTATCGCATGGGTAAATCGGGACTTTGCCCAGGGCAGAAATGGCCCCCAATTTCAAATGTTGTTCTTTTTTTACAAAAAAAAAAAAAAAAAAAAATTATGAAAAATAAAACAAATTTCATACATGGGGGGGGGCAAAATTCATCAATGCCCTGGGGGCCAATACGGGGCTTATTGGAAAATCAAGACCGCACGACACAGAATCCACGTTCAAAGACGTTAAAAAAAAAAAAAACGTGTTTCAAACATCATTTGAACTAGCTATGCTACTATAGGGAATTTACTGAAACCTATTTTTAGCATTAAAGTGTTATTTCTTTCTCCCCCAGGATTTTCTATCCACATAATTTTGTGGATATGAATTGTGTCGACTCGTTTTCGCTGCATTTTTCAGTAGGGTTTCTGGGTGACGCGGGAGGGAGGGGGTGGAGAATGAAATTCAAAAGTCGCGAAGGTTTCCAATTTTTGATGATTTATCCCCTAGTTTGCTGCCAAGCTAGTTTCAGCACAACTGCTAAAATTAGCTAATTAAAATTAGCTTGGCTATATCCATATTTTGCGAGAAACTGACAAAACCTTCAGTTTATAACAAAGTAGAAGTATAGTTAGAATATGGCTGACGAAGACTGTAAAATAGTTTTAGTAGGTGATTTTAATGAAGCTTTCGGTTACAAAGAAGTGTTTTATGGATCACCCATGGATTAAGATACACTTTTCAAGCAGTATTTATAAAGATGAATATAGTTAGAGTATGCTTGGGAGAGATAGTAGAACAGTTTTAGTAGGCTATTTTAATATAGATTGAAGAAATATTTTACGGAGCAATTAAGAAAAATAAGTTAGACTCATGAATAAGGATACGCTTTCCAACTTAATGGAATAAGGAAGGAAAATAGGGATAACGTATGCATTATAATACTCTTTCAACATTTTACTGCGAACTTAAACTATGAAAGAGACTCAAATTTTTCTAATGCTCTTTCAATATATTTTTTTCCCTTTATATTTGAACTTAAAGAAAGAAGTTCATTGCGATGCAAAATGGAATAACACAAATGAAAAAGGTAATTAAAAAAGAAAGTATCATATGTGTGTGTGATAAAATAGAGACAAAATAAACCACTTGGTGCCCAGCGTAAAAAGCGAGAAATGCTCTAAAATGTTTCTTAATTATAATTAAAAGCTTTTGTTATATAATTTAAGATTTGATGTTCGATTGCTACGTTGCAGCCCAGTAAACTTCTCGGGGTTTGTTGCAGGAAAAAGTGTTTCAGTGGCAAGGCTAAACTTTTAAAATTCTTAAACATCTCGAAAACTATTGATTTTTCTGCAAACTACTTGAATATTTGCCGGCAATAGCGACTCTTCATTCCACGGTGATTTTCTGGCGAAATTGCCCATGCAGCAACCAAATTATTTCGCAATAACGAAAAATTATTCCCATTGTAAAGCATTAGGGTTTGCCAATTTCTTGCCAGATACAGAACACGTCGCCAAGCTAGGTTCTGTTTTGAAAATTTATTTTTTTGTGCCAAACTTGGCTATAAATTGCCAAACGTGGCCAACCTACGCCGTTAACGAAGTATGTAGTTCAAATTTTCACCATAAAATGGAACTAAATTATCTGCAACTTTCCTACGGAGAAACGTTGAACCACGATTTGGTTTTGCTGCTTGTTTTATTTGTGTAACATGTATTTCGGATTTGTGTGCTTGGCCCGAAGACCGCTTATAAATCCACATCAGAAGGTCAACACAAGGAGGGGTGCCCTCTGTGGGGATATTTCTCAGGAGTTCTAACCCTTATCTAAGCTAAGTTTCGGAGAAAACCACGGAAAACTCTGAACGGTTAGATCGGCGGAGGCAACCTGGTTTTGAACCAGGCACTTTCAGTCTACCATTTCGAGTGACTTAAGACATAGAAGTCTGTGACTTAACCACTCTGCCATCGTGAGGCTACCATGATTTCGTTCCTTGATCAATTTAAGCATCGAATCATGGTTCAACGTTTCTACATAGAAAGGTTGCAGCTGTTTTCCAACATCCTATGGTGAAATGTTAACTGCTATTATTAACCTTTCTACCCTGTCTGGGTCGATTCGACCCATTTCTAAAATTGATCTTTCGATATCTCCCACAGGTTTTAATTTAGATCTTTCAAACTTCATGTATTCCTCAAAGATGTGCACTCGTTTAATATGTGAGTTTTTCAGAGTCGTAAGAGTTTTCTTTAATCACCCTGAAAAAAAAGTGACATTTTACCTGTCTGGATCGAATCGACCCATGCTATCATTATGCGTAGAAATACATGGAAAAACCATTCATATTTTAAATAGACTTTTTTTTATTGTAAATTCGATAGATAACGGCAATATATTGAAGGATAAATATGATCTATTATCTGCCTGGTATGCTTAGCCATTTCATTTTTAGATCAATAACATGACAAATCGCAAACGTAAACTTTCTGGAGAAAAGATCAGAAAACTCTTACAAAAGCTTTCTGATCAAGAGCTTTCAGATCTATCTGATATAGGTGAAGATGAATGTGTTGAAACAGATGAATAAGATCACATAGCGAATGAAGATATGTCTGATGAAGAGATAGATACGACAGATATTGAAGAAAGAATTCAGCCTCGGTCTACGTTTGTTAGTAGAAACAAAACTGAATGGTGTAAAGTCGCTCCTACTTCATGCTAAGTTCGGTAAGTAATCTAATTTCAATTTATAGTTATTTTTCATTTTATATTTACAAAATGTTTTGTTTATTAAAAAATTCTGATATTTCTAACAAATTTTATTATTATTATTTATTTATTATTTTTTTGCTGTATAGACAACACAACATTATGAAATTGAGTCCTGATCCTACGCGTTATGGAATTCAGCGAACAACTGAGCAGTCAATAACAGCCGTGAAACTTGCTGGTGTTTATAAATCAGCAGGAGAATCTCTCAAAGAGTTGTGCAGCGAAGATGATGGCCGAGCTATTTTTCGTGCAACTATGTCTTTACAACGCTTTGGAATAATTAGGCAGTTCCTTAGGTTTGACAACAAAGAAAGCAGAACAAGTCGCGACGTCTGGATAAATTAGCACCCATAAGATCATTATTTGAGATATTTCTTGCACAATTTCTGAAGATGTTTGTGCCTTGCGAATGTTTGACGATAGATGTGCGGCGGCAGCACTTTGCGTTATGTCCTCATCTGCCACTTCAGATGAATAGCTCGTGCCATTTCGAGGCAAGTGCCCATTTAGGCAATATTTACCAACAAAGTGAAGATGGAAGTATGGAATTAAATTATGGTTGATGTTGGATGTAAACACAGCATACGTGTACAACGCTGAAGCTTATACTGGAAAGCCTCTTCATGGTGAGCGGTATATTAACCAAGGAAGAAATGTTGTTTTGCGCCTGGTAAAGGCAGTTGAGGGCACTGCTCGAAACATAACGGTGGATAATTTTTTCACTGATTATATCCTTGAAGAAGAATTTTTAAAGAGAAAACTAACACTTGTTGGAACTCTCAGAAAAAATAAACAGTTTATTCCTCCTGAATTTCAATCAAGCATCACCTGATAGGGCTGTATTCTCCTCAGTGTTCGTATTTGAACAGGATAAGACCCTGGTATCGTATGTTCCAAAAAGAAATAAGTCAGTGATTCTTCTTTACACTATGCATCAGTACGCAAAAGTGTCACAGAAAAATGAAAAAAACCAGATATAATCTTATATTATAATGAAACTAAAGGTGGAGTGGACACAGCAGATAAACTAGCTTCTACCTATACATGTAAGAGAGGGACAAGGAGGTGGCCGGTTTGTTTGTTTTATAATATGATTGATCTAGCTGCAATTAATGCTTTTGTTGTTTTCATGCACATCAATCTGTCGTATAATGAACACAAACTTTTCAAAAGACGGCTTTTTTGAAAGAACTCGGAAAAAAAGCTGACAGACTCTCAAAGAAATCGCCCGGAAAAAGCGAATGTGTCGGTAGCTATAAACAAGAAGTTACTAGTTGTAAAAGAAGTCCACGCAGATAATTTGAAAACACTTAAACAAGGAAGATGCAAAGAATGCGACCCTAAGAAAAATAGAAAAACTCAGACAAGATGTGGATCTTGTCAGTCATTTCTTTGTCAAGAGCATGCAAATACCTATTGTAAATATTGTATTGATACATAAAATAATATGTAATGTGCAATAATATTTCATATGTAAGTAAAATATGTAGAAATAAGTAAAATAGTAAGTAATTATTTCGTGCGTTTAAATATTTTAACAAGCCACATACGCAATCAAAGAATCGGTCGAACTGGAGGAGGAGAGGGGGGGGGAACAGTAAAAAAGAGGTATAAATGAGGTAAAATATACATACTTAATCATTAACTAATAATAGCACTCAAAATGCGCCAAACGGGAACTATTGTAAAAGACTTCTAATACGAACTGGGTCGATTAGACCCATCCAGGTAAAACGTAACTTTTTTTCAACAGGGTAGGAAGGTTAACAGTGTACAGCTGTTTGCAACCCTGAAAAATTGTCCTAAGCTGAGACCACGACTCCCAATAGAAGACCAAGCAGAAGAAAAGTTTATAAAAGAACGATTCCACGTCTGAAATTAACATGCATGCAGGGACTCGCCTTTGGAGAAAAATTTAAACGCCATATTTTACTGCAATCGAAGTCCTTTCTGAAAGGGCTTAAAAATTGCAGAATCAAACGACTCCGTAACAATAGATTAAAGCTGTTGTGAACTAATAGTATTTAAATATGTGTAAAAAATACATGTGAAGCATATTCTACAGCTTACGAAATATTGTAACTATAGATTAAAGCTGTTGTGAACTAATAGTATTTAAATACATGTAAAATTATGGCGCACACTTTTATGTCGCATTTTTGGGACCACATTTTTCAATAAATGGTGTTGAGTAGATAAAATGACATAGTCATTAAAAAGATTATGCATAAGATTGTATGGAGAACTGTTTTAATGGCAACCTTAATGAGAAATGATCATCGATTATGCGCATGCGTAATTCGCCCCAAAAATAGAAAAATCGCCATGGGTAGCAAATATCCAAGCTGTGCTGTTTGGAGTCGGTTTCCTTATTTGTTAAAACATACTTGTTTATTAACACTTTCTAACAAACTTGAAAAGTGTTTTTGATTTCGGTTTATCTGTCCGTGCTCTAAGTGCCATAAATACAGATCGACTTATGTATGTCACTGAGGATCGCATAATAATGCTATCTGTTTAAAATAGTAGCGTTATTTCTGCGCCCGATCAGTGCATACGCCGACTCTTACCGTATTAGGTATTCTTTTGCGTATGCAGGTCGACTATCCTGAAAATAGAGCGAATTCTCTCAGGGCACCCGATTCAGTGCATTACGCTCTACTGGTAATCATCCTTTAACGCGTATTTTAGAGATATTCTCTATTTAAAAGAAACCGAAATCAATGTATGCCTTTAAGGATCGTATACTAATGCTCTCTGTTTAAAAATGGAATCTGAAGCGTTCATCTTTCTTTACAGGAGCACCTCAAAGAATTCCAATACATATACGAACAATGGGTAATCTTTCTTAAATGCGCATTTTAGGAATGTTTTCTACTTAAAACAAACCAAAAATAATATATGTCTTTAAGGATCACGTAAAAACACTCTCCGTTTAAAATAACATCTGTAGTTCTTCTACAAGGGCATTCAAAAGAATTCCAATACATCGCAGTTTAAAGACATTAAATCATTTCAAGCTGAATACTATAAGCACATAAACTTTTATAACAGTGTTTGCCTTTTAGTTAAAAGCTAAAATAACTTTTAAAGGTCTTTTTCTGGGTGTAGCAAAATTACAGTACTAGTCAGATTACTACTACATTGAGATCACTGCCTAGATTTTTTCAAAGAATATCTCCAAATAATTTCGACAGATTCGAGGACAATACATCGCCAAATTTGGCGCAAAAATATTTTTGTGCTCGAAAGTGTTTTATAATCATGCTTTGGGCATGATTTGTCTTTCTTGTTTCTATAGGTTTAATTATTCATTTTATTGCTATTTCTAAAGTTTATCGCTACTTCTAAAGGTCGTTTTCTTTTCATTTCACTTACATGGAATATTCGCGTGGGATCTTAATTGGAATGTAGGGATTTAAAATTTCATTTAAAGGAGTACACAAGTATACGTGCAGGGGAAAAAAAGTTGACTTTCTTAAAGTTTACAGTTAAATTGCTCGTTAAAGAACTATTGCATAGTTTAATGGAAATGCGGGTGTAGATAATGATCATGCTATTAGGATGGAACGCTGGGAGTTTTTTTTGACGTATAAAGAATTGGCAAGGGGTCACGGAAAGCTGAAAAACCTGAAACAGTCAGGAAATTTTATTTTAACAGAAAAAGTCAGGGAAAATTGCAAATTTCGGCTATGAACCCGGAAAATCTTGACGTGCGACGTGGAAAGTTATCTGAAGTGAGCATTAATGAAATAATTTTACATTTGTTGTAAGTCAGGAAAAAAAAATTAATGACTTAACATGGGGGGAAAAGGCCTAGTTAAAAAGAAAATAAAGTGGAAAAAAAGGAAGAAAATGCATATTAAACCTAAATATAATGTACAATAAAGCAAAATATTTTATTATTTAAATACCTTAATTTAAATATTTTATTATTAAATCCTCTAAAAAAAATTCTGCATCCGCCACACAAGTCTTGCACTCTTATATCAAATCGTATTTAGATTAATTTTTAAACTCTGAATACACCAAGAAACATTCTAGCATTCCAAAATAATATCATGATCATTATCCACACCAGCATCTCCACGAAAACATGCTATAGGTTTTTCAGGGAACAATTTCACTAATATCATTACTGCTCAGTTGAAATTCAACTTTCATTTCTCTTTTTTTTGCCGACGCTGTACCATATCAGTCTTTAACCCTTTGAGGTGCAACCCTTTGACAATGCTGAAAAAAGGGCAGCCGTTGCCATCGCTCGACTTAACTACCAGCAATATGGCGAACGATCGAAACGTTCATCGCGTACCGCAGATCTAGAGACCTTTTTTTGACGCAGCTGGCTGGCCGCACAGCGCGCCAAGGGTAGTTCATGGGTTGTTTTACCAACTCAGAGGGATTACACTCATGTATTTTTTTTACTAAAAAAATAGTGAATTAACAAGAAAGATTACAGATTACATTATTTTAAAGTATACATGAACATTTTTCAGCAAATTCCTGGTTAATGTAAGTATAATAATAATAACATAGAGCTATATAAATATATCTACTGCACTTGCGATTCCAGGTAATGTATATATCTTTTAAATGTCTGAATTCCTTTATTTATGTTCTTGGTTAAATACTGAATGTTAATTAATATACAAGAAATGCTAATTTTAGAATGATTTTGTGAAACTATAGGATTAAGCAACAAGTTGATAACTTTTTTTTTTCTTTTTTACAATTTTACAATTTCTTGATTCATTTTAAACAAGATATTTCTTTTAATTATACCTGCAAGTCCAGATAGTCCAGACTTTTAGAGTTCTGAATTAATTAATTTATGTTCTTGTTAAATGTTAAATTGTAATTACTGTAGTGGTTAAGTATAGCAGTTTAAAAGAAGAAAATAATCATAATAATAATAATTATTATTATCATTAATAATAATTATTATCTCTAATTATATATCTATGATAATAATAATAATAACCAGTGGCGTAGCCAGAAATTTTTCATGGGGGGGGGCTACGATTACTGCAACCAGGACCGTACCCAGAAAAATTTTTCGGGCGGACCAAAAATTTCGCGGGATGGGTGGCGGGCGGTGACCCTCACAGAGTGTGAAAAAGGCTAAAATTTTTCACAAAAATGGCTTCATTATTATTGTTTCGTTAACAAAATTTTAAATTTCTGGAGAGGGGGGACCGGACCTCCTGGTCCCCCCCCCTGGGTACGGCCTTGACTGCAACTCACATATATGTATACATGTGTGTGATAAGGGAGTGAAGAATATACATTTTGTATGGCAAAAAATTCCTCATGGGGGTGGGGTTGTGATCCCCCCTTGGCTACGCCTCTGATAATAACTCATAATAATTATTATTACTATTATTATTATTATCATCTCTATAACTAAATGTCAAGTGGTAATGAACCCCAATTAGAAACCCACCTCGGAGCTCAAACACGTGGATACAAACCTAAGCGTTCATAACGTATGCGATCCGCATATAAGTTCACAACCGCCCTTGAAATACATTTCTTAATCGCCTTCTCGTGTAAAAAACATTCTCGTTCATCACCTCCACACAACGACATTGGAAAACTGAACTCGCCAATAAGCCGAGCGTTTTCTCGAGTAAACGTTACCTCGAGCGGATGACGTCACAAACACTCTCTCCCTCTCCTTACGGGAAGATTAAACTCTCGCACGCCCCTCGAGATCGTCCACTTGCGGGGCACGACAGAAAAACACCGCACCCTCCGAGATTGTGGAAAGCCGACTTGAAATACGACAAATGCCCGTAAAATTACTCTCTAGGACAGTTCAATCGTAAATACCATATCAACAAATCGTAAAATAATATCAACAAATGAATTAAAATTCTCGAGAAACGAAATCCGAAATTCGAAAAAAATTCTCCAGATTTAAAAAAAATAGAACAATAGAGGATGAAGTTTGTCCGGCTCGTCGTCGCGCTCGTCTTTTGCGCCGGATACGTCTCGGCGGGTCTCGGAGGAGGAGGTGAAGGGTCCGGCCAAGTCTCGTCGTCGGTGGGCGAGCAGAGGTTCTACAACATGACGGAGATGATGGAGAAGGACTTCAAGAGGCTCGTGAAGAGCGTCACCAAGTCCATGCTGCCCAGCATGCTGAGGATGCAGGAGGACCAGGGACTGTCCGGCAGGTGCCTCAAGTCCCTGACGAAATATGTGATGAGTCTCGCCAAGGCGAAACTGTGGGCCGTGAGAAGTGAGTTAGTTTTTTTTTTTTTCCCACTCCTTAATTCTTCGTCCCCCTTTATTTTTTAAATGACATTCTTTAGAAATTAATGTTATTTTTTATAATTATGTTTTAAAAATAATTATAAAAAACGCTTATTTAAAAATTTTGTTTATTGCAAAACACTTATTTTAAAATTTTTGCTGTGCATTAAAAAAAAATTATAGCTGAAAATTATCCTAAAAAATTATTGTTATTCAAAAAATATGTAAAAATAAATGTAAAAATATTGTTGCATAAAAAAAAATACTCATAAATTTTGAGCTTTCGCCTGTAATGCAATACTCCCAAAGATTGATGACTACAATACCAATAAAATTTTTTTTTAATTTTGTTTTATTGCTAAACACTTATTTCAATTTTTTTGTGCATTTATAAAAATTACAGTTAAAATTTATTCTAAAAAACATTGTTATAAAAAATGTATATATCTGTATAAAAAAATTTAAAAATATTGTTGCATAATAAAATAAACACTGCCAAATTTTTAGCTTTCGCCTGTAATGCAATACACACAGAGATTGATAACTGCAATATCAATAAAATTATTTTAAAATTTTGTTTTATTGATTAAAACTTATTTTAAAATTTTCGTTGTGCATTTATAAAAAATTATAGTTGAAAATTATTCTAAAAATTATTGTTATTTAAAAAAAGAAAAAAAATTTTAAAAGTATTGGTACATATAAAAAAAATACTATTAAATTTTGTGCTTTCGCCTTTAATGCAATACTCGCAGAGATTGATAACTACAATACCAATAAAATAACACTACACAATTGTTTTCATATTACAGTCCGTAGTGGCGGATCCAGAAAAATATTATTGCGTGAGTACCTTTTTTTGTCTCTCCTTTTTCGTGTAAATTTATTTGAATTTATAGACAAGGACAATCTTCTATAATATAAAATTTAGTTGTCTCGTGGCAGGGGGGGGGGGGGGTGCTTGGGATGGTTCTCGTTAAAAAAAAAAAAAAAAAAAACGGGCATCGACTGTATTATTATTCGCAGCAGTTTTCACATTTTATGGGGAAAAAAAAACCTAACGCAAATTTTTTCAAACTAATTAAAAATAATAGTTTTTCTTAATTTTCTTTAAAAGCCACTTTGTCCTTGGTTTTAAAACAAGGCATTATTTTCCCTTTTTAGTAATTACACATTGTAAAGTTTTAAAGTAACCTAGTTACTCACTAATCATTTTAAAATAAGAGAAATAAATAAAAAGATTAATTTTTGAAATAAAATCCAATGCTTTAGAGATCAGAGTTAGTAAACAATAACTTTTATTCTGGTGAGATACATATATCGAAAGAAGGGGGGAAATGTGTCATTAATTCCTACAATTTTTATCATTCTAGATTTTATTTTTTTACATAATTGATTTAAATCTGTTAAAATTTAAACATTATAGAAGTTTTGAAATTTTCGAACTTTAATTTCTCAGAAAGGTATCTTTCAAACAATTTCGAAAATTTGATGTTACAATTTATGTCTTTTATCAGAACTTGTGAAAATTTTGTGAAGGAGAACTATAAAGGTCGCTCAAATGAAGGTGACACTACGGGCGGTTTGAAAAAATGGCGTAATGATATTAATATAAATTAGTATACAAAAGGAGGAGGTAATACAGGCATAACAGATAGGCTATTCAAATTCACATTGTAGGTCGAAACAAGTGTTTCAGAGACCAACGAGATGATGGATACCCTGGGTAAGAAGCTTCGGGGAAAGGGACAATTTTTCATGCAGTAATGTGTGGAAACTTCCTTCGTTCACAGAAATTTTGCTCCACTATTTCGAAGGCGGTATCTAGAGAAGAATTCGGCCAATCTTCACTCGCGAAGTAGCGGAGGAAATGTCTATGAGTAAAGGAAGTGTGCGAACATTACTGCATGAAAGGTCGTCCCTTTCCCCGGAGCTTCTCACCCAGGATATTCATCATATCGTTGACTTCCGGGACACTTGTTTCAACCTTCAAGGTGACTTTGCCTAGTCTATCTGTTACATCTATATGACTTCTTTCTTTTATATGCAATTGATTTCAAGCAATAGTTTCAGATTGATAAATTAATGACTGAGTAAATAAAAGAACACACAAATTAAAATCTGAAACACTCTCATATTTAAAATACGCAGTAAAGTGCTAAATATTAAAAGCGTATCATAATCCACGCATCGTCCCTACTTTTCTTCCTTATTCCATAAAGATGGAAAGTATATCATTATTCATCAGTATGACGTATTTATCTTTCTTGTTCCATAAAACATATCTTTGGAATCGAAATCTATCTTAAAATCGCCTGCTAAAACTGTTTTCTAATCTTCGCCAAGCATATTCCAACTATACTTCACCATTGTAAATAATGTTTGGAATGTGCATCATAATCCATGAGTGCGGCGTGTTTGTCTTTCTTGCTCCACAAAACAATTATTCAGAATCGAAATCTATTTTCAAATCGCCTACTAAAACTATTTTAAACCTTCGCCAGGCATATTCTAACTATACTTTTCCTTTGTAATAAACTGTCGCATTTGCCATAGCTCCACGAGAATCCTTTACTTTCTAGCACGTCATTTCCGGTAAAAAAATTGCCACAATTATGTTTTAGCAGCACTGACATCAGCTGAAAAATGGAAGAATGCGAGAAGAGCTGGATAGATTGCCCAATGCTGAAAAAAAGGCACCCGGCACAGCCAGCTGTCGTCAAAAAAAAAAAGGGTCTCTAGATCTGTGGCACGCGGTGAACGTTTCGATCGTCCGCCATCTTGCTGGTAGTTAAGTCGAGCGATGGTAACACGGCTGCCCTTTTTCCAGCATTGGGAAAGGGTGCGCTTCAAAGGGTTAAACAAATTGCGGCCAATCTAATTGACTTAAATTGCTAAAATATAATCTTGGCAAGTATTCAAAACTCATAATTTTATTACCATTCACCGGCACAGAGCCTGATTATCGCATGGGCAAATCGGGACTTTGCCCAGGGCCCCTGGCTCGAAAGGGCCCCCAATTTGCAATACTCTTCTTAAATATATTTTTTATATCAAAATTTTATATGAAAAATAAAATAAATTTCATAGAAATGGGGCCCCCAAGTTCATTAATTCCCGGGGCCCCCGTTGGTCATAATCAGGCTCTGCACCGGCAACTGAAAAATGCATCGCCTGTCAGTCACTTTCGTTCATCAAACACTCTGTTTATTTACAAAACGTCGCGTCAAACTTCCAGAAAAAAAAAAAAAAAAAAAACATATTATTAATTCGTTTCCGATTCTTCCAGTGACATGCCTGGCCAACCACAATATAATTAAAGAATTTGCGATCATTTGCTTCAGCAAATCTCCAGAAAGAAAAAAAAAAATGTCACTTTTTTTCTCAATTCTCCTTTCCAATGCGACGCTTTCGAATTCGCCAGACGTTTTGGGGAAGTATCACGTCGCAATTGGAGACGTGTCCCTGACCGATTGGCCATTTTTGTTTAAAATATATCTCCTCTTAAGCATCGGAATGAAAGTTCATTGAAAAGCGAAAGTGGTATACAATCTTGGGATCATGTATCTAATCGTGTCCTCCGGGCAAATACGACCGTGACAGCCGTTTAAATGAGGACGTATATACTGATTCTTGCTAATGAATTGCTTGATAGCTTAGAAGCAAAGTGGAAGAGCGGCAGCTACATGCAGTACGCAGAGCCCGATGTGCAGGATTGTGGCAACCAGTGGCGGCCCGTGGTCAAAAATGTTAGTGCAGCCGGAAGCATATGAGCCCCCCCCCTTTCCTCCGGAGAGGATTGGAAAATATTTGTTACTGAATTCGAAAGCTGGCGGATTAAGCCCTCACCGAGGAAAAAAAAAAAAGAAATTACATAAAAAATGTCAGAGATCCTATTTTACTTCCATAAAATGGACATAAATTTCAACCAGCCGCTCTTATCCTCCAAATTGCATTCATCCGTGTCTGATTCGAAGTTTCCTTCGAATTTTCTTTTGTAACGATAACTTGAGAAGAAAAGAAAAAAAAAAAAAAAAGAAAACTTACTTATTTTTTATAAGTCAAATCAATCCTCCTTTCTTTTAAACATGCGAATCGGTCAGTGATGTCCCCATAAAAAGGCGTTGTTTTAATTCAGATATCCATAATTTTAAAAGCTCTTTTAAATTTCCCATGTTTAAAGAATTTTCTCGCTCGCCATGTCCTCTAAAAGCCAGTTCTTGCTTACTTAAAAACAATACTGCTTTGATGGGTAATTGTCCATTCATAAGCGTCTATTCAGGCTTACCTTCTTGATAAATTCAGCAATATAAAGTCCAGAGTTTTCCAAACATATATTCTCCTTACCCCCTCCCTCACTTCTCGTCCGAGCGAATCAGTTAGTCGAGTTCTCAAGTTCAGCCGCCGTTAGAAAATCTTCCATCGGCTGTATCAGCTGCATACTCCCTATGCCGGAGAGGTTGCAGACGTAGTCGTTGTCATGACAACGACTGTGCTGCCAATTTTCTTTTCAGCGCTCTGGGCTGAACCAAAGATTTTCCCAATTGAATTGCGAGAAGATTAAAGTGCTTTTTTTCTGAATGAGCGATCCGGCCACAATACGGTTTTTTTTGTTTGTTTTTTTTTTTCGGAGATTTTTTTAATTTACCGTAGGAATTCCACAATTCTAATCTGAATTTAGGATAATTAGTAGAATAAATTATTTTAAAGTATGTGCTGATAATTTCGAGTGCAGCCCGGCTGTACTTGCTGTATCCCACGAGCCGCCACTGGTGGCAACCGATGATGATAAGTACAGTACACTCTTGATGATCTGGCTACGTTCAATAATCCAGCTGTCTTGGGAAACGCAAATTATATCATCTTCGTCACATGCATGCGTAGTCAATTTTTTTCTAAATCCAACTGAGATGTAAAAGCAAAACGTGTTAACACCAACTCCAAGCACCTCTCTTATATTCTAGCTCCAGTTAAGCTTGTACTTTTAGCTTAAAATAAGAGACATAAAATCCAGATCTAAATTCGTTATCTGTAGCCTCATATAAAGGATGGCTCAAAATGGCATATTTTAAATTGGGCGTTTTTTTTTGTTTGTTTTTTTTTGACTTGCGTGTGTGAGTACGTGTGTGAGTGTGAGCATAAAGTACTAATTTTTGACAACTGTCGAAAAGTAAGAGTTCAAGTTTTGTCATACTGAGTGGCACAATCAAACAACAGACGTTCTGAAATTTCAGGGCGGGGGTTCATGGTGATGTCATCTCGAACAGTGGCTACATGCACTGGCCGCCAAAATTGTGTGATTTAATGGCATTAGATTGATTTCTTTAAAGTTCGCTTCTGTTTCCTTCTTTACTTTTACTTTCTTTTACTTTCTGTATTTCTCTCTTTCTCTCTGTCTTGATTTAAACTAAAGACGCTTTAGTCCACATAAAGTATATTTGTAATAAAATGTTACTTTTTTATGTATTTTTCTCTCCAATAAGACCTTATTCTCATATCAAACGGCCTTCTCTTAGTCTCATGTAGAGCATGGTTTTGAAAGTAACTAGATAACACCGGTGTGATTTATTAATGGAAGGTTAAATGCTTTAAATGTTTCGTAATGGAGTGAAATCATTAGTTGAAGCTAAAACTGTGAGATTCGTATAGATTTTAACAAACCGCAAATATCCTCTAAAAAGGTGAACGATCTTTCTTTTTCTCCTTGGTATTCAACCTTTTATTCTTAACTATGTTAATGAAGTATTTCTTGAAACAGCAATTTCTAAATCTAATTCCTCTCTCGCAGTTTAAAAAATGCAATATAAACTTTGTTGAGACGTATTTTAATTAATTAAAGAAATTCTGAAACTATATTTCAGAATATAACAGTCGTCCAAAGGCGGATTAAAGGGGGGAGGGGGCAACCGCACCTCCCGAGAAAAAAGAAATTAATGGAAAAGATCCCATTTTACTTCCACATAAGGGTTGTGTGTGTCAGTCTTCCAACTAACCGCCCCTACTCACAAAATGGCATTAATTCGTCGCTGCAGTCGTCTGAAGATCTATTGATTGTTACACACATTTGGGATGTTTATATTTTAAGAAGAAAACGTTGTAATTGCTTGTTGTTGTGGGATTAAGGCCAATTATCTACACATGGGATCTAGGCCTAGGGCGAGGTGCCCTCCGTAAGGGGTCCTAGCTCGTATTTACTCTACGTTTCGGAGGAAACCGAGGAAAACTCCGAACGGTGAGGTCGGAAGACGGAACCTGGATTTAAACCAGGCACCTTCCGTCTCCCAGTTCAGAGCGCTATGCGCTTGGCCACTGTTCGGGCGCAACTGCTTGTAACTAACTAACTAAACTAAACTAAATAAGTGTATAAGTAAATATATATATGCGTATGTGTGTGTGTGTATAATATATACTCTTTACTAATATGTTATAACTCTTAGTAGCATCAGTTATAATATTAAGTTTCTCATATTAATTAGCTATAATCGGATTTGTTACATAATCAACACTTGTATATGAGAGTAAATATATGTAGCTATAATAATGGTAACTAGGCGTAGTTTGATATATAAATACTTAATTATTTTATCCTACAAACATAATTATATAAATAACCAACTATCGTCAATAGGGATGGACGCGAGACAACTTTTTTGCGAGACGAGACAGAGATTTACAGCTTTTTTGCGAGACGAGACACACATTCTTAACATTACGATATAGGGATTTTTGCGAGACGAGACAGGCTTTTAGGCTATTTTGCGAGACGCGAGACGCTTATTTTTCGTCTCGCGTCCATCCCTAATCGTCAATCCTAATTCATAAAAATTGTTTTGCCTATTTATTAAATTTTCGAAATCTGACAACTGGTAATTTTTCCTTCTTCTATTGGCAACAGCTTGGATTTCCTCCAATCTTTCTGCCATTTTGCCTCCATATTGATTATTTGCTAACAGGTCAGTTCCCCGTGGTGGCATATTTAGCTCTCTTTGTGCTAAGCCACTACATCGAAATCCTGTTATTGTTTTTTTATTTTGGTGATAAACGTACGGTTTTGGGGGGCCTGAAGATCATAATCGTTGTTTTATTTTGGTAGTAAACGTACGGTTTTTGTGGCCTGAAGAGCATAATCGTTGCTTACTACATTTGTTTAATTCTTTCATATCATTCTCATTATTTTTCTCAACGGCTATGCTATATTTTGCTCGGCTCCGCGTTGAATTGTTTTTAGTGATTGGATGGATATCTATCTATTATCGCTCTATTTCTTTTATAGATTATTAATTTATTGATCTTATATTTGATTACCATAATTGGACTATAGGTTGGATTCCTTGAATCGTAAGTTTGGATATTTTAATATATTATATGTAATTAATAAGCAAAACACGAGCAAAATACTGCAAAAATGACATACCCTTAGAGGAAAACTGAAAAACAAAACAGACCATATCAGCATATACAGAGAACCAAGCAGGTTGAAAGTCGAAGTACCATGATCCGGGATTAAACAGAAATGAATTGATGTAAATTATAATCTCTGGGACACTCTTTAGGGGCCATACCCAGAAGATTATAATTAAAATCAACAAAATAGTAGGATTTCAGTTATGTGGCATATCAAAAGAGATATTCTCTCCCCGTATATGGGCCCTATTCTACTACAGAAAAACGTGGGAATGAGAGCATGACGTAGCAAGGATAGGTATACGAATGTTGCCAAAATCTAGAAGTGAAATGTCGGTGTTGTCAGAATATGAAAGGGTAAAAGTAAAATTAAGATTATAAAAGTGATGCCTGAAACAGTATGGGAATATTATTTTACATTATTAACAAGAAAAAATATTAAAGAAATGAAGATTAATAATATGAATAATACTTAATTACTAGTTGTTGGTATAGCCAAATAAAGTTAAATAAAATTATAAGAGATAGTATACATTTAAAACTATAATGAAAATATGTATTATGTGTGTGTTGAGTGTAGTTTTCATTAATACGAATAAGAATCAGTTTGATGCCACAAGATTACATTTTACATGGTCATTTCGTAAAGACTTTTAGCAGAGAAAGCTCTTCAGATGTGTCCGTTTATATCAGACCATTTAATTACTATTATCTTAAATACTTATCCTTGTACTTTGATCCATGTCTAAATCCACATCGAATAAACATGATACATCTGTTGCCATAAAAATGTATTTAAATATCATAATGAAGAAACTATCTTATCGAACAAAAACGCGTTTATCATTATTTAGACTCTTGAATGGCAACTGAGGCTAGGTTCTATCTTGTTTGTCCAGGTGTTCGGGGCCCAAACCACCGCCCATGCATACGTCCGGCCCTGATTATCCGAAATTTCCATGTCATAGAATACGGATCGTGGTTTTCTTGTTTCGATAATCAGTCATCAAACGTCAAAAATTAATTTCAAAGGACTGGCAATCCGTAGGCAAATACACCGAACGAACTGTCAACTCCTCCGACAAATCTTAATCCTTCGCTGACAGCTCGTTAACTCGAAATTCTTGATTTCCAGCGAGCAAGTTACCTCAGTTGTAAACAAGGAAGGCTGTGTAAAATGCATCTGCTGTATTGTGGTGGCCTTAGCGAACTTTGGAGAATGTTTATTTACCATTTTCTGACAAGTTTGCGAAGGAGTGGTGAGCAAAACTAGAAAGCAACGGGAAACTAGCAACAAACAACTACAGAAGTTCTCTAGAAGATAAATGTTCCGCAAGCGCTTTTGTATCCACCAACTTTTCTAACAGCTCTGTCATTTACTTGTCAAATGTGGAATGGGAACTTCCCTCTGACGTTTGGCGATTAATGGAATATAAGTTTAGATCTCTGAGAAGGCATCTTGAGGGATTTTGTTTTCTTTTTATCAAATAATTTCATGGATGAGTGTTATTGGGAAATAAATCATGTCAAAATTTGCTTCTGCTTGTGGAAGAATCAGAGAACAATTGCGCAAAATTGAATCAACTTGAAATGAAGTTTTTTCAATAGATATAAGCCATACCGCAGTATATTTTACGTTATAAAGATTTTTTTTGTGGGTGTGCCAGAAAAATTCTGTCTTGTGCCATGTAATTGCCATCCCTGAGATCGGGACTGGAATTGTTATATGTGCGAGCAGAGGCGTAGCCAAGGGGGGGGGGGCGGGTTAGGGGGTCATAAACCGCGCCCCCCCATGAGAAATTTTTTGCCATACAAAATGTATATTCTTCACTAAATTATCACACACACGTATACATATATATGAGTTGTAGTAGTCGTAACCCTCCCCCTCCATGAAAAATTTCTGGCTACGCCCCTGTGTGCGAGCAATATGAGTAACATCCGTAAGGGCCCACCCACAAATGATGTCGCACTTGGACGGGGAATTGCGGTGTTTCTGAAATTTAGACACTTTTGTAACAAGGGGCAGGGAAGTGGTAACAAGAAGTGTATGTTTTAGATAAAATAAAAACATTTAAAATCAGCAGATTATATTTTGAAGTTATTTTTAATAGTAAATGATTCCGAGTAATTTCTATTTAATAATTGAGTACATAATTTTATAAAGGTTCATATAATCAATGGGACAAATGAAATGAGGTGGCATTTCCATTTAAGTAAAATTAATATTGAGGCACTTTAATAAAACATTCAATGTTGCTTAAGAGTATTTTGTTTTCTTAAATCAAAGCAAGTATATCAAATTCCAAAACACTTCTGTTCTCAGTTACTCTTTAAAATTAATATTTTATTATTATTGCATTTAAATTTTTTACTGTTAAACTTAATCTTATTTCCCGCAAAATTTCCATGTGTACATGAAAGGTTGTTATTGTTATGCTTGCAAAAGGCATTAAGACACTTAATTAATGTTTAAAAATGAAATTTAAAATAGTATGTATGATTTACTTTATTTTTGAATTGCAAGTGTATGTTTATGTAATCTGAAATGACATGTGACAAGGTTTAAGGGGAAGGTTGAGTTATGGCAAAGAGTGACAAAGGGGAGAAGGGATCAAAAATATTGAAAAAAATTGTGACACCATTTACCAAAATCCCCTGAGGGTTGTTGATGTCCAGTGTCCATTAGCTAATCACCGTCCTTTTTTGTGAGCTAAAAATACTCACATATCATTCATTATTTTTAACGCTAAATTTTGTTTTTGCCCAGTGTTGCTTTTCCGCATAGGCTTTTCTCATGGTATTCAGGGAATAGACTCAATGTTACGTTTTAGTAGCAGATTTGCAGCCTTGAGGGCAATCAGCAATAAACATCGTATCTTTTTTGCTACGCCAAAAAGGGAAAAAAAAAAAAACCAAAACATGTGCTGAAGAAGCTGCCTAATAACTGCATTATGGAAATGTAAGCATGCGTAACATATCAAACCAAAAAGAATGCCTTGTGGTTTCCTACGATAATATCCACTACAAACTGTTCGTTTCAAGCTTCACTGATTCGACAAGCTTTCATAAGTAAGCAAAGATGGTGTTCGAAGGATGCAAGTTATGCAACTGTATAGATTAATTGATAATCCCTTTCCCACTAATTACGGACTTTGTTATTCCGTTTCTACCCCCAAAATAACATTTGTTTTAGACACGTGATCAATGGCTTCGAGAAAATTTTCAATGACAATAATGTTAGGAAACCAAAAAATTACCGATGTGTAACAGTTTCTCTGTTTACCTTATTTTATTTTTCAATGGATGAGTAAAATTTCAGATAAATAATGCGTAAACGCTTCAACGGGAATTTTCACCAGCGCAATATCCCCCCAAAATTGTAAACAACAATAAACATATACATTTTGTTTTTGCCCAGGCAGCAGAAATGTAGCCATGTAGCAGAAATTGTAAACAAATTAATTTTAAGAAAATGAAATTGCATACCAAAAGCAACATAAAAGGGAAAAAATTACTGTCATTGCTATTACTTCATTGGGTTATTATTGGAACCATTACAAATGTAACTCCTTGTAAATCATGTAATTAGTTGCAAATAATTTTATTTTTCTCTAATATATTCCGGTGCATGCTGTACTACATTGTACGTGTAAAAATTGTCTGTATGGTATTTATGGCATTTTACGGGCCCCCGAAAGTATGGCAGCTACTTTATCAAGTAAAAAGCTGTCCATTCTTAATAATTAGACTTCAAATCGACGTACTAGATACTCCGTGAACTCAAATGTATCATGTCATGTCATAAAAAGGAATAAAGAAACAATATTCTACAGTAGACAATAATACTAACGAAACAAGTTCCAACTCAGATGTATGTACAATGCACAATTGTCTGTAAACGTTGAAGAACATTAGACGATTTTTAGTATTTTAACGCATTTCATAATTTTTGCAAATTACTGCTTTGTCTCATGCGTTAATAGTATCCGATGCTTACTCTAAATAATAGTATCCGTCTTTTTATTTCCAGTTATTGTTTATCCATAGAGTTCTCCGTAGATGTCACGCTGTTGTGTAATTATTCTAACGGGTATAAATCTTTACTCTTAACTGTTGCACATAGGGCAGACACAGTGACTCTAAATGTTAATTGGATTTTCTGAATGTGAAGTAAGTTAGAGAAAGACAGCTGTTCATCACGCTATCAATAAATTTGGAAATGCGAGAAAATTTAAAGGACTTCAGCATTAAAGTAGCCAAGGAAAAACAAGTGCAAACAATAAGATTGAATGGAATTTTGCAACAATAGCAATTCTGCGATCAGACGTCTTAAAGTAGTACTCGAATTGAAGTTAAGGCCCTTTGCAGCCAGAATTAGTTTAATATTACAGAGTGTCCCAGGATTATTGGGACAAACTTTAAAGGGAGATAGGGGACATCACAAGGATTCAGAATTGCATAGAAATGTGAAATCAAAAATGCCGTTTTCATTTGTCTTTTAATAATTACTTTGAGAAAAGTGTTGAAGTGTTCGACTAAATTCTCAACCAAGTTTCATAAACAACGAGGGTGTCGCTAAAAATTTCACCAATGAAATAAAATAGAATTTTTAAATTATCCATTTCAGTCACGTGCTTTCTGTGAAACATAGATTAGTTTTTGACGAACAACGGTAGGAAAGTTCACTATAATTTCAGCAGTTGTTCCAAAGGGATTATTAACAGCTACACGAGGACGATGTCTCCGACTCCACATTGCTATTAGAGATGAGTTCGGGCTCATTTTTTGAAGCCCGAGCCCGAGGACTTTTCATCCGAGCCCGCCCGAGCCCGAGCAATATTATTTAAGTCGGAGCCCGAGCCCGAAATTTCAGCTGAAGATAAAAAAAAAATTCAATTACTTCATTGATAGAATACAATAAAATTTTGCCGTTTGTGCAAAATAAAGACAAATATAGTTGCAAACTCCCAATGCACTTTCTAATTCTTTGTATCTATTCTTTATCAATAAATGTCGGATCTCATGACTAACTAAGGAATATAAACCGCCGTTCTAAAATAGCCAAAGAGCTTCGCGCAACTTCTAGGCGTCCGTGCCGCTATTTTTATTAGTTTATTTATTTATTTATCTTTTATAAGTACTTTTGTTTTCCTCACGAATCACTTTTTAAAATCTGTTTCAAGCAGTATGTTCAATAAAGGAGAAATTTTTCATGAGCCCGAGCCGCCGAGCCCGAACACAATTGTGAATTCTAGAGCCCGAGCCCATTTTGGGCCCGGGCTCGGGCTTTCGGGCTCGGCCTGAGCCCGTCTCATCTGTAATTGCTATGTGATTCTTGTTCCCAATTATGTCCTCTACCTCCCCTTAAATTTTGTCCCAAGAATCCTGGAACACCCTGTATATTGCAGGAGGTTACTGGAGATTATACAACCATTCCTCTGTATCGCATGATAATCACATGCACTTGTATTTCTTGTGCGGCCATTTTTCCTTCAGTCCATAAATTTTCTCAAAATTAAGCCCCTTCGGCCCTGACATCCTACATTAGATCGCATCTTTGCCTTACTCTATATTCTTCATTTCAAGAATTTTAGCACCAAAATCTTGTGTCCTACTGAGAATACATGCAAGAATAGCAGAACGTTATCATTTTTGCTCTGTACAAGGCAGAAAATCTCCATGAGAGAAGAGAATGGACGCGTCAAGCCATTTGAAGGCAAAAGTTAAATGCATCTTTATGAATGCATGAATAAATGTATGCATGCAATCAAAATACATGTAAGGTATGAAGTATTTTCATGTTTTCACGCACATTGTTTCAAAAGGTTCCATACAAAATAACTGTAATTTTTTTTTCTCATTTTGCTCAGTTATACCTCGTGTCCTATAATTAGAACATTCTTTAATTATTTTGGTTATTGGCTGAATGTTATAATATTTCATATTAAAGATACTTACATACAGTGCAGCACATATAAACATTGATTGATTTTTTTATCTGCTGTATTCAAAATTCAGGGCCAAAAGGGTTAAAAATTATTGCAGCTTGATAAACAGCTGAATTTGCTCACATTTAGCCTCAAACATATTTCACGTTCAGCAAATCTAAATTCAAGCTCTGTCACTAATTTCTGCCTTATTTGCAACTGTTTTTTATTTATTTATTTATTTATATTTATATTTATATATTTTATTTTATTTATTTATTTATTGCCCATTACAATAATAGCACAACAGCACTGTCTCTGACAAAGTCTGATAAATAAATGGCAGTAAACGAGACGGGCATGTTTATAATTGCAGTGTAAAAATACTCAAAATGAACATTTTAGTCTGAACATATCTGGTCTTGAACATTTTCATAGCCTGGATAGCTACTGTTTTTGTATAATATAAAACATAAATGAACACTTGCCTGAATAAAGTCCTCGTCTATTATTCGAATTACTATGTCGTTGAGCAAAGTTATTTGCATCAATAAATCACAAATAAGGCGTTTATACATATAATTTGCATAAAGCAATGTCTCTTTCTTAATTTCTATAACAGCATTTTTTTTTCTACTGCAACATCCAGATAATAGCATGTTTCAAATTTATAGCTAAATTTATCCCCAAATTCTGAATTTGAAATGAGACAAACATGAGTGATATATTATCACACCGGCCAGCGTCAAGGTTGCTGTTGAACTTTCACAATTTGGGTTATGTTTTAATAAGTTGATGACCCTTGAAGACAGGTTCGAATGTTTTTGTTTTCTTATAAATTCCGCACTGCCCATTGTGAGTTGATACCTATAACATTTTTTGTTCCGTGCTAGGGCTTGAAACCATCCAGGCTCTACCGATTTGCACCTATGAGTTAAGAAGAGATAAAATGAACTGAAAGTGTGTCACCCAAAAGAAAGCATTAAACGCCGCAAAAGGTGGCATGACGAACTTATTGCCAAGTCGGCCTTGAGTGCTACTAGTCAACGGCCTTCCGTGACTGAGGGCAATCGGGGTCAAGATTTTTAAGATGTAACAAACAACCGCTCATCAAGGGGGTTATTGATATGGTTCATAATGGAAATTATTGTTTTCGTCTTGAAGTACCTGGTGTTAGCAATGTAAAACAAATTAAAATAGCAATCAGTCCTTCTGTGATTGCATCTAATCATGGAAAGAAGAATAGGAGGTAATGGTGATTAAAAAGAGAAAAAAAAAATTGATATAAATTAAACCGCTGTTTATAGTATAAAGAGGACAATCACCTGCAAATCGGTCTGATCGGAACTTTGTATTATGAATATAAAAGTTGAGATTCTTATTACAAGGAATGCGGGGATATCGCCCGTTGAGGACACAGCTATGCATTCAAACATCCGTGATGAAAAACAGCATGGAAAGGGAATCGCTGATGTGTAATATTTCCAACGATGGTAAAGAACGGGTTACGGCCAATAATACACTAAAGTACAAATTTTCAACCGTTACCTTTAGAACCTGAAATACGTGACGGCATTTGTTGTACTTCGCAAAAGAGCAATGAGTGTATTCTTCTACGAACTTCTTTTATACAAACTTCACTAATGTGCATTAATTTTGTTTCATTTGAAATAGAGGAGCATCTCCGATAGGTACTTTAAACAACGAACGCTCATAGACCTTGTATTGAAAGACTACAGTAGTGGCCAAAATTTAGGACACCTTTGGAAATGTCTAGGCTTCCTAACTTTGTATTCTTATAGAAGATGCTACGTTTCACAAAATGCAAACTCATATATCATTTGAAAGATAATTTAATACCAATTTAAATACACAAAACTAAATTTAAATATTTGCATTAGAATAAAAGTTATAATTACTTTAATCTTTAAAAAAAAATACAGCAATGAAGTGGATTGCAATTTCCAACTTTTCAGGGCAATCGCTTTTATATTTCGGAGCTTAAAACTCTCGCTAGCTCAATGAAACATTGATGTGAAGCTGTAATAAAAAATTAAGGCTATCCTACAAACTGCTTATAACTTGCTGCAATCTTCAATATCTAATGTATCTCGATTATTATTGCCGTTTAACTGCTTTTGTATTGAAAATATTTAATTTTTTATTGAAATCAGTATTATCTTTAAAATTATGTAAGACAGTTTTCATTTTGTGAAACACAATATGTTATACGTATACGAACTTAGGAAACAAAAAAAAGTTTCCAAAAGTGTCCACAATTTTGGCCACCACTGTAGACGGTATCATTATAAATATATGTAAATTCACGCTACATACACCATTTTCAACTGGGTTCATGGCACAGCACATAGCAATAATGGCCATAAAGGTAACCCCTTTCTGGCCATTAGACCAGGGAGAGACAGACAAACTGAAATCATACAATTTTTGTTGAAAAAAAAAGGTTTCCGGCAGCTTTTTTTTTTTTTTTTTGGTCGACCTTTATCGACACTTCGAAATTTAATTTGTTGCAATTTCAACAGTCCAGCTGATATTGCCCGCCCATTGTCTCACTCTCTTGTCTTTATTTCCTTCCATTTCCAGTGTTGGACGCGACTTCGAAGATCCCGCCTGGAATGCTGCAGGGAACGTTCTCAGATTTCGGATCTTACGACGAGTGCCTCAACGTGAGAGTGTTCCAGAAAGATGGACAGCTGGACTTCCAGGGCAGCTCGTGCGCTGTCGAGATGAAGCCTCCCATGCCCCCTCCTGAGAAGAAGGTGTCCTTGGCTAAAGTGAGGACGCCCGACGGAGAGAACACGGTGAGTACGTTTTTATCAGCGTTCGCGTTATCGCGAAAATGAAGTCGGCTTTGAACAGAAATGTCGGGTAGTGTTGTTATACTCGGGGCAAACCTAACCTGATTGTGGAGTGGAAGCCTAGAGGGGCATTTCACTCCTCTCTGCGTGTAACGCTCCGACACTCGTTTCTCCTTCCAATTATCTGGCTGTCAACATCACAAAGCAACTTAATCTCAAGGCAAATCCGCACTACTCAATTCCCGCCAACATAAAAGAGGTGACGCCATTGGTCAAGCGTCTGGGAAGGCGTTACATCTGATTTCTGACTTAATTTCTTAATCCTTCTAATTATTGCATTCAAGTAACACAAATATGCAATTATTTTACAGTAAACACTTTATTTTAGCACTTAATAGATGAAAAATGTATTAGTTCTGTAATAACCTGGGCAAACGGAAAGAACTACTTGAGAGCGGCGGACTCGCACGGTCTATAGCTTTACCTCCACTATCAGGTTAGCTTTGCCCCGAGTATAGATGTTCTTTGTCAATAGTCGTTAAATTCACTCGAATATGTCCATGGATACAAGAAGTAACTAGACTTAGATTAGAACTAGATTATTTTCTTACGTATTGTATTGTATCAGCTGCAATTGTAATGAAAAGTGTTACTAATTTAGAGGATCTGTCGCTAAATTTAGCGGCAGATCCCCTAAATTAGCAACACTGAACTGTAAAGATGTGTCAAGTGAATTAACTTCATCCCGCTTTTATCCGAACCATGCTCGCGCAGGCAATACCTACCAACCCAGATTATCGTAAATGGAGATCGGAGAGCAGAAAATTTTTCACTGAAGTCGCAATCTTTCCAGAAAATCTTCCTACGTGCCTTCTATCAATTAATGATAGCTTTTTACACATACAGATGGCAGCACTATGCAGTATTTGAGATGAAGTCAAGGTTCAGGGGGCAGTTGTGAAAGTTAATTTCAACTACAAATCCCTTAAACTAGCGACACTGGTGGCAGATTCAGAAAAATTCCAAGGGCGTTAAATGTGACGAAATATTTTATCAAACATGTGTCATTCTTTCTTTTTCCTGTTCATTTTTAATCTTGAGCCCATGTTTAACCTGTTCATTCTTATCATTAAACAGACGCAATGGAAAAGACTCTTTCTCTTTGACCAGTATTGCCCCGACTAGGGGATGCTTTGACAACAATTTTATCCCTGAACAAGTTCTGTGGATTCCTGAACAAGTTCTGCGCAGTGGAGGAAATGCCCATACTGGGAAGCAATACTGGTCGCGATCAAAGAGCGAACGTTTTCTCCGCTGAATGCGAGCGAACAGGTTAAACATGAGTTCATTAGTAGATTAAACTCGCTCACAACTCAATAAATTTTTAAATAAGTGTGATCAGGGTGATCGCTTCGACTTCCCACGCCCAAATCTCTTGGACTCGCCTCTGTTAAACAGTCTTCATCACTGGCGGCTCGTGACTTTGGCAGAATATTGGGTAGCACAAACACACATACACACAAAATAAATAAATAATAAAATGCATGTTTAAGTAGAGGAAGTAACGGATATCAGTAATTAAAAAAAATATTTACAATACCCCACAGTGGCGGATTTTTGCAAGTTTGTCGGTGGGGGCGGTTAGTTAGAAGATTAACACATACATCCATTTTATGGAAGTAAAACAGGATCTTTTACATTAATTTCTTTTTTCTCGGGGGGGGGGCGACTGCACCCCCTTTAATCCGCCCTTGATCCCTAATACTCTCCAATAGTAAAATACAAAAGTAATGCAGTTTGAAGTTATTTTTGCAGATTTACAAGGATGGGAAAGTAAGAGATAATTGTAATAATAAAATCATAACGCATTTTTTACTCTATTTCATAATTTTATTTATTTATTTATTTTACAAGCCTTTCCCTTTAGTCTCAAATTTCATAAAACTCATGAGTCGCAAAGAGAGATAAAAGTGTTCTTAACTCGAACAATAGAATTTCCTGAAGTAAGTAACTACAGAAATACAGTTCGACAATTTGTGGAAAGAAAGAACTGCTAATAAATCAAGCAGTTGATTTTACTGAATTTTAATCGCATTTCCTTTATCGCCTACGCATTTCCTTTTAAAATAAATTAATTGTAACATTACTGATATCGAATTGTAGATACATGCTAACATCTCACCGCTTTTACTTTTAAAGTTTAATTTCCCCCCCTATTTACTCTTTTTTTTCTATTTCTTAGTTGGCAACATTATTTCGAGAAGTTCACCACTCATTGCAATACAAATTTCTAAAATTTGTCCTTTGTGTTCCATCTACCTGCTCGATTGAAGATATTCGCCATATAGCAGGACGAAGTAATTATGCATGATTTTTTTTCTTTTAAATGAAACAAGAATGTATGAGTTGCAGTGAAACTATTTATCGTACATACTCGTGCACGCAGATTTTTAAAAATGCAGAAAGAAATTTTAAGGTAGGAAAAAAAAAGGGGGATAAAGGAAAATATATATGCTTGTTAGTGGCACAAAAAAAAAAGATCCGTACTACCAGATTTTCTTTAGTAAAAATCACTAAATTCAGTTGAAAAAGTCGTTGAGTTTCCCTCAAAAGTTGCGAAAATGTTATATTATGAATAAAAAGTCGCTAAAATTTCCCCAAAAGTACTAATTTTTTTTAGCATGTAATCTTTTGCATTAGCTCCAAATGCAATGAAAAGTCGATAAATTTAACAAAATGTCATTGATTCTTTTTTAGTAACACTGCATTGCATTAGCACTAAATGCAATGAAAAGTACCTAAATTTAGTGGCAAATCCCAAAATGCGCCTAAAAATCGCTAAATTTACCGACATTTCATCTAAATTGGCAAACACTGGATCCGAGACATTTCTACGAAAAATGTATGAACCACTTGGTATGGAATATTGTTGTGTGGCCTCCCTCGATGTACGTCAAATTTTGAATCACTGGGAGAAAATTAGCTCTATTTATAACACAAAAATTTTATGAATCGATGGTCTTTAGGCCGTAGGATTAATTCTTACCAAGGACATAGACTAAGGCGGGCCGCGTGTTTTTGAAGTCCCAGCCCCCTCTGAAATTTGGATTTTTATTGATTGGATGTCAATAATCAAGTTTTTTGTGAGAATTTTTAAACCTTTCGAGCTTTAGGCCCTCAACGAATATTTTTTCTGGCTACGTGCCTGACTCTTACGCGACCAGTACTTAATCAATTGATCAATATTCCGGTCCTTCAATAAGGATAAAACATTTTCGCATTATTCATAGTATGTTTGGGTTTACTTTTATCATCATATGCATTTTAGAACAACCAATTATGATAGAAGTGAATGAAAATCACGAACAATTAATTGTTGAAATCTAAATTCTAGCAATGAGACTGAAATACGACGATAAAAACGATATCCGTTTTCAAATTTTGGAATTTAAGCTTATCAGTGATTATTTAAGTATTTAGCAACATTTTAAGATTTTTTTTTCAGTCTTTAGAGAAAAGCCATATAGTTTGGGAATGAATTTTCTTCATATATTTTATAGTTTTATAATAATCTTTCAAAATGCATTACAACTAGAATATTATTTTTGTTTTAAAACGCACAGTTAAAAACATTACTGAGTTAAAAACAAACGATTCTTGTTACGGTTGAAGTTCAACTTCTGTTTCAAAAAATGTTTAGTGCCGCGTCAGATATGCTGTACAACTTACATACCATTAACATAGTATCGCCTGAAATTTCACATAATATTTCTGTGTTCGTTTTACGCACGTGTATGTACACCAGTGTTTTATGCACTTGGTTTTTATAGCTTCTATTTTTGGTGCTTTAATATTTGCGTTTATCTAGTTTACACACGTTTATACAAAAGGTGGTAACGGGCTCTAATTCTTTATCTATTAGAGATAAAAGGGCAAGATAAACCCATAAAAGGTTCAAAATAAGGTAGAAAAAGAGATTATGCCATGAAAATAGTCTCTCTTTAATTTTCAAATAGTTATACTTTTTAAATTTGTATACGATATCCGTACAAAAAAATTCCCAATTATTAAAATGCTCCCCCATACAGTGATGAGATGACGTATAAAATTTGAGAATTAAATTCTAAAAAGAGTCAGAGATAAGATAAATATATGCTGAATTAACCACTTTTCAATAGCTCCCGAAGGCAGGGGCGTAGCCAAGGGGGGGTTAGGGGGGTCATAGCCCCCACATGAGGATTTTTTTTCCATACAAAATGTATATTCTTCATTACATTATCACACACACGTATACATATATATGAGTTATAGTATGATAGTAGTCGTAACCCCCCCCCATGAAAAATTTCTGGCTACGCCCCTGCCCGAAGGGGAAAAAAATCACGGAGCATGATCGTATTTCAGAGGTCAAACAAAAAATACGAAAGAAAATCTTTTTTTGTCCACTCTAGCATTAAATGTTTACATTCAAAATCAGGTATAGCCCCCGATCGTTTGTGTTTAAATATATCTCGGAGACCTTTGATGATGAAAGGCTGAAATTTTGTGCATCAAATACCTTATTAGTGTATGGGGAACATTTTACTTACTGGAAATTTTTTTGCACGGGAATCGTATACAACTTTCAAAAGTGGTTTTTCTTTAATTAACAAGGGAATTTTCTCCCTTGACATAGCCTTTTCCTTTACCTTATTTTTGAATCTTTTTTTCAATTTACATTGCCCAATATAATAGATAAAGCCCGTTACCATCTTTTGGGGACAACCTGTACACGCCAGTGTTTTATACATTTGACTTTTATGACCTTTATTCTGGTACTTTTATGTATACTTTTATTTAAATTGCATCATTCAATAGTTATGAACGAAACAGCTTCTGTAATAAGAATTCCGAAGTGCTACATGAAAGAAGAAGGAACAGTACTAGAACCTGTGCACATAGCTGTCATGTAAGTTGAACCTTATGCTTTTCGTGAGTTTACTTTCATGTTTTTTTAACATTCTGAGGAGAAACTTAAAATTATTTTCCCAGACCTATTGTTTTATCGACATTACATCTACATTTTTTTCTAATTAAAATAAATTTATCGTAAATTGTTTTATAACTTTAAAATAGTACACGGGGGAAAATGTTTGTTGAATTCAACAAAAAAATTTTTGGTGCTGTTTCAACTGAATAATTTTGTTGGTTTTAGCAAAATTTTTGTTAAATTAACAAAATATTTTGTTGAATTAACAAAACTTTTGTTGATTCAACAAAAATATTTCATTGAAATACATCCGACCAAAATTTTGTTGAATCAACAAATCATTCTTTGTATACTTAGATTAAATTGAATTTAAAATAAAAAAATATAAAAAATATCTATAAATAATTTTTTTAAATGTTTGAATAAATATGAACTAATTTTTTATGTGTAAAATAAAATAGAAATGATTTTGCACAGTGGAAGATCCGAGCCCGTAATGAGCAATGTTTAAGTCCAGCGCTTAATAATCAAGCAACGGCAGGCTTAAGTCAGAGATTGTGTAACTTAGAGTTTTGATTTGTTTGTTTGTGGTATTGAGGATAATTATCTACACTAAGGATATAGGCCAAGGGGGTGGTGTGTCCTCCGTGGGGGTCTTTCTAAAGGGTCCTAACCAGTATTTACTTGAAATTTCGGAGAAAACCCCAGAAAACACCAAACGACTTGGTCGAAGGACGCGACCTGGGTTTGAACCTGGCACCTTCCGTCTTCCAGTTTAGAGCGCTATGCGCTCAGCCACTGGTGGGGCTGAAGTGGTTCGAAAATAAATGTTCATTTTCCTCGGCTATATTTGAGTACTAGCTGAAGTACCCGTTCTTGACGGGTTAGTGAATGCAAATTTCCAAAAAGCAAGAACTTTCGTCAGCATTGTAGGAGTACACAGAATGGATGGAGTATGTTGCCAAAGTAAAGAAAGCGAAGTTATAATTTTTATGTATTGTTAAAATATTACAGGTTAAGAGAGTCACTAAGTAATATCATTTCATTCGCTTTAGTAGTAATTATGTGATGCGCGAACGAATATTTACGAATATAGATATAATTTTCGCAAAATCTCAAAATCTAATCAACATCTTTGAAAAATTGGAAGCCTAGAATTTAAGTTGAGTGACAACCTATCATGTCACCCAATATCGTTTCATTCCCTGCAGTCGTTATTTCGTGATGCTTGAACAAAATTTCAGCATTTTAAAACGATTTTCGCAAAATCTCCAAATGTAATCAAAATATTTTAACAATTCAACGCCTATAAATTAAGATTAGCAACTACCTATCATATCACTAAATTTCGTATCATTCGTATTAGTTGTTATTACGTGATGTTTGAAGAAATATAAACGTATTTTGAGAGAATTTTCACAAAATCTCAAAATCTAATGAAAATGTTTAAAAGTTTGGATACCTATAGTTTATGTTGAGCAACCATCTATCATATGACCAAATTTCATATCATTCGCTTTAGTCGTTATTACGTAATGCGGGAACAAAGATTCACTCAGTTTTAAACGATTTTCGCAAAATCTCGAAATCGGATCGATTTTTTAAAATTAGATGCTTATAGTTTAAGGTGAGTGACCACCTATCATTTCACCAAATATCATTTTTTCACCTTTGCAGTTATTATGTGATGTGCGAACACAAATTTACGCAGATTGAAACGATCTTCGCAAAATCTGAAAATCTAATGAAAATTTTTAAAAATTCGACGCCTATGTTTTAAGTTGAGTGACCACCTATCATGACACCCAATTTCATATCATTCGCTTCAGTCGTTTTTACGTGATGCTCGAACACAAATTTACGCAGTTTGACAGGATTTTCGCAAAATCTCAAAATCCAATCAAGATTTTTAAAAATTGGACGCCTATGTTTTAAGTTGAGTGACCACCTATCATGACACCCAATTTCGTATCATTCGCTTCAGTCGTTTTTACGTGATGCTCGAACACAAATTTACGCAGTTTGAAACGATTTTCGCAAAATCTGAAAATCTAATCAAGATTTTTTTTTAATTTGACGCCTATGTTTTAAGTTGAGTGACCACCTATCATGACACCCAATTTCATATCATTCGCTTCAGCCGTTTTTACGTGATGCTTAAACAGAAAAAGCGTCACGGACAGAACGACAGAACGACAGAACGACAGAATGACAGACAGACAAACTTTTTTTGAGGGTCGCATCGGATTCCCGGGTGCTTGAAAGGGATAGAAATCGCAAAATTTTTGAATTCCAAGAAATGTACAGACAAAAGTCTAATTTTATTTATATAGATTGCATTTTAGTATTTTACATGAAGCATATTCACATAGTAGACTACCACTATGCCAATGATCAATGAAATGCGTTTCCCTAAACCCGTGCCTCCTCCTTGTGAATGCTTATTCCTTTCATAAAATTGCTTTAAAATACCGAATTCAGTAGGTTTCAACGCGTATATTGTTTTGAGATGTAAAAGCTTATTAAAAATTAACTTCTGTCCATCAAATCTGATAGAAATTCTCAGTTCAGATTTTGATCGGGTTTGCACCGATTTTTCGGGATTGCTACTGACGGATTTTACGCTAAAAATTTATTTAGATATGATGACTGGAGAACTTTATTTTAACAAGAAAGTTATACCTAAGATGCATATTGCTGTTGCATTTGGAACATTTATTTTCTGACTTTCGTGCTCGGTTTCAAGAATCAGCTTATAAATCCTCGTCGCGTAAAGTTGACAACAAGAAATTTTAAAAAATCAAGGGACTAGTGGGAATCGGACCCACGACATCACGCTTAAGCGATTGGCGTAGAGTAGGAATGGCCCTTAATCTCCAACACAGCGGTTCCCCCAAAGATACCTCTAATCTATTACTGTTTGATTATCAATTATATAAAAACGTAAACAACCGGTTCAGAGGCGGAAACAGGCACGTTCATTAGTTGTTGGAGGTACCAGTCAGATGTGCGCTTGTCAATTATTCAGACGCAAAGTTCACGATTTGTTTTATCAAATCAATGAAGTAAGAATTCTAAACAGTATCCATATACAATCACATAGAAATGAGCAAGACAAAACGCGCGCATTCACTCTGCTCACTTTCCCCCCCTCCTCGACCGGATCGTTTAAGGGGGTATTCTGGTTTAGAAGCCCTAATTTTAGGTGTTTTTTCGGACGCGATAAAAAAAAAATATTTTTAGTATCCATATTTTTATAAGTTTTTTATTGATATGTAAATAATACAAAACATTAATGATGTAAGAAAAAAAAATCAAATTAAAAAAAAACTGCAGGCCGGCGAAGTGGGGTCTGATGAAAAAATTATTTGTCCTGGTGTGCAGGATATAAATCCTTCCAGTGACCTGAAATGGAAAACCATGAATAATCCGTAAAGAGGAACAATATAGTTATCGCACTACGAGACGTTTTTGAAAAAAAAAAAATTTTTTTCAGAAAATGGCGGCAGTTTGAAAAATACGTTTTGTTTTTTCCCTGTTTTTTTTTTTTGTCGTTCGGAATTTTTTTTAAATATAATTTTTTTTTTAAACTCTTGGTAGTGCGATACTATAATGTATAAAGAAGCTCTGTATAAAATTCCAAGTGAATCAGTTGAGTAAAACTTGAGATATCATGCACACCGTTTCTTGAAAAGTAGTTTCGAGAAAAACGCGTTTAAAGTTTGAGGACTAGTCGCGCGCAGTCGGAGTCGTTTAACGACGTGTTATACTTACTTTTTATGAATCAGCTATCCCTGCTCCGTACAAAGTAACTTCTTCAAATGTCATGTTTAGTGAAGCCCTTTCAGATGATCTAGCAGTTCTAGTTTCCTTGGAAGCCTCAGAAGCTCGTACCTCGGACCTGCTAAAGGTGGATTCATACCTGCCGCGCTGCACCGCAACCGTACTGTTTCGCCGTTTTGGACCGTTGGCTGTCCGCGCGGCGAGCTTGCGGTGCCGCAAGTAAATACACCAATGCTCTTCTGTAATTGGCTGTAGCTGTAAAAGCTCTTCTGTAATTGGCTGTAGCTTTGTGGTCGCTGCGGAATATCTGTTCTCGCCAGATATTGCACAAACCCTCGGCGCTTGCCGCGCGGGGGCCGTGTTGCTCCAACGTGACGTCATTGCGGCGTCTTAGCGGTGCGGTACGGCCAGTATGAATCCGGCTTAATTCGGGCTTGATCACGTTTGTTGACGAACGCATGAGATTCTGGCCCTATTGTTATTCCCATTTCTGACAAAATCTTTGAAACTGGTAAAAATCCTTCATTAAATATACATACCGCAATGAAATTAGCAATTTCGATTGCATGGGTACCAGCATGAATATGCTTGGGTGCGAAAGTCCAGATGAGCGAATTTAGAGACTCGTTATTTTTCTGAGTTTCTGAGCCCAAGCACCTTTCCAGCAAGCTTTCTGAAGACAAATCTTCGTATATTGGTTTTATTACTTTTTGAACTGCTTCACTCAAAGGAGGATTATTATGCACAAGTTGAGCTGTAATTCCGAAAATAATTTAAATTTCAAAAAATCCTCTTAGGGACATATTCTTAAAGGGTTACACTATGAAAATATGAAAAAAAAATCGATTTTTTCGAATTTCTAAACCAGAATACCCCCTTAAATTCATCTTTAGTGGCAGCTTGCCAATTTTCTATGCTAATGCAGTCAAACCGTTTATGGATAAAAACACGTTGATTTTTTCTGCCACATCCTTACGTTTTTCATTTTTTTTTTTTTTTTTTTTTTTTTTTTTTTTTTTTTTGCAGCACATCACTTGGTATCCTGCTGATTCTAGGCATCGTTGGATCTGTGTATGAATACTGGAAAATAAGCTCTGGTCGAAAATTGTCAAGTAAGTCCAGGTCGACTTGTATATTAAAACTTTCCTCCTTTTTAATGTCAAAAATGCGTATTCCAGTACGCAGCATCATTGAAGTTTGAAAAGAAAAAGAGAAAATCTTCTTCTAAATCTTTAAAATATAGGATATTGAGCAGAACCGTGAAAAGTAACGATAACCTGTGAGAATTAGTTTTTATCAATTTGCCGTTACAACATGCTTGTCAAAGACAGGCGACGTTCTTTTTTACGAACCAGCGGGCATTGGCGTCAACTGGAGTGTATCATTGGGGGACAGCATGTAGCACTGACGGGGTCGCACACAGGATTTTCCTTTGGAAGGGGTTCAGTACATCCAAACTGTGACGCCACTTGAAAAAAAATGCGGGGGTAAAAATATTGTGAGTACCGTTTACAATGAACCCTGCAGCACTTCCATATAGTTTGGTTTTGAATTATCTATTTATTTATGTCTTGACTAATAAAATTGAGAATTTTATGAAGGCTTATGATGCATCAAGATGTAAAAATGACACGAGGATTTATATAGGGTGATCAATTTAAAAGAGTACACGTTGATTTTTCTTGTTACTCTTAATTCCCGCAGAAGTGGCAACTATTCTAACCCTAAATAGTTCCACATCCATCTTTCTCCCCCTTGGCTACGCCACTGATAGAAATTATGACCTTATTACTCAATTTTTATAGATTATTTACTCACCGTGTAACTCTATCAAAAACAAAAGAAGTATCAATTGCAACAAGAATTGCATGCTTAGAGAAACTAGGTGATCATTATTATTCTCTCAATGATAGTCATAATTCTCCAATTTTGTAATTTTATTGGATTTATGACTACCCTCTTATATTATAAACAAATAATACAACGGAAGCAATACTTCTACTAGGAGCTCTTAAAAAGTCAATGTTTCCCCTTAATTAATTAAAACCTATACAGTTAAAATTTGCACAAAGGGGGTCTTAATTAACTCTACCTGACCCTATATCTCAATAGTAACGAAATGTTCATATTTTATCCCGCATCAGAGGGCGCTATGTTCGCGAGTAGAGTATTTCGGAATGCCACCTTCGGCACAGGTTATTGTTTTAAACGAAACCTGAAGTCCTTTATAGAGCTCTTTAACTAAATATTCTGGGCTAAGTAAGAAATTTATCAATAGGAAAATAAAGACTGTTAAGGGCTATAGAACTGTTAAAAAACAGTCGGTTGAAATTCTGATTTAATCGTTTTTTGGACTCGTATATGTCTCCTGTGTAATAAATTCAGGTTAACCCTTCGACGCGCGGTCATTGCGCCGTGAAACTAGCTTATTTCAGCGCTTTCACAGCTCGTTGCAAAAAAAATATGGTTAAATGGTCCCAACGCTGAAAGAGTACAGCCGTTGTCATCGATCCGTTTAACTACCAACAAGATAACGGTCAGTCGACCGCCATGCGTTCAGCGTTGGGCACTGGGGGACTGGTTTCAGCGATGGGCAGTCTATCCAGTTGGTCTTCTACATTGATGTGCAAATGTGGTCCCTCAGTGCTGTAGTCACTATAAACTCCGTTCCCGTAAGATCACCGAAAGTGGAGCAGCATCCGGCTTGACCAGTGGTTTGGAGGATGAACTCCTCTCTCTGCTGGACTGCTGTGGGACCATGTACTGGGACCTGGTGCACGTAAAATCCGCCGTGGCTCCAATGTCCTCCGCGTTCAAACGATACCTCTGGGGATGCTAATTTCAGGCAGTGGTTGGTCCCTCATCTGGTTCAAAATTAGGGACCAACGGGCTGAAGTCCCACCCCTCGGGGGCAATGGCACCTATTTCCATGGGCAGTGCAATCGTCTGTCCATGGACACGAGAACAATATTGCTTATGTGCTTCAGAAGTTAAGAATCTATATGGTAATATTTTTCTTTTTTTATAGGCACTGCGGAGAAAGCCTTGGTGGCGTTTTCCCTGAGTTCCAATTTCAAGCGTTTTGTAGCAGCTTCAGGGGGATCTGCAGATCTGAAATGCATACACGGTATAAGAGCTTTCGCTATATGCTACGTTATACTGGGCCATTCTTACGTTTACGTGGACTTCGATGTTCTCAGTAAGTATAGGCGATCGGCTTAATAATTTCACCCTTTTCCTTCCTTACAATATTCAGATGAGGCAAAGCCGACTAATAAGAACCGGATCGTTAAACGTTACACGCTACTAGTAAAAGTATTTTATAATGAGCGACTACAGTGAACGAAGTTGCTGTTCATCCCCATTTGTTTGGTTTTGGAATAAAAAGGAGGTAGAGTTCGAAAGGAGACAACTGAATAAAGAGCCATGCCATTACAGTAGGGTCTCGTTTATCCGCCCATCGTATCCGTCCTCGTGTATCCGACAGTTCGTGTTTTTCGACGTCGGGTGAAGCGACGGGATGTTGTGCATTTTCGACTTCGCCCTCTTGTGACTGGCACCATCGACGTCCATATGAAGGTTTGTAGAGGAATGGGGAAATCATGGTCCTGCCGAAGATACTATAATTTAGTGTTGAACCAGTTACTAATCGTTTATGACAGTTTACCCTTCAGATAAAGATTTAAATGACTTTTGAAGTTCTTTCACGGGCTGGCGTAAAATTATATTAATTGTAATAATTTTTTCTAAATATCTCCAAATTTTTGATAGGTTTGAAGATCATACATCGTCCAATTTGACGCAAAAGCATTGTTGTGTTGAGAAGTGTTTTGTAATCGGCGATTTTGGCATGATTTATCGTTCTTTCTTTCTTTCGTTATTTCTTTCTTTATTTTTTATAGAGGATCCAATCAACATACAGTACTGGTTTGGAACTTTGGCATTCGAGTTGATACACAACGGGTGGCTTGGTGTTGAAGTGTTCTTCCTACTCAGGTGAGGCCTTTTTCTAAGACCTACTGTTTATAAACATTGCAGTTTATAAAATTGTTGTTTTACAAGGACATGCACGAAAAATCCCAGACTTTTGTGGCTTTTTTTTTTTTCAATTAAAATTACTTCACTAAAATACTTTTTCTGGTTTCAGTGGAATGTTGGTGACGTACTCCGGTCTAAAGACAATGGTCAAAACTCGTGGAAAGTTAAACATCCCATTTTTAATCATACGGAGGTACCTTAGGTTAGTATGACTTGTTTACTTACGCAGCTGTCTTGCAAAATCTTCGAATTTTCGTTTTTGTGGGGGTTTTACTCCCTAGATTCTTGTTATTTTAAACTGCTATGTCTAAAAGTATACAAGTATCAAGGATTAATCAAGCAAGCTATCCATATGTTTAGCTACATCTAAACTTTTCTTCTAAACTAATCAATTAGAAGAAAATGAGTATGCTAATAACCTAATTATAAACTACGGCTGGAGCGTTTGAATTAAAAATATTTTTCATATTTCATGCATGGGGTAGGTGCACCAGATAATTCATTAGAATAAGTTTTTATTTCAGATCTTTCCTCAAATGGTGCTGCGTAGTACTAATTTAGACATTCATCTTCAATTTTTATGCAATTTCTTCCTTTCTTTTCTTTTTTTTACCTCCAAGGGGCTTTAAGTATTACAAATTGAGATTTTAAACTCAGTGCTAAAAACATCCTGATTCTCAGTAGCTTAGCTTAATCGGTGTTTCTTTTGACACAGGCTAACTCCTTCCATACTTCTGCTCATCGGGCTGGTGTTCTTTCTGCCCTTACTCAGTTCGGGACCTTTTTGGTACGAGCACGTAGACCAACCTGTTCAGTCTTGCAGGCAGTACTGGTGGACGACCATACTGTACTTCTCCAACTGGTGGGGCATCGACAAAGGAGTAAGTATTCGTAAAGCACGATCATCTGTGCACATATTTTACTAACCCCTTAAAGGCCAAGGGACATACGTGTCTCATGATTTCAAAAAGTCATTTCATGGATTATCAAAAATGAATAATTTATAAATTATACAAGGATGGTTTTAATTAAACTCCCCTATAAATAGTGCTCTATTGCTAAAACGGGTGAAACGGATTGTAACCAAAATTGGTATATTGACTATACATGATATGCGCTCAAGGGATTTCGAAAAAAAATTAGTTCAAAAAATGTCCACTAGGTGGTGTTATGCACGAATAATGGCAAATTTAATGATGGAAATGGCTAATTCGAAATATACAAACAATTTAAACATTTATTCAATGGTTTTTGGGCATTTATTTACTAACTTGTGGAATATCTGAGCTGATTTCACTATGCAGAGTGCCATCTAATGGACATTTTTTTAAGTAAAAGTTCTCAAAAATTCCCTTGGGCGCATCTCGTGTACAGTCCATATTCCAAATTTGGTAGCAATCTGCTCACCGGTTACAGCTGCAAAATGCTGTTTATAGGGGACGTTTATTTATAACCACCTTTATATTTTTCCGTGTTATTCCACCGACCAATGACCGAGTGGATAAGATGCAGAAAATTGGTAGATGACTGAAGTGTGAATGTCCATGGTTCTGGCCGACTACACGGCTGTTGATCTAACGGTTTGATGCTGGTAAATATTTTCCAGATCTAACGTAAATACGTGTTAGATGTGATAGATACGTGTTGGTTGGCAACCACTGAAGCTAGGAACTTGAGAGGCAAATACACGCTATTTCGCATGACTTTCCAATTGACGTATACTTGGCACTTTCATTTTACGAGCCTACTCTCTCACTAACAAGAATCTTGTCAATTTTTCTCTCCTTCTGTCAGTTTGGCAGAATTTTATAAAAGTTTTCACTAGAACCTAATCAATTGAATTTGGTCCCTTCCAGTTTGTTAAATTTGCTTATAATTATTCATGTATGTATTCATATATAGATTACATTTATACAAACATACAAATACTACATCTGTCTTCGTTAATCTTTTACACAATTACAAAAATATTTTCAGTGCATACAGACCACGTGGTATCTTGCAGCGGATTTCCAACTTCATATTTTATCACTTTTTGTCCTAATATTGCTTTTCAGGTCAGTATATTTTTTTAATTAAATTAATAAAAAAGTTTCTAAATTTATAAGTACTATAATTATGCATCCCTCAAGAAGTTACGTATTGTTTCAGAAACTGCTTATTTTTCGGGTTCATAAACTTAAAAGTCTAGTGTATGTATAAGGAAAGTTTCCAGTAATCAGTCCAACTGGCAGGTTTAAAGAGAAACTTTATGGTTTCTAAAAATTCGACATTCAATCTGCTGTGCGCAGTTCACAAGAATCAACAAGTAATAACTAGATTTATTGAACTGCCAATCAGAGAGGCTTCCACTAATAGCGTATTTTTCACATAGCGAAATCCTTCCACAGTCTAAAATATCAGTGGGACTTCTCAAACTCTTAACTGCTCCACAGAATACCAAAATACATAATTTACAAATGCTGTCAAAATTAGCTTCAAAAAGCTTGTGAAATAGCAGAGAGCAACACACGGCTCTCAAACCAGTAGAACTTCACAAGAGATCATTTAAAACTGACTAAGTGTGGAGCAACATGCTCTTATTTATCTTTCCGCACATGTTTCGCGAACATTCGACGTCTTTTTTTATACAGTAAAACTCGAGTACTCGATAAGTACTCGAACAGTAGTACTCGATACAACGGATATCTCATTACAAGTTGTACTGTGAACTGCTACAATCAATAAACCTGGAGGAATTACGAAACATTCAGGAAAAATGCTCAACATGCAGAATTTTGAAGTGCCCTAAACAGCATTTTTTTTTTTTTTCGAATGTTTAACATCACTGATTTTTTTTTATGCTGTTCAAAAGTCCAGAGACGATCGCTCTTCAGGTGTAACACCCTTAACTGCTTGTTCTGTTTTTAAAAATTCTTTTTCTGAATTGGGGGCTTCCAAAGGCAGTTCAGCTGCCACCCCTGATAATGATTTCCTTGGAAGAACTGCTTAAGTTTTCTTTAAATTGCGTTTGTATTTTATGAACTTTCAAATGACTATATTTCTTTAGATATGCCAAAGCAACTATTGGAGTCTTAATCATAGCTGTGTTGTTTTCCTGCGTTGCTACTGGCGCACAAACCTGGTTTTGGGACTTGAGTGCATCGATATTTTTGTCAACTGGCGATGATGAGTAAGTAATGGAAATTTCAATTTTTAAAGCACCAGTTGACGTCACTTTAAACATTATATTACGCTATGCTTTTAAGAAGTTAAACAACTTTCAAATTAATTTTTTGTGTTTCCCTCTTATCCCTATTTTTAATCAATGATCATTAAAAGACTGTTTTGGTCATGTTATAAGAAGATTTATTTATAGTATACTAGCTAAAGTACCCGTTCTTCGCACGGCAATGAATGGACTATTTGATATTAATATTTGTTGTGATTACTATTTATTGTAATAAACAGATATAGCAAAATGGATATCGCGTTATATTGTGTTCAATAATCATGCATTCTGAATTTCAAGGCAATCGTTTTTACGGTGCAGAAGGCGATGCGGCGTAGCGCAATCTAGTGGCGAGTTTTAGCAAAACGGATACGTCGAAAATATTCTTCGCATTCAGATATCGATGAATACGAAATTTCAGGACGATCGGCTGGACAGCCCTGTGAAGTTCATGTGTTGACGCGACATCTAGTGTCAAAGTTATAGGAAAATGGATCGTGCCAAACTCTTCCTCGTGTTCAAATATCTATGTAAACCTATTTTCATAGCGATCATTCGCACAGTCAAGAAGTGATACACTGCAGGGCCATGTAGTGGTTAATTAAAGTAATGATTTGCTACAGCGCCGTCATGTGGCGAGTTATAGCAAAATGGATAACGCCAAAATATTCTCATTGTTCAAATAGCTATGTATACTGATTTTCATAGCGACCGTTTGAATGGTCAGTAATTTGGCCTGCTGCAGCGTCATCTAGTGGCGAGTTAAAATAATAATGCATTGCAGTGCCATCTAGTGGTGAGTAACATCAAAAGGAACACAGTTAGAATATATTCTTCGTGCTCAAATGTGTAAGTATAAGAAATTTTATGCCGATCAGTCGAACGGAATAGAAGTTGATGCGTTGCAGCGCCATTTAGCGGCAAGTTACAGCAAAATGGGTACTGAAAATTGTCCGTGTTCTAATATCAGCGTGTACCAAATTTCATCGAAATCGGTTGGACGATATTCGCATAGTAAACGGCTAAACGGAATAGAACTCGACGTTCTGCTGCGCCACCTAGTGGCAAGTTAGAGGCAAACGGATAGCATAAAAAGCTTCTCAATGATAAAAGACTTAGGTGAACCAAATTTCATGGTGCAATGGTGCTCAACGGTGCTGGAGTTTTTCAACCTCATACACACATACCAACATTCATTTTTATCTATAACCAGTGTCATTATATATCCCAGTCTCAAATAAAATCCAGTTTCAAATCTAAGCCTCGCCAAAGTGCCAACATACGCCATTTTGCAAGCGTTTTTTCAGGAAATCATTCGAAGCATTGACTTAGCAGCAATTAATATGGGAAATGGTTCGAACGCCAAAAAGTAAAGCACGCATTTATTTGAAAAGTGGAATCCCTTAATACAGCCGAATTTTTAAAAATTATCAACTATAACGTGTTTTATTCATCGTTACTCCGATGTACTAAATGAGAAGATTTCAATTTTCTGAAATTTGGCGGAATTCCCCCAACTTAAATCAATGTACACCATTGGCGAGAATTCTGAAGATAGATCGCTTGAAATCCCTTAATAACTGCATTATTTCTTCACGGATCATTAAAATTTAATTCTGTATTGTAATAAAACCTTTGCACTTGTTTTCAAAAATCTATTTCCTTAAGCTTTCAATAAATTGCGCCAAGCCTAAAACTGTGCAAACCGCTAGAACTCACTTTCTAAAAATCGGCATTTGAGCCATTTTATTTTTTCGCCAAACTGAAAACTTTTACGTATATGCCTCGGAAATCTTCAATTCTTATTGTTTTGCGTATAAAACATTTCATTCCTGCTCCGATTTCCCATGCACACGATATTATAGTAAAAAAATAATAATCTTACAAATATAAACTAACAAAAAAAAAATCATTATTATTCTTTTATTTTTACTTTGAGAATTTAAAACATTTTATTCGGCAAAATCGCCACACATGGCAACCACGATCCTTATTTCACACTTTTTTTCACTACAGGGGTTACAATTACGGAAAGCTTTTTGCGTGGAGAACATAAAAAATCTCTTAAATTCCGGGAACGGGTGGATTTTCAAAGTTTTAAAGTGGACTACGATTTATTCTATATTATTTTACATAACTGTGCAAAATTTCAGGCTGATAGGTCCATTTTTGTGGATTTGTATACGAATCAAATCCACAAACAAACAAACAGAATTTCATTTTTATTTATAAGGATTTATTCGAATATTTATAGGCAGAAATAACAGAAGATTTAAGAAATTTTTAGAATATACTATTTATATTTATAAGATATTATTTTTATTAAAATTCAAAAATTGTATTTTTATGCTATGAAATAAAAGGCATGCATAAAGTATGAGTTACTTTTATATTAGCTTCTAAACTACCATGGGCACTCATACCTATGGGCAGGGAGGACTATTGCTCCCCCTATCTCCGAGGATTTATATTATCTTACCAAAATGATTTACGTGCTGATAAACCTTAAAAGTGTTCAATACTAAGATACAATATATTTCTGGGTAGAACTTCTGACTCGGCCCCACCTACGAACAATCATATGTGGGCCCATATTAACTACAGTGAAACTCCAGGAAAAAATGTTGGGTTTTTACCCTATCTTAAAAATTTCACGTTTACAGGGTGAGCTAAAAGATCGTAACAACTTTAAAAGCCCATTAAAAACAAATACCGAGTTTTTTTTATGCTGTTTGTACGAACAGGGTTAGAAAAAGATCGAAATTTTATTAGTTGCAAAAAAAAAAATTGTAGTTCAAAAAGATAGCGATAGATGGCTCTGACATGAATAATAGGAAGCAGATTTATGCAAACAAGAATTTCTGATGAATGGTATGTTCAACAAATGATTTAACCATCTCTAGTCACTTTCCAGCTTCATGATCCCTGCTATTCATTCTGGAAGAATGTGTCGCTTATATCTTCCATGATGCTTTGTAAATCTATGACATGATCCTCTGACCAGGAGGACCTTCAACTTGTCAACGTGTGGACAATCCTCCTGTTTCTTCGGAATGTTGACACTGTTGAATATTCACCCAAGAACTGAAATGAGCTATTTTCTTGTTTTAAATCCTTTTCCACTTCATAAATTTTCGCAATACGCTGGTGGTTCTAAAACACTCTACTGTAAAAGTCTGTTCCAGCAACGATGCCGCCTGCGTCGAATGAAAAACTTATCTGCATCTAGCTGTTTTATCGACAGGTTGATTTGCATAAACACCCTATATTATACATGTCAGCGACATCTATCAGTAATTTTTTGAAAAGCACAACAGTTTTCTTTCGTAATTTATTTATTTTTTGTCGTTAAAAATAAAATCCCTTTCTAATTTTACTCATGAAGACGCACCTTTTTAAAATCATTATTTGCTTTTTAAGATAAATTTTTAGTGTTCTCGTATTTTTGGAGCACGCAATATTACTCAAGTTTGTAAAAGAATGCTCTCTGTCAGAAAAAAAATGTGCATAAGTTTGATTGCTTATTTACAAACGCAAATAAAGAATTCTCTTAGATTAGGCTTCGTATGAATTTTTTTTCCCCTTAAATACCTTAGTTTTACCATTGACTTATTTCAATTACCTGATTCTACGTCATCATTACCATGTTACACCTTAGCCAGTCTGGCAACACTTTTCCCGGGGAACACTAACGTTCATTTGAGGACAGTTATTGGAGGAATATGTGCTTTTGTATCCCTGAATGTCCGATGCAGCCCGGAAATAAATTTAGTGACGGCACGTCGAAATACTCTACATAACACATATGTTCATTTCCATTCCTTTTAAAGAAGCAATGCCAGAGATTGCCTTTCTGGGCCCATCGTTTGCTTCCCAGAATCTCTGACTGCAATTTAACGATCGCAATCCTCTCTGCGAAGAACGGATGCGAACAGGCTAACTATTAGTTATGAAGTACTATACGTAAATATTAGGTTGTAACGAAAGTTTCCCGCCACCGCAAACATCGTCAGAATACAGTTCGCATTGGCGTATTGGCTCCTATTTTGTCGAACTATTTTTGACATTTGAAAGAAAGAGGCTTACTTTATAACACTGTGTTGTGAAATCTCTGAAAAATATAGTTATCATTAAGTACAAGGTGTCTCCAAATGGAACTATAGAGGATTTGAACCATCATTAACTTCCAGTTGTGTTGCAAAAAGTCAGCTCTAGAATATCAACAAATTATGAGTACAGCTTTAAGTACTATTGTTGTATCATGTGACACTGTGCAGGTTTGGTACCGAAAGTTCAAATACAGTTATCTAAGGAGTTAGAAGTTAGTTTTTCAGGCACATAGGGCGGAACACTTCCGTTACAACCTGATAAAATTGTGTAAGGAGAGTGTTTTATGACCGATGCGTCCGATGTGATTCATTTTTCTTGTTTACTTTTTTGTAGTCAGGTGTTTGAAGGTCTGAATCGAATTCACATCCAGACATTCACTCATCTAGGACCTCACTGCATTGGCATGGTGTTAGGCTACTACATTTTCAAGTACAAAGAAAAGAAGTTCAGCAAGGTGAGACTTATCAATAGCAATTTAAAATGACAAAAAAAATATTTTTAATTGCTAAGTACTTTTAATAACACAGTGTAATAGCGTTTACATATATTTTCAAAAGGGGCAGGGCGGATTTATTATAATGGATTATGAATAAGAAAGGGGGGGCACACTCTCAGAAAAACTCTTCTTCATACACTAGTTTAACCCTTTGAGGCGCAACTCTTTCCCAATGCTGAAAAAAGGGCAGCGGTTGCCATCGCTCGACTTAACTACCAGCAAGATGGCGGACGATCGAAACGTTCATCGTGTGCCACAGATCTAGAGACCGCTCTTTTTACGACAGATGGCTGTGCGGCACAGCCAGCTGTCTTCAAAAAAGGGGAACTTACTACCCTTCTGCGAGTAGTTCTTCTGTGAGTGGTCATCTAATTTTAGACAAATACCAGCTGAGAGACTTAGCAACTAGGTGGGCTACACCCCTCCCCAGAGTATTGTTTGAACATGAAGGGCATTGGAGCCGCACCAGATTTTACGTTCACCTACTCCTATTAGCGTACATTGTCCCACAGCAGTCCAGCCTAGAGATGAGACGGGCTCAGCCCGAGCCCGAAAGCCCGAGCCCGAGCCCGGGCCCGACTCGGGCTCGGGCTCTGTAATTCACGATTGCGTTCGGGCTCGGGCGGGCTCGGGCTCGTGAAAAATTTCTCCTTTGTTGAATATACTCCTTGAAACAGATTTTAAAAAGTGATTCATGGGATAAATAGACGTACTTATTTTAAAAAATAGCGGCACGGGGGACTAGAAGGTGTGTGAAGCTCCAAAATTTATTGTATCCTATTAATGAAGTAGTTAAATTTATTTGTCTTTAGCTGAAATTTCGGGCTCGGGAGGGCTCGGGCTCCAACTTTAATAATATTGCTCGGGCTCGGGCTCCAACTTTAATAATATTGCTCGGGCTCGGGCGGGCTCGGATTAAAAGTCCTCGGGCTCGGGCTTCAAAAAATGAGCCCGAACTCATCTCTAGTCCAGCCGAGAGAGGTTGTCACTCTCACAAGCGCTAAGGCAGGCTTCGCTTCACTTTCGGTATTCTTGCTGGAACACCGGGCCCCTGCAGCACTTTTTTGGTTTTAACCCTTTCACGCGCAGTGTTCCCGCTCTGGGAACACCCAACTCTGACGTTTTGACTGTTGCCAGTCACGAAGAATAGATTGGATTTCTATAAAAATAGTTGCGGGTGACATAGCTCCACGAGAATCCTTTACTTTTTAGCACTTCCTTTCCCGTAAAAAAATGGTAATTTTTAGCAGCACTGACATCTGCTCAAAAATGGAAGAAAGCGAGAACAGCTGGATGGATTGCCCAATGCTGAAAAAAGGGCAGCCGTTGCCATCGCTCGACTTAACTACCAGCAAGATGGCGGAAGATCGAAACGTTCATCGCGTGTCACAAATCTAGCGACCCTTTTTTGACACAGCTGGCTGTGCGGCACAGCCAGCTGCGCCGCAGGGGCATTCAGCATTGGGAAAGGGCATTGGGAAAGGGTTGCGCCTCAAAGGGTTAAGTTCGGTTGTTTATATCTGACACAATGCGTAACCATGTAACTTGATGCCCCAGTTCTTCGTTCTTCCATCATGTGTCATTTTAACAGAGATTTTTTTTTGTAATTCCAGCCACTTGTTGTGATCGGATGGTGCGCTGCCGTGGCGGTAAGCGTATCGGCCATTCTTGGCAACCACCGATTCTCTACAGGGGACGAGACCTCGCTGATCCTCACTATAACGTACGCTGCTCTTCACAGATGTGTCTTCACCTGCGGTATTGCCTGGGCGTTACTCGCATGCATTACTGGAAACGGAGGTATATTTATATTTTACAAGTGCAGTGTGACGCTCGTTTTCGTGAGCCTCTTTATTACGAGCGCTTGCGATTTTAGGAACTGCTAAATGCACTTCCATAGACGATTTTACGAACTTTGGTTTTCGCGAATTATTCGAGCTGTCACTACGGGTTTGCCAAAACGAGCGTCGAATGTGCATAGTTATTTGCATGTTGCTTACTCGTAGAGTGAAATCTCGTTTACAAATATTTGGACAAACCTCTAGTTCTAATTGAAAAGTAAACTGAAAGTGCCTGTAATTGAGAGGTTCTATAGCATTATTTTGCTAGCTCCCGGTCACTGAAAAATTCGCACATCTCGTAACTTGGCGAACATCGTAAATTTGAGATATTTAAGACTGCGACGACATCAGCATTTGACATAAAAATGTAGCTTATAAATAATTATTAAAGTTAGTGTATACACTTTTCAAAACAATCAAATGATATTGTGGTTATAAGTGGATCCTGCGGCAGGGCAATTGTTCATTGATATATAATCGAAAGTGGTGAGGTAGTGTATATGCGAAAAAAATGCACATGCGTAGCAGAAAATAATGCATTTTACTGAGCATTTGGGTACAAAAGGGAAAATTAAAATTTTATGTATGTGAGAAAATCGAATAAAAAAAGGGTTTTTCCTTCAAAGAAAATGTTTTTAATAGGGGGTATGATTTCCCCGTACTGCCAACAACGTTGAACGTCGAGGCATGGAGTTAATGATGCTATTAATGAGGAGCTGGGACATTCTGCCCCATTGTTCCAGAAAAGCTATTTCCTGTTCTCGGAGAGTGTGTGGGGGCGGTAGGTGGCCAGCAACTCGTCTTCCTAAATTGTCCCAAACATGTTCTATTGGGTTTATGCCCGGAGAATACGCTGACGATTCCATTCGTATGATTCCTTCCTCGAAAAGGAAGTTATCTATCAAGCGTGCACGATGTGGCCTGCAGTTGTCGTCCACTAGCATGAAGTTATCTCCAATTGCTGCAGCATAAGGGACTACACAAGATCTGAGAATCTCATCCCTGTATAGACGACCCGTCAGAGCTCCATTCCGAATGATATGGAGATCGGTGCTCCCATCAGTGGAGATACCAGCATAGGCCATCTCTTTCCCACCGGCAAATATGACATTTTCCAGCACAAACGCAGGGGTGTTTCTAGTGCCACGTTCCCTCCAGATGAAAGTACCCCTATTGTCACGATAAACAGAAAAGCGGGACTCGTCAGAGAAAAGAATATTGCGCCATTCGTAAATCGTCCAGTTCACATGTTCTGTTGCCCACTCCCTGTGGGTCCTACGATGGCTTGCTGTTAACCTAACACATACCATTTATCGGTGAGCATACAGACCTGTAGCGTGGAGTCGGTTTCGGACAGTTTCAGTTGAAACTCTTGTGCCAGTAGCCGAATAAAGTTGTTGTTGAAAAAGAGTGGCATTAATACTTCAGTGTCTCCGAGCCGTCAGCGTTAAATATCTATCTTCATTTGGCGTTGTTGCAAATCTACAACCTTGCCTTGATCTCCGTATTGCATTTTCAGTCTCTATGAAACTGTTGCAGATCCTTGATATCGCACTTTGTGCGACTCCAATGGCTTCTATTTCTACTTGTGTTTGGCCCCCTTCTAATAGACCAACAATTCTCTGAGCTTCTGATTCAGTTAAAATCCTTCGTTGAGACATCGAACTCATCAAAACAAAGCACTTACGGAATGTCTATCTTTCTTTTCCGCTGACACTAAAGCGTTGTTTTTCAGGTCAAACTACACTCATGTCCATAAATTAAGGATAATGAAGTTCAGGCAAAGAAAGATAAAGAAGCAAAACAAATTTGACTTATTTGTAAAGTCTATTTATTAAACAAAAAGTAAAGAGCAAAATAGATGCTATATGTTTGACATAATTAATAAAAATTGCAAGTTTTACTCCCTTGACCAAATTTCAAAAAAGAACCTATTTACAAAAAACAGTATAACATGGTTAGTAGGATGGTTAATACGGAGTATGTCTCCCGGACGATGCAATACAGGCCTGACAACGCCTAGGCATGCTGAGTATCAAATGATCAATCTGATCTTGGGGAATATTACACCACTCATCAAGCAATGCACTCCGAAGTTCCGGTAGACAGGTGGGAGGGGGTTGACCGGAGGCAATTCGTCGGTCAAGCATATCCCACACATGCTCTATTGGATTCAAGTCCGGTGAGTATGCTGGCCAATGCATACGGGTGATATCCTCCGATTGAAGGCATTCGTCTACAATGTTTGCACGGTGAGGACGGGCGTTGTCATCCATAAACACAAATTCAGCACCCATGGCGCCCCGAAACAAACGTACATGTTGTTCCAGAATGACATCCCGATAGATGTGGCCTGTCATCGTTACACTCTGAACATGCAGGTCAGTTCTGGAACCAAGAATAATTTCTCCCCAAAGGAGCCATCCTGCACCACCGTAACGGTGTCTTTCAATGGTGTTCTTTTGGTGGTAACGGGTACCTGGAGCTCTCCAGATGAATGTCCGGCGAGAATCAGACTCCTAACTAAACCTGGACTCGTCGGAAAACATCACACAAGACCACTGTTGCGGTGTCCACAATGCATGCTCTCTATTCCAGGTTAATCGCAGGCGACAGTGAGTTGCGGTAAGTGGAACACATCTGACAGGCCTACGAGCATATAGACCAATGTGCCCTAAGCGTCTGTACACGGTCTGCCTTGAAACTGTCGTACCGGTAGCTGAAGAGAGCTGACGAGACAGGTCTGATGCTGTACTCCGTCTGTTTCTTTTGGCAGTAACTGCCAAATAGCGGTCCTCATTCGGCGTTGTAACTCGGGGGCGACCTGTGCTGTAACGTCTACTCACACTACCATCATCTTGGAATCGTTGCCAAAGCCTGGAGATGACACTCTGGGCGATTCCAAGTTCCTCGGATACTTCCAGCTGGGTACGTCCACATTCCAGTCGTCCGATAATTCTGCCACGTAAAACATCATCCAAATGCCTCCTTTGTGCCATAACTATACGGTTTTTGCACTGAAAGGCTTTCACAGCGCTTGTGAACAATTTTACTTCTTTGCCGCCATTCCTTATATACCCCTCTCTTACACTCTCATCATTGTGACGTACCATCCACGCCATCTGGTGGTTTCCTGTAATTTGCATATTCTTCAAGATGTATGTGATCATTCCACAGGTGAAATTTTTATTTTAGAGATCAATTTCTGTGTGATTCTGAATTATCCTTAATTTATGGACATGAGTGTAAAAATTTGCATACTCTGAAGTCTGAAAATGTGAAACATTTGCATTTTTGACTGTCTTCTTCCATTTTCTGCAAAAAAAAAAAAAAAAATTCTCCTATACCGTTGCTTTATATAAAACTTACAATATCCTTTAATTGTTTTGAGCAGTGTATTTCTAAAATTAAATAATTAGAATGAAAAATAATTCAAAGTAATAAAAAACTTAACTATTAAAAAGTTATCTGTACAAACTGAATGACGTCTCGATAATGTCACATTGAAGTCACGATACCACACATAAGCCTCACTGTTTTTTTCACCGTTACGTCAAGTTGTGACCGTCTTGTTGCCGCCGGAGGATATTCGACAGTCAAGACGACTCATTTGTGACTTATTCGCGACGTCACTGCGACTTCATTTTTAGGTCACACGGGTTTCTAAAAGCTTAGAGAATTCACAAAAGTTTGAAATAACCTGTGTATTTACTAACAATTTACCTTTTTTTATTGTTATGTTCTATATGCTTTCTCCCATAATAACGCTTATATCTGTATGCCAATTTTGTTACCATAAACGGAGCATTTCTTCGGTTATTACAGATTTTGTGTTTGTAGCCTTAATTTTAGACACCGATATTTCGATTCTATATTGAGATTTTGATGGAGCACAGGGCATGTGCCCCGCCTTAAATAAGTCCCTGAATGTCAGGGGGAATATACTATTTACACATGATCCAGTGAGACTGTAGGATTGAGGGCAATAGAAGTGACTTCTTCGATAGGTTGAAGGTTACTTGTTGAGAGAAAAAAATGACATGACATTGATTAGTCCATTTCACATAGCTTTTTCTGCGTTATCATAGGCTGTTTTGCATTAGAACTCACCTCAAGTCAATAAGTAAAAGAAATGAGAAGTTTTGGGAAATTTCTTATGCAGGGGTATTTATTAATTTTTTTTATTTTCCAGGTCCTGTAAACGCACTCCTTTCCTCTCCCATAATGGCACCCATCAGTCGGCTGAGTTACATGATCTACCTCATTCACCCTCTAGTCATATGGACCAAACTGGGGTCCCTGAGAGAAAGACCATCTGCTTCGCACTATGATTTTGTAAGTAAAGACTGATAACGCAGATTTTAATTCAATGGTATGTGAATTCGATTGCAACTGAAATTGGTAAATAATAATAGTAATAATAGATAAATAACAACAACAGTTCGATTTGAAATGGAAATTGGTAAATAATAATAATGATGATAATTCTGTTTGCAATTGTAGATAAATAATAATAAAACTAAATTCGCTTTTAAGTTTTAAAAATTTGAAATATGATAATGGGCACAGGTTAGAAAAGTTAGATCTAGTGGGAAGAACTTTGGTTCGTACGTTTTGGATCCCCTTAAGTTACTATAACTGCTACTTGTTGGTGATATGTGTGAGATCTTGAAAGAAGAAAAAAAATAGTTACGTATGTTTTGCCGCATTTTCTAGAATGACATCCATACTAAACTTCAGCCATGCCAATTTCATCTGTTCATTAAAATAATATATTGTAGTTTCTCAAACCTCTGAATTCACAAATCTTTCGTAATTTACTACAAAATTCTAAATAATTCCATTTGTTAATTTTTATGCATAGTTCTTTTGCGCTTTTGCAGACGATATTTGTAATTAAAATGAAAATACGTGAAAAATAACACAGTAAAATCATTATAGTTCATGTTTATTTTTCCTCGTTAAAAAAAAAAAAATTAAAACGCAAAAAGTACTTTTTAACTAAATCTTATGTACAGAAGAATTTATTTTTTAAATGAGTGATTCAGTCTAGTGACAACATGTTTGAGCTTTTAAAAGTTATATCGAAAAGTATCTTCGTCGGACGTTCGAAGTTAATGCCACTCTGGCCCCTAGGTTGTATGTCGAAGAAACTAAATATTTCTCAATGCAAAACAAAATCTGCTTGGACCACAAATTAAAATAAACTAATAACTTTCAGGGACTTGAAAAAATTTCAGGATGAGTCCATAAGCTGTATTGTACACTGAAATAAATGAAAAAAGCGGTGTCCTTCTTGAAACTCCTACAAAAAGTTCTTAAACATGGAATTGCGCAGCAAAGTTTGTCCAAGAGTGACATGGTCTGCAAATTTTTCGATTTTTAAGAATTTTTTCTAAAAGTTTCGTAACTTTCACAGGTCAGTCACTTATTATACCATAAAATATAGCTCGTGAAGGAACATCTTAAATTTTTTTCAAATCCCTAATAGAATCAGTATATTTGTATTTATGTAGCAAAATCACAAAATTACGGGCTTTTATGTGTAAAAATAAATATTCAATGTTGTTTTCAGGTCTACTTATACATAACCAACGTGGTGATATCTGTTGCCGTGTCAATACCATTCTACCTACTCCTCGAGGCTCCGTTGTCGAACCTGGAAAGACTGCTGACAAACCGTAATGGCGGAGACAACGATAACTCCCAGAAGGCACCAACAGAAAATGACGTCACACTCACCAAAGTGAAGCTGCATCATCCAATTGAACTTCACCCAAACCATCTCTACATACACGAAAAAACGAACTGTTGATGCGCCGCGATGTTTTGTTTTTCTTTTTCCACCAGTCTGTGATAATAGAGCATTTTGGCAAACAGTAGTAACCAGCCTAGCAACTACGCTTGCGTCCCATAAACAAACTCTTCATTGTGTAGTTCAATGGGAAAATTTGGATATTTAAACAGCAAAAGTGTCATTCGATTCAAGCTATTGGGTGACTGCAACGAATTAAATTGATTAAGCGAGCCTTAAAATTCAATTTTCAAGCGGCATAATATGTTTTGAAAAGGTTAAAAATAACTTCGGTATTTTTTAACACATCTTTTCCAAATTTTGATACAGTTGAAATACATAGGCCGAATATGCGCTGAAAGCTGCGCAGTCATTGTTGTCATTCAAAGTGACATTATGCTCAACATCACGTTGAATTGCTCTGTAAGTAACAAACATCTTCAGATCCATGAAACATAGACATAAAAAAAAGCGTCAAGTGAGAACGTCGGAACAGTTTTTAAAAGTAACAAATATGACAACAATCAACTACAATATTTTGGGGGCAGAAGCCAAAAGCCCTCTCCGTTCACTTTTCTTCATGTTCAGGCATAAATGTAAAGCCGCCTAACATTCTGTGTAACCATGCAGTATCTGCATGGTTTATTTCGTGCGGGGTCCGTGCACTGAACTACTGTTTTCAATTTTCAGTGTCAACATTTATTTCCTGTTAGTAAAAAACACGCACATATCATAAGCTACATTTTAACTCGATTACAATGCCGCTGAAGGAACTAGATTATTTATGATGCTACAGCCACAAAGAGTAGAAATATACTAGACTAGAAACATACTCGCTATTCAAAACCCGTTGGAAATGGGAGGCAAGGATGAACAGTGCGACTTGTGGCACAGAGATAACGCAGAGAGGCTAGACTTCTGCTTTATCGCCCCATTTGGCGAGTGGTCAGTGTAAGCTACAAGCGAAATTTACTGTCAACTTACGCATTAGAGATCATCTTGGCGTAAAAAAAAGAATGTCGCCAAGGCTTTGTGGATGTGAATACATTGAAATGTTCTTCATTTATAAAAAGTATTCTTTACAAATATAGAAAAAGAAAAAAAAAAACATCGCTTTTTGGGAAATGTAATTCTTGAATCTGTCACAAAACACGAATTGTAACCATGTTTAGAGCAGCTATGTACCATTTTTTCTTTAAAATATAAGGATGAAAACGGAAATGAGCGCGCTGGCCACAAATGCTCTCCAGAAAACTAAGAAGAAATGGATGCGCAAAAAATATATGCGTGAGATTTTGCCACAAGTCAGCTGCTGGGAAAAGTGCCTCAAGTTAGGGTTGCCAAAGCGCTCTCCATCCCTTACATATTCTCTATAGTTATGACCGAGTGACTTCATAGGTGCATGGCTTATCACCGCATTGTGGCACGAAAATGAATAGTTTTTTTATTTATTTATTCGTGAAATTAAAGGTGTAGTTCGAAGAAACAAAATTTCCGTCACGGTCTTCGTACACAAATTATAATGAACTGATTGCTCCAGGGATTCGAAAAAATTCGGGATGATTCTTTATAAGTTGTACCACGATAAATGAAAAAAACTGTACTTTTTTGAACTTCCAGAAAAAAAATTAAACAAGGAATTGAACAGCAAAATATATTGAAAATTGACACATTTTGCAAAATTTTAGATTTTTAAGAAATTTTTCTAAAAGTTTCGCAGTTTATAAAGATTTACTCTTTTTTGAAATGTCAATACAGCTTGTAAAGAAACATTTCGAAGTGCTTGACATAATTAGTTTTTTTATATTTGTATACCAAAATCAGATGATTTCTTTAAGTAGACCGTTAAATTTTACTTGCGAACATTCTCGAATTTCTTGTATTTTCAAGAATTGAAATTTCTTTCTTTTGCATATTTAAGTTTTAAAAAACTTACATATTTATTTTTCGGTAGAAAGCTAGGTTATTTAGTGTAATAACTTATCACAGTTTAGGATTATTCAGATGACTACCAAACCACAGGTCTATTCAGTAAAATGAAAATAAAATTCAATTACCAATAAATCCTTTTCGAGAATTTATAATTTTCGAACTCTGCAGAAAATTATGTAGATAAAACATGCTTGAGTTGCTGGTTGATGAAATAAAAGTCAGTAAACGAGTTTAAACGAGGACGAGTTTAAACGTTTAATTTGAGGAATCAGCTCAATAAAGTATCTTCAGGTTCGTGATAGGTTTTCATTTAAAAACCATCCATGAATTTTGCAAAAAAATTGGCTCAGAAAGTAGTGTAAACCAGTATCACCGAGAACTCACTGATATTCTTTATTCGTGTAAATTCTTATTTATTATATGCTCGTTAAAAGTCTATAGCATCTTGATAAACAACTGAGTTGTTTTACTTTTTTTGTAAGAAATGTTGTCATTACTTTTTCAGATTTCGCAGTTTTCATAATAAAGTTATTGAAACTACTTCGGACATTTTATTGTGTTAGTAATATGAATATCAAGTTTATTCGTTAAGAGTAACTGGGTGGCTTTGAATGTTCTTATTGACATCCATGTTAAAATCTGCTTCATGTGTTTTTGTCGCTTACTTAAAACAATTCTGACTTCTTTGTTCCCCCTGTATGTATAGGAAAAAAGTATCGACACAATCTTAATTGTATCAAAAATATACAGGCATAGTTGCGAACTTTTTAATTTGAAAATTGGTGCAATTAAGCTGTATCCTATTTTTATAGACAATAGCGTTGTTTTTAGGATTTTCCCTTCTTTGTGAAATTATGCAGAAAGAGTCCATTAATAAAACAGAAGAAATTTTAAATATTTCCAAAGGGGGTATATTTGGAAATATTTAAATATTTCCAAAAGAAAAACTTTGCATTAAAGTTTAATTTAGTAATTTTTATAAGAGAAAACAAGTGCATAAATACTAAACAGATAATTTAAATACATAAGGTGAGGAAAAAAAATAAACAGCTTAGTAATACAAAATTTAATATCTATACAGGGGTTTAATGCAAACGGATATACAAATGAGAGTAACATTGGTCACAATAAGTGTGTCATAACTCTATTGCGGCGTCACATAAGATTTTCAACTTCATATTCTACTTGCGATTTTTATCTCCTTATGAAACTTTTCACTATTGAACAGGCACTAAATTGCAATCGTTTAACGAATTTCACTACATATCGTCAGTTTTAAAATATTAGTACTGGATTTCTGTTTATTGCAATAAATATGTTTGTAACTTTAATTTTGGACGTCAGTGTTTATATACAGGGTGGTTATAAAATAACATGAGGTGTTCGCAGCCCTCTAGCGAGTAAGTATTAGACGAAACATAACCGAGCTGGATTGTCGCACATAGTAGAACATGGGAATTCGACTTTTAAAGAAAAAAAAAAAAAAGTACCAAAAGTCGCCACCACGGGAAATGCTGGCGCTGTTTACCAAATAAAACGCATTAATTTGCATAATCGCGTTCCTCGTTGCGATTATAACAGGAAAAGCTGGGAGAATTCTCATCATTCTGAGGCCAACTGGCTTGGAAACAGTTGCAACTTTTCAACAGACTAAACGGCTTCCCATCCCCGCGCTGGATTACTGTGCAAGAGTTACTGTAGTTTCAAACTGTCTGCAACATGTCTCGTAATTTTATTATGCTCATCGGTCCTTTTCGTAACTTCTTTAGCCGCCAAAATTCACGAAGGTCAGGAAATGCATTTCCGTACTGCTGGTGGTAGAGATTGTCTAACAAAGCAAGGATCTTTAAGGTAAGAGCCTTCGAAAGCCAAAAGCGTTTGACCTCAAAAGCACGATACAATCGTTTGAAACTTAAAGAACTCTAGCATGGCAACCAGGCCAGGAACGCAAAGCGGTTAGTTTGCTGCAAGTTTCAACTGCTTCGTGCCAGTGGTTCTCAGAATGATGAGAGTTTCTCCAGCCTTTCCTTTTATACTAATAATTGCAACAGAGAACGATGTTATGCAAATTAATGCATTTTCCTCGGTAAACAGCACCAACATTTCTCATGGTGGCAACTTTTTGTACTAATTTATTTTTCTTTGATATCCCATGGTCCACAACGTATTCCCATCAAGTTTCATTGTTTCGCACAATGCTTTACTCGCTAGAGGGCTCTTGGCACCTCATGTTAATTTTATAACCACCTTGTATACGGGGTGTCCCATAACTATTGGCACAAATTCAAGGGAAAGTAGAGCGCATAAGGATAAAGAATTACATAACAAAGCGGGTTCGGAAACGTAGTCTTCAAGTAGCTGTTAACAATCACTTTGGAACAAGTGCTGAAATAATAGTGAACTTTCCGACCCTTGTTCGTCGAGAACTAATGTAACTTTAACAAAAATTACGTGACCAAAATTGATAGTTTAAAAATTCTATTTCTTTTTATGGATCAAATTTTTGAGAGACAATCCCATTGTTTATGAAACTTGGTTAAGAAATTAGATGGGCATTTCAACACTTTTCCCAGAGTGATAATTAATCCTCATTATGTGATCTATCTCCCCTTAACCCTTTAACGCGCAGTGTTCCCTCTCTGGGAACACCAAACTCTGACGTTTTGACTGTTACCAGTCACGAAGAATAGATTTCATTTCTATAAAAATAGTTGCGGGTGACACAGCTTCATGAGAATCCTTTACTTTTTTAGCACGTCATTTCCCGTAAAAAAATGGTCACGATTATTTTTAACAGCACTGACATCTGCTGAATAATGGAAGAATGGGAGAACAGCCGGATCGATTGCCCAATGCTGAAAAAAGGGCAGCCGTTGCCATCGCTAAACTTAACTACCAGCAAGATGGCGGACGATCGAAACGTTCATCGCGTGCCACAGATCTAGAGACCCTTTTTTTGATACAGCCAGCTGTCGTCAAAAAAGGGTCTCTAGATCTGTGGCACGCGATGAACGTTTCGATCGTCCGCCATCTTGCTGGTAGTTAAGTCTAGCGATGGCAACGGCTGCCCTTTTTTCAGCATTGGGAAAGGGTTGCGCCTCAAAGGGTTAAGTGAAAACGACGTTCTTGATCCCACATTGCTATGCTATTCTGATTATGTGATGTATCTCCCTTAAATTTTGTACAAATAGTTACGGGACATTTTGTTTATACTGAGAGAGAGAAAGGCAACAGAAAAACATTCATCCAAAAGTGTTTTATTGAAAACAAAATGCTATAAAACAGGTACAGAGGCAGGTAAGTATCCGAATGAAAACTCTTTCACAGTCTCTTGGTTCTCTGGGAAGTATTTCGAGCTCTTTTGCAGCAAGTCCCTGAGAACGTGCATCAAGTTATCGCTAACTTGGAAGAATTCCACGCCGAAGTCGTGCTTCCACTTCTTGCTCAGTTCCGATTCGGGTGAGCACACGCAGTAGAGCAGTTTGAAAACCTCCCTGCCTTTGAATTCAGTTTCGCTCGGAGCGTCTTCGTCAGTTATTCCGTCGACCAGGAACTGCACGACCTTCTGCGAATTGATCCACAGCAAGAGGACTTCTGTCCTTTCGTGAACCTGCAAGTGGAAAACGTGCATTCAGAGTAAATTAATTTTTGATTACCTTACAGATAAGTAAATGAATACTTAGCAAGACATTAAACTCCGTTCCCGCAAGGAAACGGAAAGTGAAGCAGCACCCGGCTTGGACAGTGCTTGGGAGGGTGAACTCCTCTCTCGGCTGGACAGCAGCGGTACCGTATACGTTAATGGGAGCTGGTGCACGTAAAGTCCATCGTGGCTCCAAACAGTACCACTGGGGGATCCGATTTCGGGTGGTGTTCAAAATTAGGGAACCCGGGCAAAGTTGGACTTCCTCCCACTGGGGCTCATTAAAATGGCAGCCGTCCCTTTCCGCCTACCGCCGTCCTATATGGAGGACCTGGTGACGCTCCGCGGTTACCAGAGGGCATTAGAAAAAACAACACAGTTAGTAGTATTGTAAATTTGCAGTCAAGGGCAAAATTAATGGAATATCACATAATGCTATACAAAGTGCACATTAAAAATAATGGAGATTAAAAAAATCGTATCTAGAGCACATCTCTTTTCTTTTTTTTTTTTTTTTTTTTTTCTAATGGTAAACTGTAGGCTTGACCGGAGATGTTGGTCACTTCGTTATAGGAACGCCCAGTAGGCAAGTCACTATTGTCCCAAGTGGTCTCCTAATATTGCGCCGAATCCAGATGAGAGACCTAGCACCTGGATTAGCTGCCTCACATGTATGGATTAAATACGGACATTGGCGGCTCGTGACCCATTTTAGTGGTGGGGCGTGAACAAATAGGGTTCAATCAGTAAAAAAAAAAGCTAAGTACTAAAAAGTTTTCCAGCAGGAAATGCTGATTATCACAGATAGACAAATTTTGCTGGTTTTATAATTTAATCACGTTACTACTCTTAGAAAAGTTGTTCTACTATTTACTCAAAATCAATTTGTCATGATAATTTTATTTACTTTTTATTCTTTGTTTTGTTATTCATATCATTATAGTTGTTCATTCATAATTTTTAATATGTATTCATTATTTTAAAATCAGTCTTATTTAGATAAAATACACTTATACACTGAATTTTGCATGCCAGGAAAATAGACTAGTAAGATATACAGGGTGTTTTAAAAAGGTAGAAACCCGCCTTAATTCTTTATCTACTAGTCGCCTTCGGCGAGCAGTTTTGGCTGTCGATAGCCGCTTCGCGGCCAAAATGTGCAAACTAGCACACGCGCTGCTTCGCGACGTACATTTATAATGATATAGTTAACAATATAATTCAAAGATGTCGCCACCAAACAATCTGTTGCGCTTTTTCTCTCATTGATCTACGCGAGAGGTTATGTTCCGCGATTTTGTTTTTTCAAAGAATCAGGAATAAATCGTTTGCTTCGCTTGTGTTTACTTTTTCTAGGCGTGATATCTCGATAGGTATTTAGAGTTGAAAGTAGCAAGTTTGAAAAGAGGTTAATTTTTTAGAGATCTTTCGAAATGTACAAAAAGTTTTTGCTTTTAGTTAGAGCTAAAAATGTCGTTTTAAACAAAATTTCAACATGGCCACCTGATGCACCGAAGCGATGGGTCCATCTCGGAAGCGTTACAGACAGCGGCTTTTATTATTTAGATCTATTAGAGATAGAAGTTAACGTAAATTGAAAAATATGTTCAAAATTAAATAGGAAAAAAAGACCACGTGAAGAAAAAAATCCTCTCGTTCATTTTCAAAAAGTTACACTTTTAAAATTTGTATACGATTCCTCTACAAAAGAATTTCATTCCAATTAGTAGAATGTGTTCCATACACTAATTTTAGCCTTTCATCATACAGCATCTCAGAGATGTCTTTAAAGAAATATAATCGGGGGCTACATAAATGTTTATTGCTAGAATGGAAAAAAAAATTCTTTCTTAATTTCTGTAAGACTCCTAAAGTGCGATTTCATTGATTGTGATTTTTTCCCATCTAGAGCCATTGAAAAGGGGTTTAAAAAAGTCAACATACATTTATTTTAATATTTCTGACACCTTTTAGAATATAATTCTGAAATTTTGTACATAATCTCATTAGCGTAGGGGACGCATTTTACTGACTGGGAATTTTTTGTACGGGAGTCGTATACAAATTTAAAAAGTGTAACTTTTTGAAAATTAACTAGAGGCGTTTCTTCATGGCGTAATATTTTTTCCTACCTCATTTTGAACATTTTTTCAATTTACACTGACCACTTATCTCTAATAGATAACTATCGATTTGGCAAATTACACCCTGATTTATTGAAGAACAGCTTTCTAGGGCTGCACAGTGGCTGGCCCTAGACTGCTCCAAGTAAGCACTTTGAAGCCAAGCCAACCGAGCTTCAACGTAGCTTTTGTAATAAATAGGTAAATACGGCAACTCCACAGGAAACAGAGAAAGACGCCAAACTTTGGGCAAACGATGAGCTCAGTGCATATTCTTGAAATAGTGAAAAAAGCACATTGGGCATACTTTTAAGAAATTTTTTTATTTGATAATTTTCAAGTAGTACGAAATTTGTGCATTTTTTAAATAAACGCAAACAACCGCAATAAATACATAAAAGAAAAAAGTTTTGAATTACAAGATAGGACCAGCCGCCACTGATTATATAAATTTTATGTGCACCAGCTCAGCACCTCCTAGATATAAAAAGCCTTACAACTCCTACGTCACCAAACTTTGACGTCATCATTTTGCCTACATTTAAAAGTTTTATTTTCACAAAATAAAGCTATTAAAAATTTCTGGTGAGTTTATCCATGTATTAGTTACCCAATAAATATTTTAATAGTCTGAGATAAAAAATATAATTTTAAGACAAATGGCAGTATTTAACCATGACTAATTAGATAATATGATAAGGAAATAGATCATACTAAATAATTTTTTTATGAGAAAAATATTTTAATTTTAATTTTTAATTTAAGATATTTACTGATATTTGTAGCATTCACCAGAAATTTTTAATAGTTTTATTTTGTGAAAATAAAACTTTTAAATGTAGACCTAATGGTGACGTCAAAGGTTGGTGACGTAGGAGTTGTAAGGCTTTCTATATCTAGGAGGCGTTGACCAGCTCCCTTTAGCGTACGAAGTCCACAGCAAACTCACTCGAGAGAGGAGTTCGCGCTCCCAAGCACTGGCAAGTTCACTGCTGCTTCACTTTCGGTGTTCTAATGGGAACTGAGTTTTACCAACTGAGCAATTGCCAGATAAACAGAACATGGCAAAAAAGAGATTTTCCTTTATATTTCTTTGGAAGTGGAAATCTCTGTCAATATCCATTTCATACACAAACCAGGCAAGACCGATTACAACCCGTTTTGCATCGAATCCATACTACTGTCATGAGGCTCATTGGTACAGTCTTAGTATGTAGTCTCACGCCAGTGCGAAATGGTTTTGCATGAAATGTGTTGCGATTGGTCTGTTTGCTGAAAATAGTTCCTGTGTGAAAAGGGTAAATGTTTGCACATGTTACCACCGAATGCGTCGTTTAGAGCTGCAGTAGAATCGATTATCGAAACTAATTTGGCCCGATCGCTTACTAGAAAATTGAGAATGCTTCAATTCTAAGTTTACGCCTTGACTTTTTCACTGCAAACATAAAAGACATTTGATCTAGGAAATTATTTTTAAAATTGAGAATTATTGTGAAAAATAACCCAATTCATTAATAAAACTTAATCATGAAAGTAATTAAAAAACAAAACACATTTATATACGGTATACATTTTCTAAAAAAATAATAATTAGAGTCATTCCACATCAAATCACCCAGAAAAAATCAAATTTGCCACCCACCACCTCTGATTTTGACGAAAATTTGTATTTTTTATCTTCTCACATAGTTATGAAAGTATACTAAATTTTATCGCCAACGGGTTTTGGTTGTCCAGGACTTTGAAATATTAGTAAATAGCCATTTCCGAACCTACGAAAAGAACTTACACTTTCAATGAAAAATATTTTTATCTTATATAAAAATATTTTTATCTATTTTTATCTTAAAATATTTAATATTTATAGTGCAAATCTTATGAAAAATTTCAGTATTGTTGAGTGAACTGTGCTGATTCCAGAAAAAAATATGGCAGCACTCTATGTTTATTTGTTTTACAAGAAAAAACTGTTTTTTTATAAGTTTTTAAAAACATTTTAGCACAAAAACGGTGTTTTACAAAAGATAAATAAATAATAAAATAAAATAAAATAAATAATTATATAAAAAAATTCATATCTCTAAGAGACAAAGTGATAATAAGTCATTTTTTAAAAAATTAATTTACAACATATTTCTTATTTTAAGAAACGACATAATACTTGCCATTTTATTTGCTTTATTGTATAAAAATATTTTTAAATAAACTACTTTTTTTTTAAACTATCGATTGGCCTACTCTTGAGTTTTATAGGTACCACATTATAAATTAAATAGCTACAAATTTGTTTTAAAATATATAATAATAATTACAAGTAACAAGAATGAAAAATATTACACCTATGTAATAATAAAATAAATAAATAAATTTACAAAATAAATTAATAGTGGATTACAGTAAATCAAAAAACATATTTTTGAATGTATTGTTAATACACTAGATGATTTTAAATAAAAGAGCTTAATATTAATTTATATATACATAATATTATTTGACATCATGGGGTTGGGCATCAACAAAATACTTTTTATCAAGAAAGTTAGATTTCTCTTAAAAATATATACATTTTGAAACAGTATGCATTTTGTACAATATTTCATCATCAAAATAAAGTCAAGAGAAGCATAATAATTTTACAACTTACCATCATGAAAATGGTTTTCTAATTTTCAAGTCCTTTTTTACTGATTATTACTAATTTCTTGTTTGTTCAATTAGGTGGTTGAATTTTTGATTTGCGATGTTTTTCTTTCTTTTTGTCAAATCTTTTTTATGAAAGCAATATGCCCTTCCTGAGCTTTTGGTTGTGGGAAGGTCCACGATACTTAAAATGCTCTGTTATGGGACTAAACAAATATCATCTTTCTGATATGGCCAGTAAAATGATTTAGATGGACAAAAAAGATGCATAAACTTGATTTGCACATCACGCTCTTCTTCATTTTTTGAAAGTACTAGATTAAAAAACCAATGGTTAGACACAAACCACATACACGAGTTGGTACAAATTTACACCATAGTCACTTGCTCAGAAAGATTTTGTTTTACACAGATGTTAAAGACCAAAGTATAATTTGAATCCGAACTCATCCGCTTTATACCTATTTCATTTTCTGACAGTGGAGAAAAACAATGAAAACTGCGAGTACCAGGTACAGATTTCGCTTGTGAGAAACGGGATTCAAGTTATTGCCTGCAAGTGGATAAACTTTCTTTCTTCAACAGGAAGAAATTATTTTCTCTATTTTAGATTGGCAAAACTCCGAAGCTTTATTAGTGATTGTATTGACAAGAATAAGTTGCCAACTTTTCCTTGTGTTAGAAGAGTTTCACTGTTCCTTCTATAACATCACATAGAAATTTACTAAGGCTTGTCGCAAAAGAAGACTGACATCCTTTTAAGTTGAAATCATTTTGATGGTGGGACAGATTTATGAAGTTCTTACAATTCTCTTGTACAGCCCAGCACAAACTATCACAGAAATAGTGCACAGTTTGAACACTGGATACTTGCAACCCTACTTTTAATTTTGTAAACAAAACCCACATCATGTTCTATCATCTGAGATTGCACGCAAACTTGATACAATTAGATCCTTTCCTTGCTCATTGCAAGTATAATTTATCACTGGATGTAGAGAGCAGCTATCTTGTGTCCAGTGATAACCTTGCACTTTGTCTTGAATTACATGTGTGGTTTTCACTAAACTCTACTAAAACGATTGCTTCATCTGGCTGAAGCTTTGTTTTTAACTCTTTCAGATACTTAGACTGTGTGATAAAAGAATGGAGTAAAAGTTTTTCAAGACTTTCTACAAGGTGATTTAAATATTCTTCAAATGAAACTATCAATGTGACCTGCTGTGTTTTGTCAGTAGTCACCCATACACTGCATGTGACTTCATCTTCTTTGTCCCATTCCTCAAATTTGTGTTGGAAGATTTTTTTTATGATTTTCATTTGAAGGACATTTACAACAGTGTCGAAGCATGCAATCTCTGTTGTCTATTGAACAAACTAAGAGATTCATAAAATCATGGTATGTTTCCTCTATTGCACATGCATGTAAAAGCAGAATTACATTTTGGTATATTGCACACACAGGATGAGTCCCTGAGGAACCAGCTAATACTTGGGACGAAGCAAACAAAATTTTGAGAAATCAATTTTTACAGCAGGATATTCAAATTTAAACACAACATAGAGTTCACTGAGATTACAAAGCAACAGTCTTTTTTGTTCATAATACATTTTTCGATATGCTAATTTTGTCTTTTTTACTTGGCATGATCCGAGAATTCTCATAATTTTGATAGAAATTTTTAACCAAATCAATTGTCCTCTGGTGAAGTAATTTCACTTTTCTGGATCAGGTAAAGCTATGATGCCTTTAAGTAGTTCTCGTGCTTTACGAACTGTATACTCACTAACACTGAATTCTTCAGCAAACTTTTTTTTCTACTCCATGAGATTGGGGCCAGAGTAAACAGCTGAATTTTTTCACGACGAATAGCAGGTGTTTCCAGTTTCTCTTTAATCATCTCAACAAACCTGCCCAAGTCATTAGCTTTTTCATGAATATTCTTTGTGTTCTGCTGCTTTTACTGGACAAAAATCTTTTTCCAAAACTTTGTATGCTTTATTCTTCATTGTCAAACAAACCGAATCCAATTTTCTTACAGCATAACTGGACTTCATATGAGAAGGAACTGCATGAAACTTTAATGGAGTCCAACATCAGTTAAAGATGTATTGAAAATTGGTACTATACTTCATAACTATGTGAGAAGATAAAAAATATATAATTTAATCACAATCGGAGATGGTAGGTGACATGGCCTGGATGACTTGATATGGAATGATTCAATAATAATTCTGAATGTAATAAAAGTGTTATAAAATAAATATTATTTGCATTTATATAAAAATAATACTATGCTAAAACTATTTACTCTGAAATAAATTAATCTACCCATCTATCTATTGTACATAGTCTATGAAGAAAATACCACCAATTATTATTTTATTAACATAACTAAACTTATTGTCTACCAGTACAGCCATAGCAAGTGTAACAATTTCAGAATTTATTTATTTTTTAATTAAATAAAAATATTCATTCTCCCCTTACAGCAAAATGTATTTTAGAAAACAATTATTTTTTAAGTGGTATTTTTTTTAAGCTATTAAATAAAACCATGTACATTTAGATATTTTAAAAGCATCAAACAGTTCATTTCTAAATGCATGTGGAAAATTTAGCTGAATGCTACCTCTGATGCCTTACTAGTGTGGTTTATAATATTTCAGGGTTTCTACAGATTTCAAAGTTTCTGCTGACTTCTACAACGTTTTCGCCGGACTATCTCTCACGTTTTTGTGGACTTCATATCCCACTTATTTTCAGTATTAGTTTGCTTTAAAACCTATACATACTACCTTTTTTTTTTTTTTTTATAAAGACCCGATGATAAATATATTAATTTTTTTTTTATTTGGCAACACAACAAGAAGTATGCCTTATAATAATTTAAAGATTAAGCCTATTTCAATTAGACAAGATATGTTGATATATGACACATAATACATTTTAAAATTATTTCTAAGTTTAGAAAAGAAAATCATTTCTACAAGATATCAAAGATCATATAGAGAAATACACTTTTACAGCAACATCTTTAAAAACATAATGAGAAATAACTTTATGAAACAAAGATTTTAAATTATGTAGTAGAAATTCCCACAAAAACTTTTAAGTTTTGAATTAAACTGAGTGATATAAAAATACATAAAGTTTAGATTTCAAGAAATAGTTCTTAAAATGTTTGCTAAATGAAACAAATTCTGTTCATTTCCTCTGATGATTTCCATTTAAGCGGCAATAAAGGAAATTACATCTTTCAAAAGGAATACTTCATACTTCAAAAAGAAATTACATTTTTCCTTAAAATATAACACATTTTAAAATCACTAAAATTTAGTACAAAAACTGGTAAAATAACAAACTTGATGAAATAATTTTAGAGGTTTTTCTTTTTTTTTTTCTAATGGCAACTCAAAATATCTAGGTATAGGTACATTTAAGATTTTTGCAGTTCTTCGTTTTAATATTAATTTCAGAATCCAAGGATTCTGCTTCATCTCTTTCATTTCAATTTATTTTTGTTGGAAGAACATGGAGTGGAATATTGTTGTTCTGCTTTCTCTGCTACAGTGTCACTAATTTGTTTGACAGTGTGTAAAACTTCTAGCCTCTAATCAAACCTGGTTTGACCCAAGTTAGGTGCACGACAAATTACTACTGGATCAAGTGTGGATAATCCCTGAACAATTTTATGTTTCAAGGGACATCTTTCTATCAGTTTTGACATCATCCCCACCAAAAACTCTCGACATTCTTGAAGAAATTTGTTTCTTTCAAGCTCTTTAATTAATTTCAAGAGTCGCCGAGCTGCAAAACTAATATTAACATTTTCTGCTACAACAAAATTTTTTGAGTCTGATAAGTCTATAGCAACTAATTTCGACGCTGTTGTTGCACTCTTAAGAATTTCTTCAAATACAATATGTGTCATTAAGGCCCAAATCAAATAATGCAGATCTTCAAACAAAAATCAACGCATAGGATTTGATGTTTGGTAATGGCAGAGAAATAGCTCACATGCATTGCATACCATTTTTTAAATAGCAAATTTGCATTTCATGATGGATAAATGACAGCATTCTCAACTTTCGAAACAACGGCTACCCTTTAGTATCGCCCATCCAAAGTTTTTGCCAACAGATGATGCCAAGGCCGGTAATAAAATGGTGAATGTGGGAACCCAAACTGAAGTTTTATGCATTGCCACCAGGGGGCAGTATGCATCAGTATTGTCCAATCAGCAACCGGCGATAAGAGCTGCATTTGCTAGAAATTTGAAATGATTTGAATGGAAGAATTTAGTTTCGTCTAAACTTTTGGATTGGTAGGTCGTCTCCCTGGGGCTGGGGGGGGTGGGCGGAGGCACGGTGAGTTAACGTCTTTCACCATGGCTTCTACAAGGGCACATGTTAGTGATGTCATTTAAAAATATCAAGCAATTTTGGAAGATAATTTAAAACGGGAATTTTCAAACAATAGAAATAGTCTTTGAAAGCCCGGTGTTGCTAATAGATATTTTATGTATGAATCAACGAGGGAATATGAGTTGTTTAGAACTTTTTTTGTTTGATACTGGTTTACTAAGGAACCTTTTTTTTTTTTTTTTTTTTTTTTTGTAGTATTTGCTTAGTTGAATGTAGTTTAATTTATGAAAAAAAATCTTCCAATGAAAGTGCCTGGAAATGTAAAAGGAGCAGGGAGGAAAAGCCAATGAGATTTGGTTCATGGTTTCCTTGTACTAAGCTAAACATTAGAGAAATTTTTTTTCTTTGACATGGGAACTAACTAAAGGAACGGCATCATGAGGCACTGAAAATGATTTTGGGTTTTCCTGAGCCACTTATAGCAGACTGGCGGCAGTTTGTAAAAGAACAGGTATTAAATTCTAATAAAACAATGGATTTGGTAAAATAGTAGAAGTGGATGAATCGAAATTTGGGAAAGGAAAATATAAAAAAAAAACATCACGTAGAAGGTCAGTGGGTATTTGGTGGTATAGAAAGCGAATCCGGAAAATTGTTCTTTTGAAGTACATAATAGAACTCAGGAAGCTTTAATAGAATTGATAAAGTAGTGGCTAGAGCCAGGAACAACTGTCATGTCAGACTGTTGAAAATGATATATAATCATGAAATATTAAAAGAGGAAGGTTTTGAACATCTGACGGTTAATCATTCAATAAATTTTGTAGACCCTTTAACAATAGCTCATACAAATATGATTGAGAGTACATGGTGACATGTCGAAACAAGATTCCCTGCTTACAATAGACAGAATAATGTGTCGTTTTATTTAGCAAATGTACATGAAAAAAGTTATTTTGGTAAAAAAACAGATTGGTGTAATGCATTTTTTAAAAATAATTAGGGATATAAACTGAGAAAATTTTGAATATACGGTATAATTTTTTTTTGCATAAGCTGAAACTTTTAAATTTTTGTGAAGTCTGTGTTTTTCTTTTTTTTTTTTTGGCGTTGAATGTCGCCATCTACTGTCTTTCGTATTGTTGCTGTTGAAGTGGTTTGTTCAAAACATAATGGCTTGTATTCTTTTAGTATGAAGATTTTGTTTTAGAAATAAATTTAAAAATTTAGAGGAAAATAAGAAATAGAAGCCATAGCAACTAAAATCAACTCATCCTTATGGTGAAAAAAAAAGTCCTATTGATGGCTATTTTTGAAAAATTTTGATTTTTTGTGTGGAAAGTTTGCCACCATTGTTGTATTTCTCAGTGCTGTTATATAAGGAATTTAACAAATATTTAGAAGGTAAGTCAACCTTAAAGTGCCATATTTGGCATGGGGTTGCCCCCCCCCCCAAAAAAAAGGGGCGGGAACTATACTAAAGTTAATTTAAAAGCAAAGTGACGGATAGTTAAAATCATTTAAAAACAGGTAAAAACACATTAAAATCCGTTATGTAGCACTATCGGTGGCAGCCACCACCTTCTTCAGCACAGGTCTTGGTTCTAAATGGCCAGCTCTCTTCCTCAGCAGGGCGTTCCACCCAGGATCGATCTGCGCATGCGTCATATCATTCACAGCGCCATCTGTGGTCATAATCTGTAGGGCTTCCATATTTAGGGCATAATGATTGTTTTTGTAATTGGCGAGTTTTTGGCTATTGTTAAAGTTGATTTCTATGGGGTGTTCCTGGGCTATTTTTGCGAGGGCAGTAGTGGTTTTATTGAATTTAATATCAGTTTGATGTTCCTTTTTTTGGTCTTTGATTTTTCGTTTTGTCATGCCAATATAGTAGCCCTGTTTATTGGTACTATTGTCTGTAAAGCTTAGTTTATAAATACCTGCGGTTTCATCAGGATTGATATTATCTTTATCACTGCGAATGCGTTTGAAAATATTTTGACCAAAACAATTATACTAAAGTTATTCTGAAACAGCTGCACTGTTGGGAAGCTTCGCTTCACCCAAAAGCATTCTAATATTATCCCAAATCTCAAGAGCCCTTTCAAAACAATTTGAATGCACAGACTCTGTAGTACGCATGGAATCCATGGGGGACCGTGTTAGTAAGCAGACAAAGATTGTAAAGGGAAATCTAGATTGATTGCTTTGCATGAACGATCTTGGCTGAAAAAAAGATAAGAGTTACCTTTTTGGTCCAAGCTATAACTAATAAGTTGAAATTCACAGTGAAATCTGATTTTTTTTTTTAAATTTCCCTAACTTTTTTTCATTTTCCTTGACTTTTTTCCCATTTCCCTGACCAAAATTCATTTCTCTGACTTTCCAGGTCTGTAGAAACTCTGTATTTGTTAAGCAGATGTAGAAGAAAAGAGAAAATTTAAGATTACCAATGGGCACTTAGATTTGAAACTAACTTCACAACCTTTTGAAAATGGTTACTTACTTTACACTGAAGGTACATTTTAATGGAAACTGAAGCTTTCAGAAGATCATGAATAATGGTAGAAATAGAGAGGAGGCATGTATCGAACTTGTATTTCTCGACATCACATGATTCAGTATCACATTTCTTAAGCATAATTTTATCAGAAAAGAACCCAATATGATGAAGATTATCCATTTTCTTCTTGGAAGACAAAACAGAGGAGCACTTGATGCATTTGTACGTCTTACCACTATCAGATAAAGAAAAATCCTTAAGTACAGAATGATGAAAATAAAAATGCATGTCCCCAATGTACATTGAATCTGTGTTGCCACTGGCTGAACAAATTTCCTCATGCTTGTGGCAAAATGATGTCTCGGCTAATTCCGACATTCCTTCGTGATATTTGTAAACTGAACTGAATTTCAAGCGTTCTGTCAATATGGAACCGCAACCAGTACAAATGAAGTTACACTCATCAACCGCTTTATACCTATTGTACATAATATCTTTTCCATCAGCAAAAGGAGGATCTTCTAAAATGCAATTTTCAATAACGCTGATACACGCTATTTCAAATCGAAACTTTATTTCTAAATTTTCCACATCTTTTTCCTCGGGCGAGTCGATGGAAAATTTCAGTTTGGCTGATTTAGATTCACGTTCTACTGTACAATCGTAAGGAGATTTGCAGTAGGCCAGCGAAACTGAATGTGGATATAGAAAATTCTCTGGCATTTTGACAGTGAACTGACGTGCTGATGAATCTCTAGAAAATGATATGCACAGTCTTTCTGGTTCCAGAGTTATGTCTAGATTTTTGGCATAATTAGCACAACATTTAAAGACTGCTTGGGCAGATAAAATATTTCTATGAATATCGATTAAAATCAACATGATATATATGTTTCATGAAAATAAGAGTAGGTAACATACAAAAATAATAAATCAAAGGTTTCTGTAAATAATACTAAAAAACCTTAATTTCAAACGTTTCATTAATTCAATCAGGGCAAATCAATTAAAACCCACGCCTTATGAAATTTTCTCTTTGTTTACAAACACAGAATACGGCATGACAGAGAAAAGATTAGTTGTTTTGTTTTCTAAAATCGATGTTAGTACTTTGCAGCTTTTTATGAAAAATATTTTTTGAATGAGCAAGAAATTTTAAAATTATTTTTATTTTATCTAAAATATTCTAAAATAGTTTTAGTATTTTATGTATGCAGATCGTATTTCTTGCTTTAAAACTTAGAATCAATAATATAATATTTTATTTTATTTTTTGAAAAAAAATAATGAATGTTCCTTTGAGCGGCATTTCACAAAATATTCCTAAACATTCATTACGCTCAGAATCTGAGCAAAGCTGATAAACATTTATCACAGATTGTGATATTAAAGAGTTTCGATATCGATTAACATTACACTTCATCAATTTTTATTTTATTTTTCGCTGTGCATGGTGGTCCTCAGGTGAGTTTCCCAGCGTTCTTTGTAAAAATATTTCCCAACATTCTTGTTTAGGGCCGTCAGCTGATCGAAGCTAGAGTTACTATTGTGGTCGATTGCTTGGGGCTATTGGTCATTTTCTTATTGAATAAAAAGCAGTTTATTTGGTTATTTTAAAAGTATAGATTTCTGCTAAAAGTTAACTTGATTACGCATAAGTCGCCATCTTGCGATATTTATACGTTTTGTTAGAGTGGTTAAAATTTGTTTAGCTTAAAAGTTTATACTTTCGTGAAATTATTAGTTTTGTTATGGATTTTCCCAACATTATACTGTTTCTCCCTCCCCATTCATGCATCAGTATACGAGCGAGACTAACGTATCCAGTCCTTTCCATTTTTGGTGTTACATAGTTTTAAATTAGATGAATGTAAAACGATACCGTTGCTGATTTATTCCTGACTTATCGACGGTTGACGGGATAAACATAAGTACGACATATTGCTATAAAATAAAGTGGCATTTTGAGTTTTATAAATGTATATATAAGTATAGTTTATGTGAAAGTTTTAACATTTTTTTCTCATTACTCATTGTATGTATGAGCGGTCCGATTTAGCATTTAACTTTACCTACAAATTAAATAAAAGAAGGTTACTATATAACCTTACAAAAAATATACAAAGCTAAATATAATTATTAATTTGGTGAATGCCAGTTTTATCTGTGATTAGCTTGTATTTTTACTTCTTCATTTAATGTTTCAAGGGAAGGGTGTTCCCCCCCCCCCTTTCCCTTCTTTAGTTTATCTTTTATCTATGGAATAGTATATCTAATTTTTGTATAAGGACTTGGAAACTTTTTGAAACTCTTATTATATTCCACCCAGTTACCACAGTAATTAGAAAATCACCAATCCTATGGGCCTATACAGTCTTAAATCTAAAACATTAACCATACCACAAAAACTGAAATTCTAAGTAGCTTTTGTCCTATTTTTGAAATTACTTTACCATTGAATTCTTCTTGATATTTCTTTAGAGCACTGGTGTAACTGCAGGGCCTGATTAACGCACGGGCCGACTGGGCCCAGTCCCAGGGGCCGATCACTTTTAGGGGCCGTTTTGTTTTTTAGTTTTAACTAAAAAATGTACAAATATTTCGTAAAATATTACTTAACGGAAATTGGCACACTTTATTACTATAAAAAAAAAACCATAGTGGAATATATAATTTATTTTTAAAAATACTTTTTATTAGCCTACACTATGGTCGCGCTACATTGTTAACCCACACTAGCCGACAGTGGTAAAATCATTAGTAAATCATTAGCTAATACTAGTCATTAGCTCATTAGCTAATACTACACAGTAAAATCATTAGCTAATACTAGATGGTCTGCTGAAGCAGAAGCAACTAGAGCTCTTCGCAAAAATTATCTTGTTGATCAAAAACTTACTGTTAAGTTTTTCTGAAAATGAAGATGAATCTCCAGTAACCCACCATGAGGCCAAAAGTTTGTATTCTAAACTTAGCAAATTAGCAATGAATGTGTATTAGTCCTGATTTATATGTTTATGTAATATACTGAACTGCATCAAAATTAAATAAAAAATTTTTACAAGTATAAAAAGGACGGGGTAGGGCCCGAATGAGTATTTGGCCCTGGGCCCACTTTTGGCTTGATCGGGCTCTGTGTAACTGACATTGTTATGATATTCATATGCAATGATCATCGTACTACTTATATAAAACTGTATTATTGTGTTACTCTCTATATAAAAACCAGGCCAAAGCCATGGAATGTCACTGCAATTCATAAAATGTCATCCATGATTTCATTGTTAGAGACTTTTCAGTCTTCAATGCTATTGCTATGCACAACACATTTAAATTTAAATATTACTACAGATACACATTCTCCCCATGATTGCTGTTTTCCCAAGCATAGACTCAGAAGCAGAGAGTGCTTACAAGTACTATGAACGTTGCAGAACAGTCGCAATCTTTGCAAAACATTTCATCCTTTAAAAAGGAGAAAAAATAAAAACTAAGTTTTGCAGGATAATTAAAGCAAAGTGCCCTTTATGCTATGCCTTTTCTACTCACTTTTTGGGCAGTTTATATATTTTGTATTTTACTCAAGTCTGCAAGACTTAGACGAAATGCCTGCAAAACATTTGCAACTGTTTGAGGTGATGTCGCAGAACACTGTGCGTGTGCACAGCCAGCTGCGTAAAAAAAGGGTCTGTAGATCTGTGGCACGCGATGAACGTTTCGATCGTCTGCCATCTTGCTGGTAGTTAAGTCGAGCGATGGCAATGGCTGCCCTTAGCTTTGGGCAATCTATCCAGCTGTTCTTGCATTCTTCCATTTTCCAGCAGATGTCAGTGCCGTTAAAAATAATTGTGAAAATTTTTTTATGGGAAATGACGTGCTAAAAAGTAAAGGATTCTTGTGGAGCTATGCCACCCGCAACTATTTTATAGAAATCAAATCATGTTCTTTGTGACTGGCAGCAGTCCGAGTTTGGTGTTCCCAGAGCGGGAACACTGCACCTCAAAGTCTTAAATTGCATAGATTGATTTGTTTTTCTCTTATTTATCTTTCCAGAGACCATGAAAGAATGGAGAATAATGTATCATCGGAGGGAAAATCAAATGATGATGAATTTGAAAGCAAGAAAGCACAAGAAGTGATAGGTCTTCTCTTGAGTGTAAGTTATCTTTAAAAGAATGTATATTTTGGTCAGGTCCATAACTATTAAGGTACGAGACTGGCTGAAAAATGAAAGAAATGTGTTTTTCATAAATTTTCTTGGTAAAATCATACAAGCCGGTGCCCACCCCATGTAAACATGGCGACAGTCGCTGGAGCTTGGCGACCGCCAAGCTCCAGCGACTGTCGCCATGTTTACTAGTCATTCTAGGCAACCAGTGGTCCGTTTTTAACTAAAAAAACCCCAGTGGATTCAGCAACCTAGTTGTACAGCTATCTAAACTAGGCAACCAGTGGTCTGTTTTTAACTAAAAAAACCTCAGTGGATTCAGCAACCTAGTTGTACAGCTATCTAAACTAGGCAACCAGTGGTCCGTTTTTAACTAAAAAAAACCTCAGTGGATTCAGCAACCTAGCTGTACAGCTATCTAAACTAGGCAACCAGTGGCCCGTTTTTAACTAAAAAAACCTCAGTGGATTCAGCAACCTAGCTGTACAGCTATCTAAACTAGGCAACCAGTGGCCCGTTTTTAACTAAAAAAACCTCAGTGGATTCAGCAACCTAGCTGTACAGCTATCTAAACTAGGCAACCAGTGGCCCGTTTTTAACTAAAAAAACCTCAGTGGATTCAGCAACCTAGCTGTACAGCTATGTAAACTACACAACCAGTGGACCGTTTTTAACTAAAAAAAAACAACAACAGTGAACTAAGCAACCTAGTTGTACAGCTAATGTAAACTGGGCAAACACTGGCCCGTTTTCAACTCAAAAAAACATCGGTGGATTAAACAACCTAGTTGTACACCTCTTATAAAGTCAGTATGATTAGAATAGCACGTAAATAGCACTTACGAAAACATAAACACTTCAAATATCAATTTAAAATTCACATTAAAAACCTTAAACATCGAAAGATTCGTTAAAAAAGAACACTTACCTCTATTTTTTTGGTAAATAACCGCTCAGAAATGTCCCCAACACCCACCGGCTTATAACGTACTATATTTCTAACAAACACCCACAAATTCTTTTCTTATATTAACATAACACATTTCATTCCCTTCCATCAATAACGTAAACAATTTCAAATTCCCAAACCTGACGAAACACGTATTCTTTATGGTTGCCAGTCACAACTACCACCGGCAGTTGGCGGTGCATCGCTCACTCTCGCGTCAGATTGTTCGCCAATGATTTGTAAACAAACCATTGACATGTAAACAAGGCACCGTATACGGAATATAGTCCCATTACTAGCTGTATTATAAAACTGAATATAATATTTTTGTGTTTATTTGTTGATTTTATGCAGTGTTGTTATGATTTTGCCCAACCTGAAAAAACCCACTTGAACTCAACTGGTTTTTTTTTCAAAATTTCAACTTTAACTACGTAGATAATACATCGCTTAACATCAGTACACCACTAAAGTTTATAAACAGCTCCCTAAACAGCAGATTTTTATGCCTATCTGTATTAAAATGAATAAATATTTTTTAACCATAAGAAAATCATTTGTTTAAAAAGTTGTATTAAGCACTAGTATATCACTGTTAAAATTATTACTAATAGTCAATTTATCTAAGAGCAAACCATGATTGGGATTGCTATTGTTATTTATACATTTTTTCATGTATGATTAATAATTGTAATCAGTTATTACTATTAAATTAACCATTTTTTATTTATAATTGATTTTTGTAAACAATTAGTTGCTTAAGTTGCATTTAGTAATAAGCAAATTTTTTTTTTTCAAATATTCTGAAAACACCCTGATAAAACCCCCAAAACCCTGAAAAAAAAAAACAGTTTTCTAACAACCTTGATTTTATGGCCATTTTTTCTTCAAAAAAATAATGCTTGTTTTTAGAGAAAATCGTTTTTGTATAAAAATTGAAATAGTTTCATATCCATTTAAACTTTAAAAAAACTTTTAGTTCACAACTCAATTAAATGTCTGATTTATGTACTGTATAAGTATTATTAGAAAATGTTTATTAGAATGAGTTACAGGAAATGTGGCGTAAATGCTATGTTTTACCAAAATTTCACTTAAATTTGCCAATATTTCAAAGTTTGCATTGAATTTTATTAAAATTGCATTTAGAATTATAGTTTTAAACCCATTTTAATTAAAAACAAGAATTTTTCATTAAAATTTTACTTTAAAAAACCATGTCCCAAAGGTATACATACCTAAAGGGTCCAGAAGGAAAAGTTGTTTTTCGTATGCCAATATTACATTTCGAGACAATTGCTGATGCTAATAATATGAAATTTGGTATGAAGTTTTTAACTTAGAGATGAGAGAGTTTGATAAGAGAGGAAATTCCAAAATTCATGCCAGCCAAAACTTTCTTTTCACATATGTCTCTCTCACTGAAAAAGAGAGGAGATTTCATTAAAATTCTTACTGTAAAATGCAACAAGCTCAAGCATATCTTTCCTCTCCCCCCCCCCCCTCATAGCTTTGTTGAAAGAGAAAAACTGTTATCTATAAAATTCTTGCTTTAAGATATAACAAATACGAATCTATTTTTGTGACATAACTGATTTATCTTTAAAAACATGTTAAAAATTATTTTTTTATCATATTCTTCCCATCTATTTTTTACTTTTCTCATCATTTTCTTAATAATTAAAGTAGACGTATGCATTTGGTCTTATAGGAAAATGTTTGATAAATGTCTTTTTTTTATTCTTGCTTAAGGCTGTTCTTTTAACAAAATAGACCGAGGCTCTGAACTGGGAAATGGGAGGTTCCTGGTTCAAAACCATGTAGCATCCGCCAACCTGATCAGTCAGTTTTCAATGGTTTCCTCTGAATCTTAATGTAAATATGCGTTAGGACCCCTTAGGATTTAAGCAAGAAAGTTTTGGAGGGCACCCCACCCTTCGGCCTAGAGCCCACATGTAGCTAATTGATCATAATCCCACAACATCAACAACTTTTTACAAAATATGCAACTTTTAAACAGCTTTTTAAAGAATCAAAGATCCTAAAAAAGTTCAGAAATGTTCTGCAACTTTATGATTGAGTGGTGGTGGAATATTAAAATAATAATAACTTTTGGCACATATTTTGCAGTGTTCTTCAAAATAGATGTAACTTGGTCTATTTTGCTAGGTAAATTCTAATTATTGGGAGGGGGAACTTAGCTAGCAAGGGCTCCAGTACAAATTGAAAAAAAAAGTAATTATCCAGTTTTTTTACATTTGGTTTGTTGACAGTGGTAGATAGAAAAATTATTTTCCTTGAGGAACTGTTCATCAAAAGTTACATTGCTTTTACAATAAAAATGTATTTAATTGTTACTCCAAAAACTAACGATCAATTAATAAATTATTAAAATTAACGATTTGAATAATTATAATTAGCAAGACTTACATTTAACTAATTACCCGTATTTAAGTTTAATTAGTCAAAAACGAGCGTCCTCCCACTTTTTTCCTCAGGACTACATCACTGTTTGATTACATTATAAAAGTATTAAATAACTCCTTATAAATGAACGTAAATTATTCTGTTTGCAATCTTTTCAGTTCTAGTTAGTTTGACAAAATCAAAACTAATCTGTTTAAGTTGATTTTACTAATATATAAGTGTTAACCACTTAACATAATTTGCACTGATTATCAACTTCATTAGAACTTTTGCATTAAATTTAATAATTAGTTTTTATTTAACCTAATCGCATTGAATTATGTCAACCATCAACAGCATTGTATTACATTTTTGGTTTATATGTTATAGCCCATGGGTAGTGGCATAGCCAGAAATTTTTCATAGGAGTTATGACTGGCATGGGGGTGCAACACCCATATATGTATGCATGTGTGCTATAATGAAGTGAAGAATATGCATTTTGCATGGCGAAAAATTCCTCATTGCGGGGGGGGGGGGGTGTCCCATGATTTATATCTACCCCCCCCCCATGAGGAAGATATTTGAAAAATTTGTTTCTACCTTTCCTAAGATTATTTCTTTATATTAGACCAGTGATGCCGCTTACGTGCTATAACGCGTCAAATATGCAAAAAATCAATGATGGGACGCAAAAGAAAAGTTACAACGCGTCCCCCAGGACGCGTAATTTCCATCATGCAGAATTTAAAAAACAAAAAAAAAGGTGAGAGAGGGTGCGTTCAGACTGCCAATTTTGGGTAAATCTCTAGTAAAACACGAACTGCTCGTGTTTTACTCGGGGAGATTGACATCGTGAACAGCTTTGTGGGCCCGTTTACATGCACACAAATGCGGAGTAACGCTTCCCCTACATGGGGGGAAAAATGCAGGGTAGAAAGATCCCTAGTCGAAAGGAGGCATAGTAGTGTTCGCTTTCCCATGATGCATTGCGAGTTTTCCCCTACAGAGCACTTCGACATGACGTCAGGGCAACTTTTTGTAGGACAACTCGGATATTTAGAGGTAGAAAGACGAGTATTTCGCCAATCACCGTCCTCAAACGAATGTTAGTGTGTCCTACAGGAAAGTGTTGCCAGGCTGGTTGCTATGATCTGACGTAATGCAATGACGTAGGTCGAAAAGCTCTATACTCTGCTTTTACCCGGGATATATATCGTGCTGTGTGCACATGTGGTTAAGCTGAAGAAAAAAGGGGATTACTTTGACGTTCTTCTCCTTTCTCCCTTCCCCTTACTTCCGTTTTCATGTTAGAGGTTGTTCCGTTAGAGATGGTGGACTATCGGAATTGAATAGTTTTTTCATTATTTATTTTTAATATTCGCTTTTGTAAATGTAAACAATGATTTGTTTTATATTAAATCTGACAATTATTATTTAGAAATGAAATCTATAAGCTATAGAAGCGATAAATATTTTAAACAATCTAGAAGAGAAAAGGGGGGGGTGTTCCATATTTTACTGTTGTATATCCTTTCCTTCAAATATATTCCGATTTTCCTTGTGATAAATTTATTAATACATAGTAATTATTTTTTTTAATTAATATAAGATGGAGGGGCGCTTGAACGGTATTTTATTGTAGTTTTAATAATTTAAGATGTTGCGGCTGTTCTGCGAGTACATTTTACTTTCTTAAACATTTCTACCGATGCAGCCTTTCTCCCGGTTTTTACTGTACATACAAAAGGGGATTTTATTATTAGGATTTATTAATTATTAGGATTCAGGAAGGCTTTGCCGTGAAGGCAAAGTAAATGACATGCATGTCACAACAAATTTTTCTTGATTAATTATAATTCATTTTATTTATTTATTTTTTGAAATATAAGTTTTAGGTTATTTATAAATAAGATATTCATATGCATCAGCACACCAAAATGGGTGAGACATGATAACATCAGTCGTGAAATTAACCAAATGCTTTTATATCGATAAGGACCCACTTTTTGGAAAAAAGAACCCGTAAATTTTGGAGTCCTGGGTCCCAAGGACCCGTCTCTTCCAAAGTCTAGCGACATCACTGTAGACATCCAGGTTCATTTATACATCTTTATTTTTGACTTTACCAGCATCAAAAAGGTTTTGAATGCTGATTTAGCACAGTTGCCTGACTAACCATATTTTTTAACAGAAAATGAATTTACTAAAAAGAATTCTTATTACCTGTATTTTGACAACTTAAAATAAAGTCAAAATGAATTATTGAGTATAAAAATAATCATGTATTAAAAATTCAAATTTAAAACAGCAAAAAAAAAAAGATTGAAATGCCTTGATCTAATTTAGTATCAAATAAGTCTACTTGTTGCAAAAATGTCCTCTTCCCGTCTTAATGCATTTTAAGCATTATAACAATCATCATTACACCCCTGAAATATTTGTTATCTATTTTCAGAAACCTGAAGATAGCAATGAAGATGTGCTCCAGCAGGTGGATTTTTCAGATGGCAAAGTAGCTCAAGATGTCCACAACTCGGAGGCAGCAGTCTCCATAGCAGGCTCGTCGCCTCTCAACATATGCCACGTGTCTCTCTCGGAAGCAGGCATGTTGTTAGAAACGGGTGACATCATTCAGCAGTCCCTGGACGGATCCGCTTCTTCCATTCACCTGGAAGACGGAGCGACGCTGATACAGAGCTATGAACCAAATGATGAGTGTGACAGCAACGATGCCTCTACAAAGTTCATTGATGGCCAAGCTGTTCAATTAGAAGATGGAACTACTGCATTTATTCATGCTGTTCCCAGAGGTGTGTATTCGTGGATGGCAGTCGTAGCAATTTTATAGTTTTTGGCATGCTTGGATAACTGATTTTTACTCATAACATAGAGAGTAAAGGGATTTTTCACTGTTAGTATGCTTCCAAATACAGTAGACACCAGTTATAACGTACTCTCATGGGACCTAAAAAAGTAGTATGTTATAAGCAGTACCACCGGTAAGATTCAATATTACACAAAAAAAAGAAAGTGGGCTCATAATTTCATTGCAATACGTGTTTTAAAAAGGTCTAATTTTTAAAAATTTAAATTAAAGAGAAAAATTCTTTGTTATTTACAATTTTTATTGCGATAAATAATCTGTAATTTTCTTTTGTTTTAAATGGGCAGATGCTACTTTTAAAATAGCATTTTGGATATCCATAATAGACTTTAGTAGAGTCTCTTCATCATCACTGCGGCATTCAAAAAATCGTGTTAATATTTTTGGAGCATTTAATGCATCGGGTATGCTTAGTATAGGCTCCTCTCTTTTTTCTTCTTTATCATCAGAATCATTATAGATAGGGCTTTTCAGGAGGCATTTACATTGGTGAATGACAAATAAAAAACATGGTCTTGTTCATAGCCCTACCTAGCAGGCGAAAAAGATAAAATATAGCTCCCTTCATTCATACACAATTGATCTCGCTAGAGAATCTGAAAACTGACAACGAGTGTTTTTGTGGATAGTGAAATTTCTGAGAACAAGAAAAAAAAATTCTTATTAAAAGCAAAATTTTATTTTTGGCTTTGGTATAAAAAGTATGTTATAACCGAAGTGTGTGCTTTTGTTAAGTAACCGAAGTTAAATAACATTATAAATATAAGACTTCAATCGGGACCTAGCTTCTAGGTATGCTATAACCGATAGTACATTATATCCCATGTCCATTATAACCAGTGTGTACTGTAATTAAAATTGATGGTAATTCAAAATAAGGTTTCATGCAAAAATTTTCTCTGGAAGAGCACTAATATTCCACCACTCTAACCTTTAAAGTCCTTGTTTTCCCCCTGTCTGTGGTGTACAACAGTGCACTGAAATGACTAAAGCTCAATGCGTAAATTTTGCCTTCAAAAAAAGTCCCTGTTTCTCCTAAAACTAGCATCCAACAGAACACATCTGTTGCATGTTTATTTAGCTTGCACACAATCTACAATAGTGCTGGTCTGAGCTTACCATGATTGATAATTAAGGTTCTGTGGCATCAACATAAACGTCATGTATTTTCATCCACAAAATTAATAAAATATAGAAAAATTCCTTTTTATTATTATTTTGCTGAGCACTTCATTAGATATTTTGTGGTACTTTTCCATTAATCATCACTCATTGTAAAATTAAAGTATGGGTTGCCAGTTATGACTTATGACTTTAGACGGGTGGCTCCAAAGAGCCAGGCACTGCGACCAGAGGTATGGGTGCCAGTTATGATAAAACTAAAATATCATGTTATATTTGGACTGCTTATTAGAAAAACCCCATTAGTCACTATTTTGGTGAAAATGAGTTTGCATCAAAAATCCGTAATTTGTTGGTAGATGCATGGGTAAAATCATACAAGCCGGTGCGCACCCCATGTAAACATGGCGACTGTCGCCAACCATTTTCCACGATCAGCACATTAAAATTGCACATATATTCCACTAAAAATGAGCAACCAGTGGACCGTTTTTAACTAAAAAAACCTCAGTGGATTCAGCAACCTAGTTGTACAGCTATCTAAACTAGGCAACCAGTGGTCCGTTTTTAACTAAAAAAACCTCAGTGGATTCAGCAACCTAGCTGTACAGCTATCTAAACTAGGCAACCAGTGGCCCGTTTTTAACTGAAAAAACCTCAGTGGATTCAGCAACCTAGCTGTGCAGCTATCTAAACTAGGCAACCAGTGGTCCGTTTTTAACTAAAAAAACCTCAGTGGATTCAGCAACCTAGTTGTACAGCTATGTAAACTATGCAACCAGTGGACCGTCTTTAACTAAAAAAACCTCAGTGGATTCAGCAACAGTTGTACAGCTATGTAAAACTACACAACCAGTGGACCATTTTTAACTAAAAAAACAACAGTGAATTAAGCAACCTAGTTGTACAGCTAATGTAAACTGGGCAAACACCGGCCCGTTTTCAACTCAAAAAAACATCGGTGGATTAAACAACCTAGTTGTACACCTCTTATAAAGTCAGTATGATTAGAATAGCACGTAAATAGCACTTACAAAAACATAAAACACGTCGAATATCAATTTAAAATTCACATTAAAAACCTTAAACATTGCAAAGATTCGTTAAAAAAGAGCACTTACCTTTATTTTATTTTTTAAATAACCGCTCAGAAATGTCCCCAACACCCACAGGCTTATAACGTAAAACCAGCATGCTTTCTTTTATTTAGCTCTATATTCACACCATATTTCTATCAAACACACACAAAAGAACGCTCCTTTTCCTTTCAAAACATAAAAAAAAACACCATATTCCACACATAAATACTGATGACGAAATTCCCCGATACGCTTACTAACCTACGATAAACAATACTAACCTAGGATACGCTTACTAACCTACGATAAAACAGAAAGAATCAAAACCACAAGGAAAATCAAACATTAACTTAATCCACTCTATCACCAGCCACAAACAAACAACTATCGTCATTCAGTTAGCACTGAATGAAAATCCCATACTTCAAAACACTCAGTGTTTCTCTTTGGTTACTAGTCTAAACAATCACCGGCAGGGTACTTCACTCCAGCTGAGCATCGCCCATGACGCCAGAGCCAACGCCAAATCAATTTGTAAACAAAACATCAAAATGTAAACAGCACCGTATACGGAATATAGTCCGATGCATGTTTAGAGGAAAGACCTTTCAATTCAGGTCGCTTATACTTCTCCACAGAACACTCTGAATTTTGTTTTGCTGAGAAACAATGTGCTTTTAAAAAGTTTTTTCAACTTTCTATTAACAAGCTGACTTATGGGATTTCTGAAATAAGCCGTGTTAGCCCAGTGGTTAAGGCATTGGACTCGTAACCGGAAGGTTGCAGGTTTGATACTGGCGTACCACTAAAGACCACCGTGTATATGCGGTGTACGTGCATGTTAAATCCGTGGTTCTGAAAGTCCTCTCGGCGGTAGCTAGCAGTTTCCGAGGGGTGCCAATATTCAGAAGTCTTCCACCTTCTGATGAGGTTCCAAATTGTGGCGGGAAATTCCGGGAAGGACGTATATGTATCTCTAAGGACACATTCAGTGACGGGAGCTGTCCTCTCCTGGCAAATAAATAAAAATCATTCAAATTCCATGCACAGAAATTATCTTCAGCAATTTTTATTTTTAGCCAGAGGGCAATATTTTGAGGACTCTCTGATTTCCAAAAATGCTGATCCCTAATTTTTAGTATTCCTTACATCCTGACTTTTGTTTAATATTTCATCAAAAAATCTCCTGCTTCTTTTTTTCTAAGCAAAATCTGACAACCATGGTGAAGCTGATATTGTTTTTCAAGCAACAGCCTTAAATGTAGACCTAGAATTTTTTATTTTTTGTGTTTGTGTTGGACTGGATACTCTGAACTGTCTTCAGTTTTCTTTCCCTTGAATAGAATGACCTATTTTCTGTTGGTTTTCAGAGGGTTTACAACCTGTTCAGCTTGAAGATGGTACCATGGCATATTTGTCACAAGCTGGTGGAGAGCTTTTCAATGGTGAAGCATCTAGTCTAGATTTAGAAAATTTGGGTAATCCTCAGGTATATAGCATGATCAAGTTTTATTTTGGTCCATTTTAATGCTTTGTTGTTTGATAGCCTTAAATAATGTATAGTAAATCATTTGAATCAGAAAAGCACAGACCCAAAATACTTTTGTTTAATTTAGACACCATTTTCTTTCTTTCTTTTTTTTTATATTAGTAGAGAACATTTTTTTTTCTTTATTTGTTAGATGATTCTATTTTTGATAGTCAATTTATAGTATAGTACGACCGTAAAATTTCAAAGAGATTTCAGGTACTTGATAGAGGGGGAAAAAAATCTTCATTTTTTGAAAAGTTTTTTCAGTACTTACTTTTGCAAAGCTTTATTGATTGTCATACTATCATAGTCATCTTATCATGCATTGTGTTAGTTTGTAAAGACATGAATTAAGTCCTGTGAACAAAAATTGTTGTAGTTTGATATCTTGGAGTGCAAATATTAAAAAAAAATGTTAAATTTGAAACTTTGGATGATTTTAAGTAATTGTTTCAAAAATTACAAACTCTGAATAAATATAATAACTATAAATTGAAGGTTTTGTACAAAAAAGAATTTTCAAACATTTATCTGATTTGAAATTTAGATGTTTATGATATTTTATCAATTTGTAAACCTAATCACTAATAATTTTAAGTTTATAGTTACGTGTAAATGAATAATTAATCTTAATATGAGGGATGCTTTTAAATGAGTCCTTCTTGTATGAATGAAAAATCCAGAAGTTAATTTTGTGAAAATTTGTTTTTAATGCATTTTTTGTACATAATCACAATTTTTCCGAGCATTTTCCTGTAAAATCATACAAGACGATGTGCACCCCATGTAAACACAGCGACAGTTGTTGGAGCTTGGCAGTTGCCAAGCCCCAGCGACTGTCACAAACCATTTTGCACGATCAGCAAAGTATTTTAACACATTAAACTTTCACATTATTTCAATATGTTACTAACAAAAACATTAAAACAAAATACAACATCCGTATTTAACCAAAAGAATGTCTGCAAATTCAGTAACAGGCATTTAAAAATGAGCAAACAGTGGACCATTTTTAACAAAAAATACAATAGTGGATTAAGCAACCTAGTTGTACAGCTAATGTAAACTGGGCAAGCACCGGCCCGTTTTCAACTCATAAAAACATCGGTGGATTAAACAACCTAGTTGCACACCTCATATAAAGTCAGTATGATTAGAATAGCACGTAAATATAGCACTTACGAAAACATAAACACATCCAATATCAATTTAAAATTCTCATTAAAAACCTTAAATATTGCAAAGATTCGTTAAAAAAGAGCACTTACCTTTATTTTTTTTAAATAACCTCTCAGAAATGTCCCTAACACCCACTGGCTTATAACGTAACACCAGCATGCTTTCTTTTATTTAGCTTTATATTCACACCATATTTCTAACAAATTCTTTTCATACATTAACATAACATATTTCATTCACTTCCATCAATTACATGAAACAATTTCAAATTCCCAAACTGACGATACACGTATTCTTTATGGTTGCCAGTCACAACTACCACCGGCAGGGTACTTCACTTCCGATGTGCATCGCCCACAACAGCGCCAGAAGTATCACCAAATGAAACATGTAAACAAACATCGATATGTAAACAGCCCCAGATACGGAATATAGTCCCATTTTTCATACCTTAAAGCTAAAATTTTAAAATCCTCTTTAAAGAAATTTACTACCTTCATATGTAACAGCCGTGTTAAGCTTGGGGCTACTGTGCAACTCTGTTTTAGTTGAGATGATATCACCCAGAGCAGAAGAAATGATTTCCTGAGTTTTGCAGATTGGGATGGAAAGTTTACCCACCACACCAACAAGATCTTGATTTTATTTATTTTAGTGGCAAACCCTAGAGAGTTACAAAATTGAAAATGATTACAAACTTTTGATTATTGAAGTAAGTAAATTTCTTTGAAGACGGTTTGAAAAGTTTGTTTTATGGTATGAAAATAGCTTAAACAAATAAAATAGCTTGAATTTGATTTTGTTTAACAACTAAGAAAAGTATTTAAGATCATAAAATACATACATTTCTACGAAAATTCCTTTAATTTTTCCTTAAAGAAAAAATGTATCTCATATGATTTTTCAAAATTGGGCTCATTTGATTGTTGCAATTAACTAATTAAGTAAATGCATATCCAAGTTGTCAATAAGTGTAATACTCTTACAGGCCTTAATCAGTTTTATCAATTGTTTTTTTAATATTTCATGTATATAGCTTTGTATTTTAATCATGTATAGCCATGCCTACAAATAATGTTATTTAATTACCATTGATGCTTTCTTAGATGCTATGATGCATTAATTTCCAACTGACGATACACGTATTCTTTATGGTTGCCAGTCACAACTACCACTGGCAGGGTACTTCACTTCCGATGTGCATTGCCCACAACAGTTTTACAGTAATTGCCAACTAACGTGTATCGTCAGTTGGCAATTAATGTAAAACTGTAAAAATTCATCGACTAACTTAAGAATTTTATTACTTTTGTCTGTACACCATTCAAGGTGTAGTGAAATTACTGTCAGAACGATCCTACATTAAAATTTTTAAAAATAAAATTGAAGTAAAATTTTGTGTTGAATAGAAATGCTGAATACAAAGCAGGAAAACTTCTTTTCCCTTCAAATCTCCCAACTTACTGCATTTTGTTTAGTTTGTCAAATATATGATTTAAATACATATTTCTACAAAATTGCAGTTTTTGCACAATGATGTTTATCAAGGTGGTACATAGCAAATATAACATATAAAATAATTGTGCAAATGTAAAATCGTACCTACCAACCTGAATTATTTTAAAGTGAATTTATTTCCTTTATAAATTACTTGGTGGTGTTTGATATACAATTTTATAGAAAAATAGAAAAAAAATCTTCTTCTATCAAAGCTCGAAGAGTTAGCAGCTATGTAAAATTAATATCTTGCTGCTACAAAATGCTGTAAAAAACTTAATTCACTACTTCTAATTACTGGAAATATAACCTCTTTCATTCTCCTGATATTGCTCCAAAATTACATTTTAGAATCTTGAATATGTGATGAATCCATTAGTCAACATGTCTTCACACATTATATGTGCCTCTGCTTCTACCAAAAAAAAAAGAAAAAAAAAAGCAGCTCTGTTTATCCGTGCTTTATATGCTGTGCTTCACATGGACAGAAAAAATCAAGAATTGTAGAATTTGGTCATATAAAATTGTCTAATAATTACTTCATGTTGTACATAAATATTACTCTTAATGATCTGTTGGGAGCTATCAGAATAATCTATCATTAATGCTAGAATAGCCAAAAAGTATGTGAACCTCCAATAATGTTAGAATAATTGAAATGTTGATATTATATCATTATTCCATTCATCTCAATAATATAAATTTAAAATATTTTATACTTTATAATACCAATTTTTAATATTTCTGCAGTAATTTTTGAGCTTATTTCTGCAGTTAATTAATATAATTTTATTTATATTCATGCAGGTCAGTGATGGTGAAAATGATGTAAAATCGGTAAGTAAATTCTATAATTATAATAATGTTTCTGTGTCATCAGTTTGCAATTTCAGGATTTTGTCTCTTGTTGTTAAATCTTAATTATTCAATGCACTTGCATTGTTTGCCATACTTTTTATGTCAAATCTGATTTCATCATTTCTTAATAATTTCCTTTGCTTCATTATTGTTATATCACCCTACTTTTACCTGGTTAGAGAATATTTTTCATTTAATTCATTTTACAAAATCAAATCAAGTTCTTCTAATAAATTCCAAGTGAATTGGTTTAATTTTATACTATCATTTTTATGAATTAAGTATTTGTGATTCTCCCCCCCCCCCAATCTTTATTAATAGTACTAATTGTTTCAACTTCTTTTTCTTTGATAGAATTCTCTATGAACACTTACTCTACACCCTTTTCTATTCACACTGCTGTTTCATTTTAAAATGCAAATGTTTTATAATTGTTACAGGGTGTCCACCAGTGATTAAAAAGATAACTTTTGCTACCAATTTAAAGTTTGACTTTTTTTAATTTTAAAAATGGCATTTTCATACTATTTCAAAGTTTTTGGTTACTTGTACTTTACTCCAGGTGTCTAATTTGAAAATCAGATTTCAGTTTTTGTTGACTTGACTCAGTTTTCTTTTCAAATTTGCTTTTGGTCGTTTATGTAAAACTTTCTAATATATTTTTTCAATTATGCTATAAAAATAAATATACTATATGCTATGTTATATGGGTCATTCCAAAATTAAAGCACCCTTTTGAAAAAAAAAAAAAAAAGGTTTACTAAAAGAAGGCCAAAATACTTTTTGAGGCGATTGAATGATTATTAGTGATTAGAAATTAAATATCCTTAGAACATTTTTATTTAAATTTTAATTAATATACTTGAAAGCATAAACATGCAGACTAAAAAATGTCTCCTGTGTTACCAACTTTTAAGTAAAACAGTACTTTTACCTTGTTAGCATTTTAATATCAATATACTTCCTTTTTGTGGCATGATAATTTATTTTCTTCTGATATTGATGTATTAAGTACCATGTGTTACCTTTTGGTTTTTTCACAATATTTGACTCTATATAAATTTATGTAAAAAATACATTTTTATTATAAAATTTTAGTAAAACATCATACAACCATCCTATTGGATTTATTCTTTCTTTTTTTTAAATAAATGTTCATTTTTCTTTTGGTACAGACAAAACACTTGTTAGTTATACTGGGGACAAAGTAATACAGGGGACAGTAAAATAACAAAGAGGATAAATGTTTATAAAGCCACAAGAATGTAACAACCTCAGAAATCACTTTTTATAAATTTATTTCTCACAGACATCAACAGGTATACCAAACTGATAGAATATTCTGTCGCCTTTCATTTTTAGACTTGGGTTAACCTGTGTGACTAATACCATGGTAACACAGGGGACTGGTTACACAGTTGACAAAATGAAATGAAAATTCAACCTTGTGCTCATATTTTATAGAAATAATATTAAATGACATGGACTGTTTCCTTTCACTGATACTTATAATTTTTAAACTGATAAATTAAAATTATAACTAACTATAAAAAATATCAAGAGTACACAGGAGACACAGTAAAAATTCACCCACCTTAAAAAATTACTTATGTTCTTATAAATTCTTCTAAATCCAACTGTATATAAAATGGCTTCAGTTCTGAAGTACAATACTTTAAGGTGTATAGGTGACTACTGTTTGTTTAAACTAATTTTTTTTTTTTTTAGTTTAAATATTTTTGTTATAATATCAACATAAAAATAAGAGTAACACAGGGGACAAATATTGGGGGACATAGGCATTTGCATTATAAAATGAAAAATAGAGGAGGGTGCTATGTTTTAAACAGCTAGGTGTATAATCTTAAAAATGCAAGAAGCAAGTTTATATCACAAAACATTGGTTAAAAAAATAATGTAACTAAAAAAAAGTAATTTAAAAAACAAAATATGCTGAGGGGACACGGCTTTTTACTGCATGCAATATTCAATAAACCTACTTTAAAAGAAAAATATACAAGTAATCTGAAATTTAATAATATGTAAGAATAGTAAAATATCTGCATATCTTATTTGATGTTTAAATTTTAGTTTGGAACAAATTTGTGGGAAATATAAATTCAGAAAGTGTTGGGACATAAAAGGGTGCTTTAATTTTGGAATGACCGATATAATGCATGAAGTTTTTTAATTTATCATTTTAGTCATTCCTTCTAAATGATGTATATTTATTTCTTAACTACAAAATCATGCTAAAATGCTACTATTTCAGCAACTAAAATAATAAAAATGGCTACTAAACTGGTGACTTTTTTAGGTCGATGAGCATACGAATGATGCTATTTTTGCCTCTTGATATTGGTGGACACCCTGTTGTTAAAAAATAATATTATTACTATATCTCAAAATATATAAAGAAAATTCTGCATGCTTCCTTGCATTTTAGACAATCACCAAAGCAGAATTTCTAAAGAAAATTTTGCTTTATACTGCACAATTTAATGTCTATATTTCTATTAGTGTTTTTAAAAGATAAATTTTTGTGTTGATATTGATTTTTGTGTTTTGTTCACAGAATCGATACTGAAAGAATGATAATTAAAGTATCATTATTAGCACTTCTTTTACACAGTATTCAAACAATAACCTGTAAAATAATTTTTAATAGTAATTAAAGTAATATAACAATGTTTAAATATCAAGAATTGAGTAAATATCTTGATTATCATTTTAGGGTGATAATTTTAGTGCATCTTGTAGCAAAGGTTCTTCTTGTCGTGGACTAGAGAAAGGATTTCGCTGTCCATATGTTGGTTGTCAACGACTCTACACTACTTATCATCATTTAAAAGTAATTCATTTGAAGTAATCTATGTAATTGTGACAAATAGAAAATTTCAAAAAGATTAAAAGAAGAAAAATATTGAAAATATTTTTAAAATGTCTGTTTATCTCCTCATACTTAATAACTATGCACAAGAATATTCAGTGCTTGTTTACTTTCATCATGTTTTGATCTCTTCTTATATTTAGATATTTTTTAAAGAAGAAAACAAGTATTTCACTTTTAATGCAATTTTGCTTGTTTAAATTATTTTAATAATATTATTTATCTAATCAAATTTTTTACTCAATAATAAATATTGAAATTCTTCATTGTAGGTTCATGAAAGATCTCATACTGGCGACAAACCTTTCAAATGCACTGTGAATGGCTGTGAAAAGGCTTTTGCTACTGGTTATGGGCTAAAAAGTCATGTAAGAGTTCATACAGGGGAAACGCCTTATAAGTGTGCAGAAGACAACTGCCAAAAAGCTTTCAAAACATCAGGCGACTTGCAAAAACACCTTCGAACCCACACAGGTTAATATTGTTGCAAACTCATTTTTTTTTAGAGCTTCAGGGGTTAGAGAAAGCATTATTCAGTACACTTTTGATAATGTATCTGCTGTTAATTTGATCATAAGTCAGTTTAAACATTAACAGGGCTTGATATTAACAGCTGTCTGCTGGTCCAGGATCACAAAAATATATAATAGACCAGTAGAGTACGAAATATTGGTCTATTGGACCAGTAATATTTTATTTACATTTTTCTCTTCAAATCCTCATTCAGTCTCTCTATATATGTCATCTGATTTTACCAATATATGTTGCATAATTTGATCTGTTAAATGTTTTTATAATAAACATTTGCATTTTTAAATCAGCTCTTAATAAAAATCAGTATATATATTGCTCATGTAATTTCTTTTGTTTTGCAGTTTTTTTACAAAATCGTGTAAATGAACCAAAGAAGTCATATTTTAATTTCTATCCCTGAACACTTAAGAACACACAAAAGATACTGTGTTTAGAGGTTAGAATGTATAAAGAATATTGTAAATTATTCATACATATAAAAAGTAATACAATATGAACATTTTGAGTGGGGCAGAGGGTTGCTCTTTATTTAGCTGCAGCTTTTTATTAATTTTACTGCCTCTATGATCTACTATTGAATTAATGCAGATTTTTATCAATCTGAACTATTTTGTCATTAAAGAAAAATGCTTCATTTATCTACAAAAAAATATGTAATTGATTAAAAACAGGTGTTTGAAATTGAAGGAAAAGATATTTATTCATGTGTAAATAAATTATGTTCACTCACATTAAACAAAAACAAACAGAAAATTTGCTGAATGGGATTACTTTAATTTAAAAGTGCCAGTCTTGCACATAGATTCCGGCATAGTTCTTACATGCCATTGTCACTGCTTGTATGAGAAGAAAATTACTCTTAACCCTGGTCTAATAGAAGATTACAAATTCAGTAAAGCATTTTGGTGCAGCAAATCATGTCAGAATTTAGGTTAATCTATGGGGGGATAAGCAACGTGTATTATTGAACGGGGAATTTTTTTTAGACATTTCCTGCAATCTGATTGAGAAGAAACAATAAAGTTACAGTATTTTGCTTATAATGTTTAGGGATTTATGAATATAAGAAGACTTAAGAAAGAATAGTTTTAAGGTTTAAGGGTTTCTAAAGATTAAGTTTTAATTTAATCAGTTGCCATTTTAGTGTTAAAGAAAAGACCAGCTGTGTTGGTTGAATATTAGATCTAATGCAAATTTTATTTAGTTTTAAACCCTGAGTTTTAGGCTAGAATCAGAATTATTATTTTCCATGTAGTGCATTGTGCATGTACAACAAATTTGTGTATTCAGTCCTATGTTTCTCTTTCTAATAATAGTTGATTTAAACATATTATATTTCTAATATAGAAGGAGAAAAAAATATTAACCATCAATTGTTAACATAAAATGTTAGAAAAAGGTGTTTATGAAACAGTTAAGGTGTATATATTTTTATAAGAGCATACTTTTATTTATTGATTATTCATTTTCAAGATAGGCCCTTCATTTATAAGTCAAACTACAGTACAAAGCCGAAAATCCGGAATGGACGGGACTACGGCGATTCCGGATTCTCGGATTTTCCGGAATATTGGTCATTTAAAAAAAAAAAAAAAAAAAAGTAGCGGCTACGTCATGGATTACGGGGTCTCGCCGTGAACTATGTATTTTTATAACGTTTTTCGAAATCGCCGCGATCCGTAGGTTGTACTGTAGAAATTGTTCAATTGAATTCCGCCCTACTAATTGCCGCGTATATATTGCTTGCCCAATAACGTGAACGTAGTCATAACTTAAAATTAAAAAAAATCTTCCAGTATCAAAGGATAAAAAGATATAACAGCAATTTTTATCGCCATCCCATGCACTAAAACACTGATTGTGGGTGCGCAGACGTTCCCCCCTTCACGGGAGTGACTGGAGCCGGTTTGTCTGTGACTGGAGCTTTTGCTTTCCAAACAAGTTGTTACATTCTTGTCTTCGTTGCACGTGCTTACTGATATTTTTATTTATGCGTTTTTTTAAACAAGGCTTCCAATGGTATTTACGCTAATGTATGTTTTTACTGCAGACTTGAATGATGTTATAAAGAGTTTAATTAATTTCTTTGCCTCCTTAGAAAGAATAACATTAAATTAAAAATAATATCTCTACCGATTATTAAAGCTTAAATGCTTTACACTAACAGGAAAGTGTCTCCACCCCCCTTTTTGTGTTTCTGTTTGGAAATAACAGTTAAATCTTTGGAATGCAAAGAAGGAAAGTTAGGTCACGAGTCAGATTTTACCCTGAGGTTTTGGATATATATATATACTATACTATATATATATATATATATATGTGTGTGTGTGCATGTGTATATATATAGATATATATATATATATTGACGCTATTGTTATGATAACAAACTAGTCTAATGCTTGAGCATCCTGTAGTTTATTTATTTATCTTTTTTTTTTTTTTTTTTTTGAGGGAAGGGAAAAAACTGAAATCCAAAAAATATCCGGTTTTTTGGTCTTTCCGGTTTTTAGGTGTCCGGATTTTCGGCGCTCTACTGTATTAATTTTTTAAAGGAAATTGTTTTATCAAAAGTATACTACTTCTAATGAAACTGTCACCTGACTGACAGAACTTTACAAAAGTTCTGTCCCTGTTATCCCCCTGACAGAACTTTACAAAATATTATGCTGACTCATAATATTTTGTAAAGTTCTGTGTATTTAAGTTTCTGTTAATAGCTCTTTCTTTTAGTATATTTTTATTTGTAAGTTTATTAAATGCACGAATACTTCTCAACAGGTGAGAGGCCCTTTAAATGCCCTTATGCTAACTGTAACAGAGCTTTTACTACATCAAATATACGAAAAGTACATATCAGGACTCATACAGGGGAAAGACCTTATGTATGTAAGCATGCAGACTGCGGCAGAGCCTTTGCAAGTGCAACAAACTACAAGAACCACATTAGGATACACACAGGTGAATATGCTGACTCATAATATTTAGTTAAGCGGGTTAATCAGTTTTTCCCCCCCTCTCTGAGCAGCTAAAACCTGTCTATCTCAAACCTATTTCTCTCAAAAGCCTCTATATCTCAAAATTCCTGAAATTCCCTACTTTAACAAGCGGTTGATTCCTACTTTAGGACCCCACTCCACCAAGCTGACGATAAATGCCTAAATGTTGTAACCTTGGCGACTTTATGTGAAAATATGGCAATCCTTGTGAAAGCCGCCATTTTGATTTAACTGAGATATGATTGCAGCAAAAATAAATTCAAGTTTTTAGTTTTTAAAAAGTTCATTTTTAGATTTCGGACAATTCTTTTACTCTTGCGAGTTAAGATTTTTTACTAAAATATGAATGACACTAAAAAAACAAATCTAGCGTTTAGATTTTTTAAAAAATCATCTTAGAGAATTCGTTCTGAAATCCAAACATATCAAAAAGGAATAGAACAAATAAATAAATAGCAAAATAACTGGAAAGTAGTTTACTTTAAAAAGTTCTGTTCAACAGGTCATGTAAGTAAAATATCCTTATATATATATATATATGTGTGTGTGTGTGTGTGTGATACAAAGGTTTGAGATATGTGTGTATATATATATCCAAGTGGGGTCCTAAAGTAGGAATCAACCTAACAATCTAAACTCTATATTCGCATGTTTATCATCTTGAAAAAAAAATTCCTTTAAAACCTTTGTATCTCAAATTTTGGATAGATTATATTACAAAACTTGATACTCACTAACCACTTATATTTACCAACAGGAACTGAATACCAATTCCCCTTTTGAAAAAAGTAGAAAAGGCTGTAAAACTTTTAACAAATTTTCTTAAATTTCAGGAAAATGTTGGACACAAAGGATTTGCTTCTCTTTGTGTTAACCTTAGACAGCTAATAGATTCAAAAAAGTTGAATAGTAAGTCACTGAAAGACTATTTCTTCGAAAACTACATATGAATGTTAAAAAATGTTTTCTATGTATGTATAATTAATCTGCAATTATATGACAGTATTTTTCTACAACAAAACACTGGTTATAATTCTGCTCCTGGGCTCAAGAGCCCTAAATTTAAACTCTCATTCTCCTAGATAATGTAGATTCAAACTGCATCCCTGACGGTATTATGCAAATCTTTTACTTGTGAATTAATTTTTTTTTTTTTTTGTGAAGTAAAAATACATATCTTAGCATTTTTGTTTTTTTGTGTGTGTGTGTATAGCAAACTTTTAAATCCTGATCGTGAGCTATGATCTGTTATTTTGTATTTAGAGTATTCAATTATTTTATTGAAATATTTTAATGAGGATTTTTATGTAACATTAATAAACAAAAAGAAAAAAAAAACTTTTCATTTTCAGGAGAGAAACCTTATGTATGTTCAGTGTCTGGCTGCAACAAGAGATTCACTGAATATTCTAGCCTTTACAAGCATCATGTTGTGCATACTCATTCAAAGCCTTATACCTGTAATATCTGTGGCAAGACTTACAGACAGACATCGACTCTTGCCATGCACAAAAGGACATCTCATGGAATCGTAGAATCGAATGAAACGGCCAATACCGAAACCCTTGAAGAAGAAATTTCTAGTAAGGAATCACTTTTATACAAATTTGTTAACTTTGCTTAAAAACTTATAATTTTGTCTCTAGGGATGTCTTTATGCTCAAATGGTGACATGGATGTTGATTCAGTACTTTTTTTGGCCTATGTTCCGTATCCGGTGCCCCTTGGTTCTGGCGACATCGTGAGCGATGTTCAACGTTAGTAAAGTACCCTGCCGATGGTTTGACTGGCAACCATAAAGATATGTGTAGAGCTTGGCGACTTTTTTTTTGGAGGAATGATAATGCGTCAAATATTGTAAATTGGATAATTTAGAACTATTGAAAGATGCGAAATTTCTTGCACTTTCGGGCATGCGTAATAGTTGTTTTTTAATCTAGCTACTGTGTATGTGTGACGTAAGCAGATGAATGTAACGAATTCGCTTGCTCAATTTGACGTCACTAAGCTGATAATTTGCGTTTTGCGCATGCGTTATTGTTATTTTTCGTTTTATCCTGTTCCTTCGTCTACTATTCCAATTTGCTTCAACTTGTACTAATGTTTTTTTTTTTGGTCTCGCAGAGGGGCCCGCGTTAGCATATTTTCGAATGTATATATCGATGAATGTAACGAATTCGCTTGCTCAATTTGACGTCATTAAGCTGTTAATTTGCGTTTTGCGCATGCGTTATTGTTATTTTTCGTTTTTTCCTGTTTCGTCTACTATTCTAATTTGCTTCAACTTGTACTAACGTTTTTTTTTTGGGGGGGTCTTGCAGAGGGGCCCGCGTTAGCATATTTTCGAGGGGGCCCTTTTGAGGCGGTGGCCGGATCCACTGATTTTTTTTTGGGTCTCGCAGAGGGGCCGCGTTAGCATATTTTCGAGGGGGCCCTTTTGAGGCGGTGGCCGGACCCACTGATGTTTTTTTGGGTCTCGCAGAGGGGCCGCGTTAGCATATTTTCGAGGGGGCCCTTTAGAGGCGGTGGCCGGACCCACTGATGTTTTTTTGGGTCTCGCAGCGGGGCCCGCTTTAGCATATTTTCGAGGGGGCCCTTTTGAGGCGGTGGCCGGACCCACTGATGTTTTTTTTTTGGGTCTCGCAGAGGGGCCCGCGTTAGCATATTTTCGAAGGGGCCCTTTTGAGGCGGTGGCCGGACCCACTGATTTTTTTTTTGGGTCTCGCAGAGGGGCCCGCTTAGCATATTTTCGAGGGGGGCCCTTTAGAGGCGGTGGCCGGACCCACTAATGTTTTTTTGGGTCTCGCAGCGGGGCCCGCGTTAGCATATTTTCGAGGGGGCCCTTTTGAGGCGGTGGCCGGACCCACTGATGTTTTTTTTGGGGGTCTCGCAGAGTGGCTCGCGCGCCCTCCAAGAAAAATGTTTTTATACTACATAAATGGGGCTTTTACCAATATTTAGCAGGCTTCTGGTTCTGCCCTTGGAGAACATATGTAAAGCTGACGTCATAAACTTGAAAATCGTCTGGATTTTTTATCACATGTTGGTCTGGAAAATCGTTTTTTTTTTTTAATCAGAATCTGAGTGGCAATTCTGATAATTAAACGCGATGCATTTGAAGTATAGAATTTTACTTTAGTGTAATTGCATGAAGATTGAAGTTTGGTGTTCTTTGATTCTGAGTCGAATAAGTTTGTGTTGGATTTTCCTTGTGGTTTTGATTCCGTTTTATGGACCCTTTACCCTAAGTTAGTGAGCGTCTCGGGGAATTTCTTCGTTAGTATGTGTGTGGAATAGAATGTGTTAGTCGATGTGTGGAATATAGAATGGGGGGGAAAGTGAGGTAAGTGCTTCTTTAATTGTACTTTTTCTAATGTTTTGTTGTGGATTTGACTGTTTTATATAGTGTCATTTACTTAGAATTTGTGTTTCTTTGTAAAATGTTAGTGGTATATAACTAGTGTTTATTCGTCATAAGACGGCGATAGCCGTTGGAGCGTGGCGGTCGCCAGGGAGGCTTGGCGCCAAGGTCTGTAGCGCTCGCACTTGGCGATCGCCAAGCTCCAGCGGCTATCGCCGTGTTTACATGAGGGGCACCGTCTTGTATGATTTTACCCTTTTTTTCAGTATTGTATGAATTGCTTTCAATTCCAATATTGCTCTGAAATTGAACTTTAAACTGCCATTGTTTCCATCCTACTTTAGTGCTGACTTGGTTGCATGGCCTAAAAACAGTTACAAAAGTTGTTTTTTTATGTGTGAGGATACTAAATTATCACGCCAAGTCTACTGTTTTTCCCTATATTTTGAACTTTTTTTGGGGGGGGGGGGGATTTCTAACTTTTAGGCTTTCCTTTCTTGTAAGACCATTTTTTTATGCATTACAATAATCTTCAGTAAAAAATATTTTTTTAAATGTATTTTACACTTTAATTGAACGAGGACAGATACACTGTTATAGTTTTCCATCAATATTGCATCATTCATAGCAAAGTCACCATAACTGGTACCAATTCAAATATTATTTTGTATCTATTCATAGATATATCATATCAAATATGGACGTTATATCAAACATGTATCATGGACATTATATCAAACATGGTATTAAATTATGTTGTTAGTGTGGCAAAACTAACTGATTCACTTTCATTTCATACAATCTGTAAAACTGGAAGAAAAAAAAGAACACTTTATTTTCAACTAGGGTAATTAAGGATGAACTTTCATTTTTGACTATAAATATGTAAATAAGTATGCTGGTCTCTGCAAAAAAAACCTTTACATATTACAAAGCTGCCTTTGATCAAGGATAACCAGGAAATTAGGAATGATCTGTAGTATATGTATATATATATATATATACACACAGTAGAAGTCCACTAATCTGAGCTTTCTTAAACAGAGGTAGCACCAAACTTTCTGCTCAAAAATAACCAACTTTAGATTCATTATTTACACATTAAATAAAGTGTGATGCTATTTAGAATTTTGCTTTATATTGCTTTATATATTGATTTATAAATCTTTCTGCGCTTTGTACTTGTTTAAAATAAAAATCTAAACATTTCTAAATGATATATATCAGTAGTTAAATGAATTTTTTTTTTTTGTAATAACTGTTATCTTATTGGGTTATCTGTTTGCAAACTAGCCCACTCTAAAAAAGCTAGATTTTCTGTTGCTAAAGTAGAATATCGTTGTTGTCAAATGAATATCTGCTATGTGCACTGTTTGGAGATTTCGACATTTTGAATATTATGACTAGTTTACTAACCAAATTTTTATATAAAAAGACTTCTGTGTGACTCTAAGCATTATACAGTGTACTGTGATCGCTAAACAAATATGCTACGTAAATCAGCCAGAATATTGTCAAAAATAATAACTGCTGGTAAAAACTGGTAATAATAAATACTTTTTGGACATAGCAGATATTGGTTTTACAACAAGGATATAGAGCCATATATGGAGGGCTGAAATCCATGCTGGAATTACTTAAAATGTCTACCTAGTTGTGTATGCTATTGCTTATACTACATCATTATTAGTTTTATATTAGTATGTACAATAAAGCATTTATTCACCTTCTTTCAGGTATAGACAAAATAGATACGGACGTCCAACCAATTGAAAAACCTACTTCTCCAGAAATAAAGGATGACCCTGAAATCAATCACAAAAGTGCCAGTATTGAAAAAGTAATGTGAAATTGAATTTATACGATTCATCTAAAAACATACATATTAAATTGCAAAATTAATTCATATAACCTAACTCTGATGCAGTCGTAAGACTAAATTTTTGATTCATTCTCACATAATAAGCAGTATAGATTTCCTAGATAAATTACAGCAACTGTCAAGTGTTGTATGTTATTAACTTTATTGCCGGTAGAAAACACGAAATTTGTAATTCTAGTGGAAAATTCTAGGATTAATAATTAAGTTATCTTACATGCTAGTTGATATTTGGCAGCTGGAACAATGTGCAAAAAAGTAAATTCCATTAAATACTATATATTTTTTAATTTGGTAATTTAAATTCTTGAATTGGTGTATAATAATATTTTTTAATTAAATTGATGCAAATAGCAAAGTTAATGAAAATTACTGGGAAAAACTATTTTAAAGAGAAATCCTATCTACTTAAAATACAGGAAATCTACAGAAAATCTACTCTTGGTTTTCTTTAAGAACAAGCTTCTTCATTCAAAATATTTTTTTTTTTTGTTGTTGTTTCATTCAAAATGCAGAGTTGCCAAAAAAGAGGTTATTTGGGGGGGGGGGGCAGTTCTTTTATGCACTTTTAAGGGGACAAAAATGCTATTGGAGAAAGATTTGTAAATATACAATAATTATTAAAATAAACATTAAACTGAGTATTTTTTAATTAAATTGCACAAAAGCAAAGTAATACGATCCCTTCTATCTTGTTTTATTTGTATAAAATTTCACTTATTATTGAAAATATGAAATTTTTACATTGCATTTATTTTAATGATGTCACTATATCAATGATTTGTATTCAGATTTAAAACATGATATTAACCAGTTCAGTAAGAAAAGCCCACTAAATTTAATATTTTTATTTTTAAAAATATTAATAGTTTTTAAAATTTAATTTTTGAAGTAAAAAAAACTTTTTTGAAAAGCAAAGTTGTTTAAAACAGTTTGGAACTTATTTCTTTAAAACAAGAAATTTTGGTCATGTATAAGAAAATAACTCAGTGATATTTAATTAGATCTGTTACAAATTGCATGTCTTAGTTTGAATAATGAAACTATCTGTCTTATTATTAGGGGGAGGGGTTGTACAAGAAATATAATTAATTATTGGGATAAAACAATAAAAATAAACTATATAAACATCCTTTCACAGGGGTGTAGCCAGGAGGAGGAGGAGGAAGATGAAAACTGCAGAAAAAGTATTGTTTGTGAAGTATGTACTTTATTTTATTTATTTATTTATTTTCAGTACATGAAATCAATATATGTGTTAAAGATGAGTTTGGGCTCATTTATTAAAGCAAAACTTGAGACTTGAAATCTCAGTCCACCCAAGTCTGTTCAATGTTATTTAAGTCAGAACCCAGTCTGAAATTTAAGCTAATGAATAAATGAAGGACAATTATTTGATTGCAAGAGTATCATAAGTTTAGCCAATGGGAATGATATTGCGAATGAAGTGCAGTCAAAACATATCTCATTTTTCCTGTTTCCCAGAAACAAAATATAAACAGATGTCTGGTGTTATTATAACCAAGCAATAAACCATCTCTCTGAAATATCTGTAGAGTTTCAGCGCCTACTAGATGTTCTTATTCTCCCATTGAAAAATAAATAAATAAATAGTATATTAATTCATTCAAAAACAATGTATCATTTTTTAAAATCTATATGCTTTATTTTGCTATTTATATACTTTTATAAGAAATAAATGTGAAATTTCTAATGAGTTGAATCTGGAACAGAATAGTGAATTACAGAATTCAAACCTGATTCAGGCTCAGGTTGAGCTTATCTCATCTGTAATATGCATCAGTTAGGCCAGTAGTATGCAAGCTCTTTAGTAGGCAATCCCACTTTCGACATCAAGGTACCATCGATTTTAATCACATCCAACAACTAAATTTTAAAATTGTTCAAGTATCTACTCATAAAAAAACTACAAAAAATGAAGCATATAGAAAATGTGCTTTAAAATTTAAAATATGCCAGTGTTTTAAATACATTAGATAAAGCAATCTATTTTAATTAACCTAACATAAAAAACTGAATAATTCACCTGATTATATGTATACAATCCTTGGCTATATTAATGTGACCATTATTCATTTTCTAACCACAACACTGGAGTTGCCTAGCTAATAAAAATTTGTTAAGTATTAGCAAAAGTGTGGCCATTACCGTAAAGCAGCAATTGATTCATAGATGGTATACCTTAAAACATGAGGTAAAAGAAAAAAAAGGGGGGAGGGGGTTACTCTACTTGATTACCCGAATATTTGTTCATAAAGTGCAAGAATCTTTTTTTTTTTTTTTTTTGTACTCCAGTAAAAAAAAAAAAAAAAAAACTGCACATGCTATATGCACCAAAATCAATAGCAGTCGTACAAGGGCACTATAATATAGATACAAACTAAAGCAGAAACTAAAAGGGTTTATACCTGAGTTTCATGTTCAGAATTTGAATTCACCTATATAAAACTAGTCTGTATGGAAATAAACAAGTCTGAAAAATTGATTACTCCCCTGGTTTGCATGGCATAGTTTGATTATATACAAATAAATAAATGTAATAACTGAAGGGACTATATACATTTTTTTCACAATAATGAATAACAGAGTCTGTGCATTTAATGTAATTTAGTGTTCTGTAACTAAGTTTTATGATGTACGTTTCTGTTTCAGCCTCTCAAGGAAGAAATCACTGTTGGCACTACTTCTTGTCCTACAGTTATAACTTTGCAAGCACCTTCTAATCAAATTATACAAGAGGTATGTAAAGCTCTCAGTATTATAAATTATTCATGTGCTTCATCAATCATTAAATGTGATTGAAAATTAACTGCTACATTTTCAATTGTTAATTGTGACTAATTTCCTCAACAGTCTTCAAATACTTCCATTAAGATTTGATAATGGAAAGTGCATGAAATAATCATTTAATTTTTATTTTAAAAAATATTTCAGTTGCATTTTAAAATATAATTGGTCACGCCAATTCACATTAAATGCTAATTCCCAATGAAATCGACTGATCGATCTGGCTATAATTTGGCTGTGACAAGTTCTAAAAAATTCTAACTGCAAATAATATGTGAGAGCGATTTGTGATATCAACATAAGTAATAAAAGTGCTGCTGTATTCAGTACACTAGAATTTTTAACCAAATTTATCATACTGAATAGCAACTTTAATCACATGATCATAAAGAAGAGGAGATAGCAAAGGCAATCGTTAAGTAAAGTACCTATCACTTGATGTGGATGGTAGGAGTGCATTTCATATAAAACAATTTCCAATAGTTTTCAGTGGGAGTGAAGTTATTGTGCATATTTCTCACTTTACAGCCTAAGGAGTTTTGGTGACTACATTACTAGAAGTAGTGTTCTATATAATACTGTTTGGCTCTTTCTGATATTGTGAAAAATTTCATCAATAAAGGGCATAATGCAAAATTTATTTTTTGAAATTAGAGTGATAAATAATAAATATGTATGCAGTTATACTTTGATTCATTACTGCTTCAAACTTGAAAGGATTTTGTTGGTTTCATAATGTCAAAACTGAATTACTATCCAAATGGTAATTTAATGATAAATCAAAATTATAGAATTATCACAAGGGAAAACAGGGAGCATTTGATATTTCAGGGTTTCTACAGACCTGGAAAGTCAGGGAAATGAGTTTTGGTCAGGGAAAGTCAGGGATTTGGGGAAAAAATCAGGGAAATTAGCAGAAATTGAAGAAAGGTCAGGGAGATGCTAGAAAAATTTAATTTTGTGGTAAAATCAAGAAAATATTTGCTGTTTGAACCTAAGTATAGAAATTGTTTTATTTTCATTTTCTCATTCAACCTTATAAATAATTTTAAAATGTGTTCTCTATGAGCACAGTTGAAATATGCTTAATGTTATCCTAAATTATTATCAAATATGGTCTTTGTTAGAATCCAGTGATGTCAAATAAGATTCTTGTATATATTAATTTTATTATTATTTGTAAAAAAAGAGGCAAAATATATAAAAAATTATTAATTAAAGGATGTAATGTTAAAAATAGAAATGCAAAATTCGGGAAAGCACACTAGATAAAGTCAGGGAAGATGTGATAGATGTCAGGGAAGCAAAAGCTGTGAAATCTGTAGAAACCCTGTACTCCCATTGCAAAATGATGTAGTACAGAAGGCTAACCACCAAATATCACACTTTTTCTCCCCCTTACTGCTGTGGGGCTCTTTGCTTCAAATTTCTCTCTGAGATAATGGAGCCATGTTTACTCAACTTGCTTTTTCTTTGTGCACATGATGAGTATAGCTCATCACTGTGCTGTATGGAATGAAACACCAGTTACAAGCTATACACATCATTTTACGGGAAGGGTTTAATCATGATAATGATAAAATGTTATTGTTCTTTTCAGCATCCAGTGTATGCAGTCCAGGTTCAAGGAGACGGAACTGTGTCCACCACTGGCATGCAGCAAATTGTATTTGTTACAGATCCTGAACAATTAGCAGCTCTTCAGCAGCTGGCACAGCAAGGCCAGTTGGAGTCAGTTTTGGCAATCACAGACCAAAGTTCTGCAGCCGAGGAATCTTAGCAATAATGGACATTTATTTTGTACAAACTTAAAAGCAGCTTGTGTTGTGTTTTTGTTGTTTATAATTTCAGTGAGACGAGCAAAGAAACTTACTCTGTATATAGACATGGCTTTTGCTATGCTAGTCATTCAAGAATTTTAATAAATTTTTCCTTCATATGTTACACCTGTCTCTTTATTTCAAGTGATTGTCACATTCTAGATAATTATAAGTAATTGCCCCACCATGGTTGAGTGGATAAGACACTCAAGATGGTAGACAGCTAAAGTGAGAAGATCCATGATTCTGACCTATTATATGGCTGTTGATCTAACAGTCTGGCATTTTGGCCAGTTTTCTCCAGATGTAACATGAATATGTGATAGAATACTTTAAAAAGTCCTCTGACTTAGACATCGCCCATCCTTTGCAGATAGCCTTTGTGTAGCTTTGCCATAGCATAACAATACACAATTATAATCAATTTAATTGACATATTTAAATAGAAGAAAATCATAAATGCTTTTAAAATTTGTCTGTTGTTTGATTTTTAGTGGTTTGCAATGTTCAAATTTAAAACTTGGGAATCATTCTTAAAATGATCAATGTAAAAATTTGCACACATATATACAGAAGTGTATATATATGTACAAATTTTTACATTGGAAACACAAGGGAAATCTGTATGTATAGCTAACTATCTCTGTTTTCAATTGTGAAGAAAAATCATTCTGATGTGCTTGAAATTTTGCACTGACATCCAGAATATAAATATGTATGTATGTATGCACAAGCACACTTGGCTTTCTGTTCTACAGTCCTATGAGGGAGTTGTCGAAGGTCGATTAAAAGAACTTTCCCTCGGCCGTTTTACATAGCATATAGTTTGTTAATAAAATCCATGAGTTACGCTGAAGATATAGAAAGCAGGCAGACGACTCGAATTCAGAAAAGCTACGTTTATTGGAGGTATCAGCAAAACAGTCTTAAAGGGAACAACATCAATTACATATAGTACATTGCTTCAATAAAAATAACACCAGGAACATATCTAATCATTCCGGCCACCAGCGTGCCAGAGTCCCATAAAAAAGAACACAACTTCCTCTGACAGAGAGCTAACGAGAAGTGTTTAAAAACTTCTTACAAAACTGCCAGCTTTTTACAGGTTGGCGAGTAAAATATGAGCGCTCATAATCCACAGCCCCACGTGACAACCACCGTCCGGTAGGCGTAATAAATATAAAAATGTGAAATTAACGGAACAACAGCAAATCGCCAAGGCAGCAGTGCCAGAATTTGGCGATGCCAAAACAAAAGCCTACAACCCCTGAGAGAAAGCAAAGACGGACGACCGGGAGGCCCCAAGAACTTACACAGCATATGCTAAAGCGAAATTAATTTAGAATAAAAAGCGCAAACGCAAACAAAAAACAAACGCGCACATATCAAGCAGAAAAGCAAAGTGGAGAGAAATTAATACGGAATATTCGATTTTGAAAATCGAACATAGGAACATCATTTTAGACACGAAAAATATGTGACCTTTGTCACAAGTCCACTACTTAATCAGTCGCTATTTAAAACTAATATTTCACTATCTGAGCTTATGCAGAAAAATTCCTGTTTAAGGATGATAGTAATTCTATTTAATGAAAAGTCCACAAAAAGTGTGGTTATTCATTCTCCATATAATATACAGAGATCTCCCCAGAATTTTTTATCATTTAAGTAGCATTATGAAGCAGTACTGTGTAATTCTATAGAATTAAGACATGTCTGTGAAACTTGTGGATGATGTACCTGGTCAGAATGTCCTGAGCCAGGGGAGAACCCTGATATGGTGGTGTAATATTTCCACGAATTCTGTTCAAGAATGCTCTCCATACTTTTTCCTAGTTTTTTGAAAATTGTTAAATAAGAGCCAAGTGTATGTGTAAGACAGAGGGATGGAAAAAGAACTGATTAACACTCTGTGGAAAAATTTCCTAAAAGGCTTTTTTTAAGAGATATCGGTGTGTGAACAGTTCAAATTATTTCCTCTAATAGCCTAATATATGGTGATATTGACCCTTTCCCAATGTTGATAAAAGGGCAGCCGTTGCCATTGCTCGACTTAACTACCAGCAAGATGGCGGACGATAGAAACGTTCATCACGTCCCACAGATCTAGTCCGAATGAAGATAAAGTAGTCCCACAGATAAAGTCCCAAAAAAACTTCTACAACCCCCCCCCCCCTCCCATTCCTCCAAGAGTTACGACTATAGGGTCAAAGCTTGCGTTACTTAGGTGCATTGTGATAATGTGGATATTATGTGCCCGAGGTAACATACTTCCCGACAACCCCCTGGCACATTATCCAGGGTCAAAGTCTTGCGTTACTTTCGCTTTATCATGAAATTTATGGTGTGGACTGGGAATAAGGCTAGGAAAGGAGGGGGTGGAGGATTTCATCGCAGACTGTCAGCTTCAGCGGTCGATCCTCTTGTGCGTCGGCTCTTTTACTGCAGTAGTGCTGAAGAAGAAAAAACTAAAACAAAAGGGTATGCAGTCACGGGGCATATTGTATCAGACAGTTCAAAGATTAGTTGAAACAGATCATTCCTTTACGCTGTTACTGGTACAACTCTTAGTTGTGTTTATGTTTGGATAGTTTTTCTTCATGGATAGAAAAGTAATCTTTTGTTTGGACGGATTTTAAAGTTATTGATTCCGCTGCTTCCAAAGCTTTGTGCAATATAGTCTAATCAAAATAAACAGTTATGAATATTATGTCATTTTAGGAGCTGTCAGACTCAAATATTGTTTACTCATGTAAGCAATATTGTATCACTCAAGTAAGTAATCGAAAATTAGGCTTGGCCTAAATAATTTTCTCTAGAATTGAAGTTTTTCCATTTCTTTTTACATACATGCTTGCTATGAGTAAGGATAACAAAAGTTAATAAAAAGCACAGAAAAAATTTTGATTTTAGAAATATGTGCATATTTAACGCCATATTACAGAACGTTTATATAATTAAAATATTTTTACCAAAAATTACTGTTAATATAATTAAAATATTTTTACCAAAAATTACTGTCAATATACTTGATTAAAGAAAGCCAGTATGTTGGTTGCAAAGTTTTTTTAAACATTTTGCAATTGTATTAAAGCATTATACATGTTAAAAAGGACGTATATTTTCATTTTTAAATTGAATAGAATAGTCATAATAAAGCTACGATAAATCAAAGAACCTGTTCTCAAAAGAACAGAAAAAAGAACTGTTCTTTAAAAAAGAATGGGGACAGTGAACAACTGTTCTTTGAAAATAACGTTTTCCCCATCTCTAGTGAGTATATTTATAAGACAAAGTTTATATTAAGAGTAAAATTATTTCGCATTTTTCGGAAGTTCGCGACCGTGCAATTAATTCATTTCATTTATATCCGTACAAAAAAATATTTGATGTACAGTGTGTCCCACTTATACTATAAAGCCACCGTGATTGTGTGCCATAACTGGATGCGAAACAGACTATTAAGAACGAAACAAATATATTAAGGAAGTATACACAGAAATACGTATTTACCAGGGAAAATAACTTTTCCCTGCCCAAACCTGGGCAGTAATAGAAAGTAAGTGTGTAAAAAAAGAGAAAGAACTGTCCCTCCGAAATGAAGCCAATACTGTTAATAGCCAATATATTCTCTATGTTTAATATCTGACTTAGAATAGTCGATGTAACCTATCATTTACCAATCCTTAGAGGATGGTAACATCAATATTACCCCAGTGATCAGAGATGGCAGCCTTCAATTCTGCCACAGACTGAAACTGTCTTACATATCCATATCCATTCATACTGAGGATACCCCGCGCATTTTCTTGGGGATTGAGATCAAGCTAAAAGGGCAGGAAATTTCATGACATACAACCCACTATCGAAAAACCATTCTCAGGAGGATTTTGCAACATAAATGGTTACTTTGACCTTGACCTGATGGAAAATCATACTTCGGTCTTCAATTTTTCTTGTAAATGGGTTTAAAGCATTTCTTGATAATCATTAGCTTTTATATGGCCTGAAGAAAAATCCAAGTTAAATTTACCATCATGTAAAGCCTCTCCACACTGGATGATGAGGCTCCACCTTCTTGTCTTTTGGAGATCAATAGAACGCAACCCCGTGTGGACCATCCAAATTATTATTTTTTTTTTTTCTTCTCATCTGAGACCAAAACACGAACCATTGATCCTTCCAGGTTTGATGATATTTAGCCAAATCTACTCTTTGCTTCTGGATAGTTATTAGGAGACGTTTCTTCTCCAAAACACAAGACGGTGGAGACTTTATATGGTAGTAAACTTAACTTGGCTTTTCCTTCAGGCCACATAAAAACTACTCATTACGAAAAGAAAGGCTATAAAACATTTAACTTATTTTTTTACACACTGCTATTTGCGGGGATAACTGAAGACCGAAGTCTGATTTTCCATCAGGTCAACGAACTCATTTACATTGTAAAATTCTGCTGAGAGTGGTTTTTCGATAATGCGTTGTATGTCATGAAGTGTCCTGCTCTTTTAGCTTGATCTCAATCCCTAAGAAAATTCTTGGGGTATACTCAGTAGGGATGGATATGTAAATGTCAGACAGTTTCAGACTGTGGCAGAATTGAAGGCTGCCATCTTTGAACACTGGGATAATATTGATGGTACTGTCCTCCAAGGATTGGTAAATGATATGTCACATCGACTATTTAAAGTCATGTGTAAACATGGCAAATATATTGGCTATTAACAGTACTGGCTTTATTTCGGAGGGACACTGTTCTTCCTATTTTTTTACACATTTATTTTTTATTCTTGCCCAGGTGGGGGTGGAGTTTTTTTCTTGTACATATGTATTTCTGTGTATACTTTCTTAATATATTTGTTTCGTTCTTATTCGTCTGTTTCGCATCCAAGTAGCTTTAGTTAGGCCTTTTGCTTATGTAACCTCTAAAGAATGAATAATTACTTCCAAGGAATGAAATGGGAGTCATAGGATCCGCATATATTTTATACCTATAGAGATAAAAATAGGGAATTCCCATCTTGATTAACTGATTAGTGTCTCTTTCCAATTTGATTTTGTGTGGTACACTTTTTACTGCAGTGATAGACTCAATTCACAACTTGATTTTTTTGCCATTGTTTGTTTTGGTTGCCATTTCATTCCTAAGAAATGACTACTCACTGTTTTTGTTTTAAGAGGTCTTAGGAGGATTAAGAAATCAAAAAATCGATTTTTCAGTTTTAATTTCATTTGAAACTATAGTTACTTCTCAGCATTTTGACCCCAATTTTAAGCAATAAATACAACTAGAGCCGGAGATACGCATAAAAGCGTTTTATGAAAGCTTTATATTTGAGCGCAACAAGGTAACTTTAAACATGCGTTTTCTCAAGACGCATTTTTATGAAATATCCGTAAGATAACAAAATTTCAGATTCGAATCTTCACGAAATTTTGTATAGTTATAACTGTCATCAGTATCTATAGAATGAATTAATATTAAAAGTGAGAAAGAAAAACTTTTGAAATTTTTAACAGCAATATAAGAGGAAAAGTATGATTTTTTTTTTCAAATTTCAATTTATAATACAATTTTTAAATTCTTAATTTAAAATTTTTCTTAAATATTTATTCATTCTATAGATATTGACACCATTCATAGCTATACAAAATTTCGTGAAGATACGAAACATGGAATTTTTTTTATCTTACGGATAGTTCATAAGAATGCATTTTGAGAAAACGCAGTTTAAAGTTACCTTACTGAGTTCAAATATAAAGATAAAACGTTTTTATGTGTATCTCCGGTTCCTGTTGGATTTATTGCATAAATTGGGGTCAAAATGCTCAGAAGTAACTAAGTTTTCATATGAAATTAAAATTAAAAAATCGATTTTTTTAATTCTTCCAATAACCCCTTAAATTCCAGGTACTTAAATTATTATTTAAAATAACTTAAAAATCAAAACAAAGCTGTCAAAACTTTTTAATGTGCAACTTTATTTTGTAGCCAAAAATGTCGGAGAAAAAGGAGAGATTATAAATAGAACTGTTGAGAATTTCTCAAAAGTTTAACAATGAACAAATGAATCTAGTTATCTTAATCATCAAAATCATTTTCTAGAATTTCGTATTTCTTTCTTCGTTTGAAGACATTGTTCATTTTCTTCATAAACCACTTTTTGATTCGTACTGGTGATTCGATTTTTGTAACTGTCTTCTGCTTTTTCGCATCGCTATAATGCAACAGCTTCCTTTTTAAACAGTCATCTTCATTGCAAATGTTGACTTTGACTATCATTGGATCCCCAATTGCTTTTAAGTTTCCATAGGTGTCTGTGTGTTTCATTTCATAACTTCCTGGAGCTTTATGCTTTTTGCCCTTGTCTTTTTTTCCCATCCACTACGACACGTGTTTCATTCTGTGGTGGGAGGGTTTTCTCGATATTTTCTACATTTTCATTCACTGCTACGCAGAATACACTGTCTACCAATAAGTATTTGGACACCTGTGATAGAAAAGAAAAACTAACTTTATTCAAAATCAATAGTTGGTAGAGCCTCCACGAGAGGCAATTACAGCGTGAACCCTCCGGAGAATACTTTCCACAAGTCTTTGTATAACAGCTAGTGGTATTGTCTTCCACTTGGCTTGGAGTAGACATAGAAGTTCCTTCACCGATTTTGGACGGGTAGTGCACCCCTTAATTCGGCGATCCAACTCGTCAAAGAGGTTCTCGATAGGGTTCAGTCCTGGGCTCTGGGCAGGCCAGTCCATTCGATGAACTCCATTGGCGCCATACCAAGCCTTGCTTAACCTCGAAACATGACAACTGGCATTGTCGTTCTGAAAGTAAAAGGGGTCCAACCCGTAAAACTGCCACAACGTAGGAAGCACATTGTCATCCAAAATAGTGCAGTAGGCATCGGAATTGAGCTTAACATGAATGGGGACCTCCAAAGAATCCGTTTCCATTGATCTACGGTCCAATTTCGATGCGCTTTGCACCCCATTAACCAAGCATCGCGGTTGGACTTTGTGATCAAAGGCTTATGGGCAGCAGCACGACCATGAAAACCAAACAGATGTGCTTTCTTACGGATGATATTCATTGAAACAATACTCCCGGATGCCTGTTGAAACTCCTCGCGGATGAGGGCCATCGGTTGGGTGCGGTTCTTCCGAATTTCTCTGGACAGCACTCGTCGGTCTCTATCTCCCAGTTTCGTTGGTCTGCCGACTGGGAGCACATTCCGACAATCACCGCTCACCTTCCACTTCTTAATCACATAGGCCACAGTGGATTTTGGGTACTTCAGATCGCTAGATATGTCCCTTAAGGATCGGCCACATTTGTGATACCCGATAATTATACCTTTCTCGAAATCAGAGAGCTCCGAACTGCGCGGCATCTTGCATGCGACTAATGCCGATGCTGTTTCCTACACGATATATACCGGCGGAGGCCGTGAGGTACCTCAGGACCGCAGATATCGTCATTTGCATAGGTGTCCAAATACTTATTGGTAGACAGTGTATTTTTCCTCTCATGCTTTTATCTTGCTTTTCATGGAAATAATCTCCGCAACATTCGATACTTTCGGCTGCGTTTAGAAAAGGATGACGATTCCTCTGACGTTAGACGTGTTTGCGATTGGTATCTCCGTAAGCCTTTTACGAATTTCAGCGCAAGTTCGCTGTCTTCATGGGCCAGTCAGCCCCTGGCACTGTTGCTGCCATCAAATTGGTAAACATCGATACGTCAAGAATTTGTTCTAGAATGCCTTTAATTTCCCGGTCCCATGACCATTTTGCTGCTACGTAACACATGTATCTCGAAAAAGCATGGTTAGTTAAGGCGTTCAAGACTAGAAGCACGAAGGTCCATATATCGTACGTTGCACCTTCTGTTTCGTTGCCGTAGAAATATTCGGGCGGTCTGAACAACACTGGAGAATAAGTCTTTTTATTTGCACTCCGGTAGCATTTATTCCTGTCTGCTAAGTACATTAACAATTCTGCTCAGACCTCGGCCTAAGTGCATGCCATCAGTAAGTACGTACGTCCCCATAGCCATTTTGGTGAGCATCGTGCACCATAAAATTCATCTGCTGCTCCTAAGAGCTCTTCGTCTCTTTCTTAAACTCGGCAGTGCTTCCGCAAAAACTAATCCCTCTAGCGATTCTTGGATTTCGCGATCTTTGTGGTTTAATGTGGTCCAACCTTTTTGGCTGAGCTGATCTCCAGTTGGCGGAGTTCGCTCCATTCCTGAAGGTTAGCTTCCGCAGTAATTGATCACTGGAGCGGTACTTGGATCTCGCATCTCGTGGTCTTATATGAAGTCCAAATTTTTTGCTGGACTGATTTCCAGTTTGCGGAGTTTGCTCCACTGAAGGATAGCCAGCTTCCTGAGAAGGATAGCCAGCTTCTTGAGCTTCTGAAGGATAGCCAGCTGATTGTTTGCTTCTTGAAGGATAGCCAGTGCTTCAGCTACACGAGCTCTAATCAGCATAACAAAGTTATCTGTATAGGCTTGCAGATACACTGCACCTGGAATATAAATCTTTAGAGCTGCATTAGGTCGGTCTTATAACTTAAATATGTACTACTGAGGTAACGTGTTGCATGGGGGAGGAAGGGGGGACATATCTTCAAAGTCCCATAAGAGTAGCGACGCCGATAGAGTCTAGCATATTTGGTGAATCTTGAATTGACCTATGGCAGCAAATGCTGTTTTATGAAATTCTAATAGTTTTGATAACATCGATATGACTCCTGGTGAAAAAGGTTTTTAAAGCAAATTTGAAGCTGTCAAAATTTGAAGAAATAATTGTTTTGACAAACATATTTTTACTTCACTTCACAACAAAATAACGTTAACAAGTGTAATCTTCATTTTTGTTTTTATTTTATTTATTATTATTATTATTATTATTTCAATCGCGCATTAGAATTCCTGATTTCATTTCCTTCGAGAACTTGTACCATCGTGAGCCATGTCAAGTTTACGGTACAATATCTCGGCAATGTTCTCAACAGAAAGAAACCACCGCTTTATAATCGACTTCTGAAGTCCGTGTAATTGGATACGCTTGTAGTGAAAAGCGGTCAAATAATGCAGCCAGTATGATCATGTATTTTGATTTTTTAAATTCATCTGGTCTGATAATGAGCGGCAGGAGAAAGGAAACGATATTGCTCGCCGATTTGTCAACACCTCTGTCACTGAAAAAAAAAAGTCGACTTTCATGTGGAGCAACGGCGATGCGTGTTTTCCCATTCGGTCGCCAACCACAAGTCTCCGGTGCGCGAATAGAATAATATTTCTGCTATTCTGCGTGACAGTATTGCGGATAGAAGGATATTTCTGCTATTAGAGATGATTGTTCCGAAAGCATTTCCATTTTTACCCAACAGAGGACTTAACTGTGTTTTTCCGCAGCCAATTTCAATATTAAACCGCATAATCATTACGTATTTTGAGAGCTTACATAGCAAGCTTGCTTGCGAAAAAGTTCGATTGATTCTGAGCCGTAATTTTTGGTTGGTACCTTTTCAAAAACGGAAACTGAAAAGCAGTATTTTCGACAGGTATTGCTTTTTTCTCTATCGAAAAAGTAAAAATACTGTTTAAGAAAAAAAAATGTCCGATGTGTATGGAAAGGAGGTATACAGAGAGCGCCAGTGCAAAAACTGGTTTTCAAAATTTTAATCCGGCAATTTTGATGGTGTAGACGCACCACGTTCTGGAAGGCCAATTGAAGCTGGTGAAGACACAATAAAGGCATTCATTGACAGGTGGCAGTGAACATTTTTTCCAGGGGCGGCACATTTGAAAGAAAGCATTCTTCTGGAGGGCGCATTTGAAAAGAAAACTAGGGAGGGAGGGCGTAAAATGCTCCACTAGCATAATAAAGTATTACATGATTACATTTTGAGATTTTGCGAAAATCGTTTTAAAATGCTGAAAAATTGTTCCAGCATCACGAAATAAAGACTGCAGGGAATGAAACGAATTTGGGTGACATGATAGGCTGTCACTCAACATTAATTCTAGGCTTCCAATTTCTCAAAAATGTTGATTAAATTTTGAGATTTTGCGAAAATTATTTCAATATGCATAAATATTCGTTCGCGCATCCCATAATTACGACTAAAGCGAATGAAACGATATTACTTAGTTACTCTTTAACCTGTAATATTTTAACAATACATAAAAATTATAACTTCGCTTTCTTTACTTTGGCAACATACTACATCCATACTGTGTACTCCTACAAGGCTGACGAAAGTTCTTGCTTTTTGGAAATTTGCATTCACTAACCCGTCGAGGACGGGTACTTCAGCTAGTATATCTATCTATATAAATAAAATTAGACTTTTGTCTGCACATTTCTTGGAATTCAAAAATTTTTCTATTGCTATCCATTTCAAGCACCCGGGAATCCGATGCTCAAATAAAAGTTTGTCTGTCTGTCATTCTGTCATTCTGTCGTTCTGTCATTCTGTCCGTGACGCTTTTTTTGTTTAAGCATCACGTAAAAACGACTGAAGCGAATGATATGAAATTGGGTGTCATGATAGGTGGTCACTCAACTTGAAACATAGGCCTCGAATTTTTAAAAAATCTTGATTAGATTTTCAGATTTTGCGAAAATCGTTTCAAACTGCGTAAATTTGTGTTCAAGCATCACGTAAAAACGACTGAAGCGAATGATATGAAATTGGGAGTCATGATAGGTGGTCACTCAACTTAAAACATAGGCGTCGAATTTTTAAAAAATCTTGATTGGATTTTGAGATTTGGCGAAAATCCTTTCAAACTGCGTAAATTTGTGTTCAAGCATCACGTAAATACGACTGAAGCGAAGGATATGAAATTGAGTGTCATGATAGGTGGTCACTCAACTTAAACTATAAGCATCTAATTTTTAAAAAATCTTGATTGGATTTTGAGATTTTGCGAAAATCCTTTCGAACTGCGTAAATTTGTGTTCAAGCATCACTTAAAAACGACTGAAGCGAATTGTATGAAATTGGGTGTCATGATAGGGGCTCACTCAACTTAAAACATAGGCGTCGAATTAAAAAAAAATCTTCATTAGATTTTGAGATTTTGCGAAAATCATTTCAAACTGCGTAAATTTGTGTTCGCACATCACGTAGTAACTGCAAAGGTGAAAAAATGATATTTGGTGAAATGATAGGAGGTTACTGACCTTAAACTATAAGTATCTAATTTTTTAAAAAAATCGATCAGATTTCGAAATTTTGTGAGAATCGTTTAAAACTGGGTGAATCTTTGTTCCCGCATTACGTAATAACGAATAAAGCGAATGATATAAAATTTGGTCACATGACAGATGGTTGCTCAACATAAACTATAGGCGTCCAATTTTTTAAACATTTTTATTAGATTTTGAGATTTTGTGAAAATTCTCTCAAAATACGTTTATATTTCTTCAAAATCACGTAATCACGTAAATCTTCTAACATCACGTAATAACAACTAATACGAATGATACGAAATTTAGTGATATGATAGTTAGTTGCTAATCTTAATTTATAGGCGTTGAATTTTTAAAATATTTGGATTACATTTTGAGATTTTGCGGAAATCGTTTTAAAATGCTGAAATTTTGTTCCAGCATCACGAAATAAAGACTGCAGGGAATGAAACGAAATTGGGTGACATGATAGGTTGTCACTCAACTTAAATTCTAGGCTTCCAACTTTTCAAAAATGTTAATTAGATTTTGAGATTTTGCGAATATTTCAATATGCGTCAATATTCGTTCGCGCATCCCATAATTACGACTAAAGCGAATGAAACGATATTACTTAGTTACTCTCTAACCTGTAATATTTTAACAATACATAAAAATCATAACTTCGCTTTCTTTTCTTTGGCAACATACTACATCCATTCTGTGTACTCCTACAATGCTGACGAAAGTTCTTGCTTTTTTGGAAATTTGCATTCACTAACCCGTCAAGGACGGGTACTTCAGCTAGTTTATTTATAAAGTAAAATAATATATTATTTATAATATTAATGATAATTAATATTAGTAAATAAATAAAGCATCCGTCCAACAGTATAAAAATAAATTTCTTATTAAGTAAGTAAATAATAAAATACACATTAAATAGATAAAACATTCCAATAACAATCCTTTCCAAGAACGCAATTAATCGAACATGTGTTCTGCTCTTCAAAGAAAATTAACTGCAACTTCAATTTTAGGTGAACGAGTCCCATCAAAAAAAAAAAAAAAAGCAACTGCCCTTTCTTTTTTTGTGTGTGTCACGATCACGTAAGTGAGCCTTTAAATGAGGTCTGTCGGAACAGCGAGAGAGACGATGTGACAGATGACGATTTGACCGAATGACGTCTCCCTTGGCAACCGAGCTGCCACTCCTGTTTGGCTTACAAGCCCGTGGTCACGTCTTCATGGCAGCTACCTCCATTAGCGCCGCTGCTGGGTGCACGCAACGCAACCTGCATTTCTCACTTGTTGACTATCCTTTTTTTTTTTTTTCTAATCTTCTTTCTTCTCTCTATTGCATCCCCCCCCCCCATTCACATCCCGTCTTTCTCTCATCTCTTTCAATCGGATGCCAAGTGAAATTGTAAACTGTTGGGTAGTAGTCGCCGTCGAAAATCTGACTCCGATTTTCGAACGGCAGTTTGACAGCCTAACCTATTAAAAGTGTCTCATCTAAAAGTGGTTGTTGTTATTTTTTCTTTCTATTAATTAAATCTTAGAAATCTTTTTAAAAGTTCCATTGCAACTAAATTTACTGACTTAAAATGTAGTCGCAGTCAGGCGCGTAGCCAGGAAAATTTTTCGGGGGGGGGGGGGATATGAACTTATATGTGTATAAATAGACGGAATTTCATCACTAATCCAAAAATTTCGGGGGGGGGATATATCCCGATATCCCACCCCACCCCACCCTGGCTACGCCCCTGGTTGCAGTTGTCAGTGAAACCATGGCCGATTCTTAAATATTTAGCTACACATATCCTTAAAAAAAATAATAATAACTCGGCTGTTCAAGCCTCGTCATGGGAGAACCCCCCCCCCTGAACCCTCCTAATTTTTTAGTTTAATTATTGCCATATTAAAACGATATTAATTGACTATGTCATTTTGTCTCTCATCTTTCGTGTATTTCTCCTGGTAACCCTATGTTGAAATTTTTATGATTGTAACCTATTTGCAGAAAAATACATGGGATGCATATTCTACAGCTTACGAAATATTGTAGCAATAGATTAAAGCTGTTGTGAACTAATAGTATTTAAAGTAAAGTAAATATATGTAATTTTTACAACTATGATTACAACTATTTGAACAACTATGACTACATTTCAAATCAATCAATAGTGTTTAAATATATGTAAAATTATGTCGCATTTTTGGGATACATTTTTCGGACAATTTTCAATAAAAGTGGTGAGAGATAAAATGACATAGTCATTAAAATACACGTGATGCATATTCTACAGCTTACGAAATATTGTAACAATAGATTAAAGCTTTTGTGAACTTATAGTATTTAAATATATGTAAAATTATGTCGCTTTTTTGGGACACATTTTTGGGACAATTTTTAATAAAGGGGATGATAGATAAAATGACATAGTCATTAAAAAAATTATAGTAAATACACTGTATGACCTGAATGAAATGAAATTTGGTGACATGGGAGGTAGTCACACAACTTAATGTGGGCATCTAATTTTTTTTTAATGCTGATGAGATTTTGCGAAAATTATGTCAAACTGCGTGAATCTCTGTTTCCGCATCCCGTAATAACGACTGAGGCTAAAGAAATGAAATTTGGTGACATAATAAGTGAATTTTTAAAATGTTTTAATTATTTAAAAAATTTATTAAAATATTTTTAAAAAATATTAAAATATTTTAATATATTTAAAATATTTTAATTTTTCGAATTTTTAAAATATTTTAATTAGATTTTTAGAGTTTGCGAAAATCGTTTCAAAATGCGTAAATTTTTGTTCCAGCATCACGAAGTAAAGTGAACGAAACGAAAGTTGGTGATATGAGAGATGGTCACTCAACTTGAAATATAAGCGTCGAATTTTGAAAAAAATTGATTAGATCTTGAGATTTTGCGAGAATTATTTTAAAATGCGTAAATATTTGTTCACGCATCACATAATAACGACTAAAACGAATGAAATGAAATTAGTTGACATGATAGGTCACCCAATTTGATTGTAGGTGTTAAATTTTCAAAAAAAGTTTAATTAGATTCTGAGATTTTACGAAAATCGTTTTAAAATGAGTAAATGTTTGTTGCGCGTCACGTATTAGCGACTAAAGCGTATGAAATAAAATAAAATTTGGTGACGTGATAGGTGGCCACTCAACTTAAACTATAATTGTCGAATTTTTAAAAACATTTGATTAGATTTTGAGATTTTGCGAAATGTGAAAATATTTGTTGATTATATATAAACTACTGAAGCGAATTAAATAAATTTTAGCATCGTCAGAGGTGGTTAAAATATTGATTTGCTTTTTTTCTGAAAATTGTGCATTTTTTATTTATTTATCTTTTTTTTTTTTTTTTTGAGGCATAATATTAAAATATGCACAATGAATCAAACAAAATTTAATTGCAGGTTAGGAATGACCGATTGACTTGAAAAGCTCATTCAGTCAGAATAAAACCTTAATTATTTAAAAAAAAATTCTGAAAGCTGACGAAAATTAGTCTTTTTGGAGATTTGCGTCGCAACTAACACGCCAGCGACGGGTACTGCAGCTAGTAATTTGTACAGTCCCTCTATTCCGAAAAATCCTCCTATTCTGAACAATTAAAAAAAGTCAGACTTTTTAAACTTAAAAACAAGAGAAATTTAAAGGACATTTATTTAGGCCTGAAACCAAATTGAAAAAGTTGGTGACAGTACATATCGGCTCCATTTATGCAATCCCCGCTCTTAATTTATACCTTAACAAATCTATAAGTTGATGTTAGTCATGAAATCCACCTAGTGCGAATTCCCACTCAACTGAACAGTGTTCGGTCCTAATTAGTTAGGAATAGGGGACTCTACTGTAGTTACAATAGACCATTAAACTAATAGATGTGTCATAAATGAAAGCTTTCATTACAGTCAGTGACAATCTCTCTGTGCAACATAAGTAATTAATGGATGAATAAAAAGTATTTTATTAACGATTGAAAATTTGAACAAGATATATAAATATATATAGGGAGAGAGTGAACTAAAAGTAGGAATTGAAAAATATCATTATTTTCTTCTAAATGTACAAACTGTAAATCGAAATTAATAATACTGGTTTAAGCAGGTCTTATTTATGTTTTAAAAATATAGATTGAAATAACACGAAAGCGACGAGTATTTAAGCATTCTATACAGTTATAAATAAAATTAATTAATAGTTTTAGAGTTCTTTATTTCATTTATTTTAAAAGCATTATCCGTCGAAAAGAAACAAGAAAAGGTGCAAATACTTAATGATTCATTATTTTTCATAGAACTACCTGTATATCGATTGGATACAGATTTCCGGCACACTTCTAATCATAGCTTTTACGTTTCGCTCTATTCTAAAGAAAACTAACTCAGCTGCCCCTGCCGCTGTCAAAAGCTTGCTCTGCTATCTCCTCCAAAACCGTGGGGATTTGAGTTTCGACGAAGGTGTCCAAGGAATCGAAAAATTCCGGGGAAGCCGGTAAGCTGGCTTAAATTTCGAAATTCCAATTATTTTAGGAGATATTAATAAAAAAAACTGAAAATATAAGCATAATGGTTGCCAGGATTGCCAATTTTCGCCAGCATTATTTCATGTCTTTGCAACAACGCAATTCTAAGTATGTACAATCGCGTTAAATTAACAAACATGAAGTAGAATTACACCCATTTTACGCCAAATGAAAAAGTAAATGAAATAAATTAGTCAAAGTGTATTACACAAAGTTCACAATTTTCAAAGAGTAAGTTCTCTTAGATAACTGGAGTTTAGAATTACCAATTATTCGTTTTTTCGAAACAGAATAACTAATTGTAAGTGATTCAAAAAGCTCAATTTTGGCATCCGGTACGATCTTTCAAAAGGCTATCTCTCCAAGCAGGGTGAATCTAAACCGCATGTTCCAAAATGTTAGCAAACAGTATCTTGAAAATGAAAAAAGAACATAACATTTAAAATGCAGATTATAGTAATGCCGGTTAGGTTCAGCTTGGGTATTTGCCACCTGTAGAAATATTGGGCGGCATTAGCTATGCCATTACAGCAGTTTTAGCACAGCTTGGATATTTGACAGTGCGGCGAGATGATATATTTCGCGGTACTAAATAAGCCAATCTGCAAAGGATTATGTATATGAATGTATGGATAACTGTTTTCACGGCAACCTTACAAGAGCAATGATTATCGGTTACGAGCATGTGTAAATCGCCATTAGTTTCAAAATATCCCATCTGTTCCGTAGTTTTTATCAGAGAAAACATATGAAGCACTGTTTTCTTAGAAATAATTATTAACTATACGTATACGTGAGCTGCCAAATTAGAAAAAATCGCCATGGATGGCAAATAAACAAGATGTTCCATAGGTTTCACACAATTAAAGATACTGTGAAGTTTAATTTTTTATGTTTCAAGGAACATGCAAGAACCAAGGAATGTGTAGCTCGGTAACATTCTATCAGATCCAATCTTTAGGTTTTGTCTGTTGAAATTATGCCTTTTTTACGAATAAGCCTTATTAGGGGCAGAATGCCTTATACGAAAAGCGAGCGTAGCGAGTAGGGGCCTTCGCCCCTAGAACATTAAATTAATCAAAACAATAATACGCGAAACAATATTTTCAACATGAAATGCAGGCAGAATCACAAAATACCCGGGATTTCAAATACCGTCCATTCATATAGGTAACCCAAAAGAAAGTGAATGCCCCTGTATTTTTTTAAAATAAAGCATATATTATTTTTACATACAACTGGCAATTCTTAGTTTTTTCTTACTGTATTAAATATTATTAAAACATATTAAATATTATTAAAATAGTAGAAAAACTCATCATTGAAAAAATGTTTTCATTGTTGACTTCATCCATGTTCCTTTAAAATAATTTTTATTCATTAATACTGACATATGTGGACTAATACTAGTGTATTTGTTCGAATTTTATGTAAAGAAAATGGCATTACTTTCCGGTACACATAATAATTACATTTTAAACTGAACTTTAGTTTGTTTAAAAAAATACTGTTAAAAAGAATTGCTTACAGATGAGGGCTTTCGGCTGAAATAATTTCTTAAAAAAAAAAAAAAAAATATCACACTTTTTTCGGTTATACTTAAAATAATCACCAGCATTTTAAAATTGAAACATTTCGAGACTAACATTCATTGGACATCAAAGAGAATTCATTTCCCCACCGGACTCATTCTAAGAATCTGATAGAGAGCAACTACAAAGATAGTTTTTAATGACCTTTAAAGTAATGACCTGAAGTTAAAGTCACGATTTCACAGAAAGAGGATGAAGCCGAACCGACTCGGGAAGGGGAAAATTCCCAACCCCTGAAATAATATCCAACAAACATGCCGCAGTCCGACCGGCGACTATCAATGAAGGTTCACGTTCAGAAATTTTCTTGCTCCTTCTGGGAAACCATTTCCTTTCCACAAAACTCTTCCTTACTACTTATTTATTCACTTCCCAAATATGTCCACTAGAGGTCGTAGTGGTTAGTGACCTGTTGCACCGTTATACAGGAATCACTCTTTATTACGCTGAACCGATTTTCAAATCATTGGACAGTTATAATTAATGAACTGGAAGTAAAAGTGAAACTTCAGATTTCTTTCTTTCTAAAAACGATTTTATTTTTCCCCAATAGAAGGTGCTGGTAGAGTGTATAAATATATTAACCTCTGTGATAATAAATGTTATTCTCATATACAATACAAAAAACCTTTAACATTCTTTATTGCAATGTACTTACATATTTAGTATTTAATATATATATTTAATATGTTTCTGTTAGCTATTTGTTACCGAAACAACTTTAATGCGCAAAATGCAATTTCTCGCAAGTACAAAGGCCCAAAAATTAGTATTTGTCCTGGGCCTTATACTTCGTGATGATCGGGCTCTGGGTGCTGGTGACAGTATTATTCTGGATTTTGGACAGTAAAAAATTTCCAACAAAGCTGAAAAGCGTTTGGGATTTCGGATTGTCTTACAGGGTGTCCCCAGAAGATCGTAACACTCTTTAATACTTTATCTATTAAAGATAAATAGGCAATGTAAACTCATAAATGCAACTCCCATGTATTATACGTCTGTGTGATAAGGGAGTGAAGAATATACATTTTGTACGACAAAAAATTCTTCATGGAGGTGGAGATTTTGACCCCCTCCCCTTGGCTACGCCACTGTGAGAGCCCAAAGCTGTCACGAAGGAGGGAGACCCATGCCAGAGAGGTCAGACTCTTCAAATGCTCCATAACACGATATTTTTTGTTACAGGAAGACCAGTGCTTAATTTGCATAGGCGCTCCTCTACTTCTTCTTTCAGAGTGAATTTATATTTTCTTAGACAAAACGCAGCGGGGCTCCTGAATAATCCGCTCAGGAGGCCAACAGTACTACATTAACTCGAAATCCACCTCCCCCCTTTTACAGGCGAACCGATTTTAGTGGGCAGACCCATCAGGACTGTTTTTGCCTCGAACTGATCTGAGAGTTCTGAGGTTCGGATCCTATCGAGCGTCCTTCGACCTAACCGTTCGGAGTTTTCCATGGTTTTCTCCGAAACTTAGCGTAAATGAGGGTTAGGATCCTTTAGGAAAACCCTCACGGAGTGCACCTCCCCCCCCCCTTGTGTTGTCCTCATAGATCTTTTAAGGGGACGTCTATTGAATTCTGTGGTTGTCCTTCTGAGGAGGATTTATAAGCGAGCTTCGAGCCAAACACACAAATCCGATACACATATTCACAACAACAGAGTTCGGAGGTCAACAGATTTTGGGTTTTTCTACAGTGCACCGGTTTAGATTTCTTCATGCTTATTTCAGACTATTTCATTTCATTTCACTGTCCTGTAAAACAATGAAATTATTTCCAATACTATTACAAGCGGAAATCTTTGAATTATCGTTATTTTAATAGAATGCATCACAGATTTCCGCATTCCAGGAATTTGCTGGGGGTTTAAAGTACGCCACTGAGCATGAACATGAGTTCTAAAGATTATTAGGACTCCGGCACTTTTTTTGCTAGTAATTAAGCCCTGAGAAAGACTCGAAAACCTTGCAATAGTTCTGTGAGGAGTCATTGTTTGAAAAGTGCTCCTAGAGACGTTCCTGTGTTTGGAAAAAAAATTACATTATTGAGAATTAAAAAATAACTAATATTCTCCGTAGAAAAAAAAGGGTAGCGTAAGGTGATGGTAAAATGAATATGAATGCAATCATCTTTTATTCATTGGCTATTTTCTGTTACTAATAATAGAAGTGTCACTTATTTTATACTTCATCTCCTTCACACCTAAAAAAAATTTACATAACTGTGTTAGCTTTAACTGAGAAAATATTAAACTCCATTAGGAGATGCCCCCGCCCGTAGAAATGAGGTAAAATGGGTAGCAAATGGGGATAAAATGAGTAATAAATAAAGAAAATTCAATGCATTTATCAAATTTTATTTATTTACTATCACAGCTTACGAATTATTCAAATTTAATAATATTGTGGCCAGCAGGGGCGTAGCACGGGGAGGGGTTATGGGGGTCATAACCCCCCCATGAGGAATTTTTTGCCATACAAAATATATATTCTTCACTACATTATCACACCCACGTATACATATATACGAGTTGTAGTAGTCGTAACCCCCCCCCCATGCAAAATTTCTGGCTACGCCCCTGGTGGCCAGATCTGTATAACTAAGGTTCTGGATAATTCCGACGTTTCATGACGTTGAGCAATAATACATGCACAAATAAGATTATGTTAGCAAGTTTGTTTTATATAATCAGTAATATTGGTAAGATTTTTCTGTTTATTTAAAAAGAATTAAAAAACCAAAAAACACACTTTAGTGATAAATTGAACTAACTAAAAAGCGAAAAATAATTCTTAATATAGAAATAAATTAATGAACGAAAAATAGTATTATTGTGAAAAAAGCGTGGGGTGCTCCATATATGAGTTCTTGAGAATATTCGATCGGTACGATTAGTACAAAAATGATACAAAAAATATAGCACAAAGCACCCCACGCTTTTTTCACAATAATACTATTTTTCGTTCATTAATTTATTTCTATATTAAGAATTATTTGTCGCTTTTTAGTTAGTTAAATTTATCACTAAAGTGTGTTTTTTGGTTTTTTAAACTATATTTATTTTTCACTTTTTAGTTCGATTTGCTATAAAAGCGTGTTTTTTAGTTTTTTTAAACTGTATGTATTTAAAATTTATTTTTAATTTTCGATATCTCTCATAAGACACTAAGGAGCACTAAGTTGAAAAGTACAGAGAGATAATTTGTTTTCACTGTGCAACAGTGGCGTAGCCAGGATTTTATTTCGGGTGGGCTGGATATCAAATTTAAAGCTAAAGTTCAATTGTAAGCTAAGTAAAGAGTCCCATTTCGGGGGGGAGAAGCCCCCTGAGCCCCCCTCTGGCTACGCCCCTGCTGTGCACCAAAGTATTAATCAACCTGCAGTTAAATGCTACCTTCCTCACTAAAAAGAAAAATAGGTCTCTAATCAACAAATAAAAGCGTGTTAAAAAGAATAGCCTTAACATGTTCTTGTACTCAACTCTTCCATAATGTGATGGATGACGATATTTTGTAAAAATAAAAATATTGCCGTGACTAAGATTCGAACCTGGGTTATTGCGCCCACAACGCAATGTACTAACCACTGTACGATCACAGCCACAGTAAGAAAGGGTTTTCAAAGATTGTAATATTTGGAACTGTTCTACTTTCAATCAAGATAAGAAATGGGGAAATTATTTAATCCTGGCGATCCTGATCAGGATAGTGAGATAAACTTATACAGAGACGGCCCGAGGGGCGTGCGGGGCCCCAGGCGAAGCGCAAGAGCGGGGCCTTTTCTCTATCATATCTTATGAGAAAGCAATAAAATAGCCCAGGAGCGGGGCCTCTATAAGCGCGGGGCCTTAGGCGATCGCCTACATTCGCACCCCCCTTGGGCCGGCCCTGACTTATAAAATTATTGTATTGTCACCGGTTCTTGATAAATGTACAAAGTTTGAATTAAATCTGTCCGTTTAAAGTGGGTCAAAATCGAGGCTAAAGGAGTCGGTTACACACATACAAGCATACAAACATACAAACATACATACAGGTGAAGCTAATAAAAGCGTGTTAAAAAGAGGGGTGAAACTGTGCTGATTTTATGCACTTCAAGCATTTAGTACAAATGTTTAAAGTGCGCTGTTTGAATATTACATTAACTAGAAGAGAAAGCCCGTTGTGGAGACGATTACAACGGGCGCTAGAAAAAACATTTCACGAAAATATGTTTACACTCAATATATTTTAGCTTCGTCCACCTAAAATAAGTAACTTCATATTGAATTTTTATCATATACCCAAAACGAATTTCATGCTCTTCTGGAAATTCGCAGAGACTTTTCGCATTCGAACGATTTTGTTTTGTGTATTCAGCTCCTCTTATATTAATGATTCAGCAGACGATTATTTTAATGAAAGAAAAGTTAAAATACGTTACCTGGTAAGACTATTTTAAACCAATTGGAATCCCAATTGTGTGACGTCATTTTCACTTGAAAAAGATAATTTTGTCAAGCAAATGATTCCTTGTTTTTGACTCTCGGAAATAAAATGGAGCTGAAAAGAGCGAAAAATCGCTTAAAAACGAGGGAACGGCTGGATTTTCAGATTTTTAAAGTAGCGCAGATTGTTTTCTTCATTTTTCTACATGATTATGAAAAATTTCAAGCGCATCCGGAATTTTAAATATCTGTGAACTTTACTGTAAGAAACTTACAGTAGACTTCTTTGGTACCTAGACCATATGTCCTTCAACGGTAATCGTGAGTGAAGTAGATAACATATTTCATCGTTTAATTTTTTTTTTTTAAATCTGTTTCAAAAATTTAATTAAACCAAGGTAATGGCTAACCTAGATCAAGTTGTTTATTCTTCCGTGCGTTATTTTTACATGAATTATTGTATTAGCCAGTTGAGTCTCTCTACACCCCCCCCCTTTTTTTTTTTTTTTGCTTTTCTGAAAAAAAAAAAAAAAAAAAAAAAAATCTTTTAATCTGCAAGAGCTAACTGATAATCATATGCATCTGAACATCATTGTTTCTCTCTAAGTATTCTGTTAAAATATCACATTTAGTCACGAAACTGACAAACTTCAGCGAAAAGATTTATCGCACGAGCTCTTTTTGTTGTGGACCTGCTATTTTTAGTCCTGGGTGAAGTGTTTAAGGTTGCCCTTTAAATTCTCAGCTTATCTACGCGCGGAGGTTTTGCAGTTCTTAATTTTAAGGTTTATCTGGTGCGCCAATGCTGTCCCCCCCCCCCTCTCTCTCTCCCGCGAAATCGAGTACACGCTTTTGTAGTTTGATAATGCACACTTTCGTTCTTTCGTAAGTGGTGGTGGTAACGTATTTTAGCATTTTATCATAAAAAATTTCAGCGATATGTTTTAACGAAATTGTTTCATTGTTGTCAATATTTTTTTCGTAGTTTGTGTAACGAATCTGTTAAGAGGAAGGGGGGGCTGTCACTGAAATACGGCCCAAAAATCGAGTTTTGTTTCTTTATCCTAAATTATAGTTTATTTCACTGTGGACAATTTAAAATCAAAATTTCAGTCATAAGACATTTATTTCATGAGATCGAGCGGAAACATTTCATGATTGTGTGTGTTTTAAGGCAAACCTGCACGCGGGGTATCTGCCAAGGATGAGGGGTGCCTTGGTAGGAGGACTTTCTAAGAGGTTCTAAAGCGTATTCACGTTACATCTGGAAAAAACCTACCAAAACTCCAGACCGTTAAATCGACAGCCGCGCGATGGGACCCGAACCCGGGACCTTTACACCTCGGCCGTCTACCATTTTCAGTGGCATAACCACTGTGCCATGGTGAGGCAACATTTCATGAGATATAACGGAAACAAAATCCAAATGTTATCTTTAAATGTTTATTTATCAAAATAGAGCAAATTTTAACATTCCGCGCAATCAGGAGCGTAGCCAGGGTGGTAGGGGGGTCATAACCCCCCCATGAGGAATTTTTTGCCTTACAAAATGTATATTCTTCACTCCCTTATCGCAAACACCTATACATATATATGAGTTGAAGTAGTCGTAACCCCGCAACCCCCCCCCCCTGAAAAATTTCTGGCTACGCAATAAATCATTGGAAGGCGATAACACAATGCTTTAAAATTTTCAGGACTTGTTCGTAGTATTGACATGAATAAAATAAACTATAATTATGAATAGAAAATAGAAAATATTTTATAAACAAAAAAGGGCACAAAAATACAAGAATTTTGATTTTTCCTCATTAAAATTAAATATTGTTCTCAATTTTAAATATATAAATGACTAGATGACCCGTGCGAAAATTTCGCACAATATCGTATTTAATACTACAACTGTAAATATTATAGTGTGAAAATGAATAAATGTGTCTATAAGTACATAATATTCTGTTAAATATTTTCACGGGTCAGTTAGATGTTTGATTGGAAATCATTCAAAAAGTAGACATTTATTTTAACAGAAATAAATTTATTTTAACTGTTTTATTTTATAAAACCTCTTTAAAAACAATATTAGCAGTTAATAATTATAAGCATACAGAAAATCTACTTAATGTTAATTGTATATCAATATATAAATATATATATTGGTATATATATTTACAGTTTGCACCACTGATCTCTATATCGAAGATGGCGCCTCTTACATTTAAAGTTGAATATATCGGTAGTATTAGGGCTATTCAAACGCCATCTTCTGTACATTTTTGCATTTCATAGAGAATAAAAAACATGTGTCACCAACAGGTGGCGCTGTTTTCGTCAAAAGTAGAAATTATAAGCTTTAACTGGGTATTTTTATATTTTTTTTTGGTCACGTATTTAATGAGATCTAGCCGCGCCCGTTTCAATTCAAGCCGCCCACCCGGGGCGCCAGAAAAATGTCGCCAAACCTTCGAGAAAATGGCATAGAACAAAATATTCTGCCGGCGACTGATGAATACAACTCACTGAATTATCAAAATGAGACGGCTCGATTGAAAAGACAAAATAAGAAGTTCTTTTAACCTCATTTAAATATTTATTTTACAAACTATTTACAAAAAAAACCTGTATTTCTAGTTACCTTCAATCATCCATCCAATCTATACAAAAAACATAATAACAACTCCGAGCTGTTCTATTTTTCTTACATTTTTTTATCTGTCGTTGCCACTCATTTTTAAAGAAAGTATATTCAATTCATCTGACTCCATGGCAACCTGGAACCATGGAGTCTGTTACATTTTTTGGTACGTATTTATGGATCTAGCGCGCAGAAAAAAACCTTGAGAATATTATTGATTTTTTTTTTTTTTTATTACAAAAAGATTTTTTCCGAATTTTTGCATATTTTTCGTCAAAGTAGAAATTATAAGCTTTAACTGGGTATTTTATAACATTTTTTTGGTCAAGTATTTAATGAGATCTAGCCGCGCCAGAAAAAAAAACACCTTTGAGAAATAATATATATGATTGTAGTTCATACCTTTAATACAAGTATTTTCTTTAATTTCAGGTGGTATTGATGGAAAATATTGAAAACCTTTGTTGCGCTCATTATCCTGCGCATCCAGCATTATAGTAATTTTGAAGACGGGAAATTTTGTGTTATATTTTTGTGTTTTTAAGTAGTAAATAAACTGTATTTTACTTTTATGTACTGTATTTTACTTTGTACAAAATAGTATCGTGTGAAATCCCCCCCCCCCTCGGCAAAAATCATTTTAATAACTATAATAGTGTTTTTGCCAAAGATGTGCAGCCTCTTTTAGTGATTTCATGCCTCGAATCCGTGAACTCTCCCATTAAGATTTTTTTTTCCTTTCAAGAACAAGCATCTAAAGGTCCAAACGACCATAAGTGGTTCAAGTCAGCATTTATTTATTTTGGTGTCTCTGAGAATTTTTAAATAAAATGCCAAAATTTGTCGTATATCCCTTTATTAGTGTGAGGGGCACATTTTACTCTTTTGGGTACTTTTGTATGGGATTCATATAATAATTTAACTTAATTATTTATACAAATTTTAACCTCTCGAAAATTTAATCAACTCCGTAAATTTCTGCTTCTTTCTTTTATGCAATTTTGCAAATATTTACATTTGTCTATGATCAATATTTAAGGAATAAAACTCTTTTTTTGGGGGGGGGGGAACTAAGCCGATCTCCGTAATTTAGTTTTTTATAAGTGCCAAAAATCCTTGTTTTATGCAGAAAAAAAGTGGTAACTACACAGAATTTAAGTACGCCAGATTCTCTTTTTACACGATATACTGGATACATCCAAGCAATAACTTGTAACAGAAAAACGTAGATAGAATATACTTAAAGAATAACGGTGGATAGATTTCGCTGCATAAATTCATCCATATGCGAAACACTCCTGCGCATGCTCAGTGTAGTAAATGCACAGTGCTCGTAGTCAGAAGTTCCCCTAGTCCAACCAGCATACAGCGAAAACTACTGTCAGAATGTTACCAAATTTTATAGGAAAACTTAATGGACTGTGAGAGAAAAGATGTGCAATAAAAAAAAAATACTTCAAAAAGTTACCATCGGGTGTCACTTTAAAACGCTTTAGTTCAAATAAAACTGACAAATAACCAATCTCAAGCAATGTAAGCAATGAAAAGGTTGTGAAACGGGTGTTTTATACCTCTTCAAGGTGGAAGAATCTGAATATCAGGAGCTATAATATTTCTCAAACGCCACCTGGTGTTGATTTTTTGAACTTTCTTTTCCAGGCAAACCTCTCTTCCACGGTCTTATTAAGGTTTTCTGCAAATTTGGTAGAATTTTGTCCAGTAGTTTTCTCTGTACACTGCTCTGAATAAGGGAAACTTTAATTATAAACACCCTGTATATGCAACAGGTCTGAAAAATCTCAAAAAATAATAATATCACCGTTGCGTAATGTTAAATAGAGATCCAAGACATGTTACTTTGTCATTTTTTTTTTTTTTTACTCCGTGTAAAAAAGAGAACTGAGTGTATTCAAAAACATTTTACGTGCTCTGTGCTGGGAGGCTGCTGACAACTGTAAAATGTTTGCATATAGTCTAACCAAAGAATATCTGTCTCTGGTACCGATACGACACAGAACTGGTGTAGAAGAAAAAAAGTAAAGATTTTTTCCGCCATTGTGGCGTCAGCATTCCTGCGTAATATTCAACAGAAAAGTTTCTTGCAGAACACGCAGAGCTTCACAGACATACGCAAAAAAAGAAAGGAAGATAAAAAGAAAAAAGAAAGGGGAGAAAATTAAGTCACCGAAGTGTAACTAACTCATCAACATAAGCAAAAAAAAAAAAGTAATCTTTAATTGAAGTTGCTTAACAAAGATAGCCGAGTTAAGTGAAATGCTACTGATCTTCTACGAATAATTTCTTTCTCTTTTTTTTAATGTTATTCAAGGGAACTTTTTACGAACATTAAAGTTGTGACGTCGTGAAAACGTCATTCTTTGAATATGTCATTAGAAATGAAATTCCAAATTCAATGTCGATTTGGCCTCGGAATCCTAAGTTTGTAGTTCAGCTTAATTCTATGTTTTTGAGTTGGTATAAGAGGATAAATTAGGTTACAAACTGCGGCATCAACATAGACAAGCATTCCAGAAGGATATAGATTCAAATGTTTAATCTATTAAGCAGTTTTTTTCTTTTTTTTTAACTTACTTTATTGACTCTGAAATACCATTTGAGAGACTAAATTGTTCTTTTAAGAAATTATGCAACTTTTGAAAGCTTTTTAATTCAGTAGCGCTGGAGACAGACCCGAAATCTTTTTTCAAAATGTAAGAGAATCTCAAACACTTTCACATTTTAAATACGCACTAAAGTGCTATACATTAAAAGCGTATGATAATCCATGCATCCTCCCTATTTTATTAGTCTGTAACAAAGTCACTTGTAATTGTAATATTTTCTGTACGTGTCTGTTTTATTTGTATTTGAACAATGTAGAACGCCACTTGACAGTGATTTTTTGAGCTATATTTTTTAAAAATGTAAATCTCCCTCTCATACATTTCATTAAGAATTTTCGCAAAATTTGGTAGCATTCTAACCAGTGGTTTATGTTGTACACTGATTTTAATAAGAAAACAACAATTATGAACTCTGTTTGTATTCAATTTATACAAAATTTTTAATCCTTCTTTCAATCCCAGGAGTTTGTGATCAGTAGATTAATATCTCTTATCTATGTAAAAAATCTTTAGAGAATACAAGTGTTTAACAAAAAAACTCCCAACAAATTTGAACATTCAAAAAGTTATCAAATTCAAGTTCTTCAGTGATTATGTTGGGCTAAATTTGATGGGGAAAAGTTCTACTTTAGTGTCCAGTGGTATATTATTAACACCGATTCTCGGGGTTTAGTACGCTGGAAACATAATGGCAGAATCTGCGTAGAAGAATGCTCAGGCTCTTTAAGTTCGTGTAACGTCACGTCAAAATGCAATATAGTAACGGCCGTATTCACCGTCAGTCTCGGCCTCCACTCAGTACCAAATCCTTTGTCTAACATTCAAGGGTGTTCACCCACATATGGACTACAACTAACCGAGAAAAAATATCCAACTGTAGATCGAGGAATTCAACATTGCAGCAGAGTTAAGTTCAAACTAACCGAGCATGTGCTGTGCAGTCATAGGCGTAGAGTTATATGGGCCCGTGGGGCTCGAGCCCCCCGAATAAATTGTGAATAGGGGCTGAGCCCACCCAATAATTTATCACTAAATACAGAAAACTAATTTATACTAACACAAAAAAAAGTATTTCACGCTATTTTCAAACGTTTATAAAAAACCTTTACTTGTACTTTTAAAAATTTTCTTCTTTTGATTTCAATCATGATTTAGTATTCATTGTGACGCCACGTAACACACAATGTTACCATAAGCTGCCCTCGCCAGACTCTGGTTAATTAAAATCAGATTATGCAATGTAAAGTATGAAATGCAGAAAAGTTCAGATGTGTCTAAAATGCACTATCTCATCGAAAATGTTTTTTTTTTTTTTCCTCCTTTGGATTTTTTACTTTGCTTCCATTTTTAACTTATAACATGGTAGGAAGATACTAACATGGATGCTTACCTTACATTGGTGTAGAATTCTATGGACCCATAGAGTTCGAGTCCCTCTAATAATTTACACTTATATATAGTAAGTGATAGCTGCCAACTACTACGGAATATAACTAACCACTTTTTGTAAACAGTATATTTTTTAATTACTTTTTTCAAAATAGCAACCACCTCGGGGGCGCAGCACAAAAATTTTGCTATATTTTAAGCCAAAAAATCATGTAGAAAAAGTGGTTAATTATATTCCGTAGTAGCTGGCAATTAAGTTATATGTACGTGAATCAGTGGCCTAGCCAGATATTTTTCATGGGGGAGGGGGGGGTGTGTTACGAATTTTGCAACTCGCATATATGTATATACGCCACTGACGTGAATATATGTGGTTGTGGGGCCCGGCCCCCCAATAATTTTGAAAACTTTACGCTTATGTGTGCAATTAGACTCTTCCTCCAAAAGTTAGCTCCCTCGCATCAGTTTTTGATTGTTTTCAACTGTACAGTCCCTTCCATGATCTGGTTCTCCTTTCCTTTACATATAAAAGAGATATCTGCAGGTTAAAAGCAGAGAGATATTGTGGGGTCGGCTGGTGAGGCACGAAATAGAGATGAGTTCGGGCTCATTTTTTTAAGCCCGAGCCCGCCCGAGCCCGAAGACTTTTAATCCGAGCCCGCCCGAGCCCGAGCAATATTATTAAAGTTGGAGTCCGAGCCCGCCCGAGCCCGAAATTTCAGCTAAAGACAAATAAAATTAACTACTTTATTAATAGGATACAATAAATTTTGGAGCTTCACACACCTTCTAGTCCCTCGTGCCGCTATTTTTTGAAATAAGTATGTCTATTTATCCCATGAATCACTTTTTAAAATCTGTTTCAAGGAATATGTTCAACAAAGGAGAAATTTTTCACGAGCCCGAGCCCGCCCGAGCCCGAACGCAATCGTGAATTACAGAGCCCGAGCCCGAGTCGGGCCCGGGCTCGGGCTCGGGCTTTCGGGCTCGGGCTGAGCCCGTCTCATCTCTAGCACGAAATAATCAACTTCCACTTCAAGCGAATCCGCATTGCTTTATGGGCATTTGACCAATGACCATTTCTGTATCAACCAAGATCGTCGAGATTGTCCCCGCTTCAATCTAGGATGAGTTACCACAGATTTGGCAGTTTTTTCTCCTGGGTTAACGGTGAGTATGAGTGTTGGACTAACCAGTCGAGTTTTTCAACCGATGGTTACTGAACTGTTGGTCGAATCACCAGAAGTTCATGTTGAATGCAGCTGCAAAACTTCCACATATACGCTCTGACACATCCGCTGTTCTCACGCCAAAGGGCTGCCACAAATCGCGGAGGCCATTTCTTTAGCACAGACGTCTGTTCAGCTCTCACATTTTAAGTAATGAAACATAGTTTTAGCTCTTGAATCAAAATAATATCGTATATGGGTGGTTGTTCAATCCTCAATTGTTCGAATCATTAAAGTATTGGGCAATGTTCAATTCGTTTCAGTGTTTCAGAAGGAACTAAAATGGCGTCCAGGGGTCTGAACTGCATTAACCCTTTGAGGCGCAACCCTTTCCCAATGCTGAAAAAAGGGCAGCCGTTGCCATCGCTCGACTTAACTACCAGCAAGATGGCGGACGATCGATACGTTCATCGTGTGCCACAGATCTAGGGACCCTTTTTTTGACGACAGCTGGCTGTGCCTGTCAGTGCTGTTAAAAATAATCGTGACGATTTTTTTTTACAGGAAATGGCGTGCTAACAAGTAAAGGATTCTCGTGGAGCGATGTCACCCGCAACTATTTTTATAGAAATCCAATCTATTCTTCGTGACTGGCAACAGTCAAAACGTCAGAGTTTGGTGTTCCCAGAGAGGGAACACTGCGCATTAAAGTGTTAAATGCATTGGAATTTTATGACTTCGATACATGCTGTTTTAGACAGGCCATCAGTAAAATTATTCAGATTCTTTCAAGCACGATACTCTGGATGAATCCATTTCACTTTTCCATCGAGAGGCATCGTTCATTGCTGCGGGACTTCTTTCTTACTCTCTCCGTGACCCGCTGCATTAAATCATCCATTGCCAGATTCCTCAGATGCCGTACAATCCACCTACTCGTAATTTCGCCCCGCTTTTTCTTTCTTTTCTCAATTCTTCTTTACCCTTTTTCTTCATGGCGTCCGCGTCCACCAAATGTAACTCAATTCCCCGAAGCTCGGCAATATCGCCGCGAGAGATCTCCGAGCGAACGATATAGTCGGTGGTGCGGCGACATGTACCAGGGTATCCGACTGGAAGACGGAGTGACATTCCGCAACGGAACATTCTCAATTTACGTTCCTCGTGGAAATACGTACACGCAGACATCTCATTAATCTTCCATTTCCACGTTTATTCCCCTGCTAAACGCGCCGCCCGACACCCATTAAAGGTCTTCTTGCCCAAGAACCCTTTTTTTAGCCAGAATTCGAGGTTAGTAGGAAATCGACTATCTCGGTTTTTTGTGTTGTCAGTAAATGTGTTACTGTGAACTGAAATAATACATAAATAAACACTTAGAAAGTACGCCTTGAAAATTTTAAAATCGGTGCTAAGCTAAACAAAGTAGTATGTTTTATTTTTATCTTGTTATTCTCTAGTTAGTATACAAATAAGTGGATAAAATTTTTACAATAAACAAGAGGAAATTTTCTCCGTGAAAACATCGTTGAACTAACTTACTCTCCTTTGAGAAACCCGAAATTAGCGCTGAATATGCCAAGGATGTTTTTAACGTGCTCTCAAAAATAGGGTTTTATATAGTTCATAGAATCCTACGATAAGTATGCTTACATGGTACATGTTCGGAAAGTAAAAATGGCGTGTTCTGGGTCCACTAGGGTTGCAGAAAGTCCTGTGTTGTTACAGAACATTTACTTAGATTTAACAGGCGCCACCCAGGTGGTGTAGTGGCTAAAGAACCATTATAACACGCCTTGGGTCCGAGTTCGATTTTCGGTTTGGAGTTGGATGTTAGCCCGTCCGTCTCTTCATGAGGGATAATGTTGGCCGCCCATTGGGTGCCCCCGTAATAAAATGCCAATACCTTTGGGACGTTGTATGCCTCATCGGCAAGTGCCTGCCCGTTATTTAAAAAAAGGGCTTCTGAGAAAAGTATTCTTTTTTTGGTTAATCACTGGAATTCTAAGAGCATATACAGGAGGGAATCATCTACTGAATAAACCTTTTTTGTTGTAGTTGTTATTGTAGAGATATAGATGATTAGGTTTGCAAATTAATATATTTTTAATACGGTGTGTTTTATTACCGTATTAAAAAGTATTAAAATAGTTCTAAGCGTATAAAGGTGGGAGTAATATACCTGTGCACTAGAGATGAGACGGGCTCAGCCCGAGCCCGAAAGCCCGAGCCCGAGCCCGGGCCCGACACGGGCTCGGGCTCTGTAATTCACGATTGCGTTCGGGCTCGGGCTCGTGAACAATTTCTCCTTTGTTGAACATTATCCTTGAAACAGATTTTAAAAAGTGATTCATGGGATAAATAGACGTACTTATTTTAAAAAATAGCGGCACGGGGGACTAGAAGGTGTGTGAAGCTCCAAAATTTATTGTATCTTATTAATGAAGTAGTTAATTTTATTTGTCTTTAGCTGAAATTTCGGGCTCGGGCTCCAACTTTAATAATATTGCTCGGGCTCGGGCGGGCTCGGATTAAAAGTCTTCGGGCTCGGGCTTCAAAAAATGAGCCCGAACTCATCTCTACTGTGCACTTTACTATGCTCCACCAATGCACTCAGAAATTCTAAACTGATAACTGTTTTCGTACAGGTTGTTTCAGAGAAGATTCTCCAACCTGGAAAGGGGAAGCAAGTGGTGTGTTGAACAAATGGTTACGGAATTTTTTATACTCTAGTTTGCATAGATAGCCAAGGCCGGCCATCAGAGTGTGCTGCAGTCACGGAGCAAAAATATATGAAAGTGCCTGGTGAAAGTGTACTTAGACCTGATGAACATGTGCTTTGTTATACTCCAGTTTGCATGGATAGCCAAGGCTGGCCATCAGAGTGCGCTGCAGTCACGGAGCAGTCGCAGTCTTTTAAAAATGTATGAAAGTGCCTGGTGAAAGTGTGTCTGGCCCTGATGACATGTGCTTCGTTAACAGAGGTCAATTGCCACCTTTTACAGCAATAACATGGCGTAACCGAAAGACAAAGTTCGAAGTCACTTCTAAATTTAATGTTCTTTTCCGCCAAGATTTGAAAATAATTGCTATCTCTAGAAAATTAGGCAGTGCAATAGAGAAAAAAATGATGAATTTCAAGCTCATATCATCCTTTTTAAATTGCCTAAATATATATTTTTTTAAATGAGCAAACAATTAGTCGATGATCTTTACTCTTATTAATGATAAACACCAACAAGGAGTGATTAGCAACTAATTTCCAATCAATCAGAACGTAAATTCCGTACCTTTATACTAATTCGCTGTTGGTGCTAACATTTGGGCTCCTAATGCACAACTTTTCTGAATCTGGGGCCGAATGCATTACTCAATTGTTCATTTTCACGCCACGTGTCTCAGGACAACAGCGCTTTTTGTCTTGTCTCACTTTTTTCTTATCTACTAGTAGCAAAGCAACTCCCTCTGCCGGAAGAACAGCGTATTCACCTCCAGTGGTAATCCAGAAATCTGATGGAAAACTTATGAATGAACGTACGTTTTTCATGAATGAAAACTCCAAAAACGACGGCGTGCCTTTGAAACGTGCTTCGCGCATCGTGGGAACCGGATGGGACATTTCTTTCTTTCTTTCTTTTTCCCTGTCCGTTCATATTAGTTATCGAAAATGTCGCTAATTATATGTAAACCACGATACCATCAGAGAGGTCTATGATGGTTCTTTTGCTCTTCCTTTACCGCTAATTAGAGATTTGAAATCGCTCTAATTGCTTCTCTTGCAGAGCGTCGATCTGTTTCTGGTAGAAATAGGAGCGTTCTTTTAAAAAGAATATGTCTGAGGCTGTGGTCTCTTGGAATGGTTATCTTTTTATTTTTTCTTTCCGGGCTTGCAGACGACTTTGATTTCTGTTGTGAAAGAATCAATTTAAGATTTATGACTACCGTACTTGAGGCGTTATGACTCATCAGTGGCGGAAGCTTGAAAAGCATTTATCTGGGTCAAGAACACTCGAACAAGGAGAAAAACAATTTGTAAATTTTGCGTAATGTATTACAGGGAGTTAGGCAAGCAGCATGCACAATGTGCTTTATGAATATAATCGAACTTTTATCCATAGGTGACATATTGCGCCAGCTATCCAACGGTAGTCGCAACATTAGACATGTGCATCTTTAATCTTTTAAATGATTCCATGGGACAGTGAATAAGGCGCTGAATGACTGTTATGTATGAAATGTTAGACTGCTGAAGTGTAAAGTTTCCGCTTTCGGGCCTACCGCGCAGCTGCGTCACCTCCGATAAACAAGGCCCGCGCACTGAAAACAGGAAATGGCAAGATGGCGCATTCCGTAGTTCCAAGTTCCGTAGTTATTGAGAGGTTAAGAGTGTAACTTAGCTGGAAACATTATTTAAACTTTTGTTTTCTAACTAATGCTAACCAAGAACATTGCTTTATTCAGATGTTTATATCTAATTTTGGACATCATGTGTTTCATTTTGAATTTTGAATTTGGTAGAAATTTTACTTTAATCATATTTCTATCTAAACATTATTAAATTTAATATTAATTTTTAGTTAATTTGAAAAGGTGAATCTTCCCATGGAAATAACAAATGTATCTGACAGAACAATGATTCTGCAAATTTTATGAATCATACAATGAAAATTATGTATGTAATTAAATATAAAACGATTGTTTCCTTGCAAAACATTGTTTTTTCTTTAGTGCATGTATGACCTTTCCTTCAACTTATTGTCGCAACACACCGCGATGAGTACTACTATGCATGATAAATTTATACATAAACAAGCAATAAAAAGTGTTTTGGGGTATGAAATAACTTTAAAAGAAGAATAATTCATATCAGAGTGCAGCAAGATTTAATTTGGGGAATCTTAAATAGATCATCTGACAATATCACTTAAATCTGTTTAATATGAAAATTTCCTTTCCTCTCACAAAAAAGTTGAAATTTTGATTGTCAAATATTGATTTTTATGGTATATACTAAGTATATACTAAGTATATTACTAAAAGTATTACAAAGTATTAATACTTTTAGCAAATTAAATCACAAACTTACTATGTTTCAGAGGGTTTTTCCATTATATAATAATTTAGTTTAATGTAAATCTGATTTTTCTCCTGCTTCATAAGAAAGTTACTACTGAGTTAAATAAATAAACACACACACACTTAAAAAGACGTTCAATTTGATATAATAAATTTATAAAACGGATAATTTTTTCAAATTAAAGTGGTAAGTTCTTATGAAAAACTTTTCTACTGTTATAGAGGCAGTTTCATATGAATAGGATTTTATTTACTGTTCAAAAAGAAAAGGTTGAGCCCTATTTCGGACTGAACTCATTCAAATGAACGCTGAGCGGTGGACTTCGGAGACAGCCATTTTGAATTGCCGTGGAGGCCTTTATTCTCGGAGGTGAAGGCGGCTGGCGATCTAACGGTTTGGAGTTTTTCAAAAGTTCGGTATCTTAGCACATTCAGGATTCATACAAACTCTGTTTAAAGTCATTTCATCTAGTTTAAGATCTGTTTGAACTTGAGGTGAATCTGCCCCATGAACAAGATTTTGTATTCGTATTAGTTAAGATTTTAAGGGGGTAAAGTGGTACGTATTTTTGAAAGGGGTCAAAACTGCTTTATACGCTTGTGAAGTTTGACGCCATGGAATGCCGTAGGGCACTCTCAAAACAACTCAACATTGTCAATAACGGTGACAGATCATGTTATATTCCATAGGACGGAGTTTTGTGGGTGTCCAATGGCCTTCCTTGAAATCAACAGTCCATGAGCGTATAGCCGAGAAATGAGTCTCAAGAAGGGTATTTGACACTATAGTCTCGATAAGGATATTTCTTCAGGAGGGTACTTGACGTCCCTTAAATCAGTCTGCACACTGCGTGTGATTGAAGTGAGAGCAATATTTCATGTGCTTCTTACAATAACAGCTTTTTCAGTAATTTATACTGCATCATTCTTTCTGTTAAAAACATTCTATAAATCTATAATCAGGTAACAAATTTCAGAATACCCATTTCTCGACATGTCGATAGGGTGCTCCATGATACAAAAGTCGCAGTTCTCATGTCCGCCATCTAAACGAGAAACTTACAGTAATGCTGCTTAACATTTCCTTGTTTGCTGTGAAATTAAAGTATGCTCTTGAAAATCCGGCGGTTGGTTAGTCCGGCACGTTCAACAACCCTTCGCTCTTGGTTAACACATCTAATACTGGTTTCCAATTCGCCGATCATTGCGGATGTAAACAAGCATACCCGCTCGTGAGTATTATATTCATTATATTAGTATATTTATCTCATGCCGACCCAATGAAAACACGACTTTAGGCTTGTATCAAAACAAGAGATCTTGATAATACAGAATTTTTCGATAACCTGTCGATCCCATATATATGTTCGATTATGAAGATTGTACCGTATTCGATTATGAAGATTGTACCGTAAGAATACTTATCCCAGATACTAAGAGGATTAATAACTAATTAGGTTTTTATATTTGTTTTAAATTCTGCCAGAGTTAAATAATGAAATAAACTGACGTTTGTAGAATGCTAATTTATATAAAAATATATGTCTAGAAAAATTTTCCATGTAGCACTTTCTGAAAATTTCACAAATACCTTTGTAAAAAATTTCTGTTCCAAAATTATGTCCCTTTTTTAGTGTGTGTGTGTGTAAGAGTAAAAGATCGTAGTTGAGTTCAAAAGCACCCACTCAAAAAAAAAAAAAAAAAAAAAAAAAAAAGAACTACGGTTAAACATGCGACTTATTCTTGAATTTTTGCAATAAATTATGAAGAAATATATACGCCAGTTTTTACAAGACATTAAATGGATTTCTTAACTTCTAAAAATAGAAAAATATAAAAAAAAATTCGGGCAACGCATAAAAAACTCTAAATCTAATGTTGCGTTTTAATGATGATGTATAAAAAAAAAGTAGTTACATGCAAGTATGCAACATGTTTCTTCTAATTTTCTCTGCTACTATTTATATTCATGGCCCAGGGATATTTTTCCTTTACGGGGTCATAAGTTTTTTTTTTTGTTTGTTTGTTTCTTTTTAATGCTTTCCAACAAAGTTGAGACGAGTTTATGATTTAGGTTTGTTTGTCTGTCTCCCCGTGATCTGACTGCCATGAATCTATGTGAAATTTTTATACTTTTATAGATGTGTAACTGCAGGGTGTCTACCAAATTTCTGAAAGTCAATTTCCTGACTTTTTGGAGGTCCCCTGAAAAAAATTCCTGACCAATGCATTTTACTTTGGGGAATTGTGCAATGCCTTCTCCCTTGTATTTATATTTGCATATTTTGTACAACTTCTTGAAATACAGGATTAAGCTTTCATCAATTAAAAGAAACAGAAGTAGTCGCAATTTATGATAGACTTTATGAGAATTAACTAACTGTTCTTGGAAAGATCGTCCTAACCCATAAGTTACCAAGTAAGATAATTTGTCTTTTACCCTCCCATCACGATTAATGAGCCCCCATTTTTCCCGCCTTATAAACACATCGCTTGATGCTTTCGCGGTCCGAAAAATGCATTGCAGTTGCTTTCGGTTCCAGTCTGACAATTAAAGAGGAAGGGTAAAAAAAAAGAACACGAAAAAAAAAATTGATTCTTTTGGTGAATGTTTGATGTAATTAGAGTTTTATTCAAACGATGACGAATTTATTAATTGCAAACATTTTTTATTTATACGACAATAAAACTACAACATTTACATTCACTTTTTTCTTCCAAACATGAACCAGAACTACTGGCGTGTTGCCAAAATATTTCTTACCTCTTTTTTCTCTTCAATTTAATTATGAACTCTTCGCCAGGGCAACCCATGATGACGTCTAAGTGACGTAAGAGTTTGGTGTGCCCAAACATGCCGCCCGGCATTGCAATGTGACAACATTCAATCATACCAACATGAAAGTTTACAACATAAATGCACTACTATATAACTATAGTTACACTTACTATATGACTATATACAATACAAACAATCACAATAATAACAAATTAGGTAAGTTTTATGTACAAATATTCACGTTACCTCCATCAAGGTGTTAAAGGTAGCAGGCACAGTCTGGAAACAGTTCTTTTGAATACACCTGTCTGCGTTTTTACATCAACAACTCTAATAATTTTATCTTTCCCTGGGTATATATTAATTATACGTCCCAAAGGCCATTTACATACAGGTACGTTATCTTCTTTTATTATGACCATATCCCCGATTTTTATGTCACTTTTTTCAAACATCCATTTTGAACGTTGTTGTTGATTATTTAAATAGCTGTTGTACCATTTTTTCCTAACTGTGTCTACTACTTTATTAGTTTTTTGCCATAGACTGAGCCTGTTAGTTTTAATGTCCAATAAAGACGGTTCCGGTATAGCGGTAAGTGGTCTCCCTATAATAAAATGTGCCGGTGTTAGCACCTCCAAATCGTCTATCTCAGCTGAAAGAGGAGTCAGAGGACGTGAATTTAACATTGCCTCAATTTGTACGAGAAGGGTAAGAAATTCTTCATATGAGAAGAGTGTACTGCCTACGATACGTTTCATGTAATATTTCAATGATTTTATCCCTGCCTCCCAGAGACCACCGAAATTAGGAGCTCTAGGAGGTATAAACTTCCATTCTATTTTTTCTTCAATAGAGAAATTTACTAACGATTCATCTTGAAATTTTATTAAATTAAAGAGTTGTTTCAATTCGTTGTTTGCACCAACAAAATTAGTAGCATTATCCGAGAAGATTTTTGAACATTTGCCCCTTCTCGCTATGAAACGTTTAAGGGCTGCAATTAAGGATTCCGTTGTTAAATCGGAAACAATTTCCAAATGAATTGCCTTTGTCACAAGACAAATAAATAGACAAACATAAACTTTCGAAGGAGAGGCTTTACGTTGGTATTTGTTTTTTATAAAAAATGGCCCACACAAATCAATTCCAACTGAATTGAACACAAAATCTCGGTTGATTCTTACTTCAGGCAAATCTCCCATTTTTTGATTACATGTTTTAGGATTCACTCTAAAGCATAAAATACAATCATGAACTAATTTCCTGCATAAATTTCGCCCATTTAAAGGCCAATATTTTTGTCTTATTTGATATAAGAGAGTTTGTGGGCCAGAGTGTAAATATTTTTCATGGTAGTATTTAATTATCAATAAAGTTAGCTTATTTTTGGCGGGAAGTAAGGTGGGATGTTTCCGCTCATATGAAATGGATGCATTATTTAATCGCCCCCCTACCCTTATTATTCCTGATTGGTCAAGGAAAGGATTAAGATTTTTTATCTTACTTGTGGGAGCCACTTTACCGTTTTTCCTGAGACATCTTATGTCATCTTTAAACTCACTATTTTGGGCAATTTTTACTAATAGATTTTCTGCCGACTCCAGCTCCTTTTTTGTGAGAAGACCAGAACATTTCTCAGCATTTCGACGACAGTTTTTAGAAAACCTGAAAATAAAGGCTAAAACACGTACAATTTTAGCAAATTTGTTACTAATATTACACAAAGAATCAAGGATATCTGGAACGAGTTCAATAGAAAGAGTTAATTTAGAGTCATCTAATTCAGAGTTCTGGAAATTCTTCTTCATTTCGGGAAGAATATCTTCTTCGGATATTTTAAGATCTTCCTCACTCTTTGGAAGGTAACGAGACACCAGGAATGTCGGTCCATTCCACCACATGCTGCTTTCTAAAAGGGAATGAATACTAGTACCTCTGGACAGTTGATCGGCAGGATTATCGTTGCCAGGGCAGTGAAACCAACTGTTTGTGTCAGTCAATGACTTGATTTCTTTCACACGATTAGCTACGAACTGTTTCCATTTTTTGTTCGAACTCTTTATCCAATATAAGACAATTTTAGAATCTGTCCAGAAGTAAGCTGATGATATTCTTTTCGAATCAATAATTGGTTTGATTTTACCAGTCAAACGTGCTGCTAATAATGCGCCAAGAAGTTCCAACCTTGGTATCGTGACCTTTTTAAGGGGAGCAACTCGGCTTTTCGATGCGATGAGATTGACTTCAACTCTGTTTTGTTTCACCACACGTACATAGACTGCCACACCAAAGGCCTTCTTACTTGCATCACAGAAACTATGGATTTCGATTTTTTCAATTTCATCATCAGAAGTGTAAAGAATATTCCTGGGAATTTTCAATTCAGAAAGCTTTGGAAGTTCAGCACACCAGAGCAACCATTCTTCTAATATGTCTTCTGGCAAGTTTTCATCCCAAGGAATTTTTCTTGCCCACAATTTTTGGAAAAGGCATTTTGCTCGCACGGTAAATGGAGTCAACATTCCAAGGGGGTCGAAAATCTTCCCTACTGCTTGCAGAAGAAAACGTTTTGTATTCTTTTGACAAGACAAGAACTGAACCAAACTTTGAACTTCCATTGTAAGGCAGTCATCTACAGTGTTCCATGCCATTCCTAAGACCTTTGCTAAATTGGATCCTAAGCTAATCGAATCATATTGTGCTTGAGTGTCAAATCCACATTCTTTCCAATTTTCCATTAAGGCTTCATCATTAGATATCCATTTTCGAAGAGTCATATTTGCTTTCTGCATTATTTCTTTCGCTTCGCAAGAGATTTTTAGAGCATCTTGTATACAATCCGCACCAGCAATGAAATCGTCTACATATAAGCAATTATCAGTTAATTCTACAGTAGTTGGATTTTCGATTCGAAATAGTTCTATGTGCTTCTTTATTGTTGCTGATAACAAGAAAGGACTAGCGTTCACTCCAAAAGGGACACGCTTGAACCGGTAAGTCTGAAGAATCTTTTCATTTTCTTTTGCTTCTTTAAGCCACAAAAATCTTACTGCATCCCTGTCTTTATCAGACAATGATATCTGTAAAAAGGCTTGAGCGATATCTGAAGTCCATACAATTTTATGCAATCTAAAATGAACAAGAACGTCAAACAGATTCGGATTAAGATTTGGACCTGGCCACAAGCAGTCATTCAAAGACAACTCGTTGGTGTCGTGTGAACTTGCATCGAACACGATTCGTGTTTTTGTTGTAAGTCTGTCTTCCCTGCACACAGCTTGATGAGGTAAATAGTAAGTTGGCGCATCCGACGTTTTCTGGAGGTGTGCATCTTCAATTATTTCTTGTTGTAAGTATTCTTCGATTGTGTCTTTATATCGTTTGTACAAATCTTCATTTTTGTCAAATTTTCTCTGTAAACTTAAAAGGCGTTGCATAGCGACATTATAATTGTTTGCAAGTTCAGGTGAATCTGTCTTCCATGGAAGACGTACCTCGTAACGACCATTTTCAAAGGTTGTAGTTGTATTAAATATTTTCATTGCCTGATCCTCTTCTAATTTTACATCTTCATGCACTATTCCTAGAGATTCTAGTTCCCAAAATCGCTTCAACTCATTATCCCAGGGCTCGTTTTCTTGTATTAAATTACAGCGGATTTCATGAGACCGTTGAAGTTCTTTTAGAGACCCTATAGCAATCCACCCAAACACAGATTCTTGCATGAGCATTTGATCGTTAATCTTGCAAGTATTCCCTTTTAAAATCTTATAGAACAATCCCGCACCTATTAGTGCATTGATTTTTCCTGGTTTGAAGTATGCTGGATCAGCTAATTCAACAAATTTAGGTATATTAATTTCAGAGATATCTAGATGTGTAGAAGGGGTAAAACTTGTAATTTTTGGAACAAGAAAAAATATTTCTTTTGAAGTAAACGATTTATCCCTGTTACTTATGCCCGCTTGTGCTGACGATTTTATAGTAGTGACGTTTCCGCCCAAGCTAGATACAGGCGCATTAATATTTTTCTTGATTAATGACAAGTTATTTGCAAGTTCTATCGTCATGAAATTAGATTGCGATCCTGAATCTAAAATGCACCTAGCAGGGATAGATTTACCCAATCTATTAGTCACCCAAACAATGGCTGTTGAAAGCAAAACCGTTTTATTTTTCATTATCGAATTTGACGATACAGAACTGAAATTTTTTGTTAAATTAGAATTTTCTACTTTGTTTTCTTTTAGACTCTGGTTAACATCAAAAGTGTCATCAGTGTTCGATGAACTACTTGCATTTTCGAACGAGTGCGGCGGTGCGCCGTCTCTATGCAACAAAACATTATGTTTCAATCTGCACAGACGACAGACATATTTTGATTCGCAATCTTTAACGTTATGTCGACTGCTCAAGCAATTTATACATAATGAAAGTTTCTTAACAGTCTCGAAACGTTGCACAGGATTATTTTTTAAAAATATTTCACAATTATATAATGCATGTGATCTATTCTTACATAGAGGGCACATTCGGTTACTATCATGGCTTTCACGTGAAACTAATGTTTTAGTTTTATTTTGTACTGAAATTATTTTAGGTTTCATTACTACATTATAACTCTTTTCTATATTCTCCAACACTTGACATCTTTTTTGTAAAAAATCAATAAATGAATTCCAATTTGGAAGCTCGTTTGAGTTTAAAGTTAACTCGTAGTTTTTTCTACTTTCCTTATCTAATTTCTGCAGAACAATATTTATCAACAGCATTTCGCTGAGTGGGTTTAATTCTAACTTCAATAATTTTAAAGCCCTTAAATGCTTTTGGTAGCAATCAACTAAGTGTCTTAAATCCTTAGATGACTCATGATTTATTTTTTCAAAACTCAAAATCGTATTTAAATGCGTGTTTACTATCAAACGTTTGTTTTCAAATCGTTCATTTAGAGCTTTGAACAACGAAGAATATGTGTCATCTAAGGTTTGTATTTCTTTCGCGGGACCAATTAGGGCCGACTGTAAATAATAAAGCTTATGAGAATCACTTAATTGTACATTAGAATCAATTATCATTTCAAATTGATTCTTGAAATTCAACCATTCATCATATTTGCCAGAAAATTTCGGCAGTGGAATATCTGGCAATCGAACAACTGCAGTATTATTGTTCTCAACTTTTGCAATATTTTCAAATGATTTATTTAATGCATTTTCTTTATTAGAACTCAAAGATGTAATGAGAGATTTGAGACCTACCTCTGCTTCTTCTATTTCTTTTTCCATTTCAACGAAAATGGCTTCATGCTCGTTCAATTCTTTATCCGAAACTATGGAATAGTAATTTCCTTTTAATTCATCAAGTTTTTCTTCTTGTTTACGTAAAAGTTCCAATTTTGAACGAATTAATGTTTCTGTAGATTTGTCAGCTTCTTCCTTTAGAAACGTTACAATACGAGTTATTTGTCCTTTTAAATTACTTCTTTTTCTGTCGAGAACGTTTATATCCAAAGCCATTTCACTAGATTTCTTTTATTCTAAAAGCGTACTATAATCCAAAGTTCTGCGGTTCTATGACGGACCATAAATGTCTGATGTAATTAGAGTTTTATTCAAACGATGACGAATTTATTAATTGCAAACATTTTTTATTTATACGACAATAAAACTACAACATTTACATTCACTTTTTTCTTCCAAACATGAACCAGAACTACTGGCGTGTTGCCAAAATATTTCTTACCTCTTTTTTCTCTTCAATTTAATTATGAACTCTTCGCCAGGGCAACCCATGATGACGTCTAAGTGACGTAAGAGTTTGGTGTGCCCAAACAGTGAATTTTCCGGACCCATTACCCAATTTCCCGGTTTTTTCCAGACTTTCCGGACCCATTTTCCAATTTCCCGGCTTTTTCCAGACTTTCCGGATTTTCCGGAGCGGTAGACACCCTGTAAACTATACTACACTCAACGGCCATTTTTACGAAACACCTTTTTCTTTTTTTACGAACATTTGTGATGTTACCAGCTAGCGTATAGCCCGAAAATTGCCATAGACGTGTCACAATGAACTTTTTATGAGAGATACAAATACTGATTTCTACTTATTATTTTTTAAATATATAGCTAAAATAGGAAGGACATGGCACGAAATACCCACAGAGGTTTCTTCAGAATCGTATTTCAAAAAAGAGAGATCTCCCACGAGATAAAAACGCGTGGTTCATATAAAAGATGGGATCTTTTTTATCTTTTCAATCTTTTCCAGTTTTACAAAGGGAAGGTTCTCAACGGGAAATAAAGCTCTTTCATTTGATAAACTGTGACAAGAGATGTATATTTCATAAAAAGAAATAAGTTAAGAAAAGAACTTAATAGCGGGTGCAGCAGAAAGTAGCGCCGTCCTTTTATATATTAAATCCAAAGAAATAAATTTTTAATAATTTTTTAAGGACAAAATGAATTGTTCCTAAATAATGAGTTCATGAATGTTATATTTCAAAAGAAGAATTTCACAGTAACGGTTTTTTTTCTTTTTTTTACTTTCTTTGGAGAAATATAAAAGAAGGGGAAGATGAACACCCACTCTCTTTAGTGGGCGAATTTAAAATTGTCCTGATTGTGGAACGCTAATATTTAAGTTTTATAATCCTATATCCTTACGCTGATAAAAAAATTAATTAATATAAATCATTAATTAAACAAATTATACATAAATGAGTAGTATGTGTAACAAATTAAAACCTCATACGTTTTCCAGATTGAAATGCAAAATGATTTGCATTTTGACATATGCTACCATAGTTAAATAATGAAATAAACTGACTTTTGTAGAATGTTAATTTATATAAATATGTGTCTAGAAAAATTTTCCATACAGCACTTTCTGAAATTTTCACAAATACCTTTATAAAAAATTTCTGTGCCAAAATTATGTCCTCTTTATTTTATTTTATTTATTTATGGTTTTTTTTTTTTTTTTTTTTTTTTTTGTAAAAGATCGTAGTTGAGTTCAAACACACCCACTCCCTCTTCCTTCCACATTATATTTTGCAATTGAGCGTAATTTTTTAGAAGACATTTTAAAACTATTTCTCAGATGCTTTTGCTTTCGTTTCCTCCGTTTTATTTTCATTAATAAAACAGTAACAGTATGCGTTTTTTCGATCATGTGTTCCTTGTTAAATGTCCCTTGAAATATTTACAAATAAAATTTTACTGCAAATAACAAAGATGGCAAGTTAATTTTACTATAAATATGCAAAGTCAAAAATAATCAATTATTGTAAAATTTGGGTGTATGTTCATTTGAATCTGAAAGTGAATTAGCACCGAAGTATAATATGTACATGTACACCACATCACCACTGTAAATTTAAAAAAAAAACTATCGCAAATTTAAAAAAATATATTTTTTTTTATCTTTAACGGCAGTCCGTTCTATTCTGATGTAAATAATTTTGTCTTTGTGAACTAAACAGAATTTTGTGCCTCAAATCGGAGTTAATCGAATTTCTGTAGAATATGTTTCCGAACACGTTTTTATACATCTATATTGTATATAACAAAGTGTAAAATGTTAGTTACTTAGTTTGTCTGTGTCTCGCCTAGCTCCTAGACGGGTGACCTTAGACCTACCAAATTTTGTATAAAACTTCTCCAGGAGCGGTCCCGACATACCTCGAAGCGATTTTTTTCGAAATTCGAATTATTTTAGTAGATATCGATAAAAAACCTACCGCAAAAAGCTAATTTTGCTCTCGCCATTTTGCAATTGTAACCCTGCAGTGGAAAGAGGGAAAATGTAGCTCTCTAGGTTGCCATATTTGGCAAGTTTATTAAATTATTCAGACTCTTGAAGTAAAAATAAAAGAATAACGATTTTTTTTAGATTAAATTATTTGTAAGGTTATTTTTAATTAAAGTATCGTGTACATATGAAATCAGAGAAGGAATGAAATGTTTTATACACAAAAGAAAATAGGATTTGGAAATTTTGAGAGACTAAAACGTGCAACTTTTTAATTTGGCAACAAATAAAATGGTTGCTATGTGATTTTGAGGAGATGTGATTCTAGCGCCAAGCGCTATTTATTGTCTGATTCTTCTACTTGAATTATGAATACACCTGAATGAGTTTTTAAACCTATTTGTAACTATCCTAATTTTAAATTCCATTCCTATTTGTAACTATCTTAATTTTAAATTCCATTCAGAATCTGAGAGAATTCAGTGCCAATGAATCGCAAAAATCCCTATATAATAATGTTAAAAATGTTTGTCTCCTCTCGCAAAAAAGCTTCAAATCTCTGTCTCGTCTCGCAAAAAGTCGTCTCGCGTCCATCCCTAGCGAGGAACAAGATTTTCTCCGAGCAAGATTTATTAAAATGGCGAACCAACTGGTCGTCGGAGGCGGCTAGATGTCAATATAGGAAAGAAATCTGAGAGATTTCAGTGCCAATGAAGCCGTCAATATAGGAAAGTCAATAGAGAAGTCAATAGAATAGCCATTAAGTCAATAGAATAGCCATTGAAGTCAATAGAATAGCCATTGAAGCCGTCAATATAGAAAGTTCAGTGTCAATATAGGAAAGAAATCTGAGAGATTTAAGTGCCAATGAAGCCGGCGAGGAACAAGATTTTCTCCGAACAAGATTTATTAAAATGGCGAACCAACTGGTCGTTGGAGGCGGCTATATGTCAATATAGGGTCAAAATCATCGTGTTTCGTCTTATTTAGAAAATGTCCTGTTTAGCTCAAACTTAGAAAAAATATTTTTTACTCGTATAACGGCGGAATATAGCTAGCCGCCATTTACCATTATGTTTAGAGAGAAACTTGTATGAGCGGTAACCTCTATTAAGCGACCCCCTTCTCCAACGACCAATTTTTGAAGGCACTGATTTTTTACCCTATCTACTTAATGTTAAGAAGTCCTTTAGAAGAGACCACAAAACCTATCGCAGTTCCCTATCCGGAAATTGTCTTGCGTTTTTCCGTAAGTAAAACGGGTTCTTATTAGAGATGAGTTCGGGCTCATTTTTTGAAGCCCGAGCCCGAGGACTTTTAATCCGAGCCCGAGCAATATTATTTATGTCGGAGCCCGAGCCCGAAAGTTTAACTAAAGATGAAAAAAAAACTCAATTACTTCATTGATAGAATACAATAAATTTTGCCGTTTGTGCAAATTAAAGACAAATACAGTTGCAAACTCCCAATGCACTTTCTAATTCTTTGTATCCATTCTTTATCAAAAAATGTCGGATCTCATGACTAACTAAGGAATATAAACCGCCGTTCTAAAATACCCAAAGAAGTTCACGCATCTTCTAGGCGCCCGTTCCTCTATTTTTATTTATTTTTTTTTATAAGTAGTTTTATTTTCCTCATGAATCGCCTTTTAAAAACTGTTTTAAGCAGTATGTACAATAAAGGAGAAATTTTTCAGGAGCCCGAGCCCGAACACAATTGTGAATTACAGAGCCCGAGCCCGGTTCGGGCCCGGGCTCGGGCTCGGGCTTTCGGGCTCGGGCTGAGCCCGTCTCATCTCTAGTTCTTATACGACAGATTCGCATAACACGGTGAAAGTTTTTGACCTTGTTCGTATATCTAAAAAAGGCTCATATAACATGGTGAAAGGATAGGATATATCCGAAATTTCTAAATATTTATTAAAACATTTTAATTACAAAATACTTACTTGTATGCATCAGAATGCCGTTTCATAAATGACAGAACAAACGATATTTTTAATCATTTATTTGGCTATCAAATGTTTATTGATCTCTTAGCGACCACCTCTCTTAACGACCGATTTTTTGCAGAACGGTGGGTGGTCTCTAAAGTTCCATTGTAAATATAAAACATTGCGTCAAATTCAAGACAAAGAAAAATTTCATGCAGGTTTTAAAAATGTAGGAAAAAAAGACGTATGAAACTGTTTTTTTTTTTTTTTTTTTTTTTTTTTTTGTCGTGTAGAATTCTGTCCAAATATCCGAAACAAAAGGAAGAGTGCGTCTTTAAAAATAGACTTTCCAGAAAAAGACACAATTTTCATACTTAAGCAATTGACACTTAAGTGTTTCATCTGGCGAATAAACAGTCTTCCACCATTTTCTCAAGCCCATAAACATGTCAGGAATGAGGTAACGTTCCGCATCTGGAAGACAAAAAATCCTTTGAGTCTTTCGGGTCTTAGTAAAGTTTTGTTAATAATAAATCTTTTGAGCTCCAGCTCTTCGGTAGTTATGGTTATGAGAAGGGTTAGTCCTGTCTCGGCGTGTTTACATTTGATTCAAAAACATTAGTAGATTAAGCTGAGTAAATATTTCTGCCACGCTGGAGCACAATTTAAAAAATAATGAAACTCAAGAAGCTTGAGGGGGGACATTAAATAATCAGCACAAGCTGTTTGGAGTATATTTCATTCGTGATGAAATAGCATGTGGGAAATATGATCACTGTAGTTAGCGGCATCGCGTTTGCAGAAAAGCCATCGTAAATTTAGAAAATTTGGCTAATTTCTTACTAGTCTTTTTTGTTGTTATCTTTGTTTAAATCTTGGTTGGTAGCTTTATAATGAGAGATTTTTTCACAATCTTCTTCGAGGCATAATTTTGAGAAGAGAGTTTAATGCAGTTATACTACAGCAGTAGCATATGAGGTTCAGACCACCGTCAAGCCAATATTAATGGAATTTTGTTATGAATTCTAATTCAAAGGGTTCAGGTTAATTAGGTATAACACATTAAAAAAAAGTAAAAGACTAATTCATTGCATCAAAGTAAATAAACTTTAGATGCTGCACTTCGCTATTTAATCACAGCAACATCAGCAAACATATCAGGACAGAACAGCAACGTAAAGTAAATGCAAGTAGATAATTGTAACATTAAAGTATAATTGAATAAAATGAAGCAAAAGTAACGTACTATTACTAGAAACTAAACTTAACTCAGTAGCACAGCAACCAACATACCCAGACAGCACAGCAAAATTGCATCAAACTTGCAGCAAGCTTGATTTATCAAGTCAATAAGCTTGAAAATTCCAGTCGTGTAAGCTTGATGCAAGCTTGAATCAAGTGTTCTAGTTTACACTTGCCCAGCTTGCATTAAGCTTGACATTTCAAGCTTAAAAAATTTTCCAAAATTTTTTTTTCTAAATACACGGGGCGCCCGCGCACTTTATTTTTCCACGCATTTCCCCCCTTTATGCTGTAATTTTAAGCTGTTTCCACCGAGTGTCCGTGGCTAGATTAGAACCCGGGACCGGTTCTAGATTAGTAGCCGAGCGCGTTACCCATTCAGCCACCAGAGCCTTGTGCAGCTATGACTAAAGTTTAAAGTGAATTATTAAGCGGTTTTCTGGCCAGATTGATAAGTGGGCGATATGTTATTGTTATTTTTTTTTTTCCATGGGATGCATCAAAATTAAAATAATTTTATGTGTGATTTAGAGACTCTACTAATAGGGAAATAAACATAATATTAACTTAAGAGCAACACATGTTTTAAAACTTTCGCAACACTCATGAGCAATGCTGCCGCTGGCCAAAATCGAGACAAATGACTGATTTTGAAATCAATTTCGTAGTATAATTGTATTTAATTTTGAAGAATTTCCATATTTGGAAATATAGAATGGGTTTACTTACTTAACACAAATTTTGTGTTAAGTAATCTGAAATCAAAGAAACAGATAGTTAAACGTTACTTCGAAATGCTATATCACAGTTGCTAACATAACATGCATGGAATAAAAACACTTTAGTCATTTTTGTAAATATTTCTTATAATAACAAATAATTGAAAATTTTTGCTATTTTTTAACGCTAAAAATTCTCTTTACAAATGTGGTTAGTTATTTTCCTACATATATTGGTATGCTATATCGATATAGAGCATTTCGAAGAATTAAAAATAAGTTTAAATTAATTTATACAAATGTAAATTTGAATTATTTTCATTGTTCATACTTTATAATTAAAAAAATTATTTAACTTCTGAATTTTTTTTTATCCTTTGTAATTTTATTTTAAAATTACAAAAGTGTAAGATGTAAGATTTTTGGGCCCTAAAATCTGTAGGCCCTGGGCAGTTGCCCCGTTTGCCCTGCCGGTAATATGGCACTGGTAATAAAAAAACCCATCCCCGTTAAAACACATCTTTTACGAACTTTCAACAAATTTGAGGACGCTAGACAATTAATGTCCATTCTCTTTCACAGATGGCGCCATCACCGCACTTTGCAAGTGAAAATCCAGCTTAAGCCAACCTTGCATTGCCAAGCCAAATCTCAAGCTTGATTTAAGCTTATGTGCTGTCTGGGTATTCCCCGAAGGCAGCCACGTATTCATAAACATGAGTTCTATGTTCCAAAAGCTTATGACTCGCCCAAATAGCTTGGCACGAGCTCCAGTGTTTATTTTCCTAATTAAGATTAATCTTATTTTATAGGCCCAGTTTAGCGATAAAAAATCTGAGTAAATTTTGCTCAGTCCGGGGATCGACCGCTCGACCTGACCTGCGGCATGTCATGTCAGCAGAATGTGAAATTGTCCTTTTTTTTTTTTTTTTTTTTTGCTGCTGTGTGTGTTATTTATTTATTATTATTTTGTTTTTCTTTAAAGCTTCTTTTTTTCCCTTACACATAATATGTGTCTGGCCATGGGCTTGTGATATTGACAAATGACAGTGTAGATAGTATTAGAAAATGACTGTACCACATAAAACTACACTAACTGGAATTATTTTCGGAATTATTATTTAGTTCTAGCAAGATTAAAAGCGATGTTCACGGAGTTTCGTGGGCAATTTTCTTCATCGCATTCATTCAAACTAGTTATTAATCGTTTTAACTCTGTCCAGCATAGTTCTGTTAAAAATATACCATTCCTTAGTGAGTCATATTGATGATTCTTTATTTTAACTAACAACTGACGAATGAAACTAAGAAAAAAATCGATAAAGGCAGACGTAAACAAAATACTTTCAACGAATGGAACACACGAGTAATTATTTAAATGCATCAGCCTTGTTTAGCATAGTTTATGTTATGGTCATTTATAAAATAAGCCAAAAAATATTTTTGATTTGGTATATATAAAAGGAAGAAAAGTTTAGTGGGGTGTTTATGAAGGAAAAGCTCTTCTTAAAACATAATGGAAACAATTAATGCAACACAAATTTTTGTCATCATCAGTTTAGGATGTTCCATAAATACACAGCAGAATCTCTCTATAACGAACTCACTTGATTGGAGTTTAAAACTTCGTTACAGAAAAAATTTTGCTGTACGGAGATTAGAGTATTTTGAAGCTATTTAAGTAAATATTACAAACTTTTTCGTTAATTCGACTAATTCAAAAATATTTGATTATGACTTTCAATAAAACATGCATTAATATACGCAGGGTGATCACTTTAAAAGAGCATCCGATGGTTTTCTTATTACAGTTAAATCTGCCGGATGTGGCAACTGTCCTTAGACTGAAGTATAACTGTTTGAATTTTGTTTAAGTGTGGGAGACAATTTCAAACACTGTTGCAACTTTATTCGTGAGCTAAAACAGAAATGGAGACGTACAATGTTACTTAATCTTGTGATAATTTTATTTTTGAAAAACATAATTTAATTCATTTTTTTCATTATCATTCCTTGCAAAAAAGGTTAAAAATGTTTGTCATCATTTTGAATGCAAACAGGAAAACAATTGGGGTTAATAGAAAAACCCTACAAACATCGGTGAATTAAAACAAATCATAACTGTACAAATCTCATCAATAACGCCAACTATCTGAATAATAAACGTCTTGTTTCTAATGCTTCCGGAATCGACTCATCGTCCCCCGGTGCATCTGGCGCCGTGTTGAAATTTTGATTAAAACGACATTTTTATCTCTAATTAAAAGCAAAAACTTTTTACACAGTTCGAAAGATCTCTAAAAAATTCACCATTTTTTAACTTGCAGCTACTTTTAACTTAAATATCTAGCGAGATACCACGCCTTAAAAAAATAAACACGAAGCAAACGATTCATTCCTTGATTCTTTGAAAAAAAATCACAGAACATAATCTCTCGCGTAGATCGATTAGATGACAGAGAGAAAAGGCGCAAGATTGTTTGGTGGCGACATCCATGAATTATATTGTTAACTAAATCATTAGAAAGGCCCGTTTTACTGCCTTTGCCTTAAAATTAATAATACAGTGACCATAAGCAGATTTCTGCTTTACCTAAGGAATAATTTAATACAATATTCATGTATAATTAATTACTTATTCAGTAAATTACTTCTAATTTATTTAAAAATTATATGAATCATTCAATAAAACTGCAAAAATTTAGTATTCAAAAGGATAAAATAATTTTACAATTGCGCAAAATGATTTCGAGGCCATATTTCAACTAAAGAAATTTATTTACTATAGTATAAAAACTATATAGTTTACTAATGTTTCACTAATTTTACTTATTTAAGTACAAATGCATGTTCGAGAGGCTTTAGGTTGCACATTTTGGCCACCAAGCGACCATCGACACCCAAAACTGGTCGCCGAAGGCGGCTAATGCTGAAGAAGGGAGTCAGAAAACTTGGTTCGACGTGTTCATGTTTGCATTCAAAATGGTGGCGAACATTTTCAACATTTTCTGTAAGGCATGATAATGTAAAAAATTTGAATTAAGGGGTTAGGGGTAGTCAGAGGCGTGAAAAAATGCCATTTTTTATTAATTTTTTTTTACTAGTAATTAAGTTTATTTCACATAAGTAAAAACATAGTATCATTTCATCATACTTTAACATTACTTCAATTAAATTTCAAAAAATAATAATTATTATTTTACAAGTTATGGCGGTCTAAGTTGAACAGGTTTTAATAATGGGTCCTTGCGGTGACCATTACAGCTCCTTGGAGATTCATCTAAAATCAATGAAACAAAAAAGATTATTTTTATGGATAGATAATCTTGTGCCTGATCGAAGCTTTTTTGTTTTTTTCAAAATTAACAAAATGGCGGTCTCTGGAAATTTTTTTGCAGATTTTCGGGAAAAAACCAACAATTAATTGTTTATAAAAAATCGAAGTTTAAAAATAAAAAAAAATCCTTCGATCAGGCACTAGCTTTTTATGTTTTCTAAAAGCTGTATAAGTTTCATTCAAATCTATCGAGCGGTTTTTGAGTTACAGTGGTCACCAGTTCAAAAAACATAGTTTTGAGAAAAACGCATTTAAAGTTTTACAGTCGATTGATGTACAGTAATACGAATAATTTCAATACTTACACTGAGTTATCTATTCCTGGACCATATAAGAGCTCTTCAGCCGTTGAAGAACTTTCTAAAACACCAATTTGTTGTTGTCTACGTCGCATTCTACCTTCGCGAGTGTTGTCGTTAGCGCGCTGATCAGCTACTTTTACACGTGCACTATCGGTTATTTCAGTATACCGATGCGAATTAGGCCCACAACTAAGTCCCAGTGTGTTCATTATTACTAATAATGACTTTGTCCCTTCATTAAATATACTCATAGCTACGTATGCAGCAATTTGAACAATGGTAAAACTAGTATTGATAGTTTTTGGGCATATTTTCCACACTAGTTGGTTGAAGCTCTCATTATTATTTTGATTAAATCCACCTACACATCTTGAAAGTAAATTTTCATTACTAAGATCTTCATAAATAGGCTTGATTACTTTTAAAACTTCAGGAGGTAAGGGAGAATTATGCCGCTAGCTAATTGTTCTCGGAAATATTAGACCGCTCGAGAGCCTTTTATTCTTCGCTAAATAACTCGAAAGATATTTGTCGGATTCACTTCAAACTTTCAGAGAATATTTTTAAGATACTATACTTTAAGAAAATGAAAAAAAAAAAATCAATTTTTTGAAAATTCTGACTACCCCTAACCCCTTAAGTTTTTCAGAACTAAAATTATCGCAGGCTCAAGTAACATTGTGCTTCGCTTCGCACAAAATTTCGCTGAAAAAGAGTCGGGTACATTTCCTTCCATTTGTAAACTTCTTTTAACTGTTTCGAATGATTGTAGCATTGCTATATGTTGAGGGTTTCGGCTCTCACATGTGTTCGATTTCAGAATCGCTGGCCTTCATTTATGTCTCTTCAAAATTTCTTCTTCATCTGAAGAATACGGAGCAGTTAACAGTTCTGCATCCATTCTGAAAAGTCCTGATATTTTACATCTGTTGCTCTTCCGTTCTCTTTCGCTGTTCTTTCCATGTTTCTTTCAATTCCCGCCCAAGATCACACACACTCTTTATACTCGAATTAATTATTGCAATCCGGAAAATCGGATTCGGTAATCCGGTGGATCCTGCATCATTAGAGGTTTCCCGGATCCGGCACCAGTTTACTGGATCCAGTAAATGCAAATCCAGCAAGAAGCGAAAACTTATGTTGAAAAATCCTACTACATAGTTGCTCTCATCCCTGAGTCTCTAACAGTTCCGGGCAATCTGCTCGAAGATAAAAACTTTTACCGCCATTACTGGAAAAAGATTACAAAGTTGAGCAGGAAAAGCGAAATAACATCTACACCGTTTGCACGATCCGCTTGAAATTTTTCATAGTTATACAGGGTGACTGCTTATTCATGGTACAAACTTTGATCGCTGGTACAGGACGCTGCAACAATCCCATTTTGTACAGGAATGTATGGTCAAAAGTGAAGCGTCGATGCACAAACATTGGAAAGAACAAATGCGGCGGATGAGAATATATAAATAGTTAATATATAAAATAGTTATGGCTAATATAAAAAAAGATAACTAATACTTACAGTGCGGCTCGTGAATTTAAGCAAATGCTGTGCAATGGCAAAGGACAGTTGTCATTGTGTTGTTCCCTTACTGTAAATAAAATTGTTCGGAAGAATTCTTACGCAGGGTGTCTAACATCATGCAAAGGTCACGAAAGTCAAGAAAAGGTCAAGAAATGAAGCACTAGGTCACGATTTGCGACTCAACTACGATTTTTTCCATTTCATTCAAATTCTTAGTTTCTAATTTTTTCTGCTAAGTTCAGTCAGAGAAATTATTTTATGTATCTTTTCTTAACTTCCTTAATTTGTATTTTGATTTCACGAGTGATTTCCTGGGAGAAAGGAAGTTGATTTGTTTATCCTCTTATCAATGGTGTGTGTGTGGAGGGGGGCATCTGCTAAGTGTCCACTCTTCTCAGTCCCGACCTGAGACGAGGATTAAAACCGTTCGCTGTAGCTTCTTTTTTTTCTTTTTTGTTTAAGAAATATATATTAAGGGTGTTATGTAAATTTTATTATTTTATACTATTTAAACTATGCAAACAGACAAACTTAACAGTTTTTCAAGAAAAGGTCAAGAAATCAAGCTTACTTTTTGTGGTAAACACCCTGTTACGCTTATTTGTACACTTTTTTAGCCACTTTGCAGACGATCGGCTGATATTGTTTCTCCCAATTTCGCAAATAACTGTGAATTGATTATACACTTACTAGCTTTCCAAATCAACTGATTGCACTTCGCAAGCTTCGCCTCAAGAACTCCAAAATAAACTCGCCACGAAAGAAGAGAAACCACTGCTATGTTGTTTGCAAATTAAGCCCGATGATGAATAGCTATCTAGTACGAAAAGTGACAAATGTTTAAGAACATTCAAGCTGAGGGAAGAAAAAATTATTATTTAGTTCTTTCTTTTCAACCACTTGACGTTAAGTAGTTCTTCAAGTAAACGAAAAGCGTTTCTCCGTTGTTGGAGCTCGTAAATTTGCCCCCGCGTGATAAATGCGTAAAAAAATGGCGCTTAACAGAAGACAGATATTAATCCGTAATTCAAGGAGGAGAGAAATAAGTTTTCCTTTGCGGGTTTATTAAAAAGGGTTATTCACAAAACGCTAATGAGTACTGGAAAATCGAATGATTGCAGGAAACAGAATCGGTTGCCAAAAGTAGGTTGATGAATTATTGCATTACACCTCAATTTAATTGTGAAACTACATTAATTTACAATCCAAAAAAATAAATTAATAAGTAAGTAATGCTGTGCTTTACATGTTGTTCCAAACCACCATTCTAATAAATACAAAAAATCGTCGTGGTAACTGCATATATACAGTCGAACCTTGATTTAACGAATTCTCCGATTTAACGAATATTTTTTTTTGCCCCGACAATGAGAGTGCTAAAATGCTCTGATTTAACGAATTGCTTCGATTTAACGAACGGATTTGTGGGTCCCAATCAATTCATTAAATCGAAGTTCGACTGTATAGTTATCGCACGTACAAGTTGTTCCAAACCGCCACTTCAATTCTAAATTATATTTGCCGCACAAATAGAAATAACCGTCATGGTATCTGCATAGCATATGTATAGTTATCCCCACCTTGGCGAGAGTGGGGGCGTTAAAGTAGGAATCAACCAGCAGAAACTAAAACACTACAGAACCATTTCAGTTGTGACGTAATCGAATCATACTGCTCCATAATTAAAGAATGTAATTATCGTTGACTTAGTTCACATTTATCTGGTTGCCTACAGCTTATCGTTTTCAAATCGAAGGTCGACGTCATTTTAATATCAAAATTTCAAAAATGGCTTTTCCGCCTTTTAACTTCCCAATCCTGAGATATTCCACTGGCTATGTGACTGCCCTAGCTCTCTCTTTCCTAAACCACCTGTAATTTATATTTTTCTCGAATGTATATTCTTCGTAAACTTTGTTGTGTAAATGCTTGACTTTTTCAAAAAAATAAATATTTGTTCCATCTTTAGCAACTGTGGCTATTTATTTCGTTCCTTCAAACTTCTTTTCTCATCCGGAGAACAGTAAGGGAAAGGAAAATCTAAAAGCGAGTTGCAGATCCGTCGCTGTGTAGCTGTAGTCCACTAAAAATTCTTATTCGGAGCACAAGAACTTAGTCCCCTTTTTAGACTGAGGCGACAGTACCACCCCGACAGTTCTCATCTGGAGAACCGTATTAAAACAATTACAGTATTAAATGGAGTGTCGTTTCTAAGCCATTATATCTATTTAAAGAAGAAGTAAACTATCTTTAAAAAAAACTATAAAGTGAAAATAAATTACACTTAAAAAAAACTATGGAAAGACGTTTTTACAGCAATATGAACTAAACAGCAATATGAATTCATTTGAACTTCATCTAAGTTCAAATGAATATGAACTTAGAATAAATTTCTAAACTTAAGTAAAATGCCTTATAGTAAAACTTAAGTAGAAATCCTTTAAAACCAACACTAATGGAAACAAATAGTTAGCATGTTATATCCGAGTGCTCGAAAAGAACATGTCTATTAATACCTACAGCATTTCCCTGTGATTTTTTCTTTTTGAAATAGGTATTTGTGTTAATACTGTTGCGGAATTACTCTGCTACTCCTGGGGTTCGTCGTTCTAAAGTCCAGTTGGTGCAAAAAGTTCAAGTAAAAAGTCACTTGTCAGGATGGAACACAAACTTTATTGCTTCTAGAACTTCGTAGAACAATCAGCTGTACACAATTCACAAGCACAATCTAGCAGTAAGTGCTTTTAACAGTTCGCTTAGATCAGAAGCTCTCACAAATGCTGTATTTCTCACACAAAATAGAACACTTTCACTAGCAAGAATTCAGTGAAAATATACGAGAAATAACACTAACAGTCTCTCAAGACTCAGCGATGAAGAATTTACACACAGCACTTAAATTCAAAGCTTCACAAACAGCGCGAAACACAGCTTCCTTCACAAAGCAAGCGTATTCACTCTCTCAAAGCTTGATCAACACTGAACTGTCGGGGCGACGCGCGCTTCTATAAATAGCCGACGCAGAAGGAACAAGAAGTTTCCAGAAGAGTCAATTTCTCGAGGGTTCTACATAAAGCGTGAATTTTGATTACGTCATAGAAGAGAAATGTTAGGTTATTATGCGTTTTAATGCAGGAAAAACAACTTCCAGGCCCCATTGGAAAAATCGCGCCAAATGACCAAAAAGTCGCCAAGCTTGGCGACTTTTGGCGCCAAAAATAAGTCCCCAAATGTGAAGAGATCTAAGCTCTAGGACTAATATTTCTCGAGTTTTCTAGAACCTCCATTGAAAAACAATGGCAAACCGAAACCTCCATATCTCCGGTTCTAATTGGCCGATTTTGATGCAACAAAAAGCAAAATTTATATATTTGAAGCGTAGAATACGCATTTTAAACCATTTTAAGCCACAGAGCAGCGGGTTGCCCCGAAAATTCGTAACAATACTTTTATTTATAACATTGTTCCTAAATACAGGTAATGTGTAGATTTAATTTAAAATAAAAAGGTCATATGTAGGTTGCATTTTTGTTTGTGAACCATAATTCGACAATGAATTCTGTTTAAAAATGCATATTAAGGAAACACAAAAGTTTGTTCGTTTAATACTAAGTTTTCGCTTGAAAAAAGATAATGGGTTAAAAAAATGTACTAAAAACTGATAGAAAATTGTCTGTAGATATCCTGAGATTTTGGATCCTCAGTATATGAATGTATATTAAAATTTTTCTGTGTTAGAACTGGTATTCCCCCCCCCCCCCTGATTTATATTATAACTAGCTGAAGTACCCGTTCTTCGCACGGGAATGAATGGACTTTTTGATATTACGATTTGTGGTGATTACTATTCATTGTAATAAACAGATATAGCAAAATTGATATCGCGTTATATTGTGTTCAATAATCATGCATACCGAATTTCAAGGCAATCGTTTATACGGTGAAGAAGGCGATGCGACGTAGCGCAATCTAGTGGCGAGTTTTAGCAAAACGGATACGGCGAAAATATTCTTCGCATTCAGATATCGATGTATACGAATTTTCATGACGATCGGCTGAATAGTCCTGAAGTTCATGTGTGGACGCAACATCGAGTGGCAAGTTATAGGAAAATGGATAGCGCCAAACTCATCCCCGTGTTCAAATATCTATGTATACCTATTTTCATAGCGATCAGTTACCATCTAGTGGTCAGTTAACCATCTAGTGATTAATTAAAGTAATGATTTGCTACAGCACCGTCAAGTGGCGAGCTGTCGCAAAATAGATAACGCCAAAATATTCTCATTGTTGAAATAGCTATGTATACTGATTTTCATAGCGACCGTTTGAATGGTCAGGAATTTGGCCTGCTGCAGGGTCATCTAGTGGCGAGTTAAAATAATAATGCATTGCAGTGTCATCTAGTGGTGAGTAACATCAAAAGGAACGCAGTTAGAATATATTCTTCGTGCTCAAATGTGTAAGTATAAAAAATTTTATGCCGATTAGTCGAACGGTATAGAGGTTAATGCGTTGCAGTGCCATTTAGCGGCAAGTTACAGCAAAATGGATAGTGAAAAATATTCTCCGTGTTCTAATATCCGCGTGTACCAAATTTCGTCGAAATGGGTTGGACGATATTCGCATAGCAAACGGCTAAACGGAATAGAATTCGACGTTCTGCTGCGCCACCTAGTGGCAAGTTAGAGGAAAACGTATAGCATAAAAACTTTCTCCATGATAAAAGACTTAGGTGAACCAAATTTCATGGTGATCGGTGAAATGGTGCTGAGTTTTTCAACCTCCTACACACATACCAACATTCATTTTTATCTATCACCAGTCTTATTATATATACCAGTCTCAAGTAAAATCCAGTTTCAAATCTAAGCCTCGCCAAAGTGCCAGCATACGCCATTTTGCAAGAGTTTTTTCAGGGAATCATTCGAAGCATTGACTTAGCAGCAATCAAAATGGGAAATGGTTCGATCGCCACGCATTTTTTTGAAAAGTGGAATCCCTTAATACAGCCTCATTTTTTAAATTATCAACTATAACATGTTTTATTCCTCGTTACCTCGATGTACTAAATGCGAAGATTTCAATTTTCTGAAATTTGACGGATTTGCCCCAGGTTAAATCAATGTACTCGATTGGCGAGAATTCTGAAGCTACATCGCTTGAAATGCCCTAATAACTGCATTATTTCTGCACGGATAGTTAAAATTTAATGCTGTATTCTAAGAAAACCTATACACTTGTTTTCAAAAATGCTATTCCCTTAAGCTCTCAGTAAATTGCGCCAAAAAGCCTAAAACTGTGCAAACCGATAGAACTCACTTTCTAAAAATCGGCCTATCAGCCATTTTATTTTTCGCCAAACTAAAAAAATTTACATATTAGTCTCGGAAATCTTTGATCCTCATTGTTTTGCGTATAAAACATTTCATTCCTGCTCTCATTTCTCATGCGCACACGATATTATAATTAAAAAAATAACCTTACAAATATAAACTAAAAAAATCATTATTATTCTTTTATTTTCACTTTAAGAATTTAAAACATTTTATTCGGCAAAATCGCCACACATGGCAACCAAGATGCTTATTTCACACTTTCACTACAGGGGTTACAATTACATAAAGCTTTCTGCGTGGAGAACATAAAAAATCTCTTAAATTCCGGGAACGGGTGGACTTTCAAAGTTTTAAAGTGGACTATCATTTATTCTATATTATTTTACATATCTGTGTAAAATTTCAGGCTGACAGGTCCATTTTTGTGGAATTGTATACTACCCAAATCAACAAATTGACAAACAGAATTTCATTTTTATTTATAAGATAACCTACGCTTGTTTTTAAAAATACCCTCTCATTAAATTGCGCCAAGCGCTAGAATCATAGAAAATCTGACACACTTTCAGATTTTAAATACGCACTAAAGTGCTATATATAAAAAGAGTTATAATCCATAGGTCTTCCCTATTTTCGTTCCTTATTTTATTAAGTTGGAAAGTGTATCATTATTCATGAGTGTGATTAAACAAAATTAAAATTGATATTTCTAACATCCTTTTTTCTGGATGTAATATATTAGAAATAGATGCAATAAAGCTGCTCAGAAAAATGCACAAGTCCAACTGAATGAAAATTTCAAAAACTTATTCGCAGGTGTATTCATAACCCAAATAGCAGACTATTAAATTACGATAAATAGCGCCAAGCGTTAGAATCCTCCTCAAAATCGCACATCAACCCCTTTTATTTTTCGCCCAATTAAAAAGTTGCACATTTATTTCCGGAAAATTTCCGAATTCTATTTTTCTTTTGAGTATAAATCATTTCATTCCCGCTCTGATTTCACATGCACACGATATTTTAATTTAAAAACAACCTTACAAATAATCTAGTCAAAATAAAAAAAAATCGTTATTCTTTTATTTTTACTTCAAGAGTCTGAATCATTTAATGAACTGCCGAATGCGGCAACCTAGATAAGCTTAATCGTCGCCTAATGCACTGTGGGGTTACAATTACGAAATGGCGGAAAGCAAAAATTAGCCTTTTGCGATACGTTTTTATCGATATTTCCTAAAATAGTTCGAATTTTGAAAAAATCGTTTCGAGGTGTGTCGGGACCTGTCATGGAGAATTTCCGTTCAAAAATTGGTAGGTCTACGATCACCCATTTGCGAGCTACGCGAGACACAGACAAACAAACAGTTTACACACATTGTTTTATTAATATAGATACCAGTCTCAAATAAAATCAAGTTTCAAATCTAAGCCTCGCCAAAGTGCCAATATACGCCATTTTGCAAGAGTTTTTTCAGGGAATCATTCGAAGCATTGACTTAGCAGCAATCAAAATGGGAAATGGTGCGACCGCCAGGCATTTTTTTGAAAAGTGGAATCCCTTAATACAGCCTCATTTTTTAAATTATCAACTATAACATGTTTTATTCATCGTTACTCCGATGTACTATATGCGAAGATTTCAATTATCTGAAATTTGGCGTAATTCCCCCAACTAAAATCAATGCACTCGATTGGCGAGAATGCTGAAGATAGATCACTTGAAATCCCTTAATAACTGGATTATTTCCGCACGGATCATTAAAATTTAACGCTGTATTCTAATAAAACCTTTGCACTTGTTTTCAAAAATCCGTTTCCTTAAGCTCTCAGTAAATTGCGCCAAGCCGTTTCTCGGCATTTGAGTCATTTCATTTTTTCGCCAAACTAAAAAATTTTAACATATTAGCCTCGGAAATCTTCAATTCTCATTGTTTTGCGTATAAAACATTTCATCCTGCTCCGATTTCCCATGCGCACGATATTATAATTTTAAAAAAATAACCTTACGAATATAAACTAACAAAAAAAAATCATTATTATTCTTTTATTTTTACTTTGAGAATTTAAAACATTTTATTCGGCAAAATCGCCACACATGGCAACCACGATCCTTATTTCACACTTTTTTCACTACAGGGGTTACAATTACGGAAAGCTTTTTGCGTGGAGAACATAAAAAATCTCTTAAATTCCGGGAACGGGTGGACTTTCAAAGTTTTAAACTGGACTATCATTTATTCTATATTATTTTACATATCTGTGCAAAATTTCAGGCTGATAGGTCCATTTTTGTGGATTTGTATACGAATCAAATCCACAAACAAACAAACAAACAAACAGAATTTCATTTTTATTTATAAGGATAATGCAGTTTTATCTGGGGTGAAAATGTGATCGACCTTACATGTTACTTGAAAGTCAATAAAGACAAGCCATTGATTTATCACTCGATTTATAATAATAAATGACTAGCTGGAACCCGTCGAAGTCGACGGTCACTTTATTGACCGTAATATTAAAAGAAAAAAAATGGGAAAGATCAGGAATGTCACGGATGTTTTGTACAAAACGGACAGGAAAAATCGAAGTGCAACTTGGACGTGACATGGCGTGCGACAGAAAGTGAACAAAAAGTTTCGCGCCAGTTCTTACTTTAGCAACTGTACAATAGCGGTGAAATGATTGAAGTCTTTAAAATTTGTTTTTAACTATCTTTATTGAGTTAAGAGTATATAGTAAATGACGTATGAACTCGATTACAGTCACAAATTCTAATTGAGTGTTCCGTTAAAGACCATATTTCGGGTAAAGCCGTCGACCACGGAAGGTCCATTTTAATATTATAATATATATATAGCGGCATTTTAATATTATATATAGATAGATTACATGGTGATAGTCACAACTAATTGTCAACTGAGGAAATTATCACTGTTTCGCTTGTGGCGTAATTTCAGAAACCTGCTTAAGCTCTTAGAGCAATTTTAAACAGTGCTTGTGTTCTTTGGACGTCCTCGAAATTCAACTGTCAAACAACTGAAATATATCATTAAAAATCACAGCTGAGATCTTGCTTAATTCTGATGTCTCCAAGCAAGTCCGGGTTCCGCTATACTAACAAATGTACTTTAAATTCGTGACATTTGAAGGCCATCGATTCATTTCTGGTGTAAAAATTATTACTTCAAAATAGTCCATGGGTTGTTATTTCTAGCACATTATTTTGAAATCGCAAATGAAATCGAAATCCTTTCGGAGACACGAGTTTAAAACTGCGTTATAAAAAATTGCGATCATAAATTGGCATTAAAATACAGTATAACGATATTTGATACAACGATAAATCCCTCTATAACGATCTATTCTTTCCAAGATAACGATAAAATTTTTCGGTCCCTCGGAATTTCCATACACTATAATCTCCCCTCGACATAACGATGCATACGTCTAGAACGATCAGTCCCTTATGTATCGTTGTATCGAGGTTCATACTAGTATCATACTTTCAGAATTCCGATGTTATGGGAATAACTCCATCCCCCCCTCCTTAATACAAACCCTCTTATTACAACGATTTGTGAATAGCATGCTCAAAAAAATAAATAAATACATGAAATAAAAATCACATCCAAAATCTTGTGCAGTGAACACGAAAGACACCACCACATAAAAGCGATGACATTACTTTATGTTCCCTTGAAATCCCAGATGATGCCATCTAAAATGCAGAAATTTATTCGTTTTCATCTAAGAAATAAACAAGTTTCGTATCGCATTTTGACTAAAAATTCCATTGAGTATAAATTTTTAGTCAAATTCGAATGAGGTATTAGTTGAAGTCATGACTTTCTCTGAAGTCATACCTTTCACTGAAGTCATAACCTTCAATTTTCAAATTTTTCGAAAATAATTTTTAAATGAACTTATTTCGCAAAGTTTCATACATACAGATGTCAGTCAGTAAATTTAAACATAATCACGTGAAGCATTTTAGCACAGTTTCAGTACTAATTACCACCTCACTCCATGGATTTTTAGCTACGACTATTAGGCTAACTCGTGCGATTAACTGTAGATTAGAGTTTTTTTAAGTGCTCCTCGGAGCACTAGTTGCTCCGTATTAAAGATGAGTTTGGGCTCATATTTTGAAGCCCGAGCCCGAGGACTTTTAATCCAAGCCCGCCCGAGCCCGAGCAATATTATTTAAGTCCAAAAAAATAAATATATTAAAAATATATATATTAAAAATTATATATTAAAAATAACAAGTCGGAGCACGGGCCCGCCCGTGCTCCGACTTGTTATTTTATATAGTGTTTCCCCTAAAGTATTGAGAATCGTGTAGCAATGTAGAAGCAAAAATTTTATCTTCAAGAAATTTTTAATGCTCACCTTTTAATGGAAATGTTGAATTGATAGTCAAAATTTTCTAGTATAAAATCCTTTCTATTCTGGCTAGGAGCAATTGACAAAAATCGATAATTATGAATCATAATTTGTTTTCAAGGTTGTGATATTGAGAAAATTAATCAATTTGTTACAAAACTTGATAAGTAAAGGGGAAAATCATCACTTCTTTTGAAAGCACTGTTCATTGGTATGCAAAAAAACGTTTTAACCTACGCTGTTGTGTGATTCTCAGTCTTTTTAATGCACATTACTTCCTATTATCCTTCCCAGAGGCGTAGCCACGGGGGGGGGGGGGTTAGGGGGTCATAACCCACCCCCCCATTGAGGAATTTTTTGCCATACAAAATGTATATTCTTCACTCCCTTATCACACACATGTATGCATATATGTGAGTTGCAGTAGTCGTAACCTCCCCCCCCCTGAAAAATTTCTGGCTACGCCCCTGATCCTTCCATATTTGTGAGACAGCTTTTTGAACAAGAATTAGCGGCGCACACCATTGTGTTGCAACCATTTGTAATTTTTGTGCGATAAAAATTAAGTAGTATTGTGCGTTAAAAATATTTAAGCTTTTATTTGAAATTTATAACAATTCTTTAAATAAAAATCTGCATGACTGAATAAAGCCTTATTAGTAGTTAGTAGTAACAGTTAAGAACTATTAGCTCGACATGCGTAATTGCCTGCTTATTACGTGTGTTATACGTCAGAACACAAGTTATTTAAAACGGACATTTATTGCATATACATATTAAACTTTAACATTATCTGTAATAATACTTCTACTACAGAGCTTGTGCATAAAAGCACGTGATTTACTAAAATTTGAGACTTTTGAAAAACTGTCCCAAAATGTCCTGAAATTTAACAACTGTCCTGGTTTTCCTAAAAGTATAGGGATCGACTGATAGTATCGGCGCCGATACCTCCTATTTTTTTTTTTTTTAGGTATTGGTATCGGTTCTTTCGATCCTAAAAGTATCGGGAAAGTATCGGTTTCTGTTGCTTTCATCCATTTTCACCGATACTTTTCAACCGATACTTCGCTTTTCAGAAGAAAGCACGCAGACGCAACACCTGCGTGCTTTCTAGAATCTTTATTTTGGTAATGAGATGAGAGGCATCTTTTAATTGGCACATTTGTTTGCGCGAATGTTTTCGAACTGTGTGTGTTCGTAACCATCGCTAAATGGATGTCGTATCACCAAGTGTGGTCGAAATTATGGACGAAGAATCGTTAGATGACAGTTTAACAGGACAATCGTCTATTCTTCTAAATTGTTTTGAATTGATGCCCAACACTAAGTACGCTCTCTGCAAGGATTGCAAAAGCAAATGTCGAGAAGTAAGCTATAATTTTACTTCAGTTTTATAAACGTTTATTTTCTCACTGTGTGGACTCGAAAAAGAGTTCATATATATAATATAATTTCATACTATATATATATATATATATATATATATATATATATATAGTATGAAATTATATTACCAAATATTGGCGATATTTTTAGCATTTATACATAGAACAGTGCAAAAGTAGAAAAATATTCTGAAAGATTAGCGCAACACACATAATTGAATCTCCGTATAACGACGAACTCACTCGGTTCCAGTTAAAAAAATCGCTATAGAGAAAATTTCGTTGTACAGAGATTAGAGATTTTTGCAGTTATTTCAGCAAATATTACAAACATTTTAGTTGATTCGATGTTTAAAAGCATTAAATTTTGACTTATAATTAGAAATAAACACACAATGACAATTAAACACAAAAACAAAGACAATTAAAAATAAATTGGCATTTATTATAAATTTGTTAAACTTACGGTTTCTTACTTTTCATTCTATAAACGAAATGTTCAAAAGTAAAGACAATCCACGAGAATAAAATATGTAATGCACTTACGTTTATTTTACTTCAAAATTCCGTTATTTTACATTGTTTTGCAATTCTGTGATTTTAAATTTTCATAAAAATATTCACACTTTAAAAGTCCGCTGAAAATAGAGTGAGGCACATTTTCTTTTATTTGAAAACCTCTTTTTAATGGTAATGAAAGGCTGAAGCATTAAAGTTTGATGTGGTTTTGGTCGTGAAGCCCAGGTCCTTATTATAATATGGGCAAATCGGGACTTTGCCCAGGGCCTCCGACTTGAAAGGGCCCGCAATTTTAAATGTCTTTTCTGAAATATTCTTTTTCATATCAAAATTTTATGAAAAATATAACAAATTTTATAGATTGGGGACCCCAAATATATCAATGCCCGGTGCCCCTGTTGGTCATAATCGGGCGGTGGTGAAATGTCTCCACCGGAGTCAGTTCGGAGTCAGTTTCGGATCGGAGTCAGTTTCACTCTCCTGGCTTCCATTTTTATCATCTGTTACTCTTCCACTAAGTGGTCTGTTCAAAAATTAAATTCTTTTTCAAAACTAACAAAAAAAGATCAAAGGTAAGTCTGAAATATTCGCTATGGGAAGATAAGCTCTTCGTTATATGCAGAATGTTTATAGTGTTATTTAAGCCTTAAAGCATAAGTTCCCAACCTTTTTTGAACTGCTGCCCCCTTTTCTAGTGAATATTTCAATACCGCCCCCCCCTCCCACTCCACAGAAATAAGAGCGTACATAATGCATGGTGAAAACAAGAATTAAATTTAAAAAAAATTACTAATAGATAGAATATTGTTGGAATTGAAACTCTACTGAATTTCTTCTTCATTTAAAAAAGAGGAATAAAAGTTTGAGAGGTATATTAGAGATGTATCTCTTTCTCTCAACAGCGAAGTCTCATATCGAAATATGTGAATTTTCACACACGTGATAGAAATGAATTATCAGAGTGATTTTTAAGTCTTTTTTAGACTATATTTGGTTAATCTTCCCACGCCCCTCCGTGCCATATCAACGCCTCCTAATTTTCTCTGGGTCTTTTACCGCCCCCCTGAAAGCCTCAAACGCCCACAAGGGGGCGTTATCGCCCCCTTGTGGGCGTTTGGGGCTTTCGTAGGGAACCTATGCCTTAAAGTTAGAACGTAGGGAACCAACTCCTTAAAGTTACGTTTCCATGAAAAATTTCGTTATAGGGAGAAATTCGTTGCAAGGAGACTTCGTTATAGGGAGATTCTACTGTATATATAAGCTTTTGATATCGTTGGAGAAAGTCTAGCTCTTGATATAGATTTCACGCTTAAGAGACATGCTTTAAATTTTTATTTAACAAAATTGGCTCCTTGACATCGTTTGATATTTCAGGGGATGACGACCTTTAAAGTGTTTAAAGCAGGTATGGGCAACCTTTGAAAAGTTGTGGGCCAAACTTTAGGATGTTAGCGAAGTCGCGGGCCAAACTTGCAGATTTTAGCGAAGTGGCGGGCCGTATAATTGGGATTTATATGGGATATTAAATGGTTTATACGGAGTTTTCAAATGTTCCGGGGGCCGGATCAAAAGCCGTGACGGGCCACATCCGGCCCGCGGGCCGGCGGCTGTCCATATTTGTGTTAAAGTGCAATATTTCAGCCTTCGAAATACGTTTGAGGAATTTGTTTCTATTTAGCTTATAGAACTTCAGATACAGACATTTTTATATTAGTCAGCCGGAAATATTTGAAACCGAATGTAGCATTCTGCTATCGGAAGTGAATCGTATATCTGCGTATGCTAACGGGGATAGGGTTTGAACCGAATGACGTTTGTCGGACATATCCCCCCCCCTGGTGCCCCTCTGCAAACGTAAAAAAGGCGCCCCTTTTGTGCTCTAGATCATCTGGATTAATTGTGACTTAACCCTGTCCGAAGAATCAAAATATTCGGAATTTCAAAAAGAACTTTAAAATGATCATATGAGTTCATATTAAAAAGAAATCTTGCTTAAACATTTAATAATTCACTTAGTGGTTAAATAATTGGAGCAGATAAATAAAACCATTCAGTAATGTGAAATTAATATGCATTTTAAGGGAAGAATTTACATACGTATTTAATGAACAATATCTAAATACATATGTACTTACGTAATACTGCACAGTTTATACATTGTCTCAATTTAATGCAGTTTAAGTAATATAAAAAATATTTTCATATGTGAAAGAATTATAATTAAAGAAAATCTAAATAAAACTTGCAAACTTTGAAGTTGAATATATTTCATGTGTTTACTTTTGTAAGCACAAAATCGAGGCATGAACCAAAAACAAAGACACATATAGTAAGAGCAAGCAGGAAGCTGTTTTGGGTCTAATATGGAAACCTTTTATCTGGCCCATAGCAAGAATTAGGCGACAAAATAGAGGTTGAGAAAAATTGATTTAAATATTTACACCAGTTGGCACTGGAAATGGGTTCTCTTATTAATATATCCCTTTAACTCCCCCCCCCCGTGTTTGTGTTCTGTCAAGCCTAAATGAGGGGCATCTACCTATAGGGGGGGGGCTTGGGCTGATTACTTTTTAAGGGTGTCTAACGCATATTCACGTAACATCTGAAGAAAATCGCCCAAAGCTCTAGACCAGTTGATCGACAGCCACGCGAGGAGAAAGAATTCCAAACCTGCACACTAAGACGCTTCCCAGCGCTTAGCTTTTTATAATTTCCGCCATTCGTCGGCATGATTGAATAGAAAAGAAAGACTAGAACTACTATAAATTCGCACTTCAATGTATCTACTGCTTTTTCTTTTTAATGCTTTCTACTGGGATCAAATTTCATCATGCTGTTATTTATTTTAACGAGAACTACACTCGCGTTACAAAAGATGCCCAGAATACAGACGTGGTTTTAAATGACATGAAATTATGTAAAGTATTGGTATCGGTTAAGTATCGGTATCGGCCGATACCATAACTTAAAAGTATCGGTATCGGCTACTTCTGTCAATGATTTTATAGGTAAAGTATCGGTATCGGTCATCGGCGAAAATGTGGTATCGGTCGATCCCTATAAAAGTACAAACTGAAATAAACAGTGTTCTAAAATTTTATATTTGAACGGGGACAATTTTTCAAATGTTTCTGAAAGATTGTATGAATTCCGTGATTTGATTTCCGTAAATTATGGTAATCAACGCAAGTGCCGATATTGAACATGTATACTCATATAATCAAAAATATGCAGGAGAAAAAAGTGAAGAAAAAAACATTAGCAAAAGTATAACAGCTTTCTTTTTCTTTTTTAACTCAGTAGCTATGAAAACACCTTTGCAGTTCAAGTCAAATAATTAATTTTCAAATAAAAAAATAAATAAAAAATTAATAGGCTGGCAGAAATCTAGTGTGAGTTTCTTCAACAAACTCTGCTAATAAATTTCTTGTCTGGGAAACAATATTTCAGTAGAATGTCCTCCTTATCACCATATCTTTTTGGAACACGTCAAACATTTTCTATATATATTCATCCCTTCCATAGAAATTTAATGTGCAAATCAAGCATTGTGCAATTTTTATTTGTAGTGGCAGAAATAATAAGTTTCATTTTCATTTAATATTTTTGCCCCTTAAACTTCAAAAATTTTTCTTATGTTATTGGGGTATTCAATTTTTTTAACAGGTCGCGTGAAAGAACAGTTTTTTCGAGCACGAAATTTAACATCTTAAGTAATATCTAAACTCCAACTCAATAGAAAAAAATTAAACTAATTTGCACTAATTAAACTAATTTGCACACTAAGTAAAATAATATCTCATAACCGGACAAAATGAAGACAGGTTACGAAATTTTAATAAGTAAAACACAGATTTCCTTAGCTGAATGCTCTATCAAATACTTCTTTGCCGTTAAAATCCAATTACTAAAATTTAAACTAATAACCCAGGCTATTGTAAAATAAATGCGCTGCTGATTTTTTTTTTAAATGTAAATTCTCGAAACATCAATCATCATGAGATAAAGTTAGTTGAATAGTTGTTAAATTTAGTTTTCCAACTCAAATTAACTTTCTTATGCGAAAATCGCCTTCTCGTAGAGTTTTTTGCGTATGTTTGAATTGTGTATATTTAAATTTGTAAAATTTTTTCTAAGTTTTTTTTCCCTGTATAAAACCCTCTTTGTGCAAGCGCATATTTTACAATTTAGGTAAATTCACTTTTTGCAGATATGAATATTCAGTTCCATATCTCAGTAGAATATTTTTAGTGGATTAGCTAAATTTTCATAAATACTTAAATCTATATAAATAAAATTAGACTTTTGTCTGTACATTTCTTGGAATTCAAAAATTTTGCGATTTCTATCCGTTTCAAGCACCCGGGAATCCGATGCGATCCTCAAATAAAAGTTTGTCTGTCTGTCATTCTGTCATTCTGTCCGTGACGCTTATTTTGTTTAAGCATCACGAAAAAACGACTGAAGCGAATGATATGAAATTTGGTGTCATGATAGGTGGTCACTCAACTTAAAACATAGTCGTCGAATTTTTAAAAAATATTGATTAGATTTCCAGATTTCGCGAAAATCGTTTCAAACTGCGTAAATTTGTGTTCAAGCATCACGCAAAAACGACTGAAGCGAATGATATGAAATTGGGTGTCATGATGGGTGGTCACTCAACTTAAAACATAGGCGTCCAATTTTTAAAAAATCTTGATTGGATTTTGAGATTTTGCGAAAATCCTTTCAAACTGCGTAAATTTGTGTTCAAGCATCACGTAAGAACGACTGAAGCGAATGATATGAAATTGGGTGTCATGATAGGTGGTCACTCAACTTAATTCGACATAGGCGTCGAATTTTTTTTAATTCGACATAGGCGTCGAATTAAAAAAAATTCTTGATTAGATTTTGAAATTTTGCGAAAATCATTTCAAACTGCGTAAATTTGTGTTCGCACATCACGTAATAACTGCAAAGGTGAAAAAATGATATTTCGTGAAATGATAGGTGGTCACTCACCTTAAACTATAAGCATCTAATTTAAAAACATCCATCAGATTTCGAGATTTTGTGAAAATCGTTTAAAACTGAGTGAATCTTTGTTCCCGTATTACGTAATAACGACTAAAGCGAAGGATATGAAATTTGGTCACACGATAGATGGTTGCTCAACATAAACTATAGGAGTCCAATTTTTTAAACATTTTTATTAGATTTTGGGATTTTGTGAAAATTCTCTCAAAATACGTTTATATTTATTCAAACATCACGTAATACCGACTAATACGAATGATACGAAATTGAGTGATATGATAGGTAGTTGCTAATCTTAATTTATAGGCGTTGAATTTTAAAAATATTTTGCTTACATTTTGAGATTTTTCGAAAATCGTTTTAAAATGCTGAAAATTTGTTCCAGCATCACGAAATAAAGACTGCAGGGAATGAAACGAATTTGGGTGACATCATAGGTTGTCACTCAACTTAAATTCTAGGCTTCAAATTTTTCAAAAATGTTGATTAAATTTTGAGATTTTGCGAAAATCCTTTCAAACTGCGTAAATTTGTGTTCAAGCATCACGTAAGAACGACTGAAGCGAATGATATGAAATTGGGTGTCATGATAGGTGGTCACTCAACTTAATTCGACATAGGCGTCGAATTTTTTTTAATTCGACATAGGCGTCGAATTAAAAAAAATTCTTGATTAGATTTTGAAATTTTGCGAAAATCATTTCAAACTGCGTAAATTTGTGTTCGCACATCACGTAATAACTGCAAAGGTGAAAAAATGATATTTCGTGAAATGATAGGTGGTCACTCACCTTAAACTATAAGCATCTAATTTAAAAACATCCATCAGATTTCGAGATTTTGTGAAAATCGTTTAAAACTGAGTGAATCTTTGTTCCCGTATTACGTAATAACGACTAAAGCGAAGGATATGAAATTTGGTCACACGATAGATGGTTGCTCAACATAAACTATAGGAGTCCAATTTTTTAAACATTTTTATTAGATTTTGGGATTTTGTGAAAATTCTCTCAAAATACTTTTATATTTCTTCAAACATCTAATAACGACTAATACGAAATTTGGAGATATGATAGGTAGTTGCTAATCTTAATTTATAGGTGTTGAATTTTAAAAATATTTTGCTTACATTTTGAGATTTTCCGAAAATTGTTTTAAAATGCTGAAAATTATTTCCAGCCTCACGAAATAAAGACTGCAGGGAATGAAACGAATTTGGGTGACATGATAGGTTGTCACTCAACTTAAATTCTAGGCTTCAAAATTTTCAAAAATGTTGATTAAATTTTGAGATTTTGCGAAAATTATTTCAATATGCGTCAATATTCGTTCGCGCATCACATAATTACGACTAAAGCGAATGAAATGATATTACTTGGTTACTCTCTAACCTGTAATATTTTAACAATACATGAAAATTATAACTTCGCTTTCTTTACTTTGGCAACATACTACATCCATTTTGTGTACTCCTACAATGCTGACGAAAGTTCTTGCTTTTTGGAAATTTTCACTTCAATGTAATGACAGCAAATTCCCTTCAAGTCATGTGACGAATCAGCTGTTCTAGGGAGGTTGGGGGTCCCCTCCGATGAGGCTCCACCTTATCGTGGTGGAGGGGTTTAGAAGTCCCATACTCTGACGGCGACGATATCAGTCAATCGGTACACAAGTATACATTAATGTTTCATATCATTGCCTTCAGTTATACATTGCAAAAAGAATTATAACCGTAACTATTGGGTTGGCAACAAAGTAATTGCGTTTTTCCGTATGTCAATATTTCGCCTGGCCAAAACTACTGAAGTTAATTAAGCGAAATTTGGCACGTACGTGAGTTCTTCAACATAGGTGCTATATCAGAGAGCATTTTCCAAAATTCGTAATCTTAGGGGGGGGGGTAAGGGGCCAAAATTTCTTTTCACATATCCCGCGTGATCTCAAATAAAAATAGAGATATCCGTGAAACTCTTTCTGTAAAATACAGCAGTCACGAATACCTAAAAATTAATTTCAGGACATTTTTAATATTGTCCTCTAAGGAGGATAGAAGCGAAAAAAGGGGGAGGGTGGCCATCTTTTATGGACGAAAAAAAATACTGCCAGTGAAATTCTTACTTTAAAATGTAACAAATATGAATCGTATGTTCAGGCACAGCTTACCTGTAATTAAAAATTTGTTGAAAACTTATTTGCTTGAATTTTATACCAGAAAACGCAATTACTTTGTTGCGAACCCAATATTTTTAGTGGAGCTGTGTTATATCTTAAGCTTTTTGGAATTCATTTCTGAAAAGCACAGGCTATGGCACAGTTCAAGATAGAGACAGATAACACTTTAGTTAAAATTCCACGAATTAATGCAATTTGTTGGCGGATACAGCCTATCAATGAAATTCGACTTAATTATACAGGGTTGTTGGATATATGTTTGATTTCGACCTCCGTCATAAAATTTCCATCTGTTAGCTGCATCACTTAAGAAAAAGAGGGTGGAGGTAAATTGAAAATTGGATAAACTTCTGTTTCTTACACGAAGGTATATGTTAATGAATCCTCATTTACAGGGTGTCTCTGAATTCAAGCAATCATTGAACGATAATTCAATCGTTTCACGAAAAGGCAGAAATTCAATTTGTTTCTAAGGTCGAAAATCCTAATCGGCAATGATAACGAGTTTAAAACAGGAATGACTCTATAATACACAGTACGAATGAAAAAGTACTGGAGCGTAATATTAAATTCACTTTTCATTAAAAATAAATCTTTATTTTACACACATAATTTTTCATGATTAAGTGCTCTATCATTGAGAAAGAAAAAAATAACCCGGAATAACACTCGTTAAAGTGTAGTGGAGCTTAGCCATTGCTTTTGCTTACAAAATACATCAAAATAATGTCACACTCTTACAAGTGGGACTGATAAATATACTATAATCCCCCCCCCCAATGTATATCGTCTGTCAGAGTGGGACTCAACTAAGAGAGCCTCCATTTTTTCTTACAAAAATTTGTAAGGTTTCCCATTTTAAATTCTATAGAATGTTCTAAGAAGTGATAAAATGTATTCTGTTTTTATCATTTAGGGACAGTAAAAGGCCAAATTACTAATGAAAATCACAAAGAGTGTATTTCTGTACTTAAACTGAGAAAAAGAACTACAAAATCACAAGGGAATGTGGATAATTTGATCAATTTTGAAGAACCACATTAACATTGCACATCATGCAAATCAGTGGAGATCTGCATTTTGCAGTAGGGAATGCTGTTCAGTGAATTCACTTTTTGGGACATCTGCATGGAAAACATATTGGAATACGTGTCAACGATGTCACTATATGCTAGTAAATGCTAACTTTCTGTATTTTCTATACCTATTTTACTCCAGAAAAGGACGTTACAGTGCCACTTTGGACTCTGATGGCGAAAATCCGAACTCTTCTACCCCGGGTGATGTAACACTAACGTATTAAAATTTACGGCTTTCAGTTAATATCCTCAATGCTCTTTCTTCTGTTTTCAGAAATTAAACAGAAAATCTCTTAACCATGGTTCCATATTTAAAGATGAAAATCTCCACAGTAAAAAAACGGTCTAAAACAATTCTACACCAGAGGACTCATTAATGCTGGGAGATAACGTAAGTGCATATGAGTGACTGTATTTTAAGAGAGTGGCTGTGCGCATGGAAGGCTGTGTTACAAAACTTTTTGTAACCATCACTTACCTCAATGTTCAGTGAAACTCCTCGCAATTACACTTTCTACAAGTTTCAGCTTATTCCATTCTGGAAATGTATGATTGCTTTACAGCTGCTTGCAGGAGGAATTCCTTCTACACCGATGTCTACGTCGATGCATGGTCTCAAAGAAAATCCTGAGATATATCAAGTGCAACAAAAATATGTCTCATGTTCACGATAACAAAATGAGCCATTCGGCTTGAAGAAACATTAGAGTTGTGAATGTTAAGGTTAATTTTTTTAATCAGTTCATTTTCTCCATCTCATAAAAGTGCTCTAGTTGAATCTTGTTCTCCCACTGACATACTATTATCAAAGAATGAAAAACTTACTAAGTGGTAACTTAGTAAGTTTTTCATTAGTTTTTCATTTTCATTCACTTAGTAAGTTGTGGTTAGCTGAAGGTAATGCAGTTTCAGTGCTGCATTACCTACAGCTTCATTTGTAATCCCGTATAGAGCTGTTTCACCTACGTCATTATCACTACGTCACACCGTAGCAACCAACTTTTTTCGGTAAAACACTCGTTCATTTGAGAATGGTCATTGGTCGAAAACGTGGCTTTGTATCCCTAAATATCAGAATTGACCTAAAAAAATATTTCAGTGACGTCACGTGAAAATGCTCTATTCAACTTAGTATCTTTGCAACAGTTCCAGCTCTTGTGGAGCAAAAGCTGTACAAAGACAAGTAAACTGCATCTTCAGATATATATATATACACAAGGAGCAGATTAAACTGCCGAAGTTGAGAAAGTTTGAGGGTTGTTAGATAAAATTATGAGGGAACTAGATAGATCATCAGCCAATATATGAGTTTTGCCATCCATCTTGCGTGATGGAACATTAATATTAGAGGCACTAGATAGATCAACTAGGGAAAGAATTACTAAATTCAATAATACTTTGTAGTAAACTCAGGCTTGATGTTCATGCAACTGGTTTTTCAAAAAGTCAAAATTTCATCTTTAATTGGATACAGTTTTACACTTAGCTCTTTATCACTAATACTGCTATTACAGGCATCTACTCTGAAAATATTCCCCATCGATGAGAATCTCTGAAGCAGTTTTTTATTTGCGGACCCTTACATGCCCCAAATAATGTTTCCAGTGCTCTTGCAATGATAAGTTCATGAATGTGATATCTGCATACCAAGAGAAACAAATATTTACTTATTTTTTGCTCAGAGGAAGCGCCATCAGATATCGGATTATTTAAAACCTTTTTTTGCTAGTATAATACCTATGCTTATAGTATTTTGATCCATGTGCGTGTACCGTATTTACGCGTCTACCGTTTTAACACCTTTTTTTTTAATTTAAGGCAAAAACTCTGAGTTATACACGGAATAATTTTTTTCTGCTGCATGTAATCCACCATGTACGTATGAACCATGTACGTCAAGAAAGATTAGATAATAGATCTGTGAAAACTTTCTCGATAAAAGTACTTCTGCATCTTCATTTCGCTCATTAAAAATATTTTTAATACAAAATCCCTAGAAGTATTAAATTTTTTAAAATTAATTAGCACTTCTTATTGCCGCTACTAGTTCTATCATCTCAGTGATTGTCATCATTGGCACAGTCAATGATCTCTTAAATGATTTCGTCTTCAAGTCCTATCCATTTCCCAATAAACGAAATTGAAAATTTAGAATGTGAGGAATCTTCAATTTCGTTGAAAGGAATTTGTTGTTCAAGGAATTTGAAAATAAACGAAATTGAAAATTTCGTTTATTTTCAAATTCCCTTATACGTCCAATTTATGATGCACGTTATTAACGAGATAAAAGAATTTTGCCTGTTTTTCTTGTGAAGAACAGGCATGCGCGCTATACACGAGTAAATACGGTATTTTAAAATGAAATTCATGTTGGCCTCAACTTTTTCTTATTTTTTTTACATTTTTTAAGGCCTGTGTCTTCAAACGCATTCCGAACTGTTCTAAAAAGAGTTCAGAAACGCCATAGTCATCTGGAAGAGTGTTGTATGGTAACGGAAATAACAGAACAAATTTTGGAAAAAAAACAATCAAAATACTGGTACTAAACGTTAAAATAAATACAAACTTTGTGATAAAAACACACATAAATTGATACTTATAACAAGATGCGGTCGTTTCGACTGACAGTTTATCCCGTCTTCAGCAGTCAAAGATCTTCGTCTCACAAAACAGAGGGTTATCATCTTATGTGTGTTTTTTCACAAAGTTTTCATTTATTAGAACAAATTCTCATTTCAGCGATTTCATTCTTCACCAGTCTTTTCATTGAACTTACTTATTTTAAAAAAAAAAGTTAGTTAAAATTAAAATTCAATTCAATGCGGAAGGAAGATACGCATCTTACTTCATGAAGCACCACTTCTTCAAAAGAACAAGCGAAAAGATGGCTATCGAATTAACGCATTTTCTGTTTTATCATCTGAGAAATCGTGTCATCTGATACTGCAGGAGACATTTCAGCTAAAAGAACTGCCGCCAGTTTAAGACTTCTCATATATTCCTTTTATCCTTTTTTACGACATGTTCTTTCTCTTAATTTGCCCTAAATTAAAAGAGTGACCGACCTGAATAAACAAAAATTTGTATTAAGACAAACAAAGTAAACACACAAACGTTCAAAAAAGTAAAAAGCTATTGCATCAAATTGTATTTCTTTTTCAATATTATTATTGCTTTACATCTTCATCGATAGTGCCCTTTTCACTGCATAAAATCTTTTTGTTCTTTAATTCACACAGCTTTAATTTTTAAAAAATCTATTACGGACACCACGTGACTTCCTTGGATGTCTATTAAATTACAGGCATTTTTTATGCACTTCATTCCAATTTATTTAATTAAAAATTGAGATAAGATAATTCAATAATATTAAAGTTTCGCTATTTCTCTCCAAATACAAGAAATCGTGAAGCTGGGTTCAATTTTAGAAACTTATTTTGTGAATAATGGATTTATTCTCCTGCAAAATTTAAATGTTCGAGTAGCACTTGTTTCTGCAATTTTGTTCTAGGATATCAAAGTAAAAGAAAAACAATGAATTAATGCTAAAAAATAGACCAGGAAATTCCCAAATACTTTCGACTTTCTAAATTTGAACACAACCATGAAAAGGTTAAGTCACCTTTATAATTGTATCTAAGTTTACCTACTTAACTCTATTTCATATTAACGCATGCATTTTTACTGTGATAGATGGAAACATCTTAACATTGCATGCTTGACAAAGTTTTAATGATGCACTGTAGCGGAATTGGAGGAGCTTGCAACAATGCATGACATTTAAATCATCGCACGCACTTCCAATTTTTAATGTCGTGACGTCAATTCGTCTCGATACCTTTCAATTATGACGTCACAGTCTTTCTGTACCGGCAGTAATTGACGTCTGTGTTTCTATATTGGTATCTGATAAAATCTCCGCTTTTGTATTGCCCTAAAGGTCATTTACCATATTTCATTGTTATTTCGCACGGTTATACCAAATATTCATAATTATGTCATAAATTTTCATTTATCTCAAACATTTGCCGTGAAATGACTCACTAGAAAGTAAAAATAGAATATTTTTATTATTACCTTTGTTATTTCTTCTGTTTTATGGAAAATGTACGTTAAATAAAGATTTTCCGTGTCGTGTCCCTCAATTACGTGAAACCACGTGCTATGTGAAATCAAGTGGCTGTTGAGATGTCTTTTTATTTTGAAAACTGCTTACAAAGTGAACAATTTTAGATTAACACATTCAAATCAATTTTTTTGTAACAAAACTAAGGCTAATTTTAAAAGTGTGCGTTCTTTTGAAATATTTTTTGCATCAAATCCGCTTACAGTTAATTCCGTGTGCATATCCGCTTATACGAAGACCTTAAATTATAAATTATAAATAATTAATAATAATAAAAAAAGGTTTTTGGACACCTTTAAAAATAAATGATATCCTACAAGTTCTTCTCAGCTATATGAATTTCGAAAGAAGACACAAAATATTCACAAATTTAACTTAGAAAATTTCAATATCATTGAAATATTACATTACGTATGGGCTACCTCCGAGGCGCGGGCCGGATATGGTCCACCCGGGATTTTCATCCGGCCTTTGGAGCATATCAAAACTCCATATAAACCATTCAAAATCCCATATAAATCCCAATTATACAGCCCCGCGACTTCGCTAAGATCCTAAAGTTTGGCCTGCAGCTTTCCAAAGGTTGCTCATACCTGATTTACTCATTCCCATGAGTCAGAATCATTTTATTCAAAATTAAAGCACCCACGTGGCCCCACCAGTGGCATAGCGCTGTCGCTTTGAACTGGGAAACGGAAGGTGTCTGATTCGAAACCAGGTCGCGTCCGCCGACCTAACCGTTCGGAGTTTTCCGTGGTTTTTCTCCGAAACTTCGCGAAGATACGGGTTAGGATCCCTTAGAAAGTCACCCACGGAAGGCAATCTGCCCCCCCTCCCACACTCCAGGAAGCTAGACCCTGTGTCTCGATATCTTGTCCTTGATGTTCGGCTCACTCTGTAGTACAGCTTTCACTTAATCTACGATGTTATTATATCTATGACTCCAGGCCTAGATCCCTTGAGCAGATAATTAACACCACATTTACATTTAAAACATCCACGCATGTGTGCACCAGTTCAGAACTTCAACGAGTTCTTAATGGATCGTTTTAACAGTGGAAAGGAAGGTCCTCATATCTTCGAATTCATACCGTCAAACATATCTTGGAGCCTCATATCGTGAAACAGCGAATCATCCTCAGATGTGACCTGAAGAACGAAGCGGTTGATCTGGACCTTTAAGTAAAAGCTGTCCAAAATTTTATCATAATAAGAGATTTAGCATGAATACCGCAAACATACTTAAGAGGACGTAAATGATGAGTTTCTCTTTTACATTAAAATGCAGAGAGGCCAACGACAATTTCTACTTTCATTGTTTCTAACCACTGTAAAAAGTCCATGGAAAGTTATCGAAATAAAAGGCGTATCAAACCCACCTGAAATTTAAATTACATGCCCAGAGTTCGGTCAACTCAACCGACGGCACTGAGCAAGAAAAGATATTGGGCCCCACACAACCCACCCACCCCTTCCTAAAAGAAATTACGCAATTTGTTCTATATTCTAAAAAGCATAACAGCGCACAGAAGTTGCAACAATTCAGAAATGTTGATTGTTCCATGGTCGTATTACCTCGCGATGTGAACTGCCCACCAACATCGTTCAGTTAAGACACCGTTAGACTTCTTTCTTTGGGGTTTTCTCAAAGGTGAAAGCTGTATGGAAATGATCCGCAGACCAACAAAGAAATCAGACTCACCCTTCATGAAATGGCAGTCATTTTTTGGACGCTGTATTCTACACAAAAATGTGTTTATTTAAACCAAATTGTTTGGCTAAATCGACAAAATGTTTTGTGGAAATAACCAAATAATTTTAAGAAAATTATTGTGTTGATTCAAAGTTCGTTGGCACTATTTCAACCGGATAATTCTTTTTCATTAAAACAAAATTATTCTTTATTCTACAAAACATTTTTTTCCGTGTGAGTACACGTTGGAAAGTATTTCAAAGTAAATTGAACAAGCTCTAACGCAAAATCGAAACTTAATTAATTTACTCAACTTGTTGTTGTTGTTGTTTCTTATGCCATCTGACATCCGCATGAGGTAACAGATCTCCCCAGATAAGTGGCGTAGCCTAGGGGGGGGGTCATATCCCCCCATGAGGAATTTTTTGCCATACAAAATGCATTTTTCACTACCTTATCCCACACACGTACATATATATATATATATGAGATGCAGTAGTCGTAACCCCCCCCACATGAAAAATTTCTGGATACGCCACTGCTCCAGATAGATAGGCGATGGGCAGAGGGGCGGGGCCCTTTCCATTTTTAGTGGGCCCCGGTGGGAGGAAGTCCGACTTTAGCCTGGTGGTCCCCTAATTTTGAACTAATTCTAGGGGAGGGACCAACCCCCTGAAATCCCGCACCCCCAGAGGTATCGTTTAACAACCTGGAGGACATCGAGGCCACGACGGATTTTAAGTGCACCAGCTCCCATCAGCGTACACGGTCCCACAGCAGTCGAGCCGAGAGGGAGTTGACCCTCCCAAGCACTGGCCAAACCGGATGCGGCTTCACTTGCCGTTTTCTTATGGGAACGGAGTTGAGCGGCCAGACCACCGCGGGACATTTACTCAGCTCAGGACAATCCAGTTGGGTCTCTTAAAAGCGTTTCCTTTACTCATGTAAAACCGCAAAAGCATGAATATTTTTTTTTTCCCTGAATGCTAAGCTTTAAATTGAATTTTAAGAAAAACAAATGCCGTTGCTTGGAAGGGGGGGGGGGAGGGGGGGGGGTCGTGACATGAAAGATAAGTCGAAGTCCTTATAATGACGTGTGAAAGGCTAGATAATTGAATTCTCACGTTAAAATTTCACGTTCTCTGACGAAAGACGAACAGAGGAAAAATCGCGTAAAAACAAAGCGCAGAGGATAAAACAGCCAAATGTCAAATGTCACAAAACTAATGCAGAAGGGTAAATGTTCGAGAGAGACATCCGTGAACTTTGAACATTCAAGTAATGAAGACAACATGCAGATTTTTCCACCTAAATTATTTTGCTGGTGTTCTTTCCTCCAACTTATGGCAGCCCTTACTTTTTTATTTTATTTTTTTGTTTATTTATTTATTAATTTTTTTAAACAATTTTTTACCGAAAGTTAGGCATAAAGACTGCTTTTCGATGCCACGAAAATTTAGGCATTTGTCTAGTCGATTGTTTAGCTTTTTGATCCTTTATTCAAAGAATGTTCATACCCACAGATGTTCTGAACGCTGCATTGTGAGACTGTAAAGGGAAACAAGCCTGCGCGTTGTCTTGGAGCTCCGCGTTGGTGTACAGTCTTTTTTCCAGTTCAGAGAAAAATAAGAATATACCCCGGGCGTCTGTGACAAATAGACCCCCGGACCCCGTCTGTGACAAATAGACTAATTTGAAGTTTCAAATAAACTGCAATGTGAAATGGGTCTTGCGTTGTTTTGAAACTCCTCATTTGTCGAAAGGTTTTGGATTTCTATTCAATTTTTTTTCAATTCAGGGAAGATATGAAAGTAATTCGGTGCTAATGACCAATAGGGTGGAGCTAAAAAACTTTATTTTAAATTTCATGCTGCCTGAGTCATTAAATGGTGCGAAACTGATAAGAACAAATTGTTTCCATATCTTCAGGTTCCACAACTCCAGCAAATACATTTCTAGCTTATTTTTTTTAAATAATAATGTTTAATTAATTAATTTAATAATTTTAAGTTATGTTTTCATTAATAAATTGCTTTATTAATACATTATTATCATATGCCAGTACTGGAAATCGTAGATTTAGAAGCAAACGTCGACTTAGGACCTGATTCAGAAATGGATTATACCTCAGAAAATGATGACGATTTCGTTAGTCAGGAAGCCATAAATGTCGGAAAACGACTGAGGATGAGACTAAATCTCTAAGACAGACCCAATGCCCGAACTAGCCGTTGTTCATGAAAGAGCAGGTGTATCCGAGTATTAATTATTCAAATAATTAATTTAAACGTAATTATTTCAATAGAAATTCACGAGAGACTAAAAAAGACACTGGGAATATATTCGCTCGAGGTGTGGAGCCTGAAGATGGCAATATTTTGAGCAGAAATTTGGGGACAATTTATTCTTATCAATTTAACAACATTTAATGACTCAGGCAATGTGAATTTCGAGAAAAAGTGTATTTTGCTCCACCCTAATGACCAATCGAGACCAACGAGGACCTTCAATATAGCGTTCAGGTCCATCTCGCGTCGCTGGCGACAACGTTCCTTGAAGACAGGATGAGAGGGATCATCATCCTGATGTGACAAATGCCTGCACTTTTATCACTATATACTTATAATACGCCAACGTATGCGGTACCAAAATCGACGCTATTTCTATGCTGGGAAGGGCAACAACTAGATGTAAACATTAGTGTGATAACAACAACACACGGGCAAAAATCCAAATTAACAGTTCAATGAGGTCAAGCGAAGCAAGCCTAATTCGTTACTGGTTACGTATGTAATCACGCAGTAGCTAGCTAACAAAATAATGCATATGCGAAAAAGCAAAATCTTTCGGATCTTCTCACAGCGCGTTTATCGCACATTATAAAGGAAAATCGACTTGCAGTAGGCTGAAGCGTATTTTAGCCATTTCCTGATTCTTTTATATTTTTGTAAACAAGGATACCTATTAAATAATGCAACCGTACTATATAAAATACCAGGTTGCTAACTTTGGCACATTAACCCCGCAGCTGCTGCAATTAACCCTTTAACGCGCAGTGAACACCAAACTCTGACGTTTTGACTGTTGCCAGTCACGAAGAATAGATTTGATTTCTATAAAAATAGTTGCAGGTGACATAGCTCCAGGAGAATCCTTTACCTTTTAGCACGTCCTTTCCCGTAAAAAAATGGCCACGATTATTTTTAACAGCACTGGCATCTGCTGAAAAATGGAAGAATGCGAGAACAGTTGGATAGATTGCCCCATGCTGAAAAAAGGGCAGCCGTTGCCATCGCTGGACTTAACTACCAGCAAGATGACGGACGATCGAAAGGTTCATCGCGTGCCACAGATCTAGAGACCCTTTTTTGACGCAGCTGGCTGTGCCGCACATCTTGCTGGTAGTTAAGTCGAGCGATGGCAACGGCTGCCCTTTTTTTAGCATTGGGAAAGGGTTGCGCCTCAAAGGGTTAAGAAGCATTTCTGTAGAAATTTATGCAACACGTTATCACCCAATACAGTATTTTTATAGTAATTTTATGAATGGAAATACCACTAATTATATCTTTTCATACCTTTTGCAATGATGTCACTTGGCTTTGCCCCCATGGCCACCATCCTCTTTTATCATGACACCCAAAATTTTGAGCGACTCTAACCTAAATAAATTGAATGAAAAATACTGATACTGTTAAAACAAAGAAACGTGATTTTCGTTGAAATGAGTTCAATAATTTGGCTAACATTGCACTGAGTATATATAGCTAGGTAAGGTATGGGGCGGAGAAGGTGGCCCACTTGGCGGCTAGTTATGGTATAAAGTGGACACATGACAGACAGTCATAAAGTAGACGCATGATTGTACGTAATTGATTGAACAAATTAATATATTTTCCTTTGCTTTTCGCATTTTAATGACTCATAAGAGGTTGCATGCACTTGCAAAGTTAAACGAATCGTAAGCCAACATCACATGTTTGGCGCAATATGAAATCTAGCTCTTGGGCTGCAGTCAGGGGCGTAGCCAAGGGGGGGGGGGGTAGGGGGGTCATAACCCCCCCCCCATGAGGAATTTTTTCCCATACAAAATGTATATTCTTCACTACATTGTCACACACAGGTATACATATATATGAGTTGTAGTAGTCGTAACCCCCCCCATTAAAAAATTTCTGGCTACGCCCCTGACCGCAGTATATGTCAGTCATTTAGAAGACAGCCTTTGTGAGACATATTTGGTCTCACAAAGTCGCGTTCGGTTAGTTTTAAAAACATCCTATTGATAATGATAATTTTGAAAACACTAACATAATTTCTTTTCAATATACATTATACAGCGGCCTCCATAAGTTGGGCACCTGTCATTCCCACAAAAAGTGTCCAACTATATTTCTATATTATGGACACGTCCCTTTCCCCCAGGAAAATGTCCAACTTGGCAGTGTCCTCCGTACTAGTATATGTGAGCTTCCTCACTCTCTACGGCTGCTAAAAATAACTGTTTCAATTTGTTCTCTTAGAAGCTGTGAAAAATGAATGCTACTGACTTCCAGCTTTCACATCAATGTGCTTGCATTTCTTTCGTAAATTAAAATATCGTACTTGCTTCGGCAGTACATATATTAAAATTGGAACGATACAGAGAGGATTAGCATGGCCCCTGCGCAAGGATAACACGCAAAATCGTGAAGGGTCCCAAAAATTTTTTTAAATCTACTTTTTACCTCTCTACAGTTTGCTTTTATCAGTTTTAGACCTCATGGATTTTAGCTTTACATGTTTTGTACAACAACTTTTACGTGAAACCGTTATTTTATTCTATACTAGCGGCTACCCGCGACTTCGTCCGCGTCGGCTTTAGAATTAGGTACCGAGAGAAACGAAGCATGTGTGAATAACAAATATGTTTGCGACTAAAGAAACTGCATTTAAATATTATTTGCTTTTTACTTATTTTAAATGAAGTATAATGCATGGTAGTATACTTCATTTAAAATAACAGAGTATGTAAAATTACTAAATTTAGATTTTTTTCAGGCATTTGGCGAATAGAGACAGTTACGACAGTATTTGCGAACTGTTTTGAGTGTTCTTGTAAAAGAAATATTTATGCTATATGCATGAATTTTAGCCTATGTTAATCAGGAATAGTGCAGCTTTCTATTAGCGAAAAAGTTTTAGAATCGGTTCTATAGTTACAGAGATACCCATAGAGCGTAATGTATTAGAATTATTTTGAGTGTTCCTGTAAAGGAACTATTTGCGCTACATGCATTAATTTTAGCCTATAATACTCAAGAATAGTGTAGCTTACTATCAGTGAAAAAAGTTTTGGAATCGGTTCAGTACTTACAGAGATACACATAGAGCGTAATGTAATTCTTATGAGTATCCCTGTAAAAGAACTATTTGTGATATATGCATGAAAGGTAGCCTATAACACTCAGGGTCCCCCCAGTGTCTAAGAGGGTCTGCTCTCAAACCTGGAAGGCGGAAGATGCCAGGTTCAAACACCGGTCACGCCTGTCGACCTAGCCGCTCGCAGTTTTCCGTGTTTTTTCAAAAACCTCGCGAAAATACGGGCTAGGATCCCTTAGAAAGTTCCCCACAGAGGAATAACCCATATAGGCCTAGGACCCTAGTGCAGTCAATCGGTCTTAATCCCCAAACAAACAAACAATAATACTCAGGAATAGTGTAACTAAGTTTTAAATTCGGTTTAGTAGCTATAATTCCATAGAGCGCAATACATTAGAATTATTTTGAATGTTTTTGTAAAAGAATTATTTATGCTATATGCTTGAAAGGTTGCCTGAATGTTAATCCAGGGCATAAGCTATCTTCATTACGAATTTTTCCAAATCCGTTCAGCAATTTGTGTGTGATTCAGTCAAAAACATCTAAACACACAAACGTACACATTTTTTAATGACTATGTCATTTTATCTCTCAATACCCTTATTGAAAAATGTGTCCCAAAAATGCGACATAATAAAGCGACATAAAAAAGCGACATAATTTTACATGTATTTAAATACTATTAGTTCACAACAGCTTTAATATCGAGATTAAAGCAATCTTTAGTCTCGATATTGTTACACTATTTCGTAAGCTGTAGAATATGCTCCACATGTATTTTTTACATATATTCAAATATTATTAGTTCACAACAGCTTTAATCTATTGTTACAATATTTCGTAAGCTGTAGAATATGCACCACATGTATTTTTCTATAAATAGGTTACACTCATAAAAATTTCAACATAGGGTTACCAGGCGAAATACGCGAAAGATGAGCGATAAAATGCCAAGTTAATTAATATAGTTTTAATATGGCAATAATAAAACTAAAAAATTAGGGGGGTTCAGGGGGATCTCCCCCTGACGAGGCTCGAACAGCCGAGTTTTTATATTATTGGTAGGATTTGGAAATTTATGAAGTTTAAGAAACACATTTGGACTTTTCTTTCTAATGCTTTTTAATTTGGCGTAAAATCAACATAATTTCCATACCATTTCATGTTTTTCAAATGCATGTTTATCTGAAAATAGAATTTCAGCTTTATTTCAAAAGCATAAATCATTTTGTGCGGGCGATAAAACGGTTTTTAATTAATAATTAGAAAAGTATTTAAAATTTCAACATTCTGAGCCTCAGGTGCACAGTCATGGGCTTCTATGCTCAAATTTTCAAAGCTCTGCTTTCTGTAGATTTGTCTGGAGAACATTCATTTTTATTATTATTGATAGATATATTTGGCATAAAACTGGCATAATTTCCGTGGAATTTAATGTTTTTCAGATGCACGCACGCGCTTCTTTATTGAAGCAATAGCATTCTTGTTAGCTCAAAACATGAATCATTTGATTGATACGGGCGAAACTCGCCAAGCAAGGCAACGTAAAAACGGTTTTTAATTAATAAATAAAAAAGTAATTAAAAATCTAAAATTCTAATTAGCCTATAACCAACTACAGGGTCCCCTCTATATCTAAACCAAAATGCATCCTAATCGATTCAGCGGTTTAGGCGTGAAAGCGTTATAAATAAACAAACAAACAAACGCACTTTCGCATTTATAATATTAGTTAGGATACACATAGTCTGGCGCAGTATGTCCTTCCTGGACCTTGTGCCATTAAACACCAACCAACCAACCGTAAATTAAAATAGTTGCATAAATTAGTTTTAAACTTTAAAACATTAAAATAGTATTCAAAGCTCGTGTTCTTTTTTATTGGTACTTTAACACTCTCAAAAATTATTTCTTCAGTTCACGGTAATTTCACTGCCAGCAGTGCTGCTGGGATATCTCCGTTATTTGACGAATATCCTTTTCTTTTATTTCCTCGCAATTGAAGAAACTTCTTCAGATTCAACGCAGATTTGCTTTTCTTCTTCAGATTTTCAGGAAGAATTTGCGGAAATATTACGTTTCCAGAGTATGGTAATTGTTTGCTGAAAAATGAGAGATAAATTGGTGTATAAAGACGGGTTTTTCTAAGCTTGTACTTTTAACTTAATTTTATTTTTATACTGTCAAAATGGCTTAAACTCAGTTGCGTGCCCAAATTTTTACGCTACTTCATTTAATTCGCAGGATACTTGCGCTGTATGCTGCGGGAATATTTTGTAATCGTTTTTTTTCGCTCACTTCCCGATCTTCAATTTTTCAGGAACGTTGCATACTAGACGAACGTTGCTTCAGTGAACGTTGCATTCAGACAACCGTTGATAGCTAACAAATCATGAATCAATCTTAAAATTTTTTAGTTTAAGTTAGTTACTACAGATTTACTCCGTGTCCTGGCAGAAAGGCAATAACTGAAAGATTGTACTTTTAAATGTAGCAAGCGAGAATACGTTGTTTAAGCGTATATACGGCTGTTTATTATGAATGCATTTGACATCATGAATGCATTGTTTGTAAGTATGAAAATTGGCGATTTATTCGATGCAATAAATTTGAAATTTTTCATAATTCCAGTGAAATAGGGGGGGAAAAATCTAAAACACTTTCATAATTTAAATACTCCCTGAAATGCTGCATATTAAAAGCGCATCATAATCCATGTGTAGGCCCTATTTTTTTTTTATTGTTATCATGTTGGAAAGTGTATCATAATCTATGCATCGGCTCCATTTATCTTCCTTGTTCCATAAGATGGAAAGTAGTACATCATAATCCATGAGTGTCTTTGTCTCCCTTGCTCCATTAAACACTTTTTCAGAATTGAAATCCACATCTATATAAATATATAAATAAAACAGTGTAAACTGTCCGTTTGTCTGTCTGTCTGTGTCTCGCGTAGCTCCGAAACGGGTGATCGTAGACCTACCAAATTTTGTACGGAAATTCTCCAAGACGGGTCTCGACACACCTCGAAGCGATTTTTTCGAAATTCGAATTAGAAAATGTTTTATTTTATGTTTTGTCCGATTTTTAGCGATTTTTCTTGCGTAATACATAATAACGCCGGTAATTGCAGCACTCGCAAGAAAACGATATTTACATCATCGTATAGAGGAGAAAATTTTCTTTTAAAAACTGTTTGTTCGGACTGTGTAACATAATTTGCAGATTTTGGGGAATTTTTCAAATAAAATTAAATTTGACGCTGACTTTCGTAAAATATTTTTAAAACTGCTGCATCTTGAATTCTATCATTCATAACTTTTTTATATTTCGGCAAAAGACGGAGCACACAATTCGCCTACTTTTAAAAGAAGAACGGAGGAAAAGTATAAATTAGGAGAATTTTTACGAATTTTTAAGTAAAGAAGGATTTTCATTTCAGTAGCAGCTGCTTACATTTCGGTTTGATATCTTGCGGTTTGGTTGTCCTGGATACAGTAACAATGATTAAAATTGCCAGTTGAAAAAAATAAATAAAAACGGGTCCCGCGAGCAGACGATTTCTTTGCTTGGCTCGATTTCCTTTTATAAATACTGGATTTATTTGTGAGAAGAAAATTAAACGGCATAATCTAGAAAAACAATTTTAAAGCCTTTATAAATAGCGCAGTCTTATTTCTTATCTCTTTTCTTTTTGTAAAGGGTTGCAAGAGAGGGTGATGTATTTTTAAAATTAAAAAAAATGTCCATTTCATGTAGTGTCTGAGGTATTTAACGCTAAAACGTAAACCTAAAAGACAGCATGTCTGAGGAAATAAGACATTTTGAAAGTGAGAAGTTCACTGCAAACGGTCCATTTTCACTTTTTTGATACCGAATGACGCTGACATAGGTTTTTTTTTTTTTTTTTTTTTTTTTTTTTTTTTTTTGTGTGTGTGTGTGTGTGTGTGTGTGTGCGTGTGTGTCATTATATTGCAATAATCTCAGGTTATTACATATATGACGCAAATTTTAAGTCAAGAGTGAAATAATTTTGCTTTTTCTAGATTCCACATCACTGGAATTAATTCGAATTACACATGTGAGGAAATTTTTCGTTTCCTACCGTGCGAAGAACGGGCACGCAGCTAGTATATAATAAAATCACTAATTAAAATTGTTTTACAATCTCAATCAGGCATATTGAAATTATACTTCACCTTTATTTACCATTTTCATTGATACAGAAAATGCCGCCAAGCTGGGTTAGTTTTGGGGACTTGTTTTTTGGCTACAAATTTGGCTATAAATTGCCTATAGTGCCAACCCTGATGATTTTTTAACATTTAACTACCCTGCCGCTTTCTTGCTACCCTTGAAAAGGGATCACTATTGAAAAATGTAACGAAAACGTGTCAACGTAAATCATGTTCACAAAAAAAATGGTCGACAGAAAAAAAAACAGTGCGAACAAAATAGCACTCTATTGCTAAATAAATAAAGCAATCGTTATAAAATAACCATTTGGGCCCTTTCCGAAAAACGATTACAAGAAAAAGATTTTTTTCCTCCAAATTTCGAACGAAGCAGATAAATTTTGTTTACGGTTGTAGAACTTTTAAATAAAAAAGTGTTTTTCTTTTTTAATTATTTTAAACTTCCTCGATTTACGTATGAAACTGCATAAACTTCCCACTCTTTGCGAGTCAGACGCTCAAAGGGTCAATCGCTCTAATGCAGCGGTTTGGGCGCATCTTTCTAGGGGAGTGCTAGGAGGGCTTGCATGTTCGGGGAGGCGAGAAAAGCAGACAAAAAGAGTGATAATGCATGTTTTAAAAAATCCTCTTCATATTTTTACTCCAAAACATATTTATTTTCGCTTTAAATGTTCATTCGAACTTTACCGATAACGTTATTTTGAAGTCAACTCAATCTTCATTGCTGAAGAATAAAAAACTGTGTGTATACTTAGGTATGAAGAAGGGGGGGTGCCATAATAAATTATAATTTGTTGGGGGAGGGCGCAATTTTAACCTTTTACGGGCCAGTGTTCCCAACTGGGAACATCAAATACAAAATTTATTGAAAAATTAAATTTTATCAATATTGAATTGAAATAATTAGCAGTCAAGTTAAAAGATGACTTCATTTTTTGAAATAGAATTTGAATTTCTATCTTGAGTGGGGAACTGGATAAAAGCCATTTTCATAATGTTTTACAGAGCTATCTCGATACACCTCACTCCGCCTTCAAACGTTATTTATATCCTTACTTAAATTTAAAAATAAACCTTTCATTTATTCTTAATATTTCACTTACTGTTTAAACTACCCATAAAAGTATAGTCAAAGTATAACCCCTAAAAGTATAGTTAGAAATGACCCATGTTCCCAGTTGGGAACACTGTGAAAATTGGGGGGGTACAATTTTTCTCCCATTCTAATGACTAATATCCTTTTAGCTAACGCATTAGAAGGCAAAATATAAAAACAAACTAATTTAAAATATGCCTGGATCTGAAATCGGTCTGCAAAAGGTTAAAATGTTGGGAACCACTGCTCTAATGAAACATACCACGAACACAAAATTATTCGCGGTCGGCAAACTGAAAGTCCAAACGGAAATAAACTGACAGCCACTTAACTTCTTTGCCTTTCTTAGCCGCAAGTCTTGAATAATTTCACCATTTTTCCGTTCGCTGACAGCGCGCTGTCAGCCGTAATGGAAACAAATATTCCTAAGTGAGTAATCAAGGCTAGAAACAAATCACCCTGAGGTCTTTACAGGAACAACGCCGAAAAAGCAATAACTAAATTTGTTTTTTAAGCAAAAGTGAGTTTAGGCTGTTATTCGGCTGTATTTCATTCAGGGAGTAAAAAATGCTTCAATAATGCAAATTATTCTGAAGGGAGACTTTTTATATTGCATTTCATAATTCGCCTGTTAAAATATTACTATAAAATAAAACAAGTATATTAGAAACACCGTAAAATAATGTAGCTTGTTTTAAGAAAAAAATCAGCTCTAGATTCAAATTCAAACTTGGAGATAGAAAAGAAAAATTATTTTATGTTTTGAACGCATTTCAGCGATATACCAAAAGATGTAAGTATATTGAAGTTTAAAATACAAATTTTAAAATCAGAAAAAATAATTTATGTTGTATGCATTTTAGATAGCTAACAAAACATGTATTGCAGTAAAGAATTTTAAATTTTGCGAAAAAGTAGTTTAACCTTTTACGGGCCAATATTCCCAATTGGGAACATAAAATAAAAAATTTATTAAAAAATGAAATTTTATTAATATTGGCTTCAAAAAATGAGCAGATAAAGTTGAAAGATGATTTTTTTGAAACAAAAGTTGCATTTCTGTGATTAGCGGGAAGCTGGACAAAAAATCTTGAAAATAGCTGTTTTCGTAAATTTTACAGAACTACCTTAATACAAAACCTCCTCCTCCAAACTTAATTCCTATTTTTACTAATAAACCTTTAACTTGTTCTTAATATTTGATTAGGCCTGCAAAAGGTTAAGCTGAACGGATTTTAAAGATGCATTGTCAAAAGATCGAATGTGTATGGCAGTGAAACCTAGAAGTCATATTACACGTGAACATGAACTTAAGTATGAGAGTCGGCGAACTTAATGACACCAAATTAAAAAATAATAATAATCATTTGGGAACTGTCTATTTAGAAGCATACCACCCACAGAGTAATCCTCTTAAATGGGATTCTGGTTAGAGTGTATCAAGATTAATCCCTTCTGGCAACTGAACAGGCTCTAATATAGACTTCCCAAGATAAGATTAAATCTGTTTTTCGGTTTTGAATTCCTCCTCTAAATTGAGATGATATAAAGTTTTATTGGAGTTCATTAACTTCTAACGAGAAATAAAAGGCTGCAAAGTGATCTATCTTGAAGAATTAGACAGGAGATATGGGACTGCACCCCATGCTTGGAGGATTATATACTCAAAGAAGCTTATCATTGTTAACAGAATGGTCGTGGCTAATTTTCAGAAAACATTTCTAGCTGTTAAGTTGGTAAAAAAGTTTGTTCGCTTTTCTATCGTCAGATCAATCACAGGGGCTCCCAAAAGAGTTTTAACCCTTTGAGGCGCAACCCTTTCCCAATGCTGAAAAAAGGGCAGCCGTTGCCATCGCTCGACGACGACTTTTGACGACAGCTGTCTGTGCTCCCGCACAGACAGCTGTCGTCAAAAAAGGGTCTCTAGATCTGTGGCACGCGATGAACGTTTCGATCGTCCGCCATCTTGCTGGTAGTTAAGTCGAGCGATGCCCTTTTTTCAGCATTGGGCAATCTATCCAGCTGTTCTCGCCTTTTTACAATTTTCAGCAGATGTCAGTGCTGTTAAAAATAAGCGCGACCATTTTTTTACGGGAAATGACATGCTAAAAAGTAAAGAATTCTCGTGGAGCTATGTCACCCGCAACTATTTTTATAGAAATCAAATCTATTCTTCGTGACTGGCAACAGTCAAAACGTGAAGAGTTTGGTGCCCTCACGGCGAGGACACCGCGCGTTAAAGGGTTAATATATTAAGGTCTATGGACGTCTTCAATATAGTATGTGTATAGTCAGACACTGTTTGGACCATGGCCAAAATCTCGCCAATTCTCATCGACCTTGGCAAGTTTTGCCGAAATTCAGCGCCAAAATTAATTACGAATGTTGCATAACTCTAAAAATTTTAACCGTAGAATTTTATTTTTTGTATTTAAAACTATTGTAACATCTAATTTTAAATTATTTTTTGATTACAATCGACTGCGTCATTTATTCAAACGGTCACCCAAAAGACCCTCAATACATTCTCTATGGATACCTTCAATTTATTAAAAATATGCGGTCAATCCGTATTTCATCTATGCCCAAAATCTCGCAAATTGTCACAAGCTTGACGGCTTTTGGTCAAATTTAGTCAAATTAAGTGCCAAAAATAAATTTTTCAAATTGAGGTTAGCTTGGTGATATCTTAAATATTCGTTTAGAAATCGCTAAATCTTAGTAATATTGCAATATTGTATCTCTCCAAATGAAATGTTTTTAAATGAAGTAAGCCGAAAATATATTTATTGAGTTGGCAAGTAAGTAATTTCGTTTTTTCGTAAGGAAATTTCGCCTGGCCAAAACTACTGAAGCTAATAATACGAAATTTGGTTCTTCCTTTAACATTGGTGCCAAGTTAAAGAACATTTTGCAAAATTCGTAACCTTAGTGAGATAAGATCCCAAGAAGTGTTTTCCACATAGCACGCATGATCTCAAAGAAAAAAAGAGATATCTTAAAATTCTTGCTGTAAAATACAACACTCTCGAATACCTAAAAATCATTTACCGAACATTTTGAATATTGTCCTCCAAAGAGGGTAGGCGTGAAAAATCAGGGAATGTGGTCCTCTTTAATGGACGAAAAAAAAGTAGTACCTGTAAAATTCTTACTTTAAAATACAGCAAATATGAATCCTATGTGATTAGGCACAATTTGCTTGTAATTTAAAACTTGCTGAAAATTTATTTGTTTGAATTTTATGTTAGAAAACGCAATTACTTTTTCCGTAATAAAAAGAAAATTTTGTAGTTTTTGCATAAATATGCATTTAATATAAATATAATACCATCATGGAAATAATTTAATTTTTTTTAAATGTGTGGTAACATTTTTTCTTGAGCAAGCAAGCATGAATTCGCCTGGCCTCTTCAATAAACACACATACATTCTTTCTCAACTTCAACACATTAGTGTATGACAGTTCTCTGATCAAATTTTTTCCCGAATTTTTGATTTCTTCTAATTTTTATTGCTAAATAAAACGATTACAAAAATATTAAAAAATTGTAATATGAGGACTAAATAAAGTAGAATTTGGCTATATTACTTTCTTTTGTTTTATGAGTGGAAATTCTAATTTTTCAAATTTAACCTTTTTTCACGACTTTTCTGGGAAAGTACATGCTGAACAAGGACATATTAAAGGGGGCTTCAGGGGGTCCAGATCCCTCCCCCCCCCCCCGAAATTTTGATTTTTATTACTAAAATGATAATGATGAAGTCTTTTTGTGTGTCTGCCTTTTTTACGGTTTGGACACCCTCAGAAATTTTTTTCTGGATACGTCCCTGATGCTGAAATTTTCAAAAAATATTTTCCCAGAATAAATAAGTCTAAATGAAGTTAAAATTTTATTTTCAGTCCATTATAAAAAAAAAAAAAAATCATTTTAGGGTCAATAGACGTACGTACAAGGAAGTCATGTGGGGTCCACATCAGAATTTTTTGTAAAATAAAATAGGCCCAATTCATTTCTGGACATTTAATGGCAGAGATAGTCCCTTTTAATGGAATTTCGTTGCACCCTGAACCTCGGTTATATTTACATCTGATGCGCTTTGGGTGATTCCGCGCTGGCTGTTATTGATCTACTCAGCTATTACAGCCCATCACCTAGTAAATAAGGCCCAGGGGTTAATCACAAACACATTAGCGCGCTGGACTTGATGACTTCGCTGCGAGTCTTCCAATTTTCGAGAGGGGGGGCACAAAACTATATACTTGCACCGAAATCCCGGCGCGATGATTACTACTATCCCTTCCATTTGCCGGCAATTTAATTACGGCTGTCGAGCGGCTATTTATGGCTTCCCTTAACCCTGATGTTTAATTTCCAGTTATAGATACTGCGAGAGGGTGTAAAGGTACTATTTTTTGCGGACACTCCGGATGTGCCGCCATCAAACGCATTGAAGCAGCAGACGGGCTTTTATTCTGCCTGTATATATTTGGTGGGACCGGGCCCGATTTAGCGCACTGCGGGCCGGCTAAAAAAAAAAACAAAAAAAGAAAGATGGCCGATCCGAGCCGAGATATATAAATCGTTGGTGCAGCGTGCGTGCGTGCTCGGGGTGCTTGATTGGATCCATCAATCAGGATTACATCCGACTTTTCCATTGTTGTGGATGCTGTCTCGATGTGTGCAGTGTAAATAGAAAAAGGGGGAAAGATTTGGTGCTATTACTGCGGCGATTGTGATCATCAAGTGTGCACATGGAGATGTCGAAGATGATTGTTTTTTGTAAAGTGAATTCTGGTGCCAGCTTTTGATAGCATTCTTCTTTTTTTTTAGTTCTGGGCGATATCTATCTTTCGTGCAGCTGGAATTTCGATGAGCATCAACAAGGGAATTCAACAGAAAGTCTATCGGGAAAAAAATGTGGATGTATATATTTTTTTTACACGCAAATTCCTAGTGGAAGAGAATATTGTGGTCTTTGATATTTCGAGCTTTGTTTGAATTGTGTGGACGTACACCAGTATTTTCAAGTGGAAGAAAGTGCTGTGGTGTTTAATAGTTTGTGCTCTGTTGCAAAAGCCTAAATGTACCTCAGTATTTTGTGTCAAAAAGTTTCAGAATCTCATTTTTGAAAGCAAATTTACTGAAGACATTCTGTGTGTTTCCGGCAGGGTTTTTTGTGGAGTTCATATTTAAACCTGTTAGTTTTAAATTTAATTTTACGATTTTCAAAAGTATGTTTTCCAAACAAAAAATTACTATTATTTTACTATGCATTTAATGCGAATTTATTTATGGAGTCTATAACTATTTTCTTTTCACACATTTGAGATATAGTTAATCTGTAAAGTTTTCAAAGGATTTCCCATTAGAAAGAAACATAGAAAAGAAACAAATAAAAGGAAAAAAAAAAAGAACAAGACATCATTCTAAAATATTCATGCCGTTAGCATAAAAATGCGCATCGCCGTTAAAAACAAATAAATGTATAAATTATTCGTGAAATATTCGAAAGAAAAACTGAGCTAGCTTTTAAATATAAATTGTATATTTTTGTGTTCTACTTAACAGCTGCGAGCAAAAGATAACACTGAATATGTAAATATTCAAATGAGGGTAGAAAAACACAAATAAAAAATTTCAGCGTTTAAACTCAATTTAGAATTCAGAATTTTCTCAAACTAAAACTTATTTAAAAACTATATTAAAGTTTATTTTACTATGCTTTACATTTTTAAACTTAACTTAAAAAAGAATTTCTTGCAGCATTGTTTTCGTTTATTCTAGGAGCTAAAAAAAACACTAATTATTTTTACATATTATTCCATATTTAAATTTTAAATTTTTCCTACAACGAAGAAAAGCATTTTAAAGGGACTTTTTGAAAATGTTTCACTAACTAACAAGTTAAATCATTTCTTTCAATAGCTAAATTTATTTTGAAATGTTATCTTTAAGGGAGAAAAAAGCGAATATACTGTGAAACATAACAGGTGCATGCACACTTTAGATGTTATATATATATTTTTATTTTCTTTCTAAATTTAGTGTAAGGTTTTTAAATAAAGATAATTTTTATCATTCAGTGCTTCAGAAAAATGTCCACTAGAAAACTAAAACTTATTTTAGATGCGTTTTTTATCGTAAAAAGAAATTTTGAGTTTTTGATCAAAATGCTGTGTTTTCATTTTTAAGAAAAATCTCTATTTTTTCAAATATTAATTAAATAAATACCTTTAAAAAATAGCAGAAGTGATAAGCTCACATAAAAATATAACTTCTTTTACGTAAAAGAGAAAAAACATTATTAACAATAATCATAATCACATTAGTATTATTGTAGTGAACTATATGACTTATTTATAAAACTATAATAATAACAATTAAATAAAAAATTAGAAATTACTAGCTATCATTTAAATGTGACTATGTTTCGACATTTAATATTGGCATAATTAAAATAAGAGTTAACATCAATAATTTTATTGTATTTTAGTTTTCGCAAAAATAACACCAGTTTTTACCTCAGACGTTCTGTAAATATAAGACAACTATCACAAATTTCTTTGTTCATTTTGAAAAAATTATATAATTTTAAGTTTCTTAAATTTAATAATGCTAAAGTGGTCTTCTTACTTTTATAATTTATATTATTATTTATTATTAAGTCAACACCTTCAGTCATATTAGCAATAAGTTTAGTATTTTAATTTTAAAAAAACAATGCTGATTTTTGTCATCATCCTAAAACAAATAAGAGGAAGTTGTAATAAATGTATTTATTCAATTTGTAAAAATTATACAAACTTAGGTTTTTGAAATGTTGTAATTTTAGAGCGGTCTCTTTGACTTTTGTATTTCATCTTTATTCTAATGCGACCTTGAGTAGTATTTTTAGTTTAACGTTCTTATATTTGTAAGCTTTTTGTTTTAATTTTTGAAAAGAGCTTATAAAAGAAAAAGGAATCTGGTTCTTTAAAGTTTAAATAACATTTTGATTCGTAGTTCATGGTTAATGAATATGAAAATCCAACTACTATTTAATTTAATTAATTTTAAGACTTAAAAAATTGACAGCAAATCTACCAGTATATACGAACTTTGAAAAATATGTGTCTTCAAGTTATTTACAGAGTTCCTTTCGTTAAAGTACTTTTCCCTGTTCTTTAAATTTTTAACAGTGTATAGATGTTATAGTTTGATAAAATACCCTTGTTACCATCACAAAAAACAGCATATTTATAAATATGATACATAATTTAATTTGCATTTAAAAATAAATAAGAAGAAAGTTTGTAGAGATGAATATGAAATTCTTAGCAACCATGATCTTTTAAAATTTCTGGTAAAAAACACTATCAGCTAATTATTGAAACCCGATTTCCTTAATATAGTTGTGCATAATAAATAAAATAATTACATTTTAAACTAAAACATGATAAATCAGTATATTATTAAATAACTTATAGATACTTTTGCATAATTAATTTTGGCATGAATAAATACCTAAAACATTTAAGAGAAAACATTTTCTCTAATCTGAGGAAATATACCTTTTATCCCCATAAAAACAGAATGATTCTACATATGTTACATTGGATTTGAATTTTAATATTAATATAATAAACATTTACAAATAAATAGAAGTAATTGTAACTGGTAAAAATAATTGAAGAAACCTTTAAACTAAATTCAACTTTAATAAATATTATTTTTTGATAATAATAAACAACGACAACAATAACAACATACAAAAAAAAATCGTACATTTTCTAACAAGCATGCTTAAAACGAGCATTTTAGCATCAGGAAAGAATATCAGCAGCCATTCTAGCAACTTTTGTTAAGTGTCTTAAAAGTATCCTTAGATAACAAAGATACCTTGGAGTGATGATAATTTTATTTTAACTTTTAGACCAGGAGAAGACAAAATATTATTATTTTTTTATTTTTAATTATTGAAATATAGTCCCCTATTATTTTTTTCATTAGTTTTGTATCATGCAGACGGCAAATAGAGCTTACATGTGATTTAAAGAGATTATTGACTACACTCGCTACTTAAAAGGATTTAAACAAAATAAGAAAGAATATATACATGCAATTCAAAGTACAAAAATAATGCAAAAGATAAAGCTATAAAAAAAAGAAAATTACGTTATTTCATCATTTATTTATTTATTTTTATTTTTAAGGGTGAATGAAATAAATTAAGACCTCTTTTAGTGATAAAGAAATTATATTAATTTAAAATCGGTGCAGTAAATTATAATAAATGTTAAATAAACTTCGATGCTATTTCCACTATTTAAAAGTTTATTTATTAGAGACAATATTAAATTTATATTCTTTATAAAATAATATTTGAAATCATAAATAAGAAACACTCTATTTTTTAAGCATTAAACTTCAAAGATATTTTTCACGTTGTTAAATCGTTTTTAAGCAATGCTGTGGTAATGTTTGATAACATCATTAAATAAATCCATCGGATTTATTTTATTAATAAGTTTTCTTTGTAAATTAGCTAAAACTTCAAATTACATGACACTTTTAAGGAAATAAAAACAGCTAAGCAACATTATTTCAACTATGTTAGAATTAAATTTGATTTCTGAATAATCCTATAGCATTGATATATCACATATTATAGATATCTCGCTGCAATTTAATTTGGTAAATTTGTAATTACCATACAGATTTTTAAAGGTTATTTTAGAATATCACTTTCGAATTGTTTTCCTTAAGTGTGGATTTATGTAAAGTATCATATGATCGCTAACAAATACAGCTACATAAAAATAAAATAAATTTGCTTCTTGGAAAATTCCTCGGGTAAATTAAAATTGCATACGTACTTATATAGTCTTTCAATTAATAAAAAAATTATTTAAGCAGTACATTTTTTCAGGTATTGCCAATCAATATTCGGGACAATTGCTTTTCTCATCTCACAACAAAATCAGTCTCATGGGTAAACATAATAAATAAAAAAAATAGAGCGAAAGAGATAAATTAGTATTAGCAGCAGAATCGTCTGCTCACGTATTCACTCGCTTGTTACAGAAAGAGAACGAAAGAGTAGGAGAGAGAGAGAGGAAGGGAAAGTAATAATAAAATAAAAAACGAATAGAAATTATTTTTCTCGGAAGTCGATTTTAAAGACAAGATCTGGTAAAAGTCAAGCCGGCGAAGGAGCATCTCCCTTTTCAAAAGAGGCTCGGGGCCTGTTTCGTGGAAAAACTGTGAATCTGGCTCTTTCCCGACAAAGTGTTCCTTTCTCGTCTCCAAAAAGTTGTATCAAATCATTTTTTATTTCGTTCTTTTTTTTTCAGCTTCTTTCTCCGCACAGCCATCTTTTTTATTTCATCCCTGGGTCTCTCTCTCTTTTTTTTCCGTAGGCTACGCGAAAGAAGGATTTGTCCGACTCATCTCACTCTCCTCTCTCTTCTCGCGCGCGAGATAACAGGCGGGCGGAAACAGGCCCGGAATTTCCTGTCTCGTATTCTTAACTGTTAATATTTTTCATTAATAGAATTATTTTTGTTGTTGTTGTTTTCTTTTTTCTTTTGGCAATGTTATTATTTTCATCGTGAAAACGTCACTTTTGCTGAAGACTTCTCCTGCCAGTGGCTGGAGATTCCGTGACGTCACGTTTCCGACAATCCAATCGGGATGCTGGATGGGACTTGTTGAGTCTGTTAGTTCGTCCCGCTGAAGTAAACAGAGAACGTGGTTTCAGCCGGTTGTGAGGGTGCCTGTCTCTTGCATCTCTTCCGATCGAGTGAATACTCGCAAATTTTCTATCGTGTGGACCGGCTTGTGTTGCCATTTTGAATAGCATTAAACTGTACCCTGCAGTATTCTTGCAAGTATTTATTGTTGCAAGTCTTACAGTATGTTACAGACAAGTATTGTTTTTATGTAATTTAAAAAAAAAAGATTTTAATCACTTAGTCGGTTTGGCAGCAATTATTTAACTTTTCCATTTCGAACTACAAATTTCACAGGAGTTGGATAACGTTTGCCGAGTTTTCTCTGACTTTAAAAATCAAATGTACTTAAGCATAGTTTTCGGTAATATTTATGCAGGAATGCATAACGTTCAAAAACACTGGTAATCGTTTACAGTATTAGCACTTTTGGAGTTTTTCTATCGACTGAAACTGCTGAAAATGTTATTCGAAGTACTTTTTATAGTATAAAAAAATCGGAATGTGTCGAAAAAAAGAACAAAGCAGTTATGTAATGATACTTGAATTTCGATGTAAAGAAGTATGTTTCACATTACTAAGAAGAAACGGAAGTCTGGAAATTTTCTAAGTAATCTAAAGTCTTCTGTTATTTTGTTAGTTAAGAAAAAACCTCTTGGACATCCAATAAAATAAAGCTATGAAAAGCTCACCAGTATTTATGTCTGTTATGTGGATAAATTGCTTATTTATTAAACATCTAAGAATTGTTTGAAGCTGAATATCTTCAGTTTAAAAAAAAGTCATAAACTTTCCCATATTCGTTATTTGTGAGTAATTTAGTGAATGATTTCGAACTTGGATGACTTTTCTGTTACGTTTGTAATCAGCATTTCTAACCGAAGTCAGTATTTCTTTGAACATTTGAATTTTCTGACTAAGTTAAGAGACACAGAGTGTTTTTACACATCTGAAAATTTTACATACTTTTGTCTGGAGAAAATATTTTTACAATTGCAAGAAATTATTCCTGATAATTGCGAAACCAATTTTCAATCTAATAAACTGGCCTTTATAATATGGAACTGTAATTTAAATTTTTAACTATCACATTAAGTTCCTACGTACATTATGGAATAATCCCATGCACTGTGTAACTTTAAATTATTCACTGATAAAATGTGCATGGTTGTATAATGGGTGTGCATGCCTCTTAAGCATTTGGCTACGAACCGTATTTATTTTATGACGTTGATATTTATTTGTAGAATATTGTGATTATTTATTCAACACATAAACAAAAGAAACAAACTGTGATACAAGCGCGTATGAATTTCATAACTCTGAAATCGGACCTTGATGTGAAATCAAAAACAATCACACCTCATTATTAAACTCACAATTCTGCTTTCTCATCATAGTTTCCATCGCTTAAACCACAACACCTCGTCAGAATTGTTAACAAGCTCGCCCAGTAACGGCAATTTCCCGTAAAGTTCAAATGACCACTGGGAGTTTATCTCTCTCCGGGTGTGTTTTTTTTCTTCCTCCAGACATCCAAGTGAGTCAAGAAACTCATTAGTTTGACCATTGTCCGGCCTTTCCCCCAGTCTCAATATTTGCCGGACATTTTCTTTTGTGTCCGAGAAAAAAAAAAGACAGAGCGAAAGAGAACAGGCCGCAACTCAACTCCACCTGTTTGCGATGTACGGTCTGATACTCGAGAACCTTAGTCAATACATCATTAGCGTCTACGGACAAGAGAAATGGGAGGAGATACGGAAGCTGTCCAACGTGAGGCAAGGCGTTTTCAGCCGGCATCAGGTGTACAATGACGTTATGATTCCCAAGCTGACGGCGGCGGCCTGCCAGGTGAGTCTTTTGTTTTTGTTTTTTTCCCTCCTTCACATTTTTTTCTTTCCCTCCTCTCATTGTAGCTCCACTGATCTACATCCTCCTCCGTGTGCATTGCGGTGGAATCTACTTTTAAAGGGTGTTGTTGGTCGAAGAAACGAAATCATCCCGCCTCACGGACTTTATACACAAAGGAAAATTAATTAATTAATTAAAATTCAGTATGACTCTTCGTAAGCTTAACTACACTCAGTCATAAATGAAACAACGGCATCCTTTATGAAACTTTCTAAAAAAATATTCGATATGGAACTAACTGTACAACAAAAATTTTCAAACTGTAACATATCCTGCCATTTTTTTTTTTTTTTTTTTTTTTTTTTTTAAAGATGCTTTTCTGGAAGTTAGTGATCTGTTACTGATCCAGGTTTCTCATTTGTTACAGTGTATAGTACAGTTTGTAAAAGAAATTCTAAAAATTAAAGATTTGACAATAGTTTTTTTTTTTTTTTTCGAAATACATCGTTAACCCTTTAATGCCCATGGTATATATGCTACCATTCTTTAAATGTTTCGAAATGTACTTTTAAAGTCATAAACCATTGTAATTGTAACTTTAATTAATAATAGTAGTAGTTTGGACCCACAAATGCCAGCATTAATGGATGAAAAATATTTTAGAAGCAACGTGGAAACAAAGTCAGCAAAAATAACATGTTTCAATAATAAGTTTTTCTACTATTTCAATAAAATTTAATATGAAGGAAAATTAATAATTACCATTTATATGAACGAAAATATATGCTTTTTCGCTAGGTATAACATTTTTTTTTTTTTTTTTTTTTTGAAAAATCTAATTTATAATATTTAGGAGTGTTTCAAAACCATGGTGCTGCTATTGAAAGGAAATATAAAAAATAACTTTTTTTCACATTTTTTTTAAGTATATTTACGTTATTTGTTTTAAAAGAATACAATTTTAACGGAAAAATAAATTTTTGCTTAGGAATTTCTTATATTGAGCATAGGGTTAAGGAGGCGACAGGGCTAGGGATGGTTGACAGACGAGAATAATATATTACAGCTTTTGTGCGAGACAAGAATAATAGTTACAGTTTTTATGTAAGACGAGACAAACATTTTTATCATTACTGTATAAGGAATTTGCATAACAAGACAAAACTTTGCAGCAGTTTTTTTTTGTGTGTTATTATTATTATTATTATTATTATTATTTGAACCAGACAGATCTGCTTTTCGTTTCGCTTCCATCCCTACGCGGAGCATAAGGAGAACCAATAATTATTTCCAGGGGACACAAATCTTTGCCCTCTATATCGAACACAAATTCAGAATTGCATTAAATGCTTCATCTTCATCTTAAAATACGTTTTATCTAGTGTAAATATGTTCCCCTAGATTCGTCCTCTGGCTACTAAAACAAGTGCATGGAGCAATGGCGTATACAAGCGAGGGTTGGTGGTTCAAGCCCCCCCCCCCCCTATCAAAATTTTTTTTAACAAAATGCCCATAAATTTAGAGTTTTTAGCTTAAATATTACGCATTTTAACATAAGTTGTGTCTATAACCCCCTTCCCCCGAAGAAAGTCTGCGTACGCCATTGATAATAATAATAATAATAATAATAGTAATAATTATAGAGCCGTTAGTTTGAGCAATAAATATAAATAAGAATTTTTAAATTTTACATTATACTTCTGATATTTTCTCCACACTAATTTATCGAAATAGCCATGTTTACTAAGTCAAGATATTTTTTCAAAATAAAGTTGTGTAGCGGTTACTACATCAAAAGATATTAATTAGCTTTAAAAATAAATTTCAACTACATAATTCATCAATAAAGTATTTATTTCGTTAACATATCGCATTTTTTTGTAACCATTGTTGTTCTAAAAACTAATCATATATCTTTTTGTTGTTGTTGCCATTAGGTATTTACATAAATTTGTTTAAACAAAGATAATTATTTTTTTCCTAGAGGTTACACTACTCACAGTTGCAACTTCCCTTTTATAAGATGCTTAAGTTGTATTTTTACACATACGTAATTGATTTAAATAAAATCACCTTGCATAATATTAATGAATATTAATGAATATTAATTAGAAGTATCATAATTATTATTCATTAAATATTAAGGAATGTTAATTATAATAATGTTAATTATAATTAATTACAATAATTTAATGCATAAAAATAAAATGAACAGTAATAATAATGGATGATATACAAGTATATTTTTTATTTTCTTAGAATAAAAAAGCCAGTCCTAGTAATATTCTGAGTAGTGCAGATTAAACATTGTAATATCTTCTTTTAATCTCTGTTTGTACTTGTGTGTCCGTGTGTCTAAAAAATAAAATGAAAAAGAGAGCAAAAAAACTATAATTGCACTTCACAAGAGAATGCGTTATACTTCTTATAATTTTTTTATTTAGCATTTTATTTTGCTTATACAATCAATTTAAGAAAACTTTCCGAATTTAATAAAATTTTAATCAAAATATATTTAATAATTATCAGAAATTGCATCTAAATGTGAATGCCATCTAATAACATAAAATAAAATAAGAGTTCCCTTTTATGAAAGTTTCTTCTTTTTAATTCTATAGTTGAAAATTTCTAAAACATCGCAAAATGTCTCGACCTTCGATTTTAGTAATTTCAGCATAATTGTAAAAAGTATAAAAATTAATGTATTTTAATCAACTTTTTTTATTTTCAGATGTTTAAAAGTACAATTTAATCCACTGATTAAGATTAATTCACAAAGTTTATAGAGAAATAAGTAAAATATTTGTACCTTTCCATAAACACAAACAGATGTATAAAAGTATTTTCATTTGTTATGAATAAGGAAAATTACAACACTTTTTGTGATTGCTTAATGATTAGCTTCAGTTTAAGATAAAAATTACTTAACTACCATATTAAATTAAATTTCATTTACTCATCTATAAATCTCTTAACTCAAGATAATTTTCAACTACATGTCTGCTAAACCATCTAAATCAGATTTAGTTTTCAACTAAATCATCAACCAAACCTCCTAAACCAGACGGATTTTTAAAGTACCTATCTATTATGCCTCCTGAAGCAGATTTAAGGCCATCTACTAAATCTTCTATACTAGACTTCTCAGCTGGTTCACAGAGATCAAAAATTGAATTCAATTGAATAAAGAATGCTCAATTTCAAGCCTCACTCATATGTGCCAATGTTTTCGATTCATCTTAAGGAAAAAGGAGAAAGAGAAAAACTAGCCATAAGCTTTAAGAAGATTACGTTTCCGCAATCTCCCTGTCTTTTTCTATGTGTTCCCATGTAAAGAGTAAAAATTATTTATATTGATGAAGTTTTTATTCGTTATAATATGAAACTGAGGCTTATATTTCTGCGATACATTATGCTGTCATAAATTGCTGATTTGCACTATCGACACAGATGTGTAAATCAACACCTAGTCGTTAAAACCATTGCAGTAAGGATAGTAAGGAATTGATCCTCTGGTAAATTGATTTCCTTTGGCTGTATTTTCTCCACCTAGTTTTTTCTCTAGGGATGGACGCGAGACGAAAAATAGGCGTCTCGCAAAAGAGCCGAAAAGCTTTGTCTCGTCTCGCAAAATCCCCGTATCATCAAGTTAAAAATGTTTCTCTCGTCTCGCATAAAAGCTGTAGATTTCTGTCTCGTCTCGCAAAAGGTCGTCTCGTGTCCATCCCTAGTTTTCTCTTAATGCAAAAGTACGGTAAAAATTCAAAATAATCTGTAAAAATTGAAAATCGCATGACCTTCCTTTTTCGATAAATGTTCGACAGTCAGAATTTTTTGTGCGTTTTTTTGTTCAAAAACAAGAAAATTCACCGAGCGTTCATCATCTTTTTCGATAGAAAAATAAAAATGAACAACAAATCAAACAAACAAACAAAAATAAAATTCTTAGTATTCATTTAAGAGACAAAAATTAAGTTAAATTAAGAATTTTAAATGATTTTACTTAAAAACTGTTTAGCCCTATTCTAAATTTAAGATGCGCGGCCTTTCTTTTGTTTTACAACTTGAATCTACTGAATGTTCTTGCTACATATACTGTACACGCTTAAACCCGAAGAGCAAAAAAAAAAACGATACATTGCGGAGCGATCCGTTTCCATGGGAACCGACCGGTTTTTCCTCGAAAGTGCTCTTTAAGCAGTCTTTTTTCCAAGAATTCCTTTCTTAGCCTCCTCTTTTTACTGATAACTCCCCTCCTCGCTTATTGCTATATTCCGCACCGCTCTTGTGAACGAAAAACGCTCTTAAAGGAGAAGCTCACTTTTCGCTCGTTTGGTTTAAGCGTGTTATGCAATTTTATCATTCTATGAACGAGTAGCTGATCTACAAAAAAAAAGGTTGGAGAGGGCACAAAATTTTTTTGTCATTCATCTCTCCCAAGTTTATTTAAATTCATGAAATAAATCCGAAAGATTTAAAATCGGGACAAGTTTAGTTTGTCCGTATTTTAAATCTGTCGCAGCTAATTTAGTTCCTTCGGAGCTAATTTAGTTATATTTTTAAGCGTGCAGAGTACAGACGTTTTTTCTAAACATTTAAATAAAAAAAGTTAAAATGAAATTGAAAAAAAATTAGTTCTCGGATTTCATAATACTGGCATATAGTATTGATGCAGCCAGGAAATTTGTTTGGGAGGTGTGGGGTGAACAAGGAATATGTGAAATAAGTCAAGAATAAATAAATGGAATTTCTGCACGCCGTAAACATTACGCTAACTGGCTAGTTTAGCTCTTTCGGAGTGAATTTAGCTCTTTATTTTAAAAGGAGTTCTGGGGCATCCCCCTCCCCTTAGTCTACGCAAAAATGGTAATTTTGGCCGAATATCGGCCTTTTGTATTCGTGTCTCAAAACAGTATACGATAAAAATATTTTTTAATTTTGCTCAATTTTTGAAATTTTTCTAAAAACATAAAAAATTCTATTAATTTTGTAAACTCTACAATTTAATGAGTAATAAAAAAATTACTATAAATAAAGTTGTGACTGAAATTTCTACAAAATATTTATAGCAAAATTTATTGTCAAAGTTTATAGTAAGAATGGACCCCCTCCCATGTGAAAGCTTAGCTACGCTCGTGATCTAAGTGATTTTAATATTAATATTTTTAATAACAAACATATTTACGCGGTTTGTAAAATGCATTAATTGATTTATCTATTTGATTACATCACGAACATTTTATAAAAAAGAAAACTCGGCTGTTCGAGCCTCGTCAGGGGGAGACACCCCCCCCCCTAATTTTTTAGCTTCATTATTGCCATATTAAAGCGATATTAATTGACTATGTCATTTTATCTCTCATCTTTCGTGTATTTTGCCTGGTAACCCTATGTTGAAATTTTCATGATTGTAACCTATTTATAGAAAAATACATGTGATGCCTATTCTACAGCATACGAAATATTGTAACAATAGATTAAAGCTGTTGTGAACTAATAGTATTTAAATATATGTAAAATTATGTCGTATACTTTTATGTCGCAATTTTGGGACAATTTCCAATAAAGGGGGTGAGAGATAAAATGACATAGTCATTAAAAATACATGTGATGCATATTCTACAGCTTACGAAATATTGTAACCATAAATTAAAGCTGTTGTGAACAAATAGTATTTAAATATGTGTAAAAAATACATGTGATGCCTATTCTACAGCATACGAAATATTGTAACAATAGATTAAAGCTGTTGTGAACTAATAGTATTTAAATATATGTAAAATTATGTCGTATACTTTTATGTCGCAATTTTGGGACAATTTCCAATAAAGGGGGTGAGAGATAAAATGACATAGTCATTAAAAATACATGTGATGCATATTCTACAGCTTACGAAATATTGTAACCATAAATTAAAGCTGTTGTGAACAAATAGTATTTAAATATGTGTAAAAAATACATGTGATGCCTATTATACAGCATACGAAATATTGTAACAATAGATTAAAGCTGTTGTGAACTAATAGTATTTAAATATATGTAAAATTATGTCGTATACTTTTATGTCGCAATTTTGGGACAATTTCCAATAAAGGGGGTGAGAGATAAAATGACATAGTCATTAAAAATACATGTGATGCATATTCTACAGCTTACGAAATATTGTAACCATAAATTAAAGCTGTTGTGAACAAATAGTATTTAAATATGTGTAAAAAATACATGTGATGCCTATTCTACAGCATACGAAATATTGTAACAATAGATTAAAGCTGTTGTGAACTAATAGTATTTAAATATATGTAAAATTATGACGTATACTTTTATGTCGCATTTTTGGGACAATTTTCAATAAAGGGGATGAGAGATAAAATGACATAGTCATTAATAAGATTATGATAGGGGAAATAAAGAAAACGGAGATTGAACTCAAAATAATAATTGAAAATGAGAGGTTAGACGGTGACTAATAACACATATAATGTTGTTTTCCCTTTCGTTATATCTGCGAAATTGTGTTGCTTGCATGGTCATTAAGTGTCATTTGGCGCGAAAAAATTGCAACTGGATTGCTTTTCGCCGGAATGAATTGCATAGGTATATTTCTGTGCAGTTACCACACCTCCTCTTAATAACTCTTTCTCAGTTTAATGCCCGCAATCCGAAAGGAGACGGAATCAGCGGTTATGTTTCTGTTCCGCTTTCGTGCAACTAAGTTATTAATTTTGATGCACTTATCTAGAACGAAAACTACGTAGGAAACTATTTGATTAGGAAATAAAAAAAAAGCCAAATATCTGCATTTCCCGATCTGAAATGAAGTAAATGCGGCTTCGTCAATGCCTATCACTGCAATTACTTTACGTTAAGTGCTGTCATTATTTACGGAGTTTCTGAAGAAATCCTTCATTACGTGCTTAGACTGTTCTGGCAGTAAATTCGGAGAAAGTATTTTTAGTACAATAATATTGATTATTAGAGTCTCACTAAATTATGTGGAAAATATATAAGCTGCACGTGGTTTTGTGTTTTGTTATTCATTTATTTTATGCCAAGTTAGCCCCGGGGGGAATGTATTTATTGCCGAACAACAGTCGATGCAGAAACACTCCTATTTATATAATCTAGGATGAAAATATTAATAAGCTGAAGCATCGAACGCTAGATAACTAAGAATAATTACACTTTAGGGATTCTGAATAACGGTACAAAGTCCATGATAGATATTAATAGTTATTGATATTCATTCTTGTGCATTGCTCATGGGAGATATATTTCAGTGAGAAATTGGTGAAAGATAAATTTTATGTTTTAATTAAATATTTTTAAAGCCGATGCCTTTTCAAATAAGTAAAACGCAATTCGAGAACATTTTGTTATCGATGGTAGCAGCTCATGAAGTTCCCGTTATTTTAATCTGGAAAGAACTTTCGGCAATTAATATTACCCTTTCTTTATTGATACAGAAGGAGTCTTACATATTCCTCAGTAGGACGACCTGCGAGATTAAATTTTAAAAAGTAAATTTCTAAACGTACCATTTTAAATGTAGTTGCCTTTATAAATTAATAAAACACAAATTCGAAAATCATTTTTGTGTTGTTAACAGCTGATAAACATCTCGTTATTTAATGCAGGAAGGAACTTCAGCATTTTTTTCTTTCTAAGAGTTTTAACTCTTAAAATATTAAAAGGAAATATTATTAAAGTTTGCTGTTAAGATTTGCTGTAGTTTTCAACAGCCAATAAAAGAAATAACATTCTTATTGCTTTTGTCCAAAAAGTAAATTTTCTTACAGCAATCTGTGAATGCTAAAATTGCTTAAAAAGCAGTATTATGATGTTTTTAAATTTGCTATATTTAATTACTACGTTTTCAGTGTATTAAAAAATTGAAAGAATTCTACCTGAAATTGTTTAATAATTAAATGCGTTCGGTATGATTTTTTAAGGGTAACTTAGACAAATAAACTAACACAACTGGGAAAAAAATGTTTATGTATTAACTGAAGTCTCTATCAAAATTAAAACTATGTGTTTCGCTTATTTTTTATGTTTTTCAGAATCTCATATCTCTTCTCAGTTTCCAGGAAAGAAACTAATTAAATACTTTTTATACTCTTGAACATCGTTATTAGCTGCTGATAAATAAGCTAATGAAAAATGGGAAATAAGCAAAATAGAACTAAATCAAGGATTTATGACTAAAAAATCAAAAGCGTAGAAAATTAAGTTGTTCCTCACAGGAATTCAAACATAGCAAAGAAAAAAAAACAGTTTACTATCTTGTAAAAATATGTTTACCCGTTAATTAACGAAGACAAAAAAATCAGCCTATGCATCTCCGAAAAAAATGCAGCATTTAATAAATATATTTAAACTGTTTTTCGTAAGATAAACTATTCTCGCTCTTTTTTTAAAGGTAATTAATCAATTTTTTTATTTATTAATTTTGTCTGAAACTAGTTTCAATATTTCATGGAAAAAGAATTCTTTTTAAAAGATTTTTGTTTTCACAAGCTTTGTCCGTAAACATTTGTTATGCTTGTATATTAAGTTTGTAATTAAAGACCTTGTTTTTGCTTCAATGCATCGCACGCGCTCTGGAGCAAACACTGGACTACTGCGGAAGAATTATGGACAAACACTAGGAAGCAACGATAGGTGCAAGAGGGCGGGATTTGCCGTCCTCTGTACAGCGATGTGAGCAAATATAAAGCAAATAAAACACTAATGTTTTTTAAAAAATGTCATTGTGGATTAAGGGATTGTTTTGTCTGACCCTAAAACATGTCTACATTATTTTCGACAGAAAACATCTACCGTATTTACCCGCGTATAAGTCGAGAAATTTTAGACAAAAAAGAGGCTTTAAAGTTGGGGGGTCGACTTATACGAGGGTCCTTAATTTTAATTATTTTTTTAATCAGAAGTCAAAAATGTCCTTCTATAAGACAAATGTTCTCTTTCTGCACAATGACGTCTTTTCAGGTTGATTTTCATACCAGGGAGAATGTACCGATACAAAGATTGAAAAGTGTATCATGTTGTTGTTCTTGTTGGATTACGGCCAATTACCTACGCGAGGACTCTAGGCCGAAGGGTTGGGGCCTTTTCACCCAACTGTTGGGCAAAACAGTTGAACGAAAGTGTTGCTTGAATTGAATATTGAATGAAGGGGCAACTTGTGATATGGGCATAAGGGATCCTAACCCAATACGTGTACATGATGAGCCCATGACGACGAAGGAATTTTAAAAAATTGTTTGAGTCCGATATTGAATCGGAACCTGAATCAGTTTAACTTTGTATATTAGTATTTTGCCATATCATACTATCAGTAATGTCATATTATTATTATTAATTATTATTCATTATTATCAGTTTAATTTTGTATACTACTTTTGAATTTTTATTTGTATATTTAGTACTTTCTTTTTTTTACAGATTATTTTGAATAAATGTATTTAAAAAAATTAAACTTTCTTGATCGGGAAAGTGGTGGATCGACTTAACATGCGGGATTTTAAAAATTTCAAAGTTTTTTATCAAGAAAGTGGGGGGGTCGACTTATACGCGGGATCGACGTATACGTGGGTAAATACGGTAATGTATTTTGAAATAAATGTCCTTAAATATTATATTGCGCTGGGAACTAAGATTCCGATTTTTTAAAATATTTTTCAATAAAAATTAACTCCTTATTAATCAATAATGCCTTCTTCCTTATAATTTACAACTTTTTCCCAACGTTCAACAAGATTTTCAATACCTAGTTGGTAGAAACCCGCTGGTGTCGACTCGAAAAACAGAAACAGCCAGAACGAGGTGCGTCTTTGGGATCAAAATTTCCATTTTCTAACTTTGGCATGCCAGAAACAGGAGCGTTTCTTTCAGATTTGTCACCCTCTCCCAGAGGCGCCGGGCATAAAATCTTCAGGGTCCCAGTACTACCCAGAAACCCTTTTGATCTTTCATTACATCAATCCTTTATTCACTATTAAAATTATTAAAGAAATTTTAAATTAATATTAATTGAAAAATAATTAATACTATAAAAAATAATTAGTAATTTAAAAGCGTTGTACTCTGATAAACATCCATGCTCTAAAAATTATCAACATTTAGTTTTGAAGGTTTCGTCACCACCATAGAGAAAATATTTGGTGCGCTAAATAATATTTTTGCATGGCTGCTTCCTTAGTATTGGAAAAATTAATATTATTATTCAGACTACCATTCAAGCAGGACGCCAAAAAAATTTTCAGAAATCCAAAAAAGAGGAAAGTTCAAAATTTCAGAGGTTGGGTTGTGTCTATAGTCTCTTCTCTTGCTTTCTTCTTTCCCCCATTATCTAATGATGTATCTTGAAAAAAATTATTGTTAAAGAAATCTTTTCTACCTCTACTCGTGGCAAACCGTCAAAGTCTACTTTTCTTGAAGAAGAAGACTCAGTCACTAACACTCCTCGTTTTTATGAAGTTTGTGGACTGTGCTAGCTGTAATTTTGCAATTTCATTCAAAAATTAATTTGAAACTTCAGGGGACTTAATTTGTATTTGTTCTTTTTTTTTTTTTTTTTTTTTTTTTTACAAAAGTGACAACATGCAATTAAGTATTATATATAAAACATCAACAGGGGCCCCTTCACAAGGTGGGGTCCTGGGATTTTTTCCCTGCTCCCCCTCCCTCTCTGCGCCACTGCCCTCTCCATACTCAGCCATGGCACTACTTCTGATTTGGCCAGAGTAGGCCGCAGCCAGTGGCGTAGCCAGAAAATTTTCATGGGGGTAGGGGTATGACCACTGCAATTCAGATATATGTATACGTGAGTGTGATGAAGGAGTGAAGAATATACATTTTGTGCGGCAAAAAATTCTTCATGTGGAAGGGTTGTGACCCCCTATCCCCCCCTTGGCTACGCCACTGGCCGCAGCAGTCAGTCTCTTTGTTTCCTTTCTTTCTTTTTCTTTTTTTTTTTCAATCTCAGGTAGAATGCAGCTGATGCAGACCTCCTGTTTTTTTTTTTTTTTTTTTTTTTTGATTTGTTGATCTTCCTCGCCCATATTAATAAGTATTTATCCGTGAACTCATTATTTCTTCGAGACTGGTCCCTTTCGATGTCATAAGTCATTTGTAAGGACCAATGACTATGGAAACTGTTCTCACAATATATATGAACAAGAATTATATGTGTTCAGAAATCTGTACTCTAGAACATTAATCCATTTCCGAAAAAAAAATTCTAGATGACCGTTTCACTTTAAGTAAATAGTTTTCCCTAGAAAAAAAAAAATTTTTTTTTAAAGCCTCTATTTAAATGATCTGCATGCTTTAAAAAAAAGAACTAACTTCGCTCCGAAGTATTTAAAATCAGGACAAGTTTGGCAATATTTCAAATCTAGCTAATTTAGTTCTTGAGCGAATTTAGCTCCTTTTTTAAGAGTGTGAAAATTAGCATAGATTAACTGGAACAAACAAACAAACAACAACAATAACAAAAAAAAAAGAAAAGATTCCCGTAGCACGAAGCATCCCTTTTCGATTGATTTAAAGTAGTGATGCAACTGATATCAATTTGGCCGGATACCGAATATCTGGCCAAACTTTCAGCCGGATATCCGTTATCCGGCAGCAGTTTTTTTACTTCCTTGTACGTAGTATAAGGAAGTAATGTGATCCCGAAAAATTTTGGGGGCCAAATTTCGACATAAAAACCGATTTTGACTATCTCTAAATTTAATTTAAAAACTTTTTTCGATGCATCTCATCGTAGGCTAGCATGCACGATCATATTAACGCGTCTGCAACTCATTTTGACCAGTGGCGAGTCTACTGTGGTCAGTTTTTCCATGCCGTGTGTACGTACGTACGTACGTACGTATGAATGTAACTCGCATAGCTCAAAAACTATTGGTCGTAGAATATTGAGATTTGATATTTAGGATTGTTCTATGATCTAGTTGTGCACCTCCCCTTTTGGTGGCAATCGAATGGATAGTTTATGTACAGGACCGCTCAAAAGATTCGAAATACATTACGCTCTATGGGCCGAAATTCATTAAACTCGCCTAACTCAAAAGCTATTAGGCGTAGAATGTCGAAACTTCATATTTTGGATATTTGTAACATCTAGTTGTGCACCTCCCCTTTTGGTTCCATTCGACTGGATAGTTTATCTACAGGACTGCCCAAAACATTCGAAATACATTACACTCAATGGGCCGAAATTCATTAAACTCGCATATCTCAAAAACTGTTAGGCGTTGAATGTTGAAACTTTATATTTAGGATTGTTGTAACATCTAGTTGTGCACCTCCCCTTTCGGTTCCATTCGACTGAATAGTTTATCTACAGGACCGCCCAAAAGATTCGAAATACATATCGCTCTATGGGCCGAAATTCATCAAAGCGTTTTTTAGAGGTATTGGGCTATTTCAAACGACTCAGAAGTGATATATGCTGTAAAGAGTTAGAAAATGAATTTCTCCATTAAAAAAACTGATTTCCAATACATTACGGTCAATAGCAATTTTAGGGGCATTCATCCATTTCAAGCATAATACCGTCCTACCACATAAGTTAGGTAATGGTCCGACCACGGTCACGTGCCTCCCTCAAGAACTATGCCAAAAGTCGCCAAGCTTGGCGACTTTTGGTGTACGTGTGTGCATATTTAACTCTCAAATCTCAAAAACTATTATGAAATTTCATATATAAGAATGTTGTAACATCTAGTTGTGCATCTCGATTTTTGGTTCCAATCTACTGGAGAGTTTATTTAAAGGACCACCGAAAAGAATTTCAGTACCTTAATGTCTATGGACATCTTCATTATAATACAACTGTAGACAGTCATTGTTTGGTACATACCCAAAATCTCGCCGTCTGTCCTCGACCTTGGCGAGTTTTGGCGAAATATCGCCAAATTTGGCGATAGTCAGTCATTGGGTCCATGCCCAAAGTATCGCCATTTGTCATCGTTCTTGGCGAGTTTTGGCGAAATATCGCCAAATTTGGCGATAATCTGTCATTGTTTGGTTTATGCTTAAAATCTCGCCAAATGTCGTCGACATTGACGAGTTTCGCCGAAATATCGCCAAATTTGGCGCCAAAAATTATTTCCTATTTTGTATAACTCTAAAACTTTAACCCGTAGATTTTTTAACTTTGTATTTAGAACTATTGTAATATCTAACTGTTTTCAATATCTTTTTTGACAGCAATCGACTGAGAATTTATTTACATGGTGAGCCAAATGACTTTAAATACATTGAGGTGTATAGATGCATTCAATTCATTGAAAGTCTGTGGTCAATGACTACTTTGGCTATCCCCAAAATCTCGCTGACTATCTCAAGTTTGTCGGCTTTTGGTGAAATATCGCCAAATAAAGTGTCAGAAGGAAATCCTTCAAATTGAACTCAGCTTGGCGATATCGAAATATTTGGCTAGAAATCGCTAAACCTTACTATTATTGATATTTTATCTCTTTCAAACAAATAAATTTAGAGGAAGTGCGTCGAAAATATTTTTGATCTAATGGACGTGCAAGGAAGTCATGTGTTGGACACATCAGATTTTTTTTTTTTTTGTTGTTGTTTTAGTTTCACTAGTTTTCTTAGATCATTAAGCTATTACTTTTTCCTTTAAATTTTCTTATTAGTTTCAAATCATTTAATTCAAAAATCAGAAATCCTCTTGAGATTGTTTCCGTGAATTTAGTACCAGTTTTACTACAATTAAAGTCATACAAATTACAATGTCATGGATGTTCTTCCTCAAGAGTTCGATAAATATCTTACGAGATCAGCTCTTGAAAGAAAGACATCTCCATTCAACTGCTGGAAAATCAATGTAACAAATTTCCTTACTTTATCAAAATTGGGGGGGGGGGGACATTTTCTCACCAGTCAATTTATGGTGGAAATAAAGGTAACCGAATTCTTACAAAGATTGAAAAACAGTATTTTTGTACAATAATTTCTTCCAGTAATAATTTACTCCACTATTAAAAAAAGATAGAAGTACTTAATATTTTCCCTCGTTTTCTATACATGATAAAAATACAGTCTAACAAAATATTGAAAACGAAATATTTTCACAAAACTTTGTTTTTTAAATTTTTTTATTATAGTTTTTAGAATTTATTCATTTATTATGTTTATTTATGCTATTTTTCTGTATATAATCTTAGGCCGGATGTACTGCCACATATTTGCAATATCTGGCTACTGCCAATTATCTGGCATATCGGCCGGATAGGCCGGATGCAGTATGTTTGCCGGATATCCGTTGCATCCCTAATTTAAAGAAGAGTTTCTTAAATGTGGGTCGGAACCCCAGTTGGGGTCGTGGTATCTACAGCAAGGGTCGCCAAAATTTTTTATCAATTTTGAAGTCCTTTTAAACTGAATAATTTTACGGCATTTTTGTCTTTAATTTTGTCTTTAATGTCTGTCTTAAAAATAAACAGGCACACTCTTCCCATTGACAGTTAGTTATTCCTCTCACATGTGCTGTTAGAAGTAAGTGGGTTTTCTCAGCAGTGACCTTTCAAGTGACTACTAAATGGACAGACTATAATTAATGTTTGAATTTACCCAAGTAAATGAATTGGTTTTTATAATTGTATTTTATTTTTAAATTTGTTACTTATTTAAAATTTTTGCATTGTTCCATGACGTTCACATTATTCTAATTGCCTAAAACTGCAATAGTATATTACAGTGCAAGTGAAGAACTGACAGTTTCACTTAGGCGTGTGTCGGATTCGCGTATTATTTATGGGGTCTCATAAAATTTGCGTTAATATTATGGGGTTCCCACACTAAAACGTTTATGAAATCCTGTTTAAAGCATTATGCTCGGAACATTTAATGGCATGTGGAATATTAAAGTTTTATAAAAAGGGCAGAACAGTTGCCAACCCAGTACATCCATTTAAATCTAAATGAAAGTGATATCATATCTCTAATAACTGATCACCAATATACAATTTTATGATTAGTACTGGTTAAAGAAAGTTGTATATTAAGAATTATTCTAACGTCACTGTAAAAAGAATTACCTACGGTAAAAGCATCTTTTTCGATTCCACCATTTTTTTTCGATGTGTGGAATATTGTTCGATTCGTATTTATGTGCTATACCGTCGACAAATTTGCGGTGATCAATCTGGAAGCCATTTTTTTAACTGCTAACAAGGTTAGAAATGACGATATTTAAATAAGTTAACAGCAGTGCACTGTAATGAAATGAGGCCAGCAAAGAGTAAGTACAAATTGCGTTGTAGTTTTTCGTTGTTGTTTATAAATCGTGAGATTTCGGAGAAGTAAATAACGGTAAAAATCGTCGAAGGTAAATTATATGCAAGTACGTTATTATTATAAGATACATGGTGTAGTATAGAATCGAAGATACTTCAAAAGTATGTGGAATATTGTTGCTTATGATTACTCACTGAAATTTTTCAGTCGTGAATCGTTAGTCGTGATTTAATGTTCGTGGTTACTTTCTAAATCTTTTCAATTGTCAATCGTTAGTTCTGACTCAATGTTAATCTTGATTAATTAATTATTTTTCTTTTTGCTTAACACTAACAAAACACATCACTGAGCAAATTATAACGATTCGCTGATGAATTCGTGAAATATTTGACAGTGATTTTTCGAAAGAGGCAACCTGAGCACGCTCATTAATACAAAAAAAAAAAATTGTTCTGAAATCGCCATTTGAATTTTATTATAACGTTCGTCTCAAGGGGATAAAATAAAATATCGTCCGTGAGCTCTTCTTATGTCATTTAGATAAATAATAATAAAATAAAGAAAATAATATTAATATTAATAAAATAAAAAAAATAATAAAGGGGCAATCTCTCCCCCTTCAGAACGGACTACAGCTGTGAAAGGAAATAAAAGAAAACCACTCAATGAAATTCTAATCCGATTTAATAACAGGGGAAAACTGATGAGGCATGTAACTCTCCATTGATGCTCTCCAGTGTCTGGCACACACAAAGGAGGTCTTTGTGCAATTCTGTTTGCTCTGGATGGATGAATATAATTTTTATTCGGAAGGTTTCTTCTTCACGGGGGTTGGCGGGGGGGGGGGAGAAATTTGTCAGGCGATATTCAACGGAAGATGGGGGGGGGAATATGTTAATTCAGCCCCTATCATTTATATCTGTTAAACGCAGAAGAAACCTACGATCAGTCCAGTGATTCACCGAGATGACTGTTTAGTTGACTGGATGTGATGGAATTATTGAATTCGATACATATAGGGTAAAGCAAAGATCCTCAACTTTTTTTTTTTTTTTTAACCTTAGGCTTAATACGCACTGTGCGACAGAGTCGAGTGACATCTCAAAACTCATAAAACAACTGCATGATCTAAAACTCGCAAAAATACTATACAATCTTGTTCCGAGACGTTGCTAGATACGTACGGGGGAGCAAGTATCGCAACAGTCCCGATAAAAAGTCGAGCAACATCGTATCGGGCCTGTTGCAATACTTGCTCCCCCGTACGGATTTAGCACCAAAATTCGAACGACATTGTATCAGGACTGTTGCAATACTTGCTTCCTCGTACGGATTTAGCAGCAAAGTCGAGCGACATTGTATCGGGACTGTTGCAATACTTGCTCCCCCGTACGGATTTAGCAGCAAAGTCGAACGACATTGTATCGGGACTGTTGCAATACTTGCTTCCTCGTACGGATTTAGCAGCAAAGTCGAGCGACATTGCATCGAGACTGTTGCAATACTTGCTCCCCGTAGGGATCTAACAACTAAGTCTCGGAACAGGTATCTCACGACGAGTTCCAAGATTGTACAGTATTTTTACGAGTTTTGAGAGGGTCGTGATACAAATGTCGCAAATCTCGCGTTCACATCAAAATGGTCTGCATCTAGAACCAGCTCCCTATCTTAGGGAAAGCAACGCGACTGTCTTCACCGGCAAAACGTTTTTCATTTTGCTTGCTTAGAAAATTTACATTTTGGTTGCTTGGGTTGCTATATAGCGTAATCATTTAAAAAATATGAGACCAGAATTTTTTTTCTTGCATCTTATGCAGCAGTGCTTACCAACCTTTCTATCGCCCCGGACCGGTCAACGTTTGATAATTTTACCGCGGCCAAATAAAATACAGTTTTATCAAAAAAATGAATATTAAGTGATTTAACATTTTAACTCACTAGAACGCTAAATCAATTGGAACCCTGAATTTTATGACTGCAGTTTTAATTTATAATCTTGAAATGTTTAATAAACAATGAACTAATTTAGAATAATTACAAGATTTCTTTTGTTAAAAAGGTGTGAAATATCACAAACCCGAGAGAAATGCACCACAGTATAAATAAAATGGAAACAATTTAATGTTCCTTGGGCGTCCCGGTACCATTTGATCCACGGACCGGTACCCGGTCCACGGGCGGAGGGTTGGGGACCAATGTTATACAGAACTAAGCGATTTGCAGATTGGCAGAAATTCTGATATATTACTCAATATCTTTCAAATCGTCGTCGGTGCATTTTCTGGGAAATGTCTTATTTTTAATCCCGTACCTCTCCAGATCAAACAATGCAAACTGCAATAAATTTTAAATAATGCAACAATAAATTGCAACATTTTCTATGCTTAACGCACATTAATCCTAACGGCTTATGCAATGTTGTCCTGTGCCATTAAATTACAGATTAAACGGCGGCTTTCTAGTTAAAGGTACTTATCTTAATTTATCTTATTTCATTTCGTAATACTTACAAGAAGATGCTTGTTATCACAGCAGCTTTCTATTCTCACAAAAAAGAGAACGCGACCTTCAAGTCACATTTGTTTTGGGTTTTTTTTTTTTCAGTTGCAGTAGTCATAATTTGTTAATAGTTCGATACATTAATTAAAAAAAACTATTTTAAAATTGCAAAAATTAGTGCCAGGAAATTGTAAAAATTAGTAAAAGTAAATTACTTAATAATCTGTTCAAGGTAAAAAATAAAACTGAGCATAATGCCGGTAGTAGAGGATCCACTGAGCAAGGAGGTAAAATCTCTGACAAATTCTTGCTTGACGTTGAAAAAAAATATTAAACTTTTACTGCAGGCTTTCAAATGTATATGTTACCACTAAAGTGCAGAAATCACTTAATCTGTAAGTTATCCACACGAAAAAAAGCGTTTTGTTGAATTTAATAAAATTTTTTTGCTTCAACAACAATTTGGTTGTCGCTCTTTCAATCACATAATTTTATTGGTTTTAACAAAAATTTTAAGTTAATAAAATATTCTGTTGAATTAAAAATTTTTGCTGATTCAGCAAAAATATTTCTTTGAAATAGAGCGAACCAAAATTCTGTTGAATCAGCAAAACATTTTTAAAAGTAGTTTATGTTCAAGTTAACTTAGGATGATCCGCTAAAGTACAGGAAGTTATTTCATATTTCAAACTACTTAAATAATCTTCAAATTACCTAGATAATCTGCACATTACCTATTAGGCACCAGTTAAATGAAAATAAAATGTTTGCTGGAATAATAGCAGCGCTTCTGGACGCTTATATTAACACAACGTTATTTATTTATTTTTCGACACCTAAAGAATCAAGTTTATACAATCAAACATTTAACAGATTAGTTGATAAAATCAGTCATCTCTCCAGATCAAACAATGCAAACTGCAATAAATTTTAAATAATGCAACAATAAATTGCAACATTTTCTATGCTTAACGCACATTAATCCTAACGGCTTATGCAATGTTGTCCTGTGCCATTAAATTACAGATTAAACGGCGGCTTTCTAGTTAAAGGTACTTATCTTAATTTATCTTATTTCATTTCGTAATACTTACAAGAAGATGCTTGTTATCACAGCAGCTTTCTATTCTCACAAAAAAGAGAACGCGACCTTCAAGTCACATTTGTTTTGGGTTTTTTTTTTTTCAGTTGCAGTAGTCATAATTTGTTAATAGTTCGATACATTAATTAAAAAAAAACTATTTTAAAATTGCAAAAATTAGTGCCAGGAAATTGTAAAAATTAGTAAAAGTAAATTACTTAATAATCTGTTCAAGGTAAAAAATAAAACTGAGCATAATGCCGGTAGTAGAGGATCCACTGAGCAAGGAGGTAAAATCTCTGACAAATTCTTGCTTGACGTTGAAAAAAAAAAATTAAACTTTTACTGCAGGCTTTCAAATGTATATGTTACCACTAAAGTGCAGAAATCAGTTAATCTGTAAGTTATCCACACGAAAAAAAGCGTTTTGTTGAATTTAATAAAATTTTGTTGCTTCAACAACAATTTGGTTGTCGCTCTTTCAATCACATAATTTTATTGGTTTTAACAAAAATTTTAAGTTAATAAAATATTCCGTTGAATTAAAAATTTTTGCTGATTCAGCAAAAATATTTCTTTGAAATAGAGCGAACCAAAATTCTGTTGAATCAGCAAAACATTTTTAAAAGTAGTTTATGTTCAAGTTAACTTAGGATGATCCGCTAAAGTACAGAAAGTTATTTCATATTTCAAACTACCTAAATAATCTTCAAATTACATAGATAATCTGCACATTACCTATTAGGCACCAATTAAATGAAAATAAAATGTTTGCTGGAATAATAGCAGCGCTTCTGGACGCTTATATTAACACAACGTTATTTATTTATTTTTCGACACCTAAAGAATCAAGTTTATACAATCAAACATTTAACAGATTAGTTGATAAAATCAGTCATCAATCAATTAAAGAACTATAATACAACGAATCAAACGGTTTAAAATATTATAATTAAAGAAATGAATTTGCAAAACATATGTTAAACTACGCTTAATATGCTTAGCAATTGTTTTTTCAATTGAAAGAAACAAACTTTTGAACTTTAACGACAAGCGGTTTTGGAGCTTTAGCATCTGGTGGTAAAATTGGGGAAAAAAATTCCCCGAAGTGAAACAAATTGTTAGGTCTTTATTAAGTGCTCTTAAAATTTCCTGATGGTAGGTTTTGTATATCGGCAATACTGAAATTAAGTCTCTTAATTATGAACACCCCGTGTCTGCCAACACAGCAGCTTTTCAGTCTCAGCAGAAAACTCCAATTCTATTTTGGCTTGACCACTGTTATAATAGACCACTTGAGGCCACTATTATAGTGGTCTATATCGAACGATATGTGATATTAGGATAAAATCCAGACAATCTGGCCAAATGGCTCCCAACTCTGAAAAAATGCAATCATGAAGTTGCCTTCGCTCGATATAACCACCAGCAACATAGCGTTTGATCCAGTCACCAATTGTACACCACCCAGCCAACTGCGTCAAAGTTCTTTGACTCCGTACCACACGATTGGCAATTCGTTCGACCGCCATGTTTATGTTAGTTAAATCTAGTGATGGTAATGGCTGATAATCGAGTGATGGCAGAATTTTTTCCATATTGGACAGTCTCCAATTGTTTTTCTATAACAGCATTTGTATAGCTACCTGTTACGGCATTATCTGCTAGTATATCATGCTTACAGAAAGGCAATCGTTACCGTCGGGTCTTTACAACGAACCGGTTAACAATTTGTTTTTAATATAGTACAATATTCTTGCATAGCGAATTCAAGTTCGTAATTTTAAAATATTCGTTAAAGTGGAATTTCATTATTTTTGAATTTTGTATGATTTTTTAATGGAACTTCTTCATTCGCTAATCTGAAATATTTATAGAAGTAAGGTTTCTTTCAAAGAGATTTTACTGTATCACTAAATAAGATTTCATTAAAAAATTCGTCTTATAATCGATGTACTGGCCAGATTTAAACTGTTTGCTTCACAAATTAAATTAAGAAATATTTCAAATGATTTCTTGCGTACGCTAGCATACCTTTGCTTAATGAGGGAGAATGTTGAAAAAAAATTAATCACTGTTAACTATTTGTATTAACAAAGAAAACTAACGATTTACATTTAATCACAGTTAATTTAATCACAGTAATGACGGACGACTACTATGAACATTAACAACTACTGATTAAAAATGCTCAATCGTTAATTTTGATTGAATATTAATCGTTAGTTTTCAATCGTTAATGGGGATTAACCAGGGCCCGATCATCACGATATTGGGCCCTGGGCAAATACAAACTTTTGGGCCTTTGCACTGACGAGAAATTGCATATTGCGCATTTAAATTGTTTTGGACACATATATATCTCCAGAAATATATAAAGTTTAAATACTAAATATATGAATACATTGCAGTTAAAAATATTAAAGGATTTTTGCATGCATGAATAACATTTATTTTTACAAATGATGAATATCTAGACACATACTACGTACACTTCTATACTAAACTTCTTTAAAATATTAATGAAAATAGTTGCACAACTTATTTTACGTACTGATGAGATTTTCTTGTAATAAAATTTACAAAAGGAGGCTGACATTGGCTAAAGGATTTTGACCTAATGCTGATGGGCTTTAGAAAACCCTTAGTAGAGTAAAATGTCTGAGAATCAGCTTTCGACACAAGAAAATGACAATTCAATTTTTGTACAAAGTTTTTTTTATGAATTAATAGATGAAAATCTGTTTAAAAGTACAAAATTTTTGGGCCCTTGAAATTAGTGGACCCAGGGCAAGTGCCCCGGTTGCCCTGCCGATAAACAGGCTCTGGGATTAACTGTTCCTCCACACTGAGGGGGGGGGGGGACACCTTCAATAATTCTACCGTCCTCGTGGGATGCACGACTTGCCCACACATTGGAAAAGAGACAGAAAAACTTTGTGGTAAACATTGTTTTTTTATCCGACTGTCGGTTCGCTTTCTGTTGATGTGTCCATACCTCTTCGTTCAGTCCAAATCGACTTTCTCACCAATTTTTTTCCTTCCGTGGCAATTCTCTTTTTTTTTTTTCCTCGCGTGCGTTGTGAAGTAGCAGTCGATACGACTCCAACAGCTGCTGGGAATATACGGAAAGATCGTATTGCCTTTGTGAGGCTTGACAGACATGTTCCTCTTCCGACCTTGCCTAACAAGCCAGGCAGCAAAAACGGCAAACGAGACTTCACACGGAGAGAGAACATCCTCGGAACGATGAGGAAATAACGCGATTTTTATCGGCGTGATGCTAAGCTGTTACGTTGAATGAGTGACAGGGAGAGCCGACAAATAATCCGAGAAAAAAAAAGAACACTCTGGCTTAACTGTCTAAACGTTTGTCATTTTTCTTGCCTTTGTGCGCCGCAGTTTTTGTTCTCATCAGAAGTCGTCCAGAAGAAAATAATTCAGGAATTCTATCTTGCCTTTTTTTTTTAATTCACTATCTCTACTGACTGACTGATGGAATGTTCTTCTAGTGATGCCCTGAGCACTAGGCCAGTAGGGATAGATCTTCGCAGTGTATTTTCTTTCTTTTCTTGAGTCCCCAAAACAAGAAAAATTTAGTTAAATCAGTCAAGTACAGTTAAAAGCTTCTACTATACCAGCATTTAAATTAAAAATGCCTAAACTGTGGCAACTTTATCCCTAGTAGCAATGACTGTTCGTTTTCTGCATGGGCGTTCATCCACTCATCGTTAACTCACCGACTCATCGAATTAAGACATCGGCAAGAGCACCTTTGATTTTCTGAAATAGATGAATTTTATTCATCCAGGGAGGTGATCTAGACGAGCAATTTCGCCGATGGGAAACCGACACACAACTTTTTATCCGAAACTGCTGCTCTATAGTCATCAGGCCTTGCAGGTCTTCAGGTGGTTCACATTTTACCGAAATTCCTACGAATATTTGCGTAATTTAGATGTGCCTTTGCATAATCTAAGGAAAATTTGAACAATTCTTGAATTAATCGCATAATTTACTTCAAATTTCCTATGTTGGGGTCGGGACGGGGCAGGGGAGAGGATCCCCTCTTGCCCCCTCCCACAAAATTTGGATTTGAAAAGAAATATTTACAAAAACAAACATGTATGATGTTTATTATATAAAATCGTTTGTAATACTTAAATAATTTTTAAAAATGTGTTTAAAAAAAAGTAAAGAAAATCTATTTGAGCGTCAGCTGCATTATAAGAATAACGGAAACTTCATTAAAATGAGCAACTCTTTTGTAACCTCATTAATATAAACATCAAGAAGCGAAATCAGTTAATTTTTAAAAGTTATCCCAGAAATATGAAAGTTAAAATCACACTAAAATTCCTAAACAATTGCAATAGTGTTTTTTAATTATTAATTTTGAATGTTGTTGCTACTTACATACTAGGGAATGCAATCCCGCACTGTTTTTCGTCTTGCGGGATTTCGGGATTGAGATTATTAATCCCACGGGATTGGCATTTAATTTAGCTAGGACTTCATTTCAACAGAGAAAAGTAGAAAAAAGTAAGATTTTAAGCACTATGAAGTTTAACGTTAATAATAATAATTAATCTTATGAGATAATGTATACAATAACTTTCAGAAATATGAAAATTATAATCATGATATTCAGAATAATATACTAAGTCATGTCTTATGTTAGTTTCTAAAAATGAGGAATTCACAGAAATATACAATTCACATACTTACGCTATTTTCTTAGTTGCTGAAAAAGAACGTACAAAATCGAACAAATCCAATGAATCATTTCCTAATCTAGATTTAATTTTAGTAAAATAATTAAATTTAAAAAAAATGAGAACTTTCTGTAATTAATTCGTGACTTTTCACTAAGAAATAAATTAGTATGAAATATTTCAGCTCATTTGGAGATTGGGAAGTTTGCGAAATATTTAGATTAAAATGAATAGATTTAGATGCTTGATCCAGACTCCCATTAGAAGATAATTTTAAAAAATCAAACTTTAAATTAAAATTTGTAATTATTGATTCATTTTTTCTTTTTTTTTTCTTCTTGTTTGTTTGTTTGTTTTTGTTAGATAAGAGACATAAAAATGCAAAAATTTTCGGTCCACTCATTGGGAAAACAGCGTGTAATCGTAATTAAAAAAATTATTTCTCAGTGTCAATCCCGCGGGATTAGGATCGTAATCCCGCGGGACTAGTCCCGCAAACATTTGTGCGGGATCCTGCAGGATCCCGTTCCCGCGGGATCGGGATTGCATTCCTTATTACATACATTGATAAAAATTAAAATTAATTTCTTACCAATCGAATAATTTGACTATTATTAATAATAGCTGAACACCACTTTGTCAAAATTTCACCGCAAGTCCCAATCTGATACTAAAATAACCGGTTCTGGATGGCTTTGGGGTAGAGCGTCAGTCTGTATCTCAGTACACTCAGGCTTCGGGCCTGGCGGAGGAATAATTTTTTTTCTTTTTTTTTTTCCAGAAAAACGGAAAGTTAGCATACAAAAAATGAAAATATAATAAACAGAACGGACATTTTTCGAAAATTTTGCTGCCTGTCGTTTATTTTTTATTAACAAATATATTTTAAACAGTTTATCGGTTTCTCGTCGGTTTTTTTTTTTTCTTTATTTCATCATCGAAAACGATGATCGGCTTGGTGGCCCCCCGAGAGGACATTTTGTACCAGTTACCGATGAAGTTTCCCCGTTTTGGGGTGAAAACCGAGATGGGCCATTGCTCATTCTCCTCTGATTAAACTCACCCGCCAACATCGACCGATGGGTAATTGCTATTAGGGATATTTCTGGTAGTGCGAAGGATTTTGAAAGTAGAGGACACTTTAAAGTGATATGACATTTTATTTATTCTTTATAATGATAGACACTAGATTAGGCATCGGTCACTACAAGGCCGGAACTACTATCACTTTACTATGGAGGCACCTGTGAAATGGTTAATGACGCCGGAAGTGACCAATTTCGACGGAATGAATGCATTCATGGTCAAACACTTGTAACAAATATAAGTTGAATATTTTAATCATCTCAAGATAGAAAGGCTTTTCCCTTTTTTTACTCATTTGCTGCGTTGGCAACCACGAAAACTGCCAAAACCTGCAAAACTGATTGCAGTCAGCGTGGAAAATTGTTTTACTCTTTAACTGCTTGAGAACTGCAGGACACTCGATTTATAATCTTTTTATATTTGAAAGGTAGTTTAGAGAACCCAAATTCCAGCAAGCTCCTACGGGTATTGTTATCTCCTTAAGTCTAATTCCGTGGATATACTAACTTATTAACTTTACCTTACACTACTACTTTAAAAGGATAACTCTTGGTTTGTGTTTACAATGAGACGGAGCAATGTTCCATTTCAGCTCTGCAGCCCTATGATTGGTTGCATATGGGATTTGAAGATCTCTTAATTGCTCGCATGCATGTTTCTTTCACTGCTTGCCTGCATTTTTGATTACATGCAGTCAGTGCGCACACTCGACTTGATATGCCGGCTGCCGTGTTCAGCAATTACTATTTATATGAATATTATGTCATGACATTATTCTGTTCTTGTCTAGATTAAAGCTTTGTTTTTCTAACACACACCAAATACGAATGTTTTCTTTCACATTTCTGTCTAAAATATATAGATGTACAGTTCTTTCTGGCAACTTTTATACACCGAAGATTCTTGTCCTGCACAATTTTTCTCGGAGCATTGAACTCTCTACAAGTGTGTTTATAGGAATAATGCACTTTTGAATTCTATATTATGATAATGCAGTTCATGATACCGTAAGCATATAAGTATTTTGTTTGTATTTAGGCAGTACACGTTTCTTTTCCGAACTCCACGAAATCAGTCCTAATCCTGAGAAATCCTGAGGGACTAAGGATTGCGAAGTCATACCAACTTTGTTGCTCTCATATCGCTGTAAACCTTTAATTCTGCTCTCACGCAAAGTTAATGGAATTGTATTGCTAGATCGTATTACTTTAAGCAAATCTGGATCGTATAAATCATAGAGATGTGAATACAAGGAGATGGCATTAGCTATCTTCAGCATTAGACAAAATGAAGTGACTGTGTTGGTCTAAGGATGGCGGAACATTTAGTTGGTTTTTTTTTTTTATAATAAGGAAAGATGCAGGATTTTACGGATTAGAAAAGATGCACAATCATATGTTAAAAGTAATTCTAAATACAAAATCTAAGCATTCTACTGTTAAAAGTTTCACAGTCATACTAAATACGTAATTATTCTTAGCGCCAACTTTGGCGACATTACTTCTTTAAAATTGCAACTGTCACCATAGAATAACAGTCATATTACAATGTGGTCTAGGCAATATGGCGGATTGGTTACAGTTTCGGCGTCACTATCAGACAGCTAATGCCGTTTCCTTGTATTCATATCTCTATGATATAAATAAAGTGTGTTTTAGCTTAGGTTTTCTAACTGCGTAATGAATATTTTCTTTTGAACCTTTAATCACTGGGACTACGGTGGCAGCGGTGTTTAAATTCTAGAACGAATCTAAATAAAACAACCTCTAACCCTGACCCTGAAAGTTAACATAGGCGTCATCACTGACTGATTCTGAGAGAGGGGAGGATTTACGTACACAGTGTACAGTATACGTTCAATTTTTCCTATCTTCATTAACAGTTAAGAATAATAATATTCAAGCAAGTACTTTCCTGCACTATTTTATCTGGGCATATAATTGTCGAACAGGTAACCTGTTAAGGCTTTCCGTTTCCAAAAACGCGACGGCATAGATCGTCTTTCTGTGTGCCCTCCTTGCTTTTATCTATGTATTTATTTAATGCTTCGCTTTTGAACACAGTCGACCACAGAGTGGTGGTCAAAGGCACACACCGGGAAGCGACAATGGTAACAAAAAGGGGTAACCTCTGCCGCGAACGAAGGGGAGCAAACAGCTTAACGCAAATAAAACATGCCAAAATAAAGGGTGTAAGGAAAGTATGGCTACACTTTTAATAACTGAATAAAAATAAACAAAGATTTTTCCCTTGCAGTTTTTATGTTCCATAAAGAAAAAAATCAAAGTTTCTTTTTAAAGAAATGTAAACTGGATAACTAAACCAGGTCCGATATCGTGGCCACCTAGATCTCCAGACATAACAACTTTTTGCACTTTTTCTTATGGGAACATGTTAAAAACATTGTTTACCAATCTCCAATTCGTGATGCTAATGAGCTGAAAAGTCGAATGACCGCAAGCATTTAGAGCAGGGGTCTCCAAATTAAGTCGCGCAGGCTAGATGCAGCCCACGGGGCCCTCTTATCCGGCCAGTGGAGACCTTTTTATCTACAGAAAAAAGGTACGGAAATTTACATGTATCCTGCCAAGATCAGCCACCTCATACTGGTTGTTACGTTTCTGCAGAATTAAAACAGAAGCGCGCGGTAGTGCGTTATGTTTTTCAACCGCGATCACAACATTGTAAAACTTCATTCTCTGCTTACTTTTCCTTTTTCTGTCCACACTCAGCGAGAAGATACAACAAACTCGTTTATGATACAACAAATTTGACGGATGATAATCTCAGGTCACTGTTGACGTTAGCCAAAAATGTCTGCTATTTTGGCATTCAGGAAACAATTTCACCATCCCCACTATTACAGGTGTTCATGTGTCGTGTGTATCAATGTATTATTTAATAATAATTGGATAAAATAATGTTAAATAAATAATTAAAGACAATATCTATGTTTTGATCTTTTATTATTTGGACCTCGAATGTGTAATCGGCACCCAAACTGCTGTTTGACTGTTAATGCGGCCCTCAGGCTGAAAAACTTGGAGACCCCCTGATTAAGATCGCTGATTTTGATCCTGCGTACTACATAGAACGTGCTAGAAATCTCTTATAACCTCGATAAGTTGCTTGTAGAAATAATGCGTACATTGAAATTATGCAAAATAACATTGACTCCCCCCCAAAAAAAAAAATATTTTTTTTTTTTATTGAACATAATGGAACCATAAATGAATGTATGAATATCTTATTTTTTTATTCGCTATTAATTTTTGAAAATAAGGAGCCTCACTTTTCGGATACCCTGCATATTTTTTATCACCACCCATAGATTCAGAAAATATTGGGAATCCTCACAGTCAGCGTCGCCCGTGGAAGCTACGGTGACTATTTCTGTAAATAGTCTCCGCTTTAGAGCAAATAACAATCAACTCGCTGAACAACAAAGTTCTTCTTCTTTTGAAACAGCCCTAAATAATGACCACCTGTAAGAAGCAAATGACCACATTAGTGTCAAGTAGTACGCACCGGCCACCGTCTAACTGCTCGGGACTGAAAATCATGGTTGGAGAGCGGCTCATTCATAAAAATAATCCACGAACATCATTCTTTTTTTCTTCTTCCATAGCACGAACCAGAAGAAGTATCCCGCTGTCCATGCAGTGTAATAGAGCTCAAACGACGTCCATAATTCCAAACGCGATATTCACTGATGGGATCTCTTTTCCTTCCCAAACGCTCTCCCTCGCTCGTGTTAACTTTTTTTTTTTTTTTTTTTTTGTCGTTTGAGCTGGGAAATAATCGAAAATCTAAGCTTTGTTTATTCTTTCTGAGCCACGCTGCTGACTTGTAATCGCAGGGACTTTTATGTAATGACTGATTCTTAATTTCGAAGAAGCTCCGAGAAAGTCTTTACAGTTTGATTGCCGACACAAGCTTCCTATATGATGTGCGCTCCTTTAAAGTTTTATTTCAGTGTGAATTCATTCCTCCTCACGTTAAAGTTTACGTTTTGTTGCACGTTAATCGGTTAATTAATGCGAGAGTTATGGATCATTAAGACTTCCCTTGGTTTTAGATTTGGGTTTGGAGATATATATCTTGCCAAATATGCTTCTAATCGCCAAGCTAAATTCACTTTTGGAGACTTAATGGTGTAGTTCGAAAAAAATCATGTGATTTTGGTACATAAGTACGAATGAACTAATTATGTCAGTCACTTCAAAATTTTGAAACTGTCTCTTTACAAGCTGTACTACATACTGAAATAAACGATAAACCTGTATCAGTATCAAAACTTTTAGAAAAAATTCTTAAAAATCGGAAAGTTTCGCAAAATGTGTCACTCTTCGAAAAATCTTGCAGCTCAGATCCATGTTTAAGAATTTTTTCTGAAAGTTTCACATAAGGCACAGCTTTTTCGCTTATTACAATGTGTAAAATAGCTTATGAAGAATCATCTGGAATTTTTTTGAGACCATGGTGCTGTTAGTTTATTTCAATTTCTCTAGAAAGACTAAAAAGAGTTTTTTTTCTTCGAACTACAGCCTTAATTGAGCCGGTGAGATGTAAAAGAGAATAACTCCATCAGCCTTTGTTTCGAAAAAACAACAAAAAAAAAACTGTATCGTTCTTTTATTTTTGTTTTAACTAAAATCTTCAGAGCTGGTAAATCATAGAGAGCATTCATACTGGCATTAAATATGTTTTGTAATTATTATTTTTAAATATAATTTTGCAAATATATATTAAAAAAATTGCACTTATCCGTTATCAAACCCGTTTTGACTATCTGAAGGTCCTGGAGCAGGGGCGTAGCCAAGGGGGGGAGGTTTAGGGGGGACATAACCCCCCCATGAGGAATTTCTTGAAATACAAAATGTATATTCTTCACTCCCTTATCACACACATGTATGCATATATGTGAGTTGTCGTAACCCCTCACATGAAAATTTTCTGGCTACGCCACTGTCCTGGAGTTATTCCTTTTATCTACTCACTTGCAAAATTAATTTTTAAACAGTATGGAAATTATGCTTAGGGGAATAAACCTTCACATGGAAAGCTTTCGATACTCGTAGGATTCCTAAGTGAAGAAAAGGGGCAAAATAAGAATACAAGTGATAGTAAGCCAAAAAGAGCACTTCGAGGAAAAATTTTAAATCTTAAACCCTTTTTAAAGCTTACTTAGTATTCCAGCATTAAATCTGTAGGACTACGCAGTAATCCCCTCAGTCAATAGGCCCTTGAAAAATGATCGATATTTATCAGGGATATCTTGAATTATTTTTGAGAAATCTTGAGTCTTATTTACGTTTATGTCTTACATCTACCATCTAAAACGGAACAATATTTTCATTTTTCCACTCAAGTGAGTTTTGCTGCCAAACTAAAAATGTCTATCTCAGTTTGAAATCTACAAAAAGTGGAATTTCCCCCCCCCTCCCAATTTTTTTTCACACTGGTTCAATTTCACTTCATGTTTCTGAATTCAGTGACCTCTCACTAATACGAGTCTGCAGGGACCAATTTAAAACGGCCTACAACTGAGAGGTCCTCGTGTTCAATTTCCTTATAGTTTTTTTAAGATATAAAAACATTTTAAAATTTTGTTTACGTATAAATGAAAAGAATAATTTATATTTATAAAATCTTTAACCCATTTGTGCCTGGATATTTTTGCGACTTTCTTCGATTTTTACTGATAACAGAAATAATAGATAAATTTCTGATGTCAACTTCTTGAACAAGGGATGATTTCTTTCAAAATCATTATGCATAAAAATCGAAATATCAACATCCTACTTGGTCATGTTAAAATATTTTGTAGAGTTGAGGCTCAATACTCATGAATAAAGGCTAGGAAAAATAAATAACGTTTTCGGCCAATAGCGAAAATGCCGTCCCAAAAAAGGGACGCTAGGCATAAATGGGTTAATTACACAATTTAGTATCACTTTTAGTCCAAAAATACAAGGAACTTATAACTTCATTTTACGTAGAGCAAAAATGTTGATTTATTTTTCATGCTTTAGTTTTATTAATCATTGTGAGATGGAGAACATATTTTCCCCTCGTCTTCCTCCTGCAATAATCAGCAGGTGGTGTGGCCTATAGATAATGTTTTATACTCATGTACGAGGTGGCTACACCTCTCATTACAAGAAGCAAAAAGAGTTATGATGACTTGATTTTGGATACCACTGTATAATGAGTATTTTGGGGCTTTGCTGTAGGTCTAAAGAGAAACTAATGATATGAAATTCTGTACATCAACAGTAAGAGAGCTGAATGAGACTTTTGTTTAGCTGTACGAGATGGCTACACCTCTCATTACAAGAAGCAAAAAGAGTTATGATGACTTGATTTTGGATACCACTGTATAATGAGTATTTTGGGGCTTTGCTGTAGGTCTAAAGAGAAACTAATGATATGAAATTCTGTACATCAACAGTAAGAGAGCTGAATGAGACTTTTGTTTAGCTGTACGAGATGGCTACACCTCTCATTACAAGAAGCAAAAAGAGTTATGATGACTTGATTTTGGATACCACTGTATAATGAGTATTTTGGGGCTTTGCTGTAGGTCTAAAGAGAAACTAATGATATGAAATTCTGTAAATAGCTCATATATTATCGAATCTTATGAGTTGAATTCTGTTGAGTAACTAATATAGGGTGACTGCTAATCCGCGGTACAAACTTAGAGGGTTGCTACAGGACATTGTAGCAATCACATTTAGTATAGGAATGTACGGTCAAAAGTGAAGCGTCGAAGCACAAACACGGGAAAGAAAAAATGATAAGGAAAGTGTTTTATTTTCATAGCCTCGTTTACAAATGGAAATTAATTTACAATAAGTGCTCAAAACTGCGTGCATGCTTGACAGCGTCGGTGCAGCGATTGACAAACGCTTTCAAAGATACCAGTAATTACACCCACACGTGCAGCAGCTACGGACACTCGAGCAACGAGATCTTCATCGGAGTCTACTGGAGTGGCATAAACGTCATTCTTCAAATGTCCCCATAAAAAGAAATCGAGGGGCGTCCAATTGGGAGACCGGGGTGGTCAAGAGATAGATCCACTACGTCCAATCCACCGCATGCCAAATGTCGCATTCAAGTACTGACGAACATCTAGGGTGAAGTGAGCTGGCGCCCCATCATGCTGAAACCACATGCGGTTTCTAACGATGAATGAACGAAAACTGAAACGAGAATGTCCTCTCTTCCCCGAATCAACGCCGACTCACCATCTACCGGTAACGGAAGCAACTACTAACACCGTTTCTCCATCCGTCTCCTGCATTTGTTTTTTCCTATGTTTGTGCTATGTTGCAGTTGGCTGTGCGGAACGGCCAGCTGTCGTCTAAAAAGGGTCTCTAGATCTGTGGCACGCGATGAACGTTTCGATCGTCCGCCATCTTGCTGTTAGTTAAGTCGAGCGATGGCAACGGCTGCCCTTTTTTCAGCATTGGGAAAGAGTTGCGCCTCAAAGGGTTAAACGTGCGAGGCTAGGGCAGTACTCCCCAACCTTTATATCGCCAGGGAACGGTCAAAGTTTGATAATTTTACCGCAGCTCGCTGAGAGGGAGCTGATTGTTTATATTTCCGATTGTTTTGATTTAGTAATTTTAATTTAATTGCATTTAAACATGCTTTCAAAATAAAATACAGTTGCGCCAAAAAATGAATATAAAGTGATTTAACATTTTAACTCACTAGAACACTAAATCAATCATTATACTGAGCTTGTTTCTTTGCAAATGTTTAATAAACAATAAACTAATTTAAAATACTTACACGATTTCTTTTGTTACAAAGATGTAAACTGACACAAAACCCAGAGAAATACATCACAATAAATAAAACGAAAATAATTTAATTTTCCTTGGCCGGCACGGTACCATTTGATCCACGGATCGTTCCGCGGCCCGGGGACTGCGGACCACTGGTCTAGGGTAAGTAAGCACACATGTGCAGAATCACATACATGTTAAGAAATAGACAGGAGAAAAACCAAAGTTAAATCTAGATAATGCACTGTTGTCCAAAATTAAAGTTACGAAGTCGACGATTATCTAGAAGAAGAAGGTATTCATCGTATGGTGTGGCCAGCAACATCTCCAGCTTTCAATCCCATGGAGCACTTGTGGAATGCTGTGGAAAGCCTTTGAAGGGTTTTTGAAGGGGAATTATAGCATGTCTACAATTCCCCTTCAAAGACCCTTCAGGGATTAAAATCGGCGCTTTTTGAAAAATATGTGTGAGAATTACTGCTTCAATAATTAGCACTGAATCAAGTCTCATCAACAGTAAGAGAGCTGAATGAGACTTTTGTTTAGCTGTACGAGGTGGCTACACCTCTCATTACAAGAAGCAAAAAGAGTTATGATGACTTGATTTTGGATACCACTGTATAATTCACGTTCGGCTTTGAAATTTTTTTATAATGAGTTTCCTTCGCAAAAGATTTGTTGGATTAGGAACAACAAGTCTGCTTTTGAACATTTATTATACGTGGGTTTTCTCGTTTATTTTTTCAAAATAGATGAAGCCTTAACTTCCCACAACAACTACTACTCTTTATATAAAAAGCTCTCAGCTGCCCTCCGTGAGGAATCGGCTACGGTTACAGGCCATTCGCCAGTATTACCTTAAATAACCTCGCAGAATTCCACTCTTTTATAACCCATTCCATAAACAACTCAGCCCCTTCTCGGCCCTCGGAAACCCTTTACCTCCCGCCGAAGAAACAGCGGGCTGTTTCCTAAACAATGGCCATAAATTGCCAAATAATGTACCTTCAGATGACATCTACTTATTGGCCAGGGAGTTTATGCCGTAGATATTGCTTTTAGAGTAATGTCTATGGGGGGGAAGGAATATGAAGCATGTTTCTGTGGTGAGAAAGATATTGCCTTGCCTTTATACATAATACTTATTTCGTTCTAAAAAAAAAGGAAAAGCCCTTTTTCTATAATTTTTTTCTTCATTTTTTTATATATTTTTGATGCTATTACTTATCTCACATTGCATGTCTGCGTCAAATATTGTAATCAGTTTTTCGCTAACAACACAATCTCTAACTGAACTCAAATTTTGCATACGCACACTAATGTATTTTAGCTGATAATACAATACCCTACTTTCGCTCTGTTATAACCTGCTTTAGCCCTATACATATTAATATTTTCACAACCTGCTGTCTTGGATGTCGCTGGCAAATGCTGATATGTGATTCCGAAGGCTGTGTAAAAAAATTTGTATTAAACAGCAACTTTCATGCGAAATGATTATCTATTACATGTGGACTTCCATCGCCATATGGCCTCACCATGGCACAGTGGTTATACCACTGAAAATGGTAGATGGTCGAAGTGTGAAGGTCCCGGGTTCGGGTCCCATCGTGCGGTTGTGGATCTAACGGTCTGGAGTTTTGGTAGGTTTTCTCCAGATGTAACGTGAATACGCGTTAGAACCCCTTAGAAAGTCCTCCTACCAAGGCACCACCCCCTGGCAGATCGCCCTAGTGTAGCGTTGCCGTAATCACGCACTCCATCGCCATATGTGCCAAAAAGAATCATCTGGCGTATGTTGAGGTTCTGTTTCAAGAGCAACCTTATAGTCGTTCTGTTAAGAAATGATTCAAGTTTTGAACAGTTTTTCGCAGAATTTAATTGCGCTAGAGACTCCAGAAAATTTTGCATGTCTCTTTACAAGCTGTACTGTTAACTTTTACAAACAAAGAGTTACTAAACACTCAGGGGGGAAAGTTAAACATTTGGAATTTTGTAATATTTGTCTAAACGTGTTATACTTTGGCCGGTTGTGAAGGCAATTTTGCGCTCATGATTTTTTTTCTGAAAGATTCATGAGACATACAGTTCTACTGATAGTATTAGCGCAGAGTGTATTTAAAGAAGCAGTATTAATTTTTTTGAAATGTCTGAATTAACAAATTAAACAACTGTCGTCGATTTAAAAATAATCCAAAGCAGCTTCGAGTTATCTTTAATATTAAAAGTTAACTGTACAAGATTTTTGTAAACATGAGACGTAACAAGTTAACTTGTTTAATTATCGAAGGTTCTGAGTTAGTTCATGTAATGTTTCTAACAGAAACGTATTCATTTTCTTTTAACTTTGTTTAAAAACATTAATTAACGTGATTCGAAGAGCCAGCTATCATTTCACAATATTATTGTTAAAATTTCGTTAATTTTTAAATTAAATGTATTAACGAAATATTCATTAATCGTTCTATCGCGTGTTTCACCAAAAGGGCTTTCTGAGAGGAAGAAAAATTTCTAATATCCGAATTTCAAATATTAATTTTCAGCTGACGTATTGCATTTTTTATTGAAAATTCAAACTCAAATCAGAAAAATAAAATTGTTTTGAGAAAGCTTGTATCGCAATAGCCCATTAAATAGTAACCCCACCGTCAGGCAAGTGTTGCAAATTCTTCAGAGAATTTCACAGACTTTAATAAAAACACGGATTTAAATCCTCCTTGGCTCCCACAGCCTATAAAAAGAAATTGCCAATAACCGTCCCGAACCTCTTTCTTTGCAAATTCTTAATACCAACTGGGCAACCAATATCTGATGGATCAGCGGACTGACACCTCAACTCATCCGTCGCTGGACAGCTTCCAAGCGGATTGGTTTCCAAGGCAACTCCGATGCTGAAGTATGAAATACCGTAATTCCCAATTATCTGACATCGCCGTAAATTGCTGAAATGGCGACGTGAGCTTTCGCCGTGCAAGCAGCTTAAAGGTTTTGCACGAAAAACAACTTTCGGCGTTCCTGAATATTTACTATATCGTAAGAAACTTGCTAATTTAGTTTTCTGCGGCAGTTTGAATGTTTGTTTAGGAGAGACACGGTTTATTGTGATCAATGGCACTTTTTGGTCCTTCATCTCAGTTGTTCATAAGTACAAGATCGTTTTTGTATTTCTAAGTACAATTTTACAACGCAATACTTGAATAAATCCGTACCGTAATTACATGGTCTGATGGGATTTGAACCCGAGACCAAATCGCTCGTCTAGTGGCCGGCAGCAGCCTCTTGGGAGCCCTTGGAAGCCTCTTGGTTCTTCATCTCAGTTGTTCATAAGTACAAGATCATTTTTGTATTTCTAAGTACAATTTTACAACGCAATACTTGGATAAATCCGTACATTAGAGGGTCCGATGAGATTTGAACCCGAGACCAAATCGCTCGCCTAGTGGCCGGCAGCAACAGGTGCGCAGACCCGCGCAGCCGCCAGGACTCCGGTTCGAACGTTTTTGTTGTTGTTTTCTGAAGGGGGGTTGTTTAATGCTCTGAACTTCTTGGAAAAGGAGCAAAAATGGTAAATTGCTGTAATCACACAATTCATGGAGTCACTATGAGGAGGGAGAGGGTAACGCTTTAAGGCAGAGTTTCTCTGTTCCGCGAAGCAGTAGCAAGAGCAGTAGTGCTCCGTGCGATAGTAGCAAGTGCTCCCGGAAAAAAAAAAAAAACACATATCGCTGCCTTAGGCTATAAATACACCAGACCCGAGTTTACACTTGTCCAGTGAAACTTTTCAATTGGCTCATTCAAAATTCACAGATCTTCCAAGAGCTCCACCACAGAAAGAATTTAAGAAACCCTGCTTTAAAGCAGGTATGCACATAAAGGGTCGCACAGTCGCACGGTGCGACCAAATAATTGGTGATTGCGACTAAAAAGGACATTTGTTTCCGCAATTTTCAAAAACAAGAAAAGTTTAATGGGACCAAATTTTTGTCGGTGCCACTTCATATTTGGATCCTATTTGCGCTCTTAAGTATTGACGCACTAAGCTGCGATGAACCAAAGCCATAAAATTCGCAAAACGCTTTAATGTTCTCGTAATCAGTACAGTCGCAAAGAGGTCGAGGTCACCATTCGTCTTTTATCAAGTAAATCTACTGCGCACTATTTTAAAAGTGTGCTATCCCCTTATTAGTGGACTTCAAAATTTAAATTTAGCTCATTAAGAGGCAATAAAACCAACTGCATCCTTTGAAAATCGCTTGTTTTCAGTGAGTCAGGTCTTTATTTTCTTTTAATGGCGATTGTGCGTTATCCTAAACTTACCATTTAAAGGCATAGAGCCCCTACAGATATATTATCGAAGCCTTTCAAAGACACAGCTGCCAGAGTTGGGCAGTATCGAAAATACATGTATTTGAAATATACTTTCAAAATACATTTGTATCTTGAATTTGTATTTTCACTAGTAAAAAGCAAAGCATTTTGATAATGTATTTTAAAATACGTTTTCAATGTATCTTCTATTTTCAAAATACTGAAAATACATAATTACTCATAACACCACAGATTGCTCGGATTGGGATGTTTGAATGAAAATGATAAAATTGCTGGTACTATTCTCTTTTCCGTTTTCTTGATACAATTTATAAGTTTAATTATTCAAGTATTACACATTACTGAAGAAATGTTAGTGTCGCTTGTGACCGCTAAGTTCAACTAAACAGGAAAGGAATAGCAAACAAAAATATTCATGCTTATGTTTTGAACAGTATAATGATGTTTAGCCTAGGAATTTTTTTATGTTGCTGGTAACTCATTTACAATTATAAAGGAAGCCAAAAGAAGTCAAAACATGTTAGCGTAGTAATTATTCTCAATTTAAAAACTTTAAAATTTTTACATGTATTTTGTATTTTGTGTGTATTTTGAAAATACTTTAGTTTGTATTGTGAATTTTCAATTCAGAAAGTATTTTGTATTGAAAGTACATTTTTGCTTTCTATTTTGCAGTTGGGCAAAATACATCGAAACAAATTTTTGATGTATTTTGCCCGACTCTGACAACTATAAGCTTCTTTCTGCGACTATGTACACATCATTCAACGGCGTACAATGCTTTTTTTAATGGTCGGAACTGTAGACGTAATAATCTTTCTACTAAAAATCAGAACCGTTATGTATGTTTATAATGTATGCATGTTTTTTTACTTTATGGGGTTTGGGAGTTCCCTTGCATATGCCACTGCCATCATTATTACTTCCGTCCATAGTGATAGTTGCTCTGGAAACCTAGTTATTTCTTTCCAGCATGGACCGTTGCTCCATGAAGTCCAGTCCTACCAGCATGGACCTTTGCTTCTTGAAGCCCAATCCTACTTTCCAAAAAGACCTTTGCTCCATGAAGCCCAGTCCTACTCCCCAGCATGAACGTTTATTCCGTAAAACCCACACTTACTTCCCAGCCTGGGCCTTTGCTCCTTGAAGCCAAGTGTATTTTCACTGAATGGACTTTTTCTCCGTGAAGCCCTGTCCTACTTCCCAGAAAGGACTTTTTCTCCGTGAAACCCTGTCCTACTTTCCAGAAAAGGCCTTTGCTCCATGAAGCCCAGTCCTACTCCCCAGCATGAACGTTTGTTCTGTGAAACCCAGACCTACTTCCCAGCCTGGGCCTTTGCACCTTGAAGCCAAGTGTTTTTTCACTGAATGGACTTTTTCTCCGTGAAACCCTGTCCTACTTCCCAGCATGAATCTCTGCCCAGTGAAGACCATTGTTACTTACCAGCTTGTCCCTTTACTTTAAGTCCAACATTGCATTATGGATATCTGGAGAGCAAAGACCCATGGTTCTCCGTGCAATAACAAATGCTGAGAAACTTGCTGAGCACTGGAAGAGAATCTTCGCCGTTGTGTTATTGCACTGATGAGAGAAAACTAAATTAGCTTCTTCAAGATTGTATGTGACTCAAGATTAAAAATTCTAAAAATAAAAGAATGGTCCGTCACCATAAGAAATTACCTCATTATGGGCAATTTAAACACTTTAAAAAACAAACCTGTGGAAAACAACTTTAATTTACACAGAAAATCAGCTTTTTGGAAATGTGTTAGTAATACAGTTTTTAAGAGTACATATCGAAGAAACTAAATCTGCCTCATGTCTTGGTACACACATTAAAATGAACTAACTGCACCGCGAACTTGAAAAATTCTGGATCACTCTTTATAAGCTGTACTATGCTCTGAAATAAATTTAAAAAAATGGTGCCTTTTATGGAATTTTCAGAAAAAAAATCTTAAACATGAAATCGCACAGACAAATTTTTCGAAGAGTGACACTCTCTGCAAAATTTCGATTTTTAATAATTTTTTCTAAAAGTTTATTAAGTGCCATTCTAGAAATTTTTTGAGTGCTTGACATAGTCAATTTTTCTCTATTTATGTATCACATGATTTTTTTAAATACGTCGTTAAGATATGGATATATTGAGGTGAAGAATTGGAGTCAGATAGTGAAATGTTGGATCCCAACGGTTAAAAGGCTTAAATATTTGGCATTCAAATGGATTTGAGGATTATAGTTTCTATAGAAATGATTGCTTTAAATTATTTCGTAACAACTGACTCAAAGTTCAGTTATTAGTTATTCCAAACAGACACAATTAATTCCTGAAGCTGCTTCATAATATTTTAAGCGTGCTTTCTGATATTACCGCGTTCAAAATCATTATTACAGACTGCCTCTAATTAAAAGACGCGATTTAAAAGTTGTCTACAGTCGGCATTATAAATCAGGATATTATGAAATTATAAAGATCATTTCTTTAAGATATTATTTCAGTAAAATATACACTAAAATTGCCATGTAAGGGCGTATTTTTAACAACCCACACATCTATCAGAAAAATATAGAATAAATCGAGAATTAATTAGAATATAGTAATAGAATTGAAATCTCCGAGAATTATTTTCAGGTTTTATAATAGCTTCTCCGTGACGTCAAGATAAAAAAAAATACTATAAACATATGTTCCGACAAATAATTTTGTTGGGGTTAACATTCTTTCAGCCTGAAAGCTCTAAATAAAAAAGGAATAAATAGACAAAAGTAGAAGTCTTTGTTATGAAGCACTAAAAATCATAAGTTTCAACACTAAGAAAATTTTAGAGGAAAACATTGCACTTTTACAAGAGATGAAAATTTTTAAATATTCTAAAAAGAAAATTGAGACCATATACTCTTAGTCATAATTTTTTTACAAGTACTTTGTTAATCAAGGAATTTCAGAGATCTCTAATGCTTTTTAAAATACTTTGAATGTTTTTAAAAAAAAATCATACCTTGCAAAAGTGAAATTTTCTCTAAAATTTTCTTCGCGTTAAAAACATTTCTTTATAGCATGTCTTTGCAAAAATAAATTTTTATTTTATGCTTCTTAGGACTCTAGAATAAAAGGTTTCAACAGTTAAAAAGAAAAAGAATTATTTGAAATATTTTAATGGACAAATTAATTTAAATAATAGTTTTAATACTGTCAGTGGTTAATAAATATCACAACTGACATATGGACTTTGATTTCTTTTTTAAAATAACTTGTTTACTTAATCAATTCGACTTTTTAAAAATGCAATCTAGAGAAAAATGTTGACCTAAAATAGAAGGGCCAATCAGTAGGAAATTTTTTCGGGAGTTCCTTAAGGTTTCAATGAAATAGGTTTTTGAACACAGTATAATTTATGCTTATATTACATTGCATGAACAAGAACATGTCATACGCCATATTCATTCGATATAGAGTCAATATAGGAAGAAAAAAAGAGGCATGTATCACTTGCACTTTGCCTGCCCTAGGCCGTGGCCTACTCGGCCTAATTATAGAAATACAGTAGACTCTCAATTATCGTATTATCCGGGTTTCCGCTTATCCGGGGAGGTCCTAATTTATTATGCTGATGACGCATGGGAATTTGTATGAAGCATCATGATTAGAGAAATCATGACCGGCGATTTATCGAATGAAGAAAATGAAATTCCTACAGTAGACGACAATAGTATTGAACAAAAAGAAAAATCTTAGAAGATTTGAGAAAGTGAGACTGTATATTCTGAAAATTGCAGAGAAACAATGGATTAAAGAAGATTCAAAATTGAAATGTCGTGAAGCATGTGGTTTAGAAGAAACAAAGAATTTCGTAGAATATCCTTAAAGAGATGAAGAACTGAGTATAGTGCTTGGGCGGATTACTTTTCGGGGGCTTCTGACACGTATGCACGTTACATCTGGAGAAAGCTGCGCAAAATTCTAGACCGTTAGATCGACTGCCGTGCGTTAGGCCAGCACCGTGACACTTCAGACATCTACCACGCTCAGTGTCTTATCCACTCGGCCATAGTTGGGTGAAGTGATGAAGGAACTCAAATAACTCATCAAAAGTTGAATCATGGTGACGCATTAGTACATGAGGCTTTACTTAATTACTTGGTGCAAGAATGTGAAAGCGTGCTAGATGCTGCGAAATTTGCGTAGTAAAATTCGTCAAAAAGCAAATGTAGAACGAAAACAGATTTCTATCATTTCATTCTTCACAAAACAGTGAGAGAAAATAATTTTTTCTGTCTTTTTTTTTTTAAATGTACTAATTGTACATCTGAATAACATTGAAATTTTTATTCATTCTCTTTCTTTTATATTAATTAAATTATTAATGCCCTTTTGCATAAAAATTATGCATTTTCTGTGATTTTTTCAAACGTTTTCCGCAAAATTTGAATAAATTCGGTTATCCGGGAAAAAGCATTTCCCGACCATCCCGGTTAATCTGTACAACCTTGCCGCTGCGGGTCTTAGAATGCTCTCTTTGGCCTACCTCGCACATGTGCGGAAACCCCAGCATTAACTTTGTTAGGTGCAGTGGCGGCTCCTCCATTTGAGCATACGTGAACCCCCCAAAAGAAAAACTAAAGAATAAACACATTAACAAATTAAATTTAAAACAAATATTAAGCACACTTCTAGATTTATGTGAGTTTTACTCTCCCCCCCCCCTCAATTATTAAATAGGCTTATTATAGCTAACACACTGTAGTGTAGGTTACTACAGCACAGTTTTATCAATCGCACTTGCGAACGGAAAATTTTCCCGCTGAACCGCTCTCTGAAATCAGAAGCAGAGACAGCTGGGAAGAAGTAGGCACTGGCGAAATCATTCTATTCGCACATTTTCATTGTGCACACAAGGCCATTTTTTGAGGTATCGCTTCCGGATTCTCCCTTGATTTGTTACTTTCAGTTGGTTAATTAATTTTTATTTCATTTTCTTAATATTTTCTTTATTTCTATCATTTTTCACTACATTATTTTTTTACAAACTAGTATAAATAATTAAGATGAGAGTAAAAGACGTATTTCGGAGCTAAAGCAATGGCATTTTTCAATATTATCCTTTGTAAATAAACTGAAATAAAATGAATCAAGACAGGACCTTTGCTAAAACTTATCTTGGTGACGAAATGTGACTTGTTTTCTTTCAGTGGCATGCATTGTTTTCCTTTTACTGCCGGAAACGCAAATCTATTTTAATTTGTATGGTGCGTCGTATCTGCATATTTAATTTTCGAAATTCGCTTTGTGAACCTCCTTTTAAATAATCCACGAGCCGCCACTGGTTGGGTGTGAGGCAATCAAATCCTCATTAGCAGCTTTTAAAAACACCAACAGAATGACTTCCACAAGCAATCATAACGTAACCAATGCAGTAATCAAAACCACACAAGCACACTTCACCTTTAGACAGCAGAAGCATTCAAAACAAGGGCTTGGTTTATTAATAAACAGTCTCATCGCAAAGCTCATTCACGTTATGCTCATGAAAACATTACTGCTTTTGCGAACTGAAACAATGCGTCGTTAAGTTACAGCCATGCGAGTTCAAAGAGCGCTTTTTAAAATTGAATTAAGTGCTTGCACATCCCCGCGACCGTTTCGAATCATTAACGATTTCACACATAAGCGTTTTCCAATCACGGGGTCATCATGTTTACATCGATATATTTACACACAAATTACGTACATCCGCCTTTTTCAGGAGCTTGTCATTTTTTCCTTCTTTCTAAAGGCCTTATTACACGGACAAAATTTAGAGCAATTTTGGTTGCAGAAACCAGTTGCTGCAATTTATTCCGCAAGTCAGGGAGCCCAGATGAGCACGCAGGGTTGCCATAGTAAACAAACCCTGCTGTGTTCACAAACGTCAGAGATTCGCCAAATTGGCGGTTGCTAGAGCATGTAATTATAAATAGCATATCGTTGGCTGCTTATACCTCGTGTATCTTCGGATCGGATTGATATTTATTTTTCTTTTCTTCAATCAAATAAATTTCCATGTCGATATTTTATTTCACGGACATTTTGTTTTTGCACACGCTCATCCCTTTCACTACGAACGGTATGGCTGACGCTGACTCTTCCGCCATAGTGTGTTGTGACGTAGAAATAAGAAGCACTGCGGTTGGCTGGATTTCCTGCAACTTGCAATTTTTTCGCCTCTGAACAAAAAAGTTGGAGTTGACTGCTCCCTAGGTAACCCAGGAAAATTTCCAGGAAAGAGGTTTCTGCAACTGGTTGCAGCAACCAATCGCACGAAAATTCCTTCTTGTAATAAGAGTCGTTTTCAAAAATAAATAAATAAATAAAATAAAATTGGAAGTGTTATACCAGTGGTAGCCAACGTTTTACATATCATGCGCCAATTTTTTTCATAGTTTTTTTTTAACACAATTGTTGCTTCCCCTTTTAGAAATAATGAAGGGATCCATTTAGCAAGGATGTCGATAACAGGTCTTGTATATGAGTTAATAATTAGAAACCTGCAAATCGGTTACTGACACTTCAAAATTTCATATCAGTTTAAGATATACTTACCTCTCTTGTAAATTTCAATTGTAATGTTATCCCGTTTTAATTTTTTTTAATGTTTAAAATTTTATTATTCTGACAATAATTTGGTCCCTTTCCGTTTCAATAACTAAATACGCATATCAATAAATGGTCCTTATGGCTGTCAATAACTAGTTCAATCATGTCAATAACAAGGGGAGAAAACTCCTGTTGTATTTCCGCTTATGAAACGGTAAAATATATTAATTTGACAGAAGTAATGAACGGAGTTCTCAGTTTAAGACGCTGTGTGGCCATAAATGGAAACTTTGAAGCGCAAAGATTGATTCATAAATAGGAAAGTTATTGATTAAATAACTTTCATTTCCATTGGATAACCACATTTTCATTGAAGTTTCGAAAATTGATGCCCTTGCCTCACTAGGCTAAAACTAGTAAGCAGGTAATCTAATTGTGGCTCATTTTATCACATCTTTTTAGCCTCATTTTCAGTGTATGTGTCCCAACATCAAGCAATACCGCCTTCCTAAATTCAGAAAGCTTATAGTATAGACAGACACTCGTACGTCATCACAGTTTTATTTTCACAAAATAAAACTACTGGAAATTTGCGATGAATTTACTCAAACGTAAAGCTTTTAATAATTTAAGATAAAAATTTAATTTTATGTCAAATGACAATTTTTAAATATTACTGATATAGAAATTACCGGATATAGAAATAGACCATCTGATATCGTAATATATCATAATAAATTATTTTGTATCAGGCAGGTTTTTTAATTTTTATGTTAACTTAAGATATTGACTTGAAATATTAATTATATCAATGATTTTGCTTTAAAATTTTGAATAAAATAATTTTAACACATGTGAATGTGAAACTTCTGCCTGACACACTAATTGCTGTTATTTTATTTTTTGTTTGCCCCGTTACACACAAAAAAAAATATCCGAATACTATTCAAATTTTTCATGCAGAATTTGTAAGTTTTGTTTTATTAAATATTCACGTAGTTGAAAAGAACGTGTTGGACATCTTATCTTTAAAAGGTTCTCGATAATCTTTGTTTATGGGTGGTTCAAATCTTTCTACTGAAAGAGAGATTAGCAATTGAGTTTCTATTCAAAAAATTATTTTAAAATGCGTACTTTACTTGCGGTTGCGAATACTATTCGAAAAGGGAAATCTCGATTACTGTTCGAATAGTGAAATCGCCATTATTATTCGAATAGTGAAATCGCGAATACTATTCGAATAGTGAAACCACGGATATTATTCGAATATTGGAATCGCGATTACTATTCGAATAGTGAGATCATGATGTTATTCGAATTTTGGAACCACGAATAATATTTGAATACAAATTGCGATTACTATCTGACTTGGGAAAAAATCGCGAATGTTATTCGAATGTCGAAACCACGAGTATTATTCGAATAAATCGCGTATGAATGTAAAAAGCAATATGTCGAATATTTGTCCGAATTGTAAAAATCGCGAATACTCACTATTCGGTAAATTGCGAATACTATTCGAATAGTGAAACCACGGATATTATTCGAATATTGAAATCGCGATTACTATTCGAATAGTGAGATCATGAATGTTATTCGAATTTTGGAACCACGAATATTTGATACAATTGCGATACTATCGAATGGAAAAATCGCGAAGTATCGAATGTCGAAACCACGAGTATTATTCGAATATAAATCGCGGATTGAATTGTAAAAAAGCAATAATGTCCAAATATTTGTCCGAATTGTAAAAATCGCGAATATTCACTATTCGATAAATCATATTCTATTCGAATAGTAGCAATCGGTTATAGAAATCAGTCGAACAGCGCCATCCCTACATCCAGGCTGTATTGTCTGGAAAACGCTTCATAATCCGCTGCTTTCAACCTGTTTTTTGTCATCTCGCAGGTCCTGAACGTGACGGAGAAGGAGTTCCTGGAAGGCATGGGCGTCTACTTCGTCTCCTTCGTGGGCCGGAACGGCTACGACCGCCTGCTGTCCGTGCTGGGGCGCCACATGCGCGACTTCCTCAACGGCCTGGACAACCTGCACGAGTACCTCAAGTTCAGCTACCCGAGGATGAAGGCGCCCTCTTTCTTCTGCGAGAGGGAGACGTCCACGGGGCTCACCCTCCACTACAGGAGCACGAGGAGGGGGTTCCTCTGGTACACCATCGGACAGATCAAGGTATGAGCAACGATGTGGTCCTTTTTTTTTTTCTCCAAATGGGACGTTGAGGGCAGGGACCAACGAAAACGGATTGAAGTGTAAAAAAAACAATAAAATGCAAAATGGGTACATGCTTTGAAAATTAAGGTAGAAATCCACTGAAAAAAAAATCTGACCAAACAGTCATAAAAGCGCAAAATATTCCCATGTTTGAAAATTAAGAGCAAACAAGTCTGAACTCTTCTGAAATATTCACTGTCAGCATAAATTTGCATCAGGTAACTAACCATTAGACTCATTCAGGTAGCGTCTGTAGTCTTGCTGCTCTCGCAAATGATTCCCATGTTTGAAAATTAAGAGCAAACAAGTCTGAACTCTTCTGAAATATTCACTGTCAGCATAAATTTGCATCAGGTAACTAACCATTAGACTCATTCAGGTAGCGTCTGTAGTTTATTCATACTTGCTTCTCGGTATTCGAATTTGCATGGTCGTACGGTGACTCAGTGATTTCGGAATAAAGGGTAGGTTAAATGCGCCTTAAGAGTCCTCTATAGTCGGCTTGCGGAGATTCAAGTCCCAATGCTTTGCTATGGAGAAAAGTGCCTTAACGCCTAATCATTTTTCTCAGAAAGTATTAGGTATTTTTAAATGAAATTTTCCTGTGTGAATCTTGAGAACTATTCGCAAGGATTGCGCGAATCAGATTTGAGTTAATTGAGCCGAAAGAGATTTTATTGCAGTCTGAAAAGTAACATGAATTCTAGACTGCAATAAAATCTCTTTCGGCTCAATTAACTCAAATCTGATTCGCGCAATCCTTGCGAATAGTTCTCAAGATTCACACAGGAAAATTTCATTTAAAAATGCCTAATCCTTTCTGAGAAAAATGATTAGGCACTTTTCTTCACAGCAAAGCATTGGGACTTGAATCTCCGCAAGCCGACTACGGAGGACTCTTAAGCATAACTCTGCATTAGGTAAATAACCATTAGACTCATTCAGGTAGCGTCTGTACATCCTTGCATCCAGGTATTGTGCTTTGTATGGTCGTACTGTGGCTCAGTGATTTGGGAGGAAAGGGTAGGTTAAATGTGCCTTAAGCATCAACACACGCCCAAATAAAATCGTGTCAATGTACTTACACACAAGAGGGAGCCTACTTTTTGGGTTCACGGGTTTTACATGCACCCGTTCTGTTTAATGTACGCGGTCTCTCGGGTGTTCTAATGGGGCCCGATCTTCCACCAAAAGGGCCAGGGTGTAACATAAAATCGTATTGGAAAGTGTTTTACGGTTTCATCATGGTTCATTTTTATAAGCTAATCTTACTTCTTTTTGGAGTCGTGGTATATGTTTCTAACAAGCTTTACAGATTCGCAAAAAAAGCGGTGACGTATATGTCAAGACTCCAAAAATGGCTATTTTTGCCTCCAAAAAAATGTTTCCAAAACTGAACACAGTTTGTCGATATCATCTATATTTTACCAAACCTTATTGTTTTACAATGAAAATCATTTTTCGTTAGGATGAAATAATTTGGTCACATCTTAGATATTGTCCACCACGAAGGATTGAAATATTTCGCTGCGCTAAATACATCAATCTGCAGAAGATTATGCGTGCGAATATATGGAGAACTGCTTTAATGGTAATTTTAATGAGCAGTGATTGTCGATTCCGTGCATGCGTAAATCCCCAAAGAATCGCCACAGATGGAAAAGTCCCTATTAATGGGAAATATTCAAATAATTTGCTGAAAAATCAATCCTACGTTTTCGTTATTTAAAAATTTTGAAAATTTAGCCTTGTCACTCAAACAACGTTTGCCCGGGACCCCGAGAAGATTACTGGACGGCTACGTAGCAATCAAACAACAGATCTTAAATTAGATTTAACCCTTTAACGCGCAGTGATCCCGCTCTGGGAACACCCAACTCTGACGTTTTAACTGTTGCCAGTCACGAAGAATAGATTGGATTTCTATAAAAATAGTTGCGGGTGACATAGCTACTCGAGAATCCTTTACTTTTTAGCACGTCATTTCCCGCAAACAAAATGGTCACGATTCTTTTCAACAGCACTGACATCTGCTTAAAAATGGAAGAACGCGAGAACAGCCGGATAGATGGCCCAATGCTGGAAAAAGGGCAGCCGTTGCCATCGCTCGACTTAACGACCAGCAAGATGGCGGACGATCGAAACGTTCATCGCGTGACATAGATTTGGAGACCCCTTTTTTTGAAGACAGCTGACGGTGCGCGAGCACAGCCAGCTGAACGTTTCGATCGTCCGCCATCTTGCTGTTAGTTAAGTCGAGCGATGGCAACGGCTGCCCTTTTTTCAGCATTGGGAAAGGGTTGCGCCTCAAAGGGTTAAATGTGCCATAAACATCAACACACGCCCAATAAAATCGTGTCATTGTACTTACACAAAAGAGGGAGCTGAGTCTTTGGGTTCACGGCTTTTACATGAACCCGCTCCCTTTAACGTACATGGTCCCGCACGTGTTCTAATGAGAGCCGAGCTTTCACCAAGAGGGCCAGTGTAGAACATAAAATCGTATTGGAAACTGTCTTACAGTTTCATCATGGTTTATTTTTATAAGCTAATCTTCTACTTGTCTTTGTAGTAGTGGTGTACCTTTCTGACAAACTTCACAGGTTCGCATAAAAGCGGCAACGTATGTCAAAAGACTCCAAAATTCGCTATTTTTAGCAGCAAAAAAAATTTTTCCAAAACTGAACCCAGTTTGTCGATATCTTCTATATTTTACCAAACCTTCCTGTTTTACAATGAAAGTAATTTTTCGTTTTTATAAAATAATTTGGTCACAGCTTGGATATTTCCCACTACGACGGCTTCGAATATTTTGCTTCGCTAAATACACCAGTTTACAAAAGATTATGCATAAGAATACATCGAGAGCTGATTTACTCGTAATGGTAACCGTAATGAGAAATGATTGTCGATTATGTGCATGCGTAAATCCCCTAAGAATCTTAATGGGAAATATACAAATAATTTGCTGAAAAATCAATCCTACGTTTACGATATTTAGGAATTTTGAAAATTAAGCCTTGTTCAAACAACGTTTGTCCGGGACCCCGAGAAGATTACTGGACTGCTACGTAGCAATCGAACAACAGATCTTAAATTATATTTAACCCTTTAACGCGCAGTGATCCCGCTCTGGGAACACCCAACTCTGACGTTTTGACTGTTGCCAGTCACGAAGAATAGATTGGATTTCTACAAAAATAGTTGCGGGTGACATAGCTACTCGAGAATCCTTTACTTTTTAGCACGTCATTTCCCGCAAACAAAATGGTCACGATTCTTTTCAACAGCACTGACATCTGCTTAAAAATGGAAGAACGCGAGAACAGCCGGATAGATGGCCCAATGCTGGAAAAAGGGCAGCCGTTGCCATCGCTCGACTTAACGACCAGCAAGATGGCGGACGATCGAAACGTTCATCGCGTGCCACAGATCTAGAGACCCTTTTTTGAAGCAGCTGCCTGTGCGCGGGCACAGCCAGCTGCGTCAAAAAAAGGGTCTCTAGATCTGTGGCACGCGAGGAACGTTTCGATCGTCCGCCATCTTGCTGGTCGTTAAGTCGAGAGCGATGGCAACGGCTGCCCTTTTTCCAGCATTGGGAAAGGGTTGCGCCTCGAAGGGTTAAAAAAACCGTTTTAGTATATGTACATGTCTTGTTTCAGGAGGTGGGGAGGCACTTCTACAACACGGCCGTCGACGTCCACGTCCTGAGCCACGAGAGTTCCGTGGGGGTGATCCACGTGATCATGCAGCTGTCCTTCGACAACCGGGCCTTCCAGCTGGAGCAGAGGCGCAACACGCAGCGCATCGACCGCCTCATGCTGCCCATCAAGGCATTCCTCTTCCTCGAGATCTTCCCCTTCTGCCTCGTCTTCGATTCCGGACTCAACATCAAGACCATCGGGAAGAGTCTGCGGGCCATCATGCCGGACATCGCGGGCCGCAAGCTGCCCGAGGTCTTCGATCTGACGAGGCCGCTCATCGAATGTACGTGGGAAGCGGTGAGTACGATGGATGACTGAATCCGCTGCTTGGTACGCGGTATCCAGTGGCGGATCCGTCGCAAAAAAATGTACACAATTTTTTAACCCTTACCAACGGATTCGAAGAGTGTTCCATGATTTTAGTTTGTCTGTCTGTCCAACCTCTAACAGCAATAAATGCGAATAACTTACTGCAAATTTTGCATGTGCAAATTCTATGAACTAAGCCATTGAAAATTATGTTGGTAGCATGGTTAACTTGGTTAAAAGGACAGTACAGAGTTTCAATTCCCTATACCAAAACACATGGCTTAGGGGCAAAATTTTACTTCATTGGACATTTTGTTTAGTCAAATAAACATTTTTTTTTTTTGACATAAATCAGCCCGGGGCCATCGTTATTCTACCGGGCCTGCTTGTGCACTCCGATGAGTCATCCTTAGAGGCCTACGGATGCTCACTTATTGGTTCCAGCACTTAGATACGTCCTCTAACGGCCGAATCTAACCAATGAGGAAACATCCGTAGGCCTCTTTCGGAGTGCACAAGCAGGCCCGGTAGAATCACGATGGCCCCGATCAGCCCTCCTAAAAATATCTAGATTGATTTATCGTAACATTTTGCTTTATTCTACAGTTTGTTCTAGTAAAAAAAAAAGCTTTTTCCTACAAAAATTGGCCCTTCCGAAAAATAATATCTGTATCCGCTCCATACTACTATCCACAGCTGTGGATCTGGGAAAATATCGAGGGATGGACGATAATCAAAGATCTGAGTAGATGATCTTGTTAGGTGACATTTTAGAAAAAAAAATAGATATTCAGGTGGAAGAAAATGTTAAGGACTGCATTAAACATTAGACGATCATTGATTCTGCTAATTCTTATTGAAAGGGGATTTTCAGTAGAAAAAAATTATTAAATATGTAACGTAAAAAAGGGCATTCTAGTAAAACTGCTGATTATGTCAAACTTACTAAATTGTCTTTCAACATGTTCATCCATTCAGCTCTTCAGTTGTAGAAAAGCATTTTATCAGAAAGGGGTCATTCTATTTCTTCCCTGTTTATTTTGAATCTTGAGCTCATGATTAAATTGTTCCCTCTCACCACTGAAAAAACGCAGCGGAGAAAAACGCTATTTCTTTGACCAGAGTTGCTTCTTAGAATGAATCTTTGAATATTCTTCTTGGGCACACCGTTGCTCTTGTGCAATATCCGAACACTGGTCAAAAAAGGACAGTCCTTTCCATCAGTTGGCCATCATCGAGAAGGAGCAAGACAGAGATTCACGGTTTCTTTATGAGACGAGACCAGCTTCTTTTATGTTACTTATTTATTTACGAATGTAGAAAAGGAAATTTCCCTTTCCCCTTGAATGCTTTTTTGAGAAGGTGTATGTAACTTGGATACAACCGACTCGGCTACAGTGCTTCTGTTGTATTAAACCCAAAGAATCAATGCTATAAGCACCGATTGAAATTAGGGCCGCGGTAACCCGGTTGGGAGAGGCTTCGATTTCGTACCCGAAAGGTTGTGGGTTCGATCCGGGGACCAGCCAAACACCTCCGTGCTCGCTAACGTTGACTGGGGCACGCTAAATATGATATGGTCGCAATGTCCTCCAAGTTCCCATACAAAAACGATACCTCTGGGAATGACAAAACTAAGCCTTGCTGTCTTCTGCTTGGTATTTGCTTCAAAATTAAGAAACCCCGCTAACGATCGACAGTGTTGCCATCTATCGGCTCCCGAATGAGGTAGAAATGAACTCTTCGGGAGTTTGTGGTAGAAATTAACACCTTTGGCCGGTACTGCCACTATCGAACTAATCTGGATTTGGAGTTGGTACAAAACACTGTAAAAGCCGAAGTGCCTAAGCCCCTAAAATCCATGAAAAAAAGACCAACTGAAATTACCTTTCGCCACTTCCAAACATAACATTGATGCTGGAAAATCAAAATCGGAACTAATTCAATCCAGTTATGTCATTTTTCAGCTTTAAATTGAATACCGTCTTAAAATCAGGCAATCAAATGATATTTGCACATGGGCGGCCAAATACCGTATTGGCCCGAATATAACGCGGTATTTTTGATTGATTATTGCCTGTAAAAAGCCTGATTCGCGCTAAATTCGAGGCCTAAATATATTTTTCTAATTATCTTTATGAAAAATTTCAGGGTTGCGTTATATTCAGACCAGTATACGGTAATAGTTGCCATCCATACTACTGGCCAAATAACGAGAACCGGCCCTGATTACGATCAGCCTGTTTCTGTTTGCTTTATTTTTTCTTTGTACGTCTGTGAAAATCATCTCTGGCTTTCTTTTCTACGAAATGCATTGTTTTATGTACAATTTCAGATTCTTGTTCATTCCAACAACATATTCGAACTGAGTTCTGTACAGCCCATCAGAAACTACAACGATAACAACAACAGCGATGACCTGAACGGCGCGGAAGAAGCCGACGAAGAGTTGTGCAACGATGATGTCAGTGAGTACGTCTCTGGATTTGTGTGACTTTAATAGTGTAAAACTGAAGTGTCTTTTCTTAAGGCACCACACCGGTAGTGCGATACATTTCACCAAAGCATGTGGTACTGGGATAGTTGACTTGGCTGCATAAAATGGCGAAAACTTATACCAAGATTTGGTGCTCAGGTTGAATCATAAACTTAGTACTATCGAACTATGAAGTGGGAATAAATTCAATCATAAAATCGAAAACTTCGAACAATATATTGGTAGAACCATACGAGTCATACCAATATATTGGTATGGCCGCGCTTTTCAGTAACAGAAATTAATTGTGGTAACTTTGTTTCATTTTCTTTTTGTGTTATGGCAAGCCTAATAGAGCGTCATCTGGCTACGGGAGGTGGGGTGCTTTGGTCGGTGGACTTTTTAAGGGGTTCCAACGGATATTCACTTTACATCTGAAGAAAACAGGCCAAAACTCCAGACCGTTAGATCGACAGTCGCCGGATAGGCTCGAACACGAACCCTTCACACTTCAGCCGTCTACCATGTCCATTGTCTTATCGACTCATCCGCGGGGCTTCACGTAACATTTTTAGTAAGCTACTAAGTGTTCGTGTGTAAAAATGCCGAATGGAACCCAAGGGTACTACATAAACATTCCGTACATAATGCATTAGACCGGAAGGTAGCTGCCAAAAAGAGCATGAAATATTTTTTCAGATTCACGCCATCGCTCCACTATTTGTTGTAACTGGCTATGAGGTGTTGTCATATACTAATGATGAAAAGCTAAAACATGAATGGAATTTCACCATGTACAGTAGTTTTGAAAAATCAGAGGAACCAAATATTCGTACTCTTACTTTTATGGCATCTGTCCGATGACTCAAAATTGAACCAAAATTTTTTAGGGTTCAAAATTCTCTAGTCAAAAATTTATAATCTTTGATGTGCTTTTTAATCATTTGAAAGATAACGTTTTCATCGCATTCTACAGTTTTTTGTAGATGCCGATAGCGGAAAATATGTTTCCAGCATAATTTTTTAAGCCACATACATATTACAAAAAGTAAACATGGAAATATTGTTTACCAAAGTTAAGTATCTCGTTGAAAGCAAATACAGTAGAGCCTGCTAAATTGGCCATCTTAGTAAAGAGACCACCTGTGAAAAGTGTGTGCTCTTTTGTGTGCCGTTTCACATTACAACCACCAACACTTTAGTGCCCTTGTAATGTGAACCATCTTTATAAGGTGACCAGTTTTGTGTCCCGAGAGTAGACACATTAGACAGGTTTCACTGTATATTAATCGTTAAACGTAAAAAAAGGAAAGAAAATTATTAATGATCATTCGACTGCCCTTAAAGATGTTAAAATTACACTGCAACAGGCTTTGAGTTTATACTTACTAATGCAATTTTTAAAAAATCTTTAATAGGGAATTTGTGCATACAGTTTGACTCACGGTGACGCTGTCATTAAATGCCATTCTACAGTACAGCGCATGCGCACGTATAAAATCTGAAACGTGGTTAGTCAAACTACTTCATATAGCGGATAGCGTTAGCGTTAAGAAGAAACGGTATGCACGAACTCTCCCTATTATTTGTGTTTTACTGCCAGTCCGTCCGTTAATGCTCTAGCTATGGTAAATATTCATCAACTGCTACAAAATTTATTTATAATATGGTGGATCCTGGGTCTTCAGTCACCCACAAAAGACATTGCTCACGGGTGACATCCCGCATCTTTGTTAATTTTATTTAAGTAAAATGATCTTCTTTTAATAAATTAGCCCACCCCAAAAAAATAGATTGCTTTAGCGTAAAATTTGGTTTTATGCTACATACTGCTTGTCCAAAAACAATAAAAAGTAAAAAAAAATTAAAAAAAAGATTACAGCATAATAAATGATTCTTCTGCGCGATCATCAAATGAATCATAATACAGCATTACAGTGTAACCCTAATGGACAATGTAACTGTTTAACTATTCTTGGCGTGGTGCATGATTTGATATGTTGCACTTATCAATAATCTATAGTTGTTATAAGTCTGGCAGAGTGCCTTTTATGATATGCACAGTAAAAATTAAATCGATAAATCGGTATTTTTATTATTTCTGTCACCAATGAACGCTTGAGAACACATATAAATTATAATTAATCAACATTTCCGAAAAAAAAAGTCTTGCCAAGTATAGGGTTAAAGTGCAATGCAAGGATGTTCATTTATATCAAACAAAACAAAACTGATAGGCATTATTGACGTTAGTGATCTCCGTTAGTTTTTGCTTTTACAGATTCAAACAGAGAAACTCTCATGCTACATTAGGATCAAAGTGCAATGATTAAAAAAGAATCTTAAGTTTCATAGTTACTTTGATCTATTGGAAGTTTTCGTTGTGAAATCGCAACGGCAAAAATTGCTTTTCGAGATACAGATCTTGCGAAAACGGGCCACAGCACTCGAAGACCCATTCCGGGAGAGGATCTCTATTGTCGTACGTTTGCGACTGATATTGTTAATCACCAGCACTAAGGCCTGACTAATAACATTTTTATAGCCAAGGCACTTTTCAAATTTTGCACCCCTATATCAGGGACATAACGAGAAAAAAAAAATTGGTGGGATTCCCAAAAGTTGAAAAAGGTAGAATTTCCCAAAATTCCGGGCGTGCCCAACCCCCCTGGTTACATCCCTGCCCTATATACTTAATCTAAATTCAGTGCTTGGCCTCTATTTGGATGTACTTTATGCCCGTGAGACAATCATGGCTTGAGCAGCGCTAAAATCTGTACCCACCTGTTTCTGAAGGAGCCGAAGCTAAAAGCATAAAAGATGATTACGCCAACTTCTTACATGAGGACTATTAAAAGGCCTTTATAGGGCGTCAACTCTGAAGCGTACTTAAATGCATGATTTATGATACTGGCTGTGGCATACATTCAGTTATCTGCCAGTTCCCTGTATGTTCTGCGACAAAAACTAACACATGTATAAATAACCACATGACTACTTTTAGATAAACGTAAGTATGAATGAAATTTTTTTTTCGGTCTTTTTTTTTTCACCATGCGTCTTTATAAAAAGTCTAAAAATAGCACAAAAATAACATTTTTTTTTTCTGCCTTTCTTGTGGTGGCGGGAAAAGTTGACTCATTGATGGCCCTTATCTACACCATGAAAAAATTACACAAAAAAACCCTTTACTGGGGGAAATAAAAAAGTAAAATGCTCTCAAGGGGCGATGCAAAGGGATTTAATGAATGAAGTCTGTTTTCTTGCTTCACCCTTTTTTTCTGTGAATGACTTGGCCAAGCGGAGGTGTAATTTTACGCTCATCCACCCATCCCCCTCCCAGTGGCAAAGACAGAAAACTTTTCCTTTCACTTGGTGGGAAAAGAGTGCGATCCTATAAAGATTCTTGATTCTGCTATCCTGAGCGGGAAAACGCTTTGAAATATATTAGTCGGGAAATTTTACTTAAAAGGGAGAAAATTAAAATTCTGTCAAAGATTTTTGTCATTCTAAATGGTTTTACGAGATACTGAACCGTACTGAAATATCGCATAATTAAGGAAGGTGAGCTAACTTGTCTTTCTTTAACCCTTTGAGGCGCAACCCTTTCCCAATGCTGAAAAAAGGGCAGCCGTTGCCATCGATCGACTTAACTTTTTTAGCACGTATGGCGGACGATCGAAACGTTCATCGCGTGCCACAGATCTAGAGACCCTTTTTTGATGCAGCTGGCTGTGCCGGGCACAGCCAGCTGCGTCAAAAAAGGGGTCTCTAGATCTGTGACACGCGATGAACGTTTCGATCGTCCGCCATCTTCCTGCTAGTTAAGTCGAGCGATGGCAACGGCTGCCCTTTTTCCAGCATTGGGCAATCTATCCAGCTGTTCTCGCATTCTTAAATTTTTCAGCAGATGTCAGTGCTGTTAAAAATAATCGTGACCATTTTTTATGGGAAATGACGTGCTAAAAAAGTGAAGGATTCTCGTGGAGCTCTGTCACCGCAACTATTTTTACAGAAATCCAATCTATTCTTTGTGACTGGCAACAGTCAAAACGTCAGAGTTTGGTGTTCCCAGAGCGGGAACACTGCGCGTTAAAGGGTTAAAAGGGGGAAATTAAAATTCTGTTAAAGATTTTGTCATTCTAAATGGTGTGATGAGATAAACCGTCTAGAAATATCGCATAAATAAGGAAGGTGAACTAACTTTAAGCTCGTTCACAACTGGCTCGATCCAACATCCGTTGGTCAACGGATGTTGGTCAACGGAACGAGCCTACCAACGATCGTTGGTAGCTCGATCCAACATCCAACTACGTTTGGATATTGGAATAAACGTTGGCACGCCCAAGACTACTTTTGTAAAGGAATGCTTTGCCGGCTGGTCATACCAGCAAATAGCAACTTTACGGAGCAGAATTTTTTGCCTTTGACCTATTACTGTGCATCGAGTTTTAGGAAGGGGGTGAAAGAAAAGTAAGAAACCCGCATTTTTATAACTGCCAAAATATACGAAGTCCTGAATTACCAACACCTTCGCATCCATGCAGAAGATTTGGAAGATAATCACAATGCACTTTCATGTCTTTCATATACTTACAGACAGGAACCTACAAATCACTCTGTGGCGCGAACTACGGACTTTTTAGTTTTGCTCTGAGTTTTCCGGTAAAAATCAGTTCTTCGTCAGAGGGTGAGGAACTTTTAAATATTGGCAGGAACCGGTAATTGCTAACGACCGCCGAGAGGAATTTTGGAACCATGGTTTCAGAGAGCACGTGCACCTCATGTACGCGCTGGCCTAGAGAAGTAGATCGGGAACTAAATCTCAAATTCTTCGATTACTAATCCAATGCCTCAAATACGAGGAAGATCTGTCCAATCACAATTCAGTTGTAATATGTTATTAGCTGTTTCTCTGCTTAACAATATGGTGCTTGTAGCAACAGATACAAGCTCGCCAATTTAGCTGCCACCAAATAAAGACAAGATATCGAATAAGCCTCTAATGCAAAATTGAAATTCATTTGAAGTCGGATCCCGATTAACTCAGAAATGGCACTGCTATCTATTGTAGAAATGTGTGAATTGTTTCAATAGTATTTTTCCCCGCTTATCTTCAACAAATCTTCTAAATAGGTTACTGATCTGCTTTAAGAAAACCATGAATTTTGTAAAACGTTTTGTGCGAATTTTCCAGCTATAGAATTTAAAGTGCCTTGCAAAAGTCTGTTGGTTCTCTACATTTGATGACTGCATTTTGATGATGTCAATTTAAATAAATTACTATTTTATTAAATACAACATGGTATTTGAACAATTATCTTTGGAGATTATAATACATTGTAAACATATATACACAGGAATTTTACAAATGATCATAAATTCTGCTATCATCTACAAATGATAATAACATTTATTACTAGAATATATGAGATGATTATAGCCCCTAGATAGTTCTTAAAATATACGAGCTACCAATTTCTTCACATTGTTGCAAAAGAGCTTGGAAAATGAACACAATGCACTCTACTGAATCTCTTGTTCGTTGAATTGGGATCTACTTGAATCTTGGTTCCACAACTTGCGTTCATGCTTTCAAAAAATTAACCCTTTTTAACTATGTCCAACAAAATAGAAAAGTGTGTATGATTGCTTTGCGGGTTAAACCTACGGGAAATGTAACTGTTTTTCACAACCTTGTATGCTACTATTCTTAGACCTTGATCAGTTATTCCGACAAATATACTAATTTCTAGGATACTCGCAATCCGTTTACGTGCTGCCTTGAACTTCCCTCTGCTGCCGAGATGAGGGCTTTTTTCTTAAACTGATTTCATTTAGAATTCAAAATTACCTAAAAATTCAACAAACACCGAAGTGATGGATAAACGGGAAGGAATTAGTGAGACAAAAACTGGAAGATTCAAACCGCAAGAGTTTCTGTCAATGAACTTTATTCCATTAAGCTTGTAAAGGATCCATGAAACACCTCGAGTTTGGTGAATTCACACTTCGAGTGTGGTAAATTCCTTTCGCAACTCGATATATACTTATATCTTTGAGCAGGAAGTTTTCCTCCCAGATATGCATTTTAGAAAGTGAATCTGAAGAAAATGCGAATTCCATTTAGTTGCGGCCGGGGTTTTTCACAGATTACAACATAGAGATAATTAGTTACTCTTTGACGAAACAAAAAACGGAAATTTCTGCTGAAAGATATTCGCAAATCTGTCATGTTAACTGAGAACAAATCATCTTTTAGATATATTCTTGAATTTTCGTGATTTAACTAAGTTTATCTAGTATGAAGCGTCAACAGTTTCTAAATTCAGTCATCGAATTTTTTTCTCGTCATTTGCAAGCTTGATGGCAAACTAAAAGCATAATCACAGTCAGTAATCCTCTTCAAAGGTTACGTTTGTAGTTTGTAATTGCGGTTTCGTACGATATTCTAAAATATAAGCAAGTAATGGAAAAGTAGCATGACACAAGTCGAGACCGGGGTCAATACGTAGAGTGTGATTCAGAATGATCCTCTGACTCATAAATCATCTGACAAATTTTTCAATGTATATTGCTCGGACTTGTTTAAGCTTGAGACTTTGGCTCATTTTTTACATTTTCAGACAAAGTTGAAAAGTATTTATGATGTCGGTTTCTGTGACTGTCTACCTGTTTTCCGCTCGGTGATCTAATTCCCATAAATATGTGCAGAATATGCATGAAATTTGTATACTTATTTGTATGTAATTATCATGCACTACTCTATTGAAAATTGTGTTTCTTAACAAATAAGGTTAGTTAGTGTCAATAAGTTGGAAAGTGTTTATTATCAGTACTTTTTCCACTATTTATATTTCTATATTCCATGTACTTGAAGTTAATAAAAAATACCACCTTGCGATTTGCTCTAATTTAATTCCACAAGCTTCTTGCAATCTTTCAATCTTTCGCTCAAAGTGTTTGGGTTTGCATTGATGTAGATATGCCTAAAAGTCCAACAAACACCAGCGCCTCTTCACATACTATGAGGTGAAAAGGAGTGGCGGGGGAACGAAATTAGTGTGACCAAATTGAAGCATGAATATGAAAGATAAATCATGCCAAACGCATCGATTATAATGCATTCTCCAACAGCCTTTTTTGCTCCAAATGTGGCGATGAATCGTCGTTAAACTTGACGAGATATTGAAGATAACCTGAAAAAAGCTGGACGCCACTATTAATATGATTAATTAATTATGTAATCAATCTAATCGAAACCCACTAAAAGAAATTTATTTGTCATTTCATCCATTCCATAAGCTCTTATAAACTTTTATGTGCTTATTGTATTGTGCTTGAAATGTATTGATGGCTCTTAACTGCAATAGACCGCAATTCGCTGGAATTCTTTGCACCTGTTAAAGAACTATTGATGTTACCGATATAAATGTTTCTGTAGGTTACACTGTACTGTACATAGGAATAACATGTGTCAATTGCGTAAAAATCGATGCATATTTACGGTAGTTTTGACCCCGGTTGGACAAACAGACAAACCGAAATCATAAACACTTCTCAACTTTTGTTGGAAAGCGTTTATAAAATTCACAAACCACAGAAGCAGTCAATGAACTTCACGCCTCCCAAGCTCGTAAAAAATGCGTAAAACATCGACTTGCGTATTCCTTTCGGAACGCTAAACTTTACTTCTTTGAGCAGGAAGTTAGCCGCGCAAATAAACAGAATGGGATAAAATGGCGCATTCCATCTAATTGCCGTCGCTGTTCTTTCTTCAGATATACGATACAGCAATAGTAAATTACTTTCTTATGAAACCACAAGCGGAAATTTCCACTGAAAGGTGTTCGCAGAACTAAATCGTATTGTAGACAAACAACAAAAAAAAAATCCTCATTATAACATATTTATAAATTTGCCTTTGCGTCTAGCTGGGGGTGAAGAACCAGCACATTCTAAACTCAGCCGTTCTGTACTTTCTTTCCCCCCCTCCAACCATATGCAAGCTTGATGACAGCATAATCACAGCCAGTGATCATCTTCCAAGGTCGCTCCTGTAACCGGAGTCCTGTATTTGGACGTGCTGAGGCTTCCGGCGGTGGGAATAAAAGAGAGATATCAATCGGTATAGAGATCTCATTCTTCAAATGCACCCAGTGGAAGGCAAGTTTTTACTTTACTCACTTGCCCACCACTGGTAACATATACGACTTCGCGGCCTAAAAGATGACATTTATATTGGATCGTAAATGAACGTGGAATACAGTGAGGTAATTTTTTTCCCTTCTAGTTTATGTTTGTGTTTTTATGTGTACAAGGTCAGTAGGTCGGGAAAAAAAAAGAAAAAGAAACAGACAACTTTGTAGTTAACTGGTTGATAGGGGGGAAAAAATGTAACACACCCTAAAAGATTCTTAAAAAATTTACTTATCTTTAAATGAGCTTTGAAATCGTAAATTCCATAGACGACTCCTTAAAGTTATTATACTTTTTGAGGAAAATTATTAGGACTCAGTTAAAAAAAAAAAACTCATGTATGAAAATCTTACAGATCTGTATCGTAGTTTAATAATTAAATTTATTGCCAAATATCAACAAATTGAAACGTTATTTTAAAGCTAAAAATCTTAAGAATTGGTTTTGTCAACGCCAACTCAAACGCTTTGAGCGAAGATTGCAAGTAATGTGTGCAATTGGATTAAAACAAACCGCAAGATGGACACTTCTTGAACTTCAAGCACATGAAGTGACTGGCAGATGGATAGGCAATCGGAGAAACCTATTGCATAAATATTTTTTATGACAATATACAAATAGTGCGCCGTCTTTCGCAATCATTCTTCATTCTACCCAACATGTTACAGAATGACGTAATATTTATTAGAATTTTTTAGCCTATCAAAAAGGAAATTTTAAAGGTTTTCTAGATTAAATCTTTGAAGAATAATTTTAAATTTAACTGCAATATGAAAATGTTTTGTTGAATCAACAAAAATATTGATGAATCCACAAAAGTATCCTGTTAGGGAAAAAAGGGAAATTTAGTTCAATTAAATAAATCGTTTTCGTTAAATTAAAATAAATCATTTTCTTAAAATTATTTGATTATTTCAATAAAACATTTTGTTAATTTGACTATTTGCTTAACATAAACAATTGCTTACGATAACATAAACAATATTTTTGTTAATTTAACTAAACTATTTGTTTATTTGTTTAAAATCAACCAAATTAGATCGTTGAATTAACAAAATGTCTTTATTAACTGGTGTATTGATGGCTCATTTAATAAAATTATTTTATCATCACCTTTTTGAGATTTAAAATTCCAAGATACAAATATTATATATATATATCTCTCTCATGAGGATATTTCAGTTTTCTAAACATTGTAACTCTGGAGAATGCATATTTATTTATGGTAAGTATAGCACATTAATATCTTTATAAATAAATATTACCCACGAAATAAATTTTATGAAACAAGGGCGTTTTATTGTTTTGACGAAAGGCTTTTATTTTTCCTCCCATAAGAGTTACACTACACAGATAGATAGATATACTTTCTTTGGTAAATCCAGAAGGGGGCACAGGAGAACGTGCCCAACGCCAGACGAACGAAGTTTACATTATAGAAGTTTGACTTTGTAAGCTCAAATGAATTTACAAGAAAAATTAGACGTGAAAAATGTTGCCTTGAGAAACTGTTTCTGGATCCGCCACTGTATATTTTACATGCCACATGTCATCAAAAAAAAAAAAAAAGATAGAAAAATCAAAATGAAAGCTTAAACTGTGTGTGCGTTAATTTTTTAAGTACAATTTAAGCTAGCGGCGTTCAAACTTTTTGGTCTGGGACGTTACTATGGAAACTGAGCAAACAAGCCACGACCAAAAAGTTAAAAGTAAGCAAACAATCTAATTTTAGAATTAATCATTTTTATAAACGTGTAACGAAATCAGTTTCGACATTCGACTACATTTCTCTTTTTAGGAAAAAAAAATGCTTTCCTCAACAATTTTGGAAATATTTATTAGTAGTCAATTAAATTTTACAGTTTTTTAATCAACATTGTATGACCCCCAATGTAGTTTCTGGAAAGATCTGTTTTTATCTAGCTTTTTATTCATTAAATATATATTTTTATGAATTTTTTTACATTGATTTTAAGCTTTTTTTTTACATTTATCATGTGTACTAACCGTTAATGGTCTATTGATAACAGCAATTAAACGTATATTAATCTAGTTATTAATTCAATCATCATAAATAATAACCATTAAATATCGATTAACATTATCAATTACATTTATGTTAAGCTGGTTATTTATTCACTGCAAAATATATATTATATTTATTTTACTAGTGTTTTATTTATCACAAGTACTAATCGTTGAATATCGATTAATATTATCATTAAATTTATGTTAAGCTGGTCATTTATTCACCGTAAAATAACTATTGCATTTATTTTACTAGTGTTTTATTTATCACAAGTACTAACCGTTAAATATCAATTAATATTATCAATTAAATTTATGTTAAGCTGGTTATTTATTCACCATAAAATAAATATTAAATTTATTTTTAGCATGTTTTTTTTTTATTCGTACACCATAAGTATTAACCGTTAAATGCCGATAAATATCGTCACTTAAATATGTAATTGATAAAGAGCAACTATTTAATTTACAAATTCTGTGACATGTTTTTTCAAGCAATGCGTCAGTGTTTGAAGGGTGCAGTCATTGTATTATTAACCAGAAATCATAACCGAAGTCGAAAATGAGTGATATCCTCCACTCTGTCGAAAGGAAACGCAAGATGGTGCAAATGAAACAGCCCCAATAAGGAAGTGTTGAAAATAATGAATTTGAAGTGTTTTTGCTTGGATTTCGACTGTCTACGTGCAAGGAAAATAAAAGTGAAGTAAAACCAAGGGATTTATCTTCATTTACGGGAAGTAACATTGTTTAGGGTTTGGGCAGACTAGAGAATACATTTCGAAATCCTAATGTTAAAAAATTTTATTTTATTTATTTATTTTTTATTTATTTGAAAAAAGAAGGTTTAATCTGTAGTACAGTCTTGATAATCCGGCATATATGGGACCAGGCAACCGTCGGATTATCGAAAAATTATGGATCTCCAAGATCCCTTGTTTTTGTCTCAAACTTCAAGTCATGAGCTTTCGTTCGGTCGACATTGTAGTACACTAGATAAATGCACTACAAAAGTGCATAAGGTAAACTAGAAAACAATGACGAAAGAGGGAGCACAAGAGCGGGTATGCTTGTTTACATCCGTGATGGTCAACGGATCAGAAGACAACGTGACATGTGTTTCCCAAGAGGTTCAAATTATCAAGAGTGTATACTGTAGCTCATTGCTGAAACTTTTTTTAAAGCAGCCACGCAGGCAGAGAAATTTTCAGGGAGTGTCAAAAACTGCACAGTGCTGGAATTTTTACAAACATTGTGTTGAAAAAACGTCCAAAACTAGGGTGTTTTTGTGTTATACCAAGCCTACACCAGGGGCATCTGAATATGGCAGGATGCCTTGGTCTGAGAACCCTTTAAGGGTTCTAACACGTATTCACGTTACATCTGGAGAAAACAGACCAAAACTCTAGACCGTTAGATCGATATCCGTGCAGTAGGCCCGAACACGGGGCCTTCACAACTCAGCCAGGTACACTCTCCAAAAAAAGTATTCGAGCAAGAGAGAAATTTCCTATTTTAGATTTGCGAATAATAATTGAGTTTTTGAAAAATGCACAACTTGGTAGAAATATGGAAAGTTATATTTATACATTTTATTCATATTCTATGATAAATAATTTTTAATATACGAAACCAACGTAGGAAATTTCTCTCTTGCTCGAATACTTTTTTTGGAGGGTGTACCATGTTCAGTGTCTTATCCATTATTTGCCATGGTTACGCCCAAACTTGAGGAAAGCGGATGGAGAGAGACTTTTAATTCTTATATTTTTCAAAGTAATTAGACACTGATATTTCAATTTCAAATAGGACTTCCCAATTAGTACTTTTCTGACACATTTAGCAAGTTATTATTATTATTGTTATTATTATTATTATTATTACTAAATGTTTCGCATTTTAGAGGAATTTAACCTCACTTAATTACTTACTTTTCTACTTTTTATTCCTAAAACGGGTTTTTTGTGTTCATGGTAATATATCAAAAGGATAAAAATAAAGTAAAATGTCATTCGAAAATGACTAACTGAAGAAAAATGTAAAGCTTCATTACACTATTATTAATTATTCCAATTATTGTTATCTATTCAAAAAAATCGATTGAGCAGCGGTTCTCAACCTTTTAATGTTGCCCCCCCCCAACAAAGGCTAACTTACGGTAGCGCCCCCCCCTCACATTTTTCAGCACACATTCAGATTTTTAATCTTTAACAATGAACATTTAGTCGAATTTTCTACAAAATAATGTTATCAGCAAAGTTTGAATGAACATTTTAAGCGAAATGTATGTATTTTTGAGTAAAAATGAGAATAAATAAGATGATGTTTTTAAAGACATGCGTCACTACTTGCTCTTTGGTTTTTCTCGCCCCCCCCTCCTGCAAACGCTCTGCGCCCCCCTTGGGGGTCGCGCCCCACAGGTTGAGAAACGCTGCGCTTGAGCATACTGCATAAAAAGAACAAAGAATCCTATTTATTCTAGTAAATGGAAACTTTAATGCTCGGTATGTTTATTAAAAATTAAGCGCTGCATGCCTTATGGTCTTCTACAATTTTATTCTTATTTTCAGATATTGAAGACAAGCTTCTGCACTTGAAGGGTCAAATGTTGTATATGGAAGAATGGAAGAGCATGGCGTACTTAGGAACACCTGTGTAAGTGCTGTTAAATTCTTCAGATAAACAATCCAGTATTTATTACTTTGAACTACTTAAACTACTCTTCGCGATGAAATAGCTAATAACGTTTTCTTTTTACAAATAGCATGCGTGACCTGGATGCGATGCTGCATACCGGTCTTTACATCAATGACCTGAGTATGCATGACTTCAGCAGGGACATGGTACTAGCTGGGCAACAGCAATCAGCTGAGCTTAAACTAGCGCTTGACCAGGTAACTCTCAGACTTCATTTCTAATGACTGTCGCAAATGTGTCGAACGAGTAGACTATGAACCCTTTCATTGTTGACCAGTGACCGACTGGCAAATAAACCAGTCAAAATACAGCAAAGAAATGTATGTAAAATCATTATGTATGCAGCGTATGCAAAATCCTCTGAAACATCTTTCAGAGGATCAGTTCAAAATCAGCTTATCGTATGCTAATCAATCAAAATTCCTCCCGCCGACACATTTCAATAATTACAGAATATTGTTTCAATGATTATTTCGATCATTTAAATAGATGGGATGCCTGAACACCCTGGTTGGTTGTATAATGTGAACAGCAGTTTGAGACTTCGAATAAGAAGCGTTCGTTTCAAGTCATTATTTTAGAAAATTTTGTCTCAATATAAATTAGATTCTATATTGAGTGTCACTATCATTAATTTGGAACTGGGGTCTCCAAAATACTGCCCGCAGGCCAGATGCGGCCTGCGAGGCCTTCTCATCCGGCCCGTGGAGACCTTTTAATCTACGGAAATTTACGTGTATCCTGCCAAGATCAGCCGCCGCTTACGTGAACGTTACGTTTTATGGAATTAAAATAGAAGGGCGCAGTAGTGCGTATGTTTCCCAACTGATCACTACATTGCAAAATCCTTATTCGCCGCTTATTTTTTCTACTTCCGTTCACAGTCAGTGAGAAACTTGTCTATGATAGAAGATCAAGCTTGTCTGATGATAATCTCAGGACACTCTTGATGTTAGGGACAGCAAATCTAAAACCAGAAATGTGTGCTATTTCGGTATCTCGGAAGCAATTGAACTATTCCCACTAATAAGGGTGTTCATGTGTAGTGTCTGAATGCGTTATTAAATAAAAACTGAATAAAATAAAATTAAACAAGTAATTAAAAATAACATCTATGGTTTGATCCTTTTTTATTTGGACCTCGAGTGTGTAGTCGGCCTCCAAACTGCTGTTTGACAGTTAATGCGACCCTCGGGCTAAAAAGTTTGAAAACCTCTGATTTTAAACACAAAAACTTTTATTTATTATAACTTTTATTATTTATTTATCGAAATTTTAAACCAATTTTATAGTATTCCGGAATCCTGAGATTCGACTTTTCACCCTTTAATACTACCTTTTAAAAATGTGAATCCGTGTTTAACCTCACACTATCGTCGGTTTGAGGGGGGGGGGACTCCTAAGAACTGAAGTTTCCCTGTATATTACTACTTAAAAAAGCAGCAATGAAATCATGGAATGCAGCAATAACTCTCAAAATACTGTTGCGCAAGTAAGCGACAAGTGTTCTTGGTGAAAAGTTCAACCTTATTTGTTACAGTGCAGAATCCGTGCATACTATTTAGGGTATTAATTTCGCAAGTGTATTCTAAAATTTAAAACAATCACACTTACGTTTCACACTTTTACAAAGATTATAAGAGATGGGGAAGGATGATAGTTCAAATTCTGAGCCGCTAGTCGTCTTCTGACATCTAATTATATTCTACAGGATTTACGGTACTGTTTAAGGTCGTGATGGCGAACTTTTTTAAGAAACGGGTTAAATTCTCTTTTTTTCGCAAGTGTATTCTAAAATTTAAAACAATCACACTTACGTTTCACACTTTTACAAAGATTATAAGAGATGGGGAAGGATGATAGTTCAAATTTTGAGCCGCTAGTCATCTTGTGACATCTAACTATATTCCACAGGATTTACGGTACTGTTTAAGGTAGTGATGGCGAACTTTTTTAAGAAACGGGTTAAATTATCTTTTTTTTGTTCCTTTTCAACTCACCTAAAAATTTTACATCTATTTTTACTTACAAGTTTATTTACAACTTTTGCTTTGTGAATTGACATTAGATAATGTACTTTACATTTGAATATTTTTGATTATCTGATCTCTCTTTTATGATTTAAAAATTAGTTTATAAAAATCAATGCGTGGATCAATTTAAAAGCCTGCGTAGGTCGGTGTCTAACCCTCAGGTTGTCCACCGCTGACTTAAGATATGTTTAGACGAATTTTCATAAGCGATCCCATCTCAAGCGATCAAGATCTTTCAGTCTCATTATCATGACAGATTTCAGAACTCGGATGACACAAAAAACCTACTGCCTGAACACACCTTTAGAAACATTCTAGATTTTGGATACTTGGTGAAACGATGTTAGATACAGAACACTCTTGATAATCCAGCGATTAATTAGTGCGGCACGTTCAATTATCCGGTGCTCCTGAGCAAACCCATATCACATTGTCTTCAGATCCGCTGACCACCCTATATGTAAAGAAGTATGCCAGCTCTTGTGCTTCCCTCCTTGTTTCGTCATTGTTTTCTAGTTTGCCTAATGTATTTTGTAGTGTATTTATCTCGTGCACTTCAATATCAACCAAACGAAAGCATGTTAAATTAAGTTTGTGTAAAAAACAAGCGATCTTGATAATCTAGACCAGTGATTCCCAAAGTGGTCCAGGTGGACCCCCAGGGGTCTACGTTGGCGTGAAAAAAAGTGGGATTCATTTACATTTTTTGACGGGATTTGGGAATATGGTAGAAATGTAGTAGCAGGGGGTACACCAAAACCACTAAAATTTTGAAAGTGGTCTACGTGGAAAAAAAGTTTGGGATCCTCTGATCTAGACATTTTCGATAATCCAACAATTGTCTAGTACCATGTATGCCGAATTATCGAGATTGAACTCTCATAACAGTTATAATAATAATGGTTCAATTTGCTTCCAGGAGCTGCAGAAGAGTCGGCAGCTCGAGGAATCCATGCGCAAACTCGATATCGAAATGAAGAGGACCGACGAGCTCCTTTATCAGATGATTCCCAAGCAGGTAGCTGACAGGTTGAGAAGAGGGGAAGCAGCGGTTGATACGTGCCAGGTAAGTTAATCTAATATTGTAACTTTCACTTCATAATACCTTGTGACCAAAAAGTCGGTAAAAACTTTAAAAAGTCATTGAAAAAGAACAAATATTGATAGAAAATTGCGGTTTGCACAAATAGGTTGAGAAGGTGAACGGGTTATTATTTTTTATTTTATTACAAGAAAGTTTGTAGTTCTAAATGTTGCCGATAGGTGGTGCTGATATGCACAGTGAAAAAGAAAGATTCTAATTTTTAAAAAAACTGAAATCTCTGTAATCCTTTCCATTTAATGAATTTTAAAACTTTGATGCACCCAGGATGCATCAAAAGCTCGTGAAAACTTCAAAAATTCATTAAAACAAAACAAATTATAATAGAAAATTATAGTTTGCATTGAAACGATTAGAGAGAGTTCAGATTTTTTTTAAATTGGAAACTTGCTTCCCATTGTGCATGTCAGCGCCACCTATCGGCAGCATTTGGAACTACAAACTTTTTTGTCATTAAAAAAAATCCGATCGCTGCTAAACCTATATGTGCAAACCTCAATTTGCTTGTATCAATATTTGCTCTTTTTAATAAATTTTAAACTTTTTACGGACTTTTTGGTCACCCGGCACGTTTGAAATAACAAAATTTAATTTTATTATTATTATTTTTTTTTTTTTTCTTGATAAGGTATTTAAGGTAAAGCTTGAAGATTATCACAAATTCAGTCACTTCGACGACAGCGAAATATATTATACAAAATGATACACTAAAAGAAAATAACCTACATTGAGGGTGTTCCCTTTCAAAAGCGTTTGTCGTCACAGGTCGTTTGAACATCTTTAAAAACAAACCAATGATGTTAAACACTCGAAAAAAATATGCTTCATCCAATCCAGTATGGTCCCACCATAGCCGTGTGGATAAGACAATCAAAGTGGTAGACGGTTGAGGTGTGAAGGTCCAACGTTCTGGCCAATCGCGTGGCTGTCAATCTGACGGTCTGGAGTTTGGGTCAGTTTCCTCCAGATCTCACATGAATTCGCATTAGGATCCCTTAAAAAGTCCTCCTCCGAAGGCAACCTCTCCCTCCTTGGCAGATAACACTTGCGTAGCTTTACCATAACAGAACGCACACATTCCCAATGCGCTATGATCTCTTCTCATGCTAACAATAAAGCTGTATGTCTCTTGCAGCATCCAGAAATTCCATAAGCACAAAAATTGGACGAGGTGTTACCTATTTAGTTAAATATTACAAAATTTCGTATTTTTAACTCTTTTTCCTGACTATTTCCTAACTCCTATAGATTCATTGATTGTAACAGTACAACTTGTAAAGAGGAAATCTAAATTTTTCAAAGAGTTTATAGCAATTAAATTCTTTAAAAAGCTGTTCAAAAGTTGAATGATTTACAAAAAGAACACACGGAGAATAAACAATTGAATTTTCAAATTATATAACTAACTGCCCAGTACCAGATTTCCGCACTCCTTTAAAACACGTAGTCTAATGCAGATGATTAGAACCTATATTCTTAGCCTGTCTACTTACATTCTTAATTTTTTTAAAACTACTTATCATATCTGGAACTTAGATTCGCCGCAGTTTATTAATAATTGTATTACTTATATATAATTTCCTTCTAAATTTTCCTTTTTCTTTAAAAAATTGTTTTACTATTTTGTAACAAAGATAATTAATTGGATTATTCTATAGGTTTTTAAGTATTGTTCCCAACTATCAGCGACCCAGCATTTTAAAATCGGTAAAAATATAATACTGCTTTGAGTAGGATAGCTCCAGTCACACAATTTTGCTAAATTAGATCATCAATAAATGTAAAGGTGGTCGAGGCAGGGCCCGATCATCACGATATTGGGCCCTGGGCAAATACAAACTTTTGGGCCTTTGCACTGACGAGAAATTGCATATTACGCATTTAAATTGTTTTGGACACATATATATCTGCAGAAATATATAAAGTTTAAATACTAAATATATGAATACATTGCAGTTAAGAATATTAAAGGATTTTTGCATGCATGAATAACATTTATTTTTACAAATGATGAATATCTAGACATATACTACGTACACTTCTATACTAAACTTCTTTAAAATATTAATGAAAATAGTTGCAAAACTTATTGTACGTACTGATGAGATTTTCTTGTAATAAAATTTACAAAAAGAAACTGAGACGTTGGCTAAAGGATTTTGACCTAATGCTGATGGACTTTAGAAAACCCTAAGTAGAGTAAAATGTATGAGAATTAGCTTTCGACTCAAGAAAATGACAATTCAATTTTTGTACGAAGTTTTTTTTTATGAATTAATAGATAAAAATCTGTTAAAAAGTACAAAATTTTTGGGCCCTTGAAATTAGGGGGCCCAGGGCAAGTGCCCCGGTTGCCCTGCCGATAAACAGGCTCTGGGTCGAGGGTTAAATATGCATTGCGTTTTTCCAAAATTGTACACAAAGTAAACCCGACAATGCTTTCTACAATTCCTAGCAACTTGAAGTGAAACGCTTTACTCATGACTTTCAGTGCATATTTTGAAGAGGTGAGGGAATTTCTTAGTAAGAAATCCAAAAAGTAAGTGAACAACTTATTTGAGAAATCCCATAAGTCACTAGTTTGATTTAATAAAATAAGTTTACATCGAAAGGCCTACAATTTGTGTGGTAGACGAATGTTTAGATGGGGAAAGCCTAAAGTTATTGTTTTACTAAAAAAAACCCTGCACTTCTGAAAACACTTTTTTTTTCTACTTTTTTACAAACCGCTGTCAGCTGACTCATGGGGATTCTCAAATACGGGGTTAAATTGCAATGAATAAATACTTCTATCAGTAAGATCGAAATTATTTCTTCGGATTTGAAGCGTTTTTAAGATGTTATCCCTTTTCTTAGCATGGGCATTTCCTGCTAATCCTATACGTATAGTCTGTTTATAAGTTCAAATACACTTATCAGTTTGGGTTGGCTATCCTGATATTTGGGAATTTTCTTTCGATGTAATTTAGGTATGACTAAAGAATACTTACACCACTGATGGCCTTTTATCTGTCCTTCAAAGAATACTCTCTTTTATCAAGATTTTTGTCAATTCTCAATCATCTGTCAATTACGACTCAATTGTCTGTCATTTGCATCAATCTGTCAATTACCGGATTTTTGTCAATTTCTCCGGACATTCAAGCGGTATCAGTTTTGGGGGAAAAAATAGTTACTGGCAGAACTGGAATTAGCATAAATTACAGTCTGTAATTTTTTCAGAAGCAACTATTAAAGAACTCTCCATTCAGAAATAGTGAAAACTCATATTAGAAAAACTAGTCCCTGTCTTTTGTGGGTAGGGGTGTTTTTTTTTTTTAATTATTATTATTATTTTTTTTTTTATTCTTTCAGAATGTAACAAATTTCTGTTTACTCTTTGTAATGGTAATTGATTTTTATCACCTTTTTTCTAACAGTACTTCGATTGCGTGACGGTGTTATTCAGTGACGTCGTGACGTTTACAGAAATTTGCAGCCGGATTGCTCCAATGGAAGTCGTCTCAATGCTGAATTGCATGTACAGCCTTTTCGATCAACTTACAGAGAAGCACAATGTATATAAGGTAAGATTAAAAGTGGAAACGTTGTTCAATTATCTTCTTTGTGTATTTTATTTGTTCATGTAGAGAATTCTACTAGATAGTCTTCTATTTAACGCAGGCACGTATAAAAAAAAAACATTTTTTTTGGGGGGAGGGGGTCCAAACTGTAAAAAAGGCAGAATTTCACACAAAAATACTATATCATTACCATTTTAGTAACAAAAATCCAAATTTCGGAAGGGGAGGGTGTCTGCACCCCCTGGACCTCCCCCCCCTAAATACGTCCCTGATTTAACGGTATATTAACTATGCATTTATGTACAGAAAAGCATTTTAAATAGAAGAATGTAGACCACCCCCCCCCACACCATGTCCGAGTCGATAAGACACTCTAACTGCTAAACGGCTGAAGCCCGGGCCCCATCTCTCTCCTATCAACCAAACGGTCTGGAGTTTTGGTCGGTTTTCTCTAGGTGTAACGCGTATATGCGTCACAACCATTACAAAGTCCTCCAACCAAGGCAACCCCCATCCTAGGCAGACAGCCCATGCGTAGCTTTGCTATCACAACCCAAACCATGGCTCACTTGGATAAATACAGGCTGTCCGAAAACCAGTTTCTCCTATGGGATTTTCCGTACGAGTAAATTTTCGCTTCTTCGCCGATTTGTCGCTTTTACACAACGAATCACTGTTGCCATCTCTGCCGGAGAAAATATGCCTAAAATCAAAGCTAAAAGTATCCAGGAATGGATAACAATGGCCGCATTCGTAAAAGATAAACTCGTTGCACGAGTGCAACTCAACTCGTTTGGCGTTTACGAATGCGGCCATTGTTATACATTTCTTGATACTTTTAGCTTTGATTTTAGGCATATTTTCTCCGGCAGAGATGGCAACAGTGATTCGTTGGGTAAAAGCGACAAATCGGCGAAGAAGCGAAAATTTACTCGTACGGAAAAACGGAGCTTTTTGGACAGCCTGTATATATCCCAGTGAGCCATGCCCAAACAAACAAATATAGGAGAATGCATTTCAATGTCACAATTGGAAGAAGGATCAGCAATGGTGAAAGCTGAACTGCTATCACAGAAATCGTGGGTAATTCTTTCTCTCTGGAAGAAGTCGGATTTTTTTATAAATGACTGGCTCTTACTGACTTACCTTCCCAGCTATGACAGTTGTTCTGTTTTTTTTTGCGGTGCGGACATTGCCAACGGCCGACCAGCTTGTACGGTGGATAAAGCACCGTACTACGGTTTCGGGTTTCAACTCTCGGCGGTCGATGTTCGAACCCGGACTGGGCGTGGATGTCATTGTGTCCGTTCCTTCATAGGGGGCAACGTTGGTCCACCTAATAGGTGCTCCCATAATAAAGTGACCAAAACTCCGGCCTTAGCACTGGTCAATGCCTTCAAGGCCCGCCATTTGAAGGGGAAAAAAAAAGAAAACATTTCCAAATAACACTTTTAATCACAGCCCAGGCGATGTAGTGGCTAGCGCGCCCTACTACCATGCTTTGGACCCGGGTTCGACTCCCGGCTTTGGGTGTGGATGTAAAGTTGTCCGACCTTGTACTGTAAATTGTACTTTGCAATAAAATATGAACGTGTACATAGGAACAACTGAGATGAAAGCTATCAAAGAGCTACAGATCTCAAAAAACTGTGTCTTGCAATCAATCTGTATTTACTCACAGCCATTTCCATGAATTGTGTTTGTAAAATATTCACAAAATCACGCTAATTAGATTTATGACTTACGAAGAAATTCACTGATCTTTTCGGGTACAAACGATTACCAATTTGAGTTTTATAATTTTAAGTTGATCTCATTATCAAAGTAGATGATATACAGAATAAAAATCCTGAATGAAACCCTACAATAGCTACTACAATGTCATTCAAGGGTAAAGATATAAAAAGGAAATCTTTCGTATAAAATGGTACTGGGTTGCCCCAAAAATTGGTATTTTTTCTTATTTATTTATTTAAAAATGTCCGTATACTATAGATGATTTTCAACACTTAATTAGGATTTATTGGGTGTCATAAGTTCATTGATTGTTTTGGATTATATCATTATTTTGATTCCAGTTCTTTCCACTGAAATTGGTCTAAATAAGGGGTACATTTACCAAAGAAAAATCTCTTACGAAATTTCGCAGACTACTTCTGAGAATTTCAAGCAGTCACAGTACCTTCGCCATACCCAGACAAATGCTTTTTTTTTTTTTTTTTTTTTTTTTTTTCGTTTGAACTGCTCTTTAATATTTCTTCAAAAGAAAAATGCATGATGCTTCAAAGAAAAATGCATGATGCTTCAAAAGAAAAATGCCACAGATGTTGCTTCTTGTTGTCTATCTTCAAAAGTAAATTAATGATGTGAATAACAGACGATTTTTTAAAAATTTATTTAGAACAAAAGCGCATTTGCCTGTTGCATATATGTATTAATATTTTTTAAAAATTAATCCCAAAATTGCCTGTGTACTTTAATTTTTACCTGATGACAAATTCAATAATTGATTAAACAAACATTAAATCCAACTCAATGCTTCTTTACAAACGGAAGTAATATTACAGACTTCACTTTTTTATGAATTTTTACTTATGTTATCGCATTGCATCTGTACCTTTCGAATTCCTAGAACATTAACTTATTCTGATTCATAAATTCTTTTATTCTTCCAGGTAGAAACCATTGGCGATGCCTACATGGTAGTGTCGGGTGCCCCGGATCAAGAAGCGAGCCACGCAGACAAAGTGTGCCACATGGCTTTAGACATGGTGGACGTTATCGGGGGTCTTACAGATCCATCCACTGGAGAAAGCTTAAGAATTCGAGTTGGTATGTTAAGTAAAACTATCGAACACATAAAGCTGAACTCGATTGTAGTGACTTCCGTTAACCCTTTGAGGCGCAGTGATCCCGCTCTGGGAACACCAAACTCTGACGTTTTGACTGCTGCCCGTCACGAAGAATAGATTGGATTTCTATAAAAAATAGTTGCGGGTGACATAGCTCTACGAGAATCCTTTACTTTTTAGCACGTCATTTCCCGTAAAAAAATGGTCACGATTATTTTTAACATCACTGACATCTGCTAAAAATGGAAGAATGCGAAAAACAGCTGGATAGATTGCCCAATGCTGAAAAAAGGGCAGCCGTTGTCATCGCTCGACTTAACTACCAGCAAGATGGTGGACGATCGAAACGTTCATCGCGTGACACAGATCTAGAGACCCCTTTTTTGCGCCTCAAAGGGTTAATAATGACACCTCTCTTATCGCGTCAGAATAGTCTGAGCCGTTCAGTCCCTTGCGCATAGAGCAAAGACTTGCCTATAACGTGATTCGGTTATAGCATCATAAATTTTTGGATACTTTCAATGACGTTGTAACCGAATTCAACTATACATAGACTTTTATGTATTGTTATTACGCATGCATGTACCTGTCGTAAAATCATGCTGAGAAAAAAATTGGGAAGTTGCTGTGAAAATAGTCTTAACTCTGTGTCGAGAAAATACTGCAAAAATAACTCAATTAGTGTCACATTTGTGGAGCTAAAACGTGTGTGTGTGTGTGTCTCAATGATAGCTGCAGTTATTTTCAGCTTGTGACATGACACAGCTCCGATTTTTATCATTCCAAAGACCTTGAAGCGTATTCAAAATTTCAACGATTTCTTATTTCTTACTTTTTTTTTTTAATTTGGACCAATTTGGACACGTCACTCCCTTCATTCCCTTGGAGAAGTAGCAGCGTGTCTTCATAATCCCTCTTGGTAAAGTATGGACAATAAGCACGAAAACGTAGTTTGTCGCAGAAGGTATATAAGGATGAAAAAGCAACATATAAGAGCACTAATTACAAAATTGAAATAGCAGACCGGTTTCCGGCATGTCGTCAGTTCTAGAATGAGAATGGCAAAAATTTGCTCTGTTTTTGCAGAAAAAGGTCCTATATTGGAAAAGGTACATAAATAGTCTTCTTAATGTTGATTTCTCTGTTTACGCCCTTTCTCAATGTTGGAAATCCCTCTGTTCACAGTTATCTTAATTTTATGCTTTCCTATTGGTCCTCGCAAGCACTATACTGAATCCCCTCTTTCTCTGTACAAACAGAGCACATTTTCGCCGTTCTCACTCTAGCAGTGACGACGACCTGTCATGCATGCCGAAACCGCGTGGTCTACTATTTTAATTTTCTTATTAAACTATTGTTCTCTTCTTGTTTTTCGATGCTTTAAGTATGGACAAACTGGCGACAAACGATGGAGCTAAATACAAAAGCAAATATAACTTTTAGAGCTGATCGTTCTAGATTATGATGAGGGGAACGCGCTTTTTGACAACGTGACAGATCTGTTTGCGAATGCGTTTCGGTAGCTTACCGCATCGACTTGATTCCGCATTCATGGAAGTGGAGGGAGGGAGGGAGATTTTTTTTTCTTTTTTTTAACAGACACTGCCGTTGGATGATCTTATATTTTTTGCGGCCTTTATTGAAATCGTTACCGTGGGTTGCTCTCTTTCTAAAAACGGGACATTACGGTGCCCCAAAGCTGTGCTTGGGGACAACGGGCAATAAGCAAAAGAGGAAAATGACTTTAAAAAAAGAAATAAAAATTAAATAAATTGAAATAGTTGACAAAAAAAAGAACAAACACAAAAACAATACATCATAGCGTTTTCTCGAATTCTCGAGAAATATTGGTGCTAGAGCTTAGCTGACTTCACTTTTGGGGAATTATTTTTGGCGCCACATTTGGCGATGTTTTGACATAAAGTCGACAATCTTGGCGGCATTTCGGACATTTCGCACGATTTTGCTGATGGGGCCTGTATTTCTACAACAATATTATCAGGCATATGGTATTTTGATAGAGTATGATATTTTAAAAGGGCATTCCCATCATGTCAAAATCTAGTTGATGCAATGGAACTTTCTTTCTTTCAGTGGAAAATCAAACTTCACATCGATGTAGTTGAAGTTACGTCACCTCGAAGAGACACACAATAAACTGTTCTATTTTTTTTTAAATACTTTATTTCGTAAATGATTTACAGGAATTGTTTTAACTCATGCTCTTAACTGACGAATGAAATGCACTTCTGTTATTTCAGGTATCCATTCCGGTGCTGTTGTGGCAGGAGTAGTGGGCTTAAAGATGCCTAGGTACTGCCTTTTCGGGGACACAGTCAACACCGCTTCCAGGATGGAAAGCACTAGCGAGGTGCGTATATTTAATCTCCTGAAGCACTTCTGCTCATTTCGCCTATTAATTGAACAATTAAAATAGTAAATGAATTCCTAAAATAGTAATTAATTATTGATTAACTAGTACTTAATTTTAATCAGAGGTGCATCAGAGAAGACGGTGAACGGGCGATCTAGATCCTCACCAAAAACTAAAAGCGAAATTTCTTGTACTCAGTTTTCGAGTAATTTTTAGATCTTTTTTAAAAATACAAATAAAGGGAAAGTTTACATGCCGACATTAAAAGTTATGTATGTAGTGAGCTGATCACAATTTATAGTCAAATAAATAAACAAACTAATAAAAAAAAACTTTTTAATCATCAAATAAACCCTTTTAGCTCATGCAGCACTTATGCTATTCACACACTCTAAATCTATAGAATAACCAACTAACTTTTTATATTTTTACGTAGTTAATCATTTTTGTGCGTGCAACTTTTTGCAATGCGTTTTTAGATCATGAAATGTCTCGTTTAAAAAAAAAACCAGTAAGTTTATTGGAGTCAGTGACTAGCCCGATCTCACATGTATATGGTAAAATTACTTATCCATTATAACCGAACAAAAATCAGAGAATTAACTTAATGACAATAGTAGTAATGATAGTAATAATAGTATTATTGATTTCTGTAGTCAATATATCGTAACTGGTAAGTATATTTACTGTACTCTTAAAAGGGTTAAAAGAGTATGCATGTGCAATCTTTTGTTTTATATTTAATCCAATGTTCTACTTAAATGTTTACGTATTTCTAAAACACATTTTTTGCAGGCGTTGAAAATTCACATTAGCGAAGACACAGCGAAACGATTGTCACCTGACCAATGGGAAATTTCTGAAAGAGGAACTATCAGCGTTAAAGTTAGTGCTGCTCATATTTTTTATTAGAAATCTTTGACTTGAAAAAATTACTTTATTGCACTTACTTATTTTATATGTTTGAATGACTGGGCTCCAGCTATATTTAAGAAATTAAACGTAGTTGCTTCTAACCGTGAACCCTCTAGCAACGAAACCTCTCTGAAAGATCCCCTTTTTTAAAAAAAAAAAAAAAAACCATTAAAACCGTTTATTTCTGGTTAGAAATTTCTGCCCATAGGCCCAAAGTAAATTTTTTCTCCATAAAAATACCACTTTATTCTGTTTCAATCATTCAAAAGCTATTTTTTTTTAACTTTTCATTTGAAAAATTGAAGATTCTAAAAGTTTTCCTTTCTGAATAACCTTATCTATATTTTATATTTAATTTGAATGTTATTACTGCTTAACAAATAATAATAATAATAATAATCTTGATTAATACGCGCGTTTCTTGAGTAATCATCCCAATTCTGTAATATAGCTTTGTAGCATAACGTAGAAACAAATTCGCAATTTTACAACAGGTTCAAGCATATACGCCAGAGGGCAGTGGCAGCCCAGTGGCTAAAGCGTTTGACTCGTAACTGGAAGGGTACGGACCCAATCCCCAAGTACCACTAAATATCACCGTGTGCATGCGGTTACGTGCACGTTAAATCCATAGTTCCGAAAGTCCCCTCGGCGGTCACTGGCAGTTTCCGAGGGGTATCAATATTCATTAGCCCACTACCTTCTGATGAAGATCCGAATTGTGTCGAGAAAACTCCAGAAAGGGCGTATGTAGCTCTAAACGGGGCCATCGTGGCTCTTCTACCGGGCCTGCTTCTGCACTCCGATGAGTCATCCAAAGTGGCCTACAGATGCTCACTTATTGGTTCCAGCACTTAGACACGTCATATAACGGCCGAATCTAACCAATGATAAACATCCGTAGGCCTCTTTGGATGACTCATTGAAGTACACAAGCTGGCCCCGTAAAAGATTCACGATGGCCCCGCTCTAAACGACACATTCAGTGACACGAGCTGTCATGGGCGCTGGCAGCATAGGGCAAGGGGGGGCAATGTCCCCCCTGGATTTTTGAATCCAGTGTTTTCCCTTGCTTTTTTGCTCTAACATGGTAACCATACGTTGAAGTAGTCTTTGCCCCCCTTAGTAGTCTTTGCCCCCCTTGGAGTAGTCTTTGCCCCCCTGGGAAATATTCTGCCGGCGCCCATGCGAGCTGTCCTGTCCTGGCAAACAAACAAACATAAATTCCACCTGTAGGTGATATTTGGAACTACTTTTTTTTCACTGGAACAAATTCCCATGTCTTAATTAAGTATAACATAAGATTTCCTGATTTTCTAATCACTGGTTTCGGCTTCACACAGTTTTGAACTAGGATCTTTTAACTACGAACAGCACGTATTTTTAAAAAATTGCTCGGTAGATAAAAACTGGACAATTCATTTACAAATTTTTACTAAACTTCCTTTCCCTGTTCTAGGGTAAAGGCCTCATGAAAACCTACTGGTTGACCGGATATAAAGGCACGCCGAGGAAGAAGGCGTCCCTAGAGATAGTCCCTACCATACCAGAGCCGCCCCACCACTTCGGCGATTCCCACCAGTACTACTCACCCGTCACCCTGGGTGCGAACAGAGCAAGGGCGTTCTCCGTAGCCCCTGCTCTGCTGTACGGCTCCTCCCCCACCTCGGCACGGTATTCTGCGGCCAGCAGCAGCTCTTCGCAGAGCCCCGGACTGCAACAGGCGAACCAGGAACCGCCCAGGGCGAGTCGGGTCCGGTTCGCAAGCAGCGCCTCGTGCTTCTCGCCCAGGAGCTTCACGTACAACGGTTCCCAACCTTCCACGGCCTGGGAGGACAACGGACAGATAGCGGACAGCTACCAGTGCACCTGCTGCCAGCACCAGTGCCAGGCGAAGGCGCCGCTCAAGCCCATGAAGATAGTCAAGACGAGGCGCTCCCTGAAGAACGCCGTCAAGAGAATTCTCGTCATTCCCAAGAACAACGACGAAAGGCCGTCGTCAGAACAAATCTCGGCGTCGCCGAAGACGTATTCTTGCACGATACTGTGAAGCGAAAGCTGCTCGTGAAACTTTTTCGATCGCGAAAACCGTTTAGACGTTTGCGAAATGAAAAAGCTGGGATGTCAGTCGCGTGAAGATTGCTCGTTGAATTAGTATCGACGAACATTACATATTTTTGTTGTTGCCATTTTGTACAATAGGCATATATATATATATATATATAGATAGATCTAATAGACCATGTTCTAGGTATAAAAAGCGATCATATTTCTTTTGCACCCAAAGACCCAAAATGACACGTGGTGTAAAATATGTGATTAAATAGCGTAGCTAAATTGTCTGTGATAATCTTGTATGCATTTACGTCTTGCTTGTGTAGTGAGAATGGTGCATGTGACCTCCTAGAACTGAAACTGAATGAAATGGCAACATCTTTTGCAATGAAAATAAAATGCAGTGCCCATTTGGTCAATGTCCATGTTGGACCAAACGCTCTACTTGGCATAGAATTTTTTTGGGAAAGTAAACAAGAATTAGTTACCTTCTTCAGTATTACAGTGTGCAAATATTTGCTGGAAAAACGAACACTTTTGCTGGAATCTCTTAATGTTGTGATGCTTCTTTGTTAATGATAAATACATGTAGATAATGTTGATAAGTTTGCTTCATTTCATGCAACAACCCGGACTAACTTCTTCCCTACTAGCAATTTTGCTCGGGTTACCACCGGCCACGTAGCCGGCCGATGGTAACCCGAGCACAACTGCTAGTAGGGTTACATTTAAAAATAATTATCAATTTTAGTGCATCATATATTAATTTACATATATGTGATTTATTTTTGTTCTTCTCGATGAATGTGTGTATAATTGTTTATGCAGATTCTCACAATGTGGATTGGCACTGCATCTGTATCCCACTTTATCAATACAATATTTTTAGTGATATTAGGTGAGTTCGAAAACTACTAAAATAAACTTCGTGAATTTAAATTAAAATAAATTATAATCAACCTGGTGGTCTTCGTTGCGTAATCACAATCGGTAGAATAAAGGAGAGAAAAAAGTAAAATCATTACAATTTTCAGAAACTCTTCTTTCGATAAAAATTCTGTAATACCTTAATTGTGTATACAGCAGTACTTTCAGTTCTCCGAGACTCAGTCAAATCTTAAGTGATAAAATCTTCGGTTTTCACAATAGATAATAATTGAAGAGCTCGAAAGATCCCAAAAGTACTGCCATGTTAACGTACTTTTCAAGTATACACGTGGTACAAAAGCTATCTAAATAGCATAGTTTAAAAAGCTGAAACGCACATTTTTAAAAAAGATGTAAATTTTACAAAACAAAGGCCAATTTTCAATGTTTAGCATGCTTTGAATTTTAAAATCTTACGCATTCTTTGTAACTAATGCCTGGTACGCTAGCGTTTATGCAGAATTTTCAAGCCGTACTCCCCGTACAGCTGTTCAGCTGTACTAAACCTAGGGTTTTTTTTCCTTCTGGGACTGATTTCCAAATATTGTTACTGCTTATCTAACTCAACGTTATCTAATATTTTTGTTAACATGAATATGAAAAGAGCTGAGACTAATAGCAAAATATGAATCATGATCCACTGAACAGTCATCAGGCAATTATATACGCACGGACCGCAGATATTTGTGGTATTCTTGAGTATCAAATAATTAATCAACTTACAGAATCTATCCCAGGCAGTAAATTTATTGGAGAAATTGTTAGGCAAACTCTAATGCACAATATATTTAATCTGTAGTTTGAAAGTACGCGGTGTGATCTTTCAAAAGTAATATTACATTAAGAAAGAAGTATATGTTGCATAAAGTGAAGCAAGTTTATCCCACCGTAAACAAAGCTGAGTATAAAATATGTATTTATATTGCATGTTATACTCTTACTTAATGAACCTACCATTGAGAATGTAATGTGCTGTTAAAGACTAACTGAAATGCTAATTTTTATTTCTTAATCATCGTGTAAGTATGTTGTACATTTGTTTTGTCGTCACCGAATTATTGTAAAAACTTATTTAATTCGTATTTATTATGACTTGCAAAGAAATGCCTCTCTTTGTGTTAAAATAAATCCGCCTTTTTGTGAAGTTCCGTTGAAGCATTTAGATTTCTCTCTGTGTTAAGTAAAATAATTTATATTTTCGTATATTAATCTTTGGGAGGAGGGGCTTATTGCATTTTATCCTTTTTGTACAATATTTATGATTTTGACCAAAAACTTTTCAATATATTGGAAATTACACCAAGTAAATTTCAACATCGTGATTATTTCGTGTAAAAGCAATTTTATCCAAAAAGTACCATTTATCAAATTAGCGCCTTATTGTTGTATAATTACTGTATAATCTCAAACTATCACCACATAATGTTCATAACCTAATTTTTTAGATCGAGCTAAAGATTGATTATTTTTTAATTAGTACTTTCAACATGGTGATAAAACATATCAGATACGAACTATTCACAAATTTTCGTAGAACTTATTAGTGGAGGGAAATTATGTAATATGTCATTATTTAATATTTACAAATGATGTCGTCATAATATTTTACACAATATATTAATACTTTGATTTTTAAATTTTTAATATACTTAATAAAACCTCAAACATATTATCCTAGAAACGAAGATTTACAGGGTGTATATGAAAAATACCTCCAAATTTGAAGTATTCCAATAAGAAAATTAAAGGAGTCGCAATATTTTCGTCAAATTGAATGAAAAATAACATTTTAATGTCAATGAAATAACACTAGTTTTATGTGACCACCCTCCAGAAAAAGTAAATAAATTGCGTTTAAAATTTAACCTTAAAAATTTTTTTGCCCAATGCATTTTCCCCTTTTATGCAGATTGAACTCGTATAGCTTTGCTTCAATAACCAAAAATAAGCATATGTGTGGAGTTCAACAACCTTTCCCAAAAATTTTCCTAAATTACTTAACATATATTACACACTTAGAACGAATACCCTATGTTTCAAAAGCTATATTTCCTCAATTAAACAAGTAAACGCAAATTTTAGAATAAACTTTTGCAAATGATGGATGTATTTTTGGTAGTTTCGGAGGGGAGAGGGTTAAATTCCTCACCTAGATTTACATCTTAATGTTTGATAAGCAGTCACATTAAGCTTTGTATAATTTTATAAACTTTAAGATGCTCTTTAAATCTAATTTGCCTAAGAATGTAACTTCTTTGGAATTACTATTACACACCTTCAACATCATGGATATGTATACATTCAGGGTATACACGGTATGTAAACGTTCTTTTATGTATATCATGTGGTTGTATCATTTAAAAAGGGGATTTATCAATCTTTAGAAAATGCATTTCACACAAAACTTAGTTCATTATCCATGCAGTATTATATAATTTTATGTTTGAATTTTCAATATTTTAAAACTGTATAAAGGGGAGAGGAACAGGAAAGTTATCCTGTTACTTATTGATTAAAAATCCAGAAAAGAATTTTATCCCATGAAATGCGACTTACGTTTTCATAAAAGAATGATGTAGATCTGATATCATTGATCTTCTTAATATGAGCCCCTTTGACGCCCAATTGGTGTAACTCGCAATTTTTCTAGTTTTGAGATTTTTAAAGTTTTATTAGAGTTATCATAGTAAATTCAGCATTACAGAACAACTAGTGCTGTTACCTACACGATTGTTAAGGGAGTTGCAACTTCATATCATATATCATATATGTTATAAATAAAATGGTCTTTTTTGACCGCTTCTTTGACTGTAACCCAATAAAACCAAAAAATGGAGTTACGCCAACTTGGACTTTAATAGGCTCATGTGTTTTTTGCCGTGCAATAAACTTTGATTAATCCATAAACGTTCATGACAAGTATGACCCTGAAATAACAAAGGTTAACATTTCTTTCGAAAGCATCATCCATTTATAGCTGAACTGTCATTCATATATACTTACCAGCATACTTCCAGTAAAATGATCTAAGTAAAAACGAAAATAACTGTAATTTCTGTTGTAATTAATTAGTTAATAAGAAACTGGCACAGAATAAAAATTCAATATCCATTTTAAATTATTGGGTTCTTCGGAAAGTAATTTCTTTTTTTCCCAACAGAGGACTTTTTTGTATTTTTTCACAGTCAAATTCACATTTAAGGTGCATAATCCTTGTCCAGTTTGACAGCTTATATAGCAAGCTCACTTGCCAAAAAAGTTCAGTGGATTATAAGCAGCAGTATTTTGGTTGGTACCCTTTCAAATATGTAAACTGAAAAGCGGCATTTTCGACATGTTTTGCTTTTTCTCTATCGAAAAGGTAAAAATACCGTTTAAAATTTTTAAAAAAAATATCTGATGTGTATGGAAAAGATGTATTCAAAGAATGCCAGTGCCAAAACTGGTTTTTAATATTTTGATCCGGCGATTTGGATGTTGAAGACGCACTACGTTCTGAAAGTCCAACTGAAGCTAATGAAGACACAATACAGGTATTAACTGATGAAAACCGGCGAATAACGTGATCGCTGAAAGATTAAATTTATCGAAAAGTCCGACATATGCGGTTCTCATGTTCTTAAAATACAAAACGACTTTCCGAACAACCCAATATAATACAGCAGTACTTCTACTATCGATTTTTAAATCTCAGATTTTACGAAATTTCGATATCAAAATAACTTCGGTTTGAGTTTTTAATAATATAATTTGCTATACAAACACTCTGAAGAAACTTCTTCAGATTCAACGGATTCTTTTGTTCTTCTTTCGGGACGACTTCACGGAAAAATACCGTTTCGAAGGAGTACGGAAATTATTCGTTGAAAAATGAGTTGACTAAATTAGTATATAAAGACGAGCTTTTCAGAGAGTGTATTAAGTGTAATTTTTTTTGTCCGAAATTGATCATTTAATCGGAGTTGGGTACATTAAAATGCCAAACCTGTTAGAAAAGACTTTGCTACAAATACAATTTTGATACGGAAATGTTTTATTAAAGTCCTCCGAATATACAAATAAAATTTAGACATTTTTCTACTTTTATGAAATTTTATAATTTTATTTCAATTTCTAAAAGTGCTATAATTTTCTTCTATTATTGGATTTATTTTTAAAGATGTTTTTCTGTTGCTCTAAGTATTATCTTATGCTAATAAAATGATATCTGTGGTTGAATTAATAGTATTTCTGCTGTTTTAAAATATCAAGAATCCGTGTGGAGAAGAATAGTAATATTTCTTGATATTACAAAAATGTAATTTGACCAAATATTTTTAGTGACATATTTTTAATGTACAGGTTGCAATCAATGTATGAACCTATAAAAAATTAAAACATTCATGTATGAAATATGTTTACAAACCACCGAATCTTCGTCTACATAACATTTTATGTTAATATACTTTGACAGTTCATTCGTTGTTTTTCTCGATGTTCAATAGAGGTTATTAACATTTTCAATCATTTATATTTGTTCATTATGATGAAGAAACACAACTACTGATGCATAAACACTTAGATCACTTATACAAAAATTCCTCAAAATGTTCTTTGTAAAATTTTAATGCTATTTTTTAAGTATTAAATATTTACTACTATTTCGTTGGAAGGGAGATAAATTTCTTTCAAACAATGTGAAAATTGTTTGATTTTAAAATTTCAACTGATTCCTTTTGACTTATCCCTTAGTTAAACTTATATTTGAGAAATAAAATAGTTAGTTAAAAAATACTAAAATACTAATGAACACGTGAATAAGTTTCTGTAATAATTAAAGAAATCAAAATAATGCAACATTTTGCTTGGGTAAGTCGCATGCTTTGTTAAGAAAAAGGATCAATGCGCGTTATATTTACGTAGCACTGGAGAATCCAGAGGTGGGGGCGCAGTTGCACGTCTCCCCCCTCCCATACGAACTCAGTTTACTATAGAAGATTGACTTATTTTGTAAATTCAAGTAATTTACAACAAAAATTTGGTCCCCACCAGAATTTTTGCTGGCTCTGCCACTGTTTCGTAGCTTACATTCACAGAGTAACCCGAGCATTGAAAAAAAGAAAAAAGTTTTGTTGATTAAACAAAAATTTGGTTGGTGCTAATTCAACCGAATAATATTGTTGATTTAACAAAACTTTTGTTAATTCAATGAAATATTTTGTTAATTCAGCAAAATATTTTGTTAATTTAACAATTTTTCAAACTAACAAAATTATTCTGTTAAAATAGAGACAGCCAAATTTTTGTTGAATCGACAAAATTTTGTTTAACTTGACGAAACATTTTTTTCCCTTGTAATAATGTAATGTTACAAAAACGAGCAATCTAAAATTCTCGCTATACATTATCCAACTAAGAATGAAAATATTTTTAAAAGTTTTAACTGCACCTAAAAATTTATGTCTAACTCTCTTATTTTAAATCTCTTACTTATATATATATATTCATTTTATTTGATGTTAAAATGAATGATCATAAATGCATTTGATTTCAAATTTTCTACAGCAAAAAACCATTCAAGTTTTCCAGACATTGAAATAAATGAAACACACAAAATACACAGCTCTCCAAAAATATTAACGTTACAAGCATATTGTACAATAAAAACCAAATCAATAAAATACTGTAGCTATGAAGAAATGCTCTACCATTTTCTATTAATTCACGTATCTAAAGATAACCTGTACTTTCAAAAAAGGATATAAATTCAATTTATAATTTTTCTTTTGCAAAGTTTATGATAATCAGCATTCCAGTGATACATTTTACTCGTTCTCTACAACAAAAACAAAAAGCAAAAAAAAATCTGGGTAGGAGAATTATTGTTAATTTAATTATTGTTAATTTGTTTAATTGTTAATTTGTAATTAATACACTAATAGTATGTGTGATGGTATTATTTACTGAGCATTTAAATTTTCATAATTTTATTCTAATAATAATTGGTATCAACTATCAAATACATCTTTAAAGGTAATAAAATGAGAAAAAATGTACACTAAACAGTCTGAAAACAAGCTTTCAATTGTTTCTTTCATAAAATGCATATTTATAAAATATGTCTTGCATTCATCCGACAGTGTTTTAACACAAAAATATTTATATTGTTCATTGCACTCTTTCTCTTTGTTTGTTTGTTGTAAAATAAAATGTGACACTACCGTTCTATATCTATATAATTAATACTGTTCTTGTAAATATGATTGTGTATAGTTCAAAGACAAAAAGCATTTTCAGCTGATCTTATTTTTGCTGACGACCATATTGACATCGTGATTTGTAAAGTGATAATATGTGAAGAAATATTAAAAAAATATTTATGTTTTTATATTTTGCCTTTATTTCTGGAGAGACTGTATCATTCTAGACATATTTTTATTTTTTTCTAATCCCTACTTTGGCAGCATATATTTTAAAACCATCGTTTTTTAGTAATAGTTATTAATTTTAATCTTCCTAAATTGCTCTTTACAGTATATCACAAAAATCTTCGATGCTTTTGTCGAAAGCACTCTTTCTCTTTGTTTGTTTGTTGTAAAATAAAATGTGACAATATCGTTCTATTTCTATATAATTGATACTACCTAAACCTAACTAATAAATACCTACCTAATGAGCTAGATATACTTGCGCTTGTTTATTTATTAAATATTTTTCTGAAAAACCATCAGCTTAACCAATTTTGTTTGTGTGTGTGTGTTCATCAAACATCCGCTCGTGCTACTAGTTTTCGTACAAAAACTGAAACAGGTTTGGTTAATGGTCCCATCTTCTTTCTAGTTTAAAAACAACTTCAGTTTGTTCGATTTCATTGCTTGGATGAAACGTTTGTTTTCACCTGAACGTCCTCAGAAGAGTTATAAGCAAACTGTCGAAAACTGAATCAACAGGCTCCTGTTACAGGATATTTATGGCCAAATACTTGACGCCCGGATTAATTTTAAAACGCGTATTGAAGTCATCGGTAAGAAATTTTACCTATTATTTTAACACGCGAGTTTGGATTAATGCACGTGTCAAATGTTTGATGAATAAGGCTGTTAGTTTTTCAACTAACTGCACTCAGCTGGCTTTAAAATCGATGGTCAATTGGTTTAGGTTTGAAAACTGAGTGTATAAGAACTCCTAAAACTAAAACTAGTAGTGTAAGAGCCACTTGTTGAGCGTTTACGAACACCTCCATAATTAGTCCTTTTGTAATTTGTTACTTTGAGTTAACACTGCATTTCATTTTTTCCTGAAGCCCCCAATCTCACCCGTGAATCTTCTAATGTTTCATGTTTACTATGCAAAATAAAAACAGTGATAATCATATTTTATTTTACCGATTATTTACATTAACTACTTTTTATTTCCTCGAAACTTGAGAACAAACTAAAGTCTCACTTTCAAAGATTCGTTATAGCAGAGTTCAGTAGCGTTTAAAAACAAGATATCAGTTGCAGACATTTTAATTAAAATACTACTACTTTTTCTTGGTACAGAGTTTTCTTCTGCTATTATGATAGATTATTATCTCTGCCACTAAAACTAATGTGGCTATATTAATGCCGATGAAAAGCACTAAAAATGCACCTGAAAGGTCCTCCAGAGACAAATGGTCTTCCTGTTCTAATTCCCCGGAGCTAAAAGCGTTGAATCGGAGCAGAGATAAAAACTCTACCTCCCTCTCAAACTTCCGAAACACCCCGCATTCACTGAGCTTGTAAATGATAGAATCCAATACGCTTTTGCAGCAAAAATCCTTTTCTAGGGCGATTGCGTACATAGCAGTGAAGAAAGAATCCCGAGAGACATGGAAAGGACCTTTAAACTTAACTAGATGGCTCCTTGAACCTAAAGTCGCTTTCTTAGTTTTGGTGTTGAGTAAAAATGCTTCTTCCGTTACCTCTGGCCTTTTGTTTCGTTGGAGGCATTCTCCCACGGATACCAGCACTCTGTCGTTGGAATTCAAGAGAATGCCGTCTATGTAACTCTGCGGCAGCGTTTTGCACCGGAAAGAAGTCGCCCTGGACGCTTCTGACAGTTCCTTGATGTCGCGAACGCCCTTCAGACCGGGGAACGACAGCGACGCCAAGAGCACCGCCTTGTAAGAGTACGTTATGAACATCGCGCCGACGATCCAGAACAGCATCGTCAGTCTGACGCCGGGCGACCTCAGTCGCAGGTCCAGTCGCTGCTGCAGGAGACTCCCGAACACCGAGAGCAGCACCAGGGCGTAGCTGTTCCTCCTGCGGGACGCGGCGTAGAACAGCAAGGAAATTCCCAGCAGGAATGCCGTCACCATCGACCAGGTCGCGCTGCTGAAAGGGTTGGAAATGGCGAGGCTTTTGGGCAGGTACTGCGGCTTGTCCGTGGCGAAAGTCACATCCGTGAAGTGGTACGGATAAGTGAAATTCAGCAGCTGGTTGCGGTCCTCTGTGACTGTCAGACCCAACGCCATATGCGCGTCTCCCCTTTGTACCAAGCCTATCAATCCTGTCCAATTGCCATCAGGCTGAAGACGACCGAAGCCGTCAGACGGTAGTAATTCATAGGAAAAGCTCAGGATTTCGGATAAAACAGCAACCACATATCCGTCTCTGGCATAGACGATACCGTTTTCTGTTTTCAAAGCGTGCGGTCTCAATTTGCTGCTTAGAGGAAAGACACCGATTTTCAAATGTTTTGGAAAGCTGCTGTTTTCTGACATACTTCAGTTTCTTCTGTTTTGGCGCTTTAATTAGGTATCCAAATACATGGTTTCATGCAACTTTCAGATCATAGTTTTTAAATACATTCTAAGAACGTAACTATAGAACGGAAGGAAGGGTTCTAATTCCGGTATTATAACTAAATGTAACTATCCCGTGTAAAGTCCTCGGTGAACCTCATGATTTCAAATGTTTTGGAAAGCTGCTATTTTCTGACATACTTCAGTTTCATCTGTTTTGGTGCTTTAATTAGGTATCCAAATACATGGTTTCATACAACTTTCAGATCATAGTTTTTAAATACATTCTAAGAACGTAACTATAGGACGGAAGGAAGGGTTCTAATTCCGGTATTATAACTAAATGTAACTATCCCGTGTAAAGTCCTCGGTGAACCTCATGATTTCAAATGTTTTGGAAAGCTGCTATTTTCTGACATACTTCAGTTTCTTCTGTTTTGGCGCTTTAATTAGGTATCCAAATACATGGTTTCATACAACTTTCAGATCATAGTTTTTAAATACATTCTAAGAACGTAACTATAGAACGGAAGGAAGGGTTCTAATTCCGGTATTATAACTAAATGTAACTATCCCGTGTAAAGTCCTCGGTGAACCTCATGATTTCAAATGTTTTGGAAAGCTGCTGTTTTCTGACATACTTCAGTTTCCTCTGTTTTGGCGCTTTAATTAGGTATCTAAATACATGGTTTCATACAACTTTCAGATCATAGTTTTTAAATACATTCTAAGAACGTAACTATAGAACGGAAGGAAGGGTTCTAATTCCGGTATTATAACTAAATGTAACTATACCGTGTAAAGTCCTCGGTGAACCTCATGATTTCAAATGTTTTGGAAAGCTGCTATTTTCTGACATACTTCAGTTTCTTCTGTTTTGGCGCGTTAATTAGGTATCCAAATACATGGTTTCATGCAACTTTCAGATCATAGTTTTTAAATACATTCTAAGAACGTAACTATAGAACGGAAGGAAGGGTTCTAATTCCGGTATTATAACTAAATGTAACTATCCCGTGTAAAGTCCTCGGTGAACCTCATGATTTCAAATGTTTTGGAAAGCTGCTATTTTCTGACATACTTCAGTTTCTTCTGTTTTGGCGCTTTAATTAGGTATCCAAATACATGGTTTCATGCAACTTTCAGATCATAGTTTTTAAATACATTCTAAGAACGTAACTATAGAACGGAAGGAAGGGTTCTAATTCCGGTATTATAACTAAATGTAACTATCCCGTGTAAAGTCCTCGGTGAACTTCATTACTTCTTCAGAAACCTTTGTGGAATTCTAAGATTTTTTTTAATTTCTAGTCGAACAACTGAATATATTTCTCATAAGTACTAAACCTTGTTGAAACGTTATTACACAAAGCAAGATTGTGATAATAACAACAATTTCAAAATCGCAATATTCTAATTCAGATCTTTTAGTTCCTATAACCGGTGATTTGATTTTTAAATATTGCCATGATAAATGTATAGGACCAAGTAAGTCTTTTTATGACTTCACTCTTTCTAAAAACTTTTTAAAGATCGTAGTTTAGTAAGTTCAATGGAAATTGCTGTAATCGTAGTCCAATCTACAATTTAAAATCTGATAAATGTATGGCTTACTTCACTTCATAAATATATTATTCTAGAAACAAATCTTTCAATCTGTAATTTGTGCAAAATTTCTCATCAAAGGACTGAACTTAATTATGATAAATTCAATGCTTTTTTCCTCATAAACTGTTAGACCTTGTCTAACTTTTTGTCATTCCATATTCAAAATAAAGAAATAATACAATTGAAATTAAATTTTTCTGTTCAGAGAATTTATAATTTTTTCTAATTGGGTGAGTTAATTATTTAATTTATATTTCAAATATGTTTGTTTTATTTCACTTCATAAACATTATATTACCCGAATACAAAAACTTTCAAAAATCTTTTTTCTGAACACTAGTCTATAAAAAAAATCCCCTCAATAATAGATATTTATAAATGTTTTATGTCTTTGCTTATATCAAAATACACAACTTCTTTCCTTCGGAGTATATTTGTTTCCAATATTGGAGATGTTACATTACTGTACTTGTTGCAGTTAAATAACAAAATATCTATCGCCGTACGACTATTTCAAGTCATGCATGTAAAAATTTTAAATAATCAAAATCGTATACACATTTTTAATCTCTGTTTTGCTATAATTTATATTTCTGCTGAAAAAATATCGTAATTTTCTTCTTTAAGAAGTTATCTACTGAATAATTTGAGTTTTCTATTCTCAGATTTATGTAAATTTTTAAACTATTTTAAAAAATAACTATCGTCGTTTTTACGATATGTAAAGAGATACATACTTACATGAACTGGCACTCAAATTTTCATAATTCAAAATTCCGAAGAAATATCACGTAATGTTCAAAACGTTTTCCTATATCGATATTTCGCATGTTTAAAGATAAGTTGTTTAAATAAAAGGTCTGAGTTTCGCATTAAATACACACAGCCATAAAAAAAAGGCTAAAATGAAGTTATTCGAATCAGCAAATCAAAATCTCACTCCATATAGTTAAGGTGTAATCTAGTTAAGTAAAAACCCTTATATATCTACGTTAACATTTTCAAAAGTCAGTTAGAACACCATACAAACATGTACGTAAAATATTTGAATTGTCACGTTAGTTTAAGTCAAACTGCAGACGACTTTGTCTGCCTTGTAATTTTTTATACATTAAACTTCATACATGTTTCTCTCTTTTCTTCAGTAAAGAATAATTTTTTTTACTACCACATAAAATCTGTTTACATTGAATATAAATATAACAACTTAAAAATTCTCCAAAATTTATTCGTAACGCTTTCGTTACATGCCTTGCACAAATTATTCAAACTGATCCACTGTCTGCATGAGTGTAATGGGATTATCAAAATACAATTTTACGATCAAGGAAAAAAAAAATTGGAAGTTCCATACATATGACTCAGATTTTAAACTCATCTTTAGAAGCATTTTTAAAAATATTCGAACTTGAACCCACCGTTTCTATTTAAAACATCAAAGTTTCGGGGCGAATTGGATTGTAAATGCCATTAACAAATGGACCTTGCGAAGACATAAGAGAAAAACACATCACTTTAAATAGGTGTTATTTACTCTTCACAATACTTGTACACTGTATCCAGCACAGCACAATCAACACTTATTTCCTTTAGCCCGTTTCTATTTAAAATTAATTTTCCGTTTAAATTTTCTTTGAGCCCGTTTCTATTTAAAACATCAAAGTTTCGGGGCGAATTGGATTGTAAATACCATTAACAAATGGACCTTGCGAAGACATAAGAGAAAAACACATCACTTTAAACGGGTGTTATTTACTCTTCACAATACTTGTACACTGTATCCAGCACAGCACAATCAACACTTATTTCCTTTAGCCCGTTTCTATTTAAAATTAATTTTCCGTTTAAATTTTCTTTGAGCCCGTTTCTATTTAAAACATCAAAGTTTCGGGGCGAATTGGATTGTAAATGCCATTAACAAATGGACCTTGCGAAGACATAAGAGAAAAACACATCACTTTAAACGGGTGTTATTTACTCTTCACAATACTTGTACACTGTATCCAGCACAGCACAATCAACACTTATTTCCTTTAGCCCGTTTCTATTTAAAATTAATTTTCCGTTTAAATTTTCTTTGAGCCCGTTTCTATTTAAAACATCAAAGTTTCGGGGCGAATTGGATTGTAAATGCCATTAACAAATGGACCTTGCGAAGACATAAGAGAAAAACACATCACTTTAAATAGGTGTTATTTACTCTTCACAATAATTGTACACTGTATCCAGCACAGCACAATCAACACTTATTTCCTTTAGCCCGTTTCTATTTAAAATTAATTTTCCGTTTAAATTTTCTTTGAGCCCGTTTCTATTTAAAACATCAAAGTTTCGGGGCGAATTGGATTGTAAATGCCATTAACAAATGGACCTTGTGAAGACATAAGAGAAAAACACATCACTTTAAACGGGTGTTATTTACTCTTCACAATACTTGTACACTGTATCCAGCTCAACACAATCAACACTTATTTCCTTCACGTGCCGTAATATCGACTCTGACCCCAACAAAGTGACGCGCTTTAGAAACAAGAAAGGGATATAATACGCTACTAATCAATTATCGGATAATACTGAATCTTTTAGTTATATATAATATACATACATACATATATATATATATCGTTTTCTGTGCTTTAAAGATCTACCTATGCATGTAGGCGTGCATAGAAAAATAAATTCTTTTTTTTTTTTTAATGGTTCTTTACATAACATTATTGTTCATTTTGCCAATATAAAGAGAGAAATAAAGACCCTAATTTCGATGATAGTTGCTGTTCGTGACAAATTGTTAAGCTTGCTGTACAGGATAGGCAATTTTCAAGTGAACTGTAAACTCCCTATATGGACGGAATCCTTATTAAATACTTTTCTCTTTCACATTAAATTCAAGAGGGAAAATAAAATAATGACAAAGCAGTTGAGGCTATAATAATGGATTCCTATTTAAAGCTGCATTTTAAAGCAGGACTTTCAGAGTTAATCGTTTTATCCTTTACCCCTTTAACGCGCAGTGTTCCCGCTCTGGGAACACCAAACTCGGACGTTTTGGCTGTTGCCAGTCACGAAGAATAGATTGGATTTCTATAAAAATAGTTGCGGGTGACATAGCGACACGAGAATCCTTTTACTTTTTCGCACGTCATTTCCCGTAAAAATATTGTCACGATTATTTTTAACAGCACTGACATCTGCTGAAAAATGGAAGAATGCGAGAACAGCTGCATAAATTTCCCAATGCTGAAAAAAGGGCAGCCGTTGCCATCGCTCGACTTAACGACCAGCAAGATGGCGGACGATCGAAACGTTCATCGCGTGCCACAGACCTAGAAACCCTTTTTTGACGACAGCTGGCTGTGCCGCACAGCTAGCTGCGTTAAAAAAGGGTCTCTAGATCTGTGGCACGTGGTGAACGTTTTGATCGTCCGCCATCTTGCTGGTTGTTAAGTCGAGCGATGGCAACGACTGCCCTTTTTTCAGCATTGGGAAAGGGTTGCGCCTCAAAGGGTTAAAGAAATACAGGCCTCACCATGGCACAGTGGTTATTGTCCCTGAAAATGGTAGACGGTCAAAGTGTGAAAGGTCCCGGGTTCGAGTCCCATCGCGCGGCTGTCGATCTAACGGTGTGGAGTTTTGGCAGGTTTTCTCCAGATATAACGTGATTACGCGTTAGAACCCCTTAGAAAGTCCTCCTACCAAGGAACCGCCAATCGACCTTGGCAGATCGCCCTAGCGTAGCGTTGCCATAATCACACGAACAAATACAGGGTGGTCATAAAAAAAATCTTTCCCGATATATGGACTCTAGCCGCCATTTCTCTTTACAATTTTTGGTGAGAATTCAGATATAGTTATTCGTAGGGCGGAAGAGGTATGTGCGTTAGAAATTGGGATTGTTTAAAACTATAGAGCTCTCTCCTGGTTACGGTTGCAGTGAAAAAAAAATTTAATTTCCTATGGCAACACCTATTGCTTTTCCCGCGAATGCTGGCCAGCACATTTAACAACGCTGTTAAACCGAATACATTATCCTGTAGCAAAATTAGATACCTTGTTAGCAAACTTGGTAAAAAAAAATTAACAAAAAATTATAATTTACTTTCTATTTTTGATACACTTGGCAAAACTACACAAACCAATTTGGTAAAAATGAGAATATGTAATATAGTTGATAAAAAAATAAATAAGTTGATGAAAACAGATATTTGACTCCGCAGTTATCAACATCTCCCCCGACCCAAAAAAAAAACAACCATTTTTTCTAGTAATAGCTTTGACAGGTAGATCTTCAAAGGAATCCATTTTCAGACATATACTTCAATTCAGCATCCAACTAGTGGCGTTCCTTGAAACACACACACACACACACACCGCAGAAATTTGTATATGACCTCCATCCTTTTCTATTTGTTCGTATGTATATACTTGTCCTAGTGTAGCACAAAATACACAGATGCACTTACATTGTATTCTTGGTATTATAATTATTCATATTACAGTAGAACCTCGATTATCCGAAGTAATTGGTACCGAACCTATTTCGGATAATCGAGAATTCATCCATAATCATCTAGTTTAATATGTAGTTGAATTTTTGTCATGACTATTTTAACTGTTAAATAATTTAAAATTATAAATAAAAATAAATTTATTTCTGAAATAAAAACTTACAATGGTTTAAACGGAAGTTTCATCTGGTGTAAATTGGCCATCCTTAGCTCTATCCCGAAGTTTTCTTAAAAGCGTGATTTCAGAGGAATCTCACTGCTCCTGTTGTTTCGACCAAAGAAGGCCTTTTGAGAAACACTCAAAAGCATCGTTGTTACTGACCTTATTTACTCCAGAATCACTCTCATATTCATCATCATCTTCTTCTTTTGGAGATTTTCGGACTTCTGCTATTAATTCCTCATCATTGAGCAACTCTAAGCCTGCATCTTCCACGTCACAATTCAACCAATCTGTGATTTCTCTATCCCCACAATTTCCAAAACCTTTCATTGTGCTAAAAAGGCTCGAAAACTCACTAACGTTATCTTTCACAATGTCTGTAGCATTTTCATCTGCGCCAGTTGAAAAATTCTGCAAAAGTGTTCGCCAACTTTGTCGTTCGATTCTTACGCGTTAGTTCGTTCGATTGCGGCATAGATTCCCTCGCTTCACTGATCATATGAATGCTGTATTGTGTTATTGAAAGTTTTCCAAAACTCAATTATTGAAACTGTACCAGATTCAGAATCTCCTTCAAAAAGTAATTTTCTGATGGGGGAAAAAAAAAAAAAAAAAAAGAAGAAGAAGAAGAAGAGGAAACCACCTTCGGTTAAAGGAGAGTTTCGGTTAATCGAGGTTCTACTGTATATACAGATTGGCGTAACCTTTACTTATCAATTGATATCGTGAGCAGACCCAGGTCTTTGGGCTTGAGGTTAAAAATGCACACAAGCCGAGATATACTATCAGTAACAGCCCTGCGCTACTTCCTGTCCTTTGGAGGTTGTAAAATTTCTCAACCACCAAAATTTGTTTTTTCTTTCGCCCTTAAGGTAAAAATTCTAAACTTCATTTTTGAAATGCAGCAATGAACTTTTGGGGGCTTCCTTCAGCTTGTCCCCTCCCCTTTGTTGTTACTTCTTCAGTGGATACAAACAGATTTCCCTGCAAGCTCCTCGCCAAACTTTCACACTTCAGCCGTCTACCATGCTCAGTGTCTTATCCACTAGGTCAGCGGTTCCCAAACTTTATGTTCTGGGACTCACCTTCACCTATACTCGGGGCAAACCTAACCTGATTGTGGAGTGGAAGCCTAGAGGGGCATTTCACTTTTCACTCCTCTCCGTGTGTAACGCTCCGACACTCGTTTCTCCTTCCAATTATCTGGGTGTCAACATCACAAACCAACCCAATCACAAGGCAAATCCGCACTACTCAATTCCCAACAGCACAAAAGAGATCACGCCATTGGTCAAGCGTCTGGGAAGGCGTTACATCTGATTTCTGACTTAACTTCTTAATCCTTCTAATTACTGCATTCAAGTAACACAAATATGCAATTATTTTATAGTAAACACTTTATTTTAGCACTTAATAGATGAAAAATGTATTAGTTCTGCAATAACGTGGGCAAACGAAAAGAACTATTTGAGAGCGGCGGACTCACACGGTCTGCAGCTTTACCTCCACTATCAGGTTAGAATTGCTCCGATTTTCTTCGTGACCTACTACTACATAACGATAACCAATACAGGATATATAAAATACTATATTAGCTACATAAAATATTATAATAGCTCCATTCGTTGGGTTCCCAGGGAACAGGCCTGGAACTTGATGGGATAACACTTTCACGACGAACTCTTGACAAGAGTGACGAAAAACTCTAGTCCGGAGATTCTTGTCCTCCTCGGAACTCTGGCTATGGAGACTATTAATAGTATTCCTCGATCTTTTAAAGATTTATACTAAGGTAAGGAGCAGAGGTGAAGGAGGAATTTCTGGTAGTGGAGTTTACATTCCTACTTCTACCGGTACTTTGGAGTTCAAGATCAATAACCCTAATTCTTGTTCAGTTTTCAGATCAGAGCTTATTGCAATCAGAAGGGGCTTGCAGTACGTAGTTAAGGTGGAGGAACATTTCCAAGACATCTGGGTCTTAACTGACAGTCGCGCTTCAATTCAGCATTTCTATAATTGGGGTATTGTTGGTGATCAGACTAGCCTGGACATTTTAAATCTATTTGGCACACTTTCACCCAGTCATACCAAGCATTTTCAGTGGATTCCTTCGCATGTTGCGGTTGAAGGTAATGAAATAGCCGACTCATTGGCCAGGTCCGCTGCTGAGGAAGGTGTGAGTCATTATAGGAAGCTCACCTTCTGCGATATTTCTTCCCTGGCAAAAAATGAATTGAACAAGCTTTCGAAAACCTCTCCTAACCACTCATGGTATTTCACAAAAAATCCGGGTATGTCTTTCCAGCTTACACCCATATCCTGCCAAACTTATTTCTTACGCTTCTTGAGTGGCCATACTAGAGCTCCTTCCCATATTTTTTTTTTTTTTTTTTTGTCTTTAACAAAGACGAAGTCCTGCGGGACCTTCAACTGTTTTTAAACTTTTTAGCCGTTTTCGGATGGGGATTGTCTAGCCCTGCTAGATGATTCCAAGATTAGTAACAACAACAACAACAACTATAGTTTAATTTTTCCCGACCTTTCCGCGACCCATAGTTTGGGAACCTCTGTACTAGGCCGTGGTGGGGGCCAAAAAAGTTTGATTGTGATTCCTTATTCCTCACTCATCAACAAAACGCTAAAAAATTAATTTTTACTTCCGTGTCGTGCTCTTAATATGGAATCGTCTCACTGTGAACTGTTATGTTAAACCTGGGGTCAATTAACGTGCACCATGCCCGGCAATTAAGTCCCGTACACAGTACAACTTTCGTGATGCTATTGAAGCTAAGAACGCCCACGCCACTGAGTCGCCTTTAAAACCGAAATAAAATGTTTCCAGCTTATGTCGGTTTTGACGAACTTGTCATTAAGTCAACCAATCAATATGCAGTACCGCAAGTCTCCGCAATTTCAACATGGCATGCTTCAAACTTTTAAGTACTGATGAGTGACATAATGGAATAAAATGAAAGTAATGGAACAAATGAAATAATGAAGATACCAAGCAGCAAGAAATCCCCGGCCTCATCTCGGCCGTCTTCAAGCGACCCCTGTTTCACTGGCCCGACCTCGGCGCAGGACTTCCGGACTTGAAGGTTGAGGATGTCCGGTCGGGTGACGGTCCCTGGGCTGTCTGCTCCGGAATGATACTGTGCGATTCCGGACGATTTCCCGAGGATTCCCCGACAATTTGCTCTCTTATTCTGATTCAGTTGAGAATATATCTATTGCGTAGGGACGTTTTTAAGGATCTATACTAGTGTATAAAATATTCCTCTTCAAATTGATAAAGGAAGTGGTTTTTAATTCGGATAATTTTTTTCTGAAAGTTCACATAAAGATGTTAATTGACAGTTATATTTTCAAAATATAGTCACTTTTAACACCCATAAAAACCTAATGTATGCTAAATATCACAATTTAACTCATTTATTTTTTATTCGCCCTTTCATTTTTATAGAATTTAAGAGATATCTAGCTCTCTTAAAATCTTTTCTTTTTGAATAAGAAATAAATATCTTATATTTAGTCATGCATCTAGTCTAATAATATTTTAGAAATCACATGAGTGAATTATTCCCGTGTTTATATATTGAAACTTGTGCTGAACATAAGTAAATCATTATGCATATATTTAATTACATAATTAAATATAGTGTAATATAAATTAAAAATAAATATTTTGATATTTTGGGTATTTACAAGAGAAAATTCTTCTTGGATGAATTCAAAATGTACCAGTTTATTTCACGGAAATTCAGCGATTAGATGATTAAATATATAATAAATGCAATACAAAGAAGTACAATTTTCTATGGGAGAGTATTTGGGCTAACTATACAGAATTATATAAGTATTTTTAAAATGCTCAAAATTATAGTTAAAGAATGAAGAAATGAAACTAGTTCATTTGCACCGCTCACGTTTAATTTCAATATTATAAAAAGAAATAGGTTTTGGAAAATATGTAATGGAAAAAATATTTTCAGTATTTTATTATTTTTTTAAAATATTCGAAGTTTTATTCTTTTAAAAGGGCTGCAAAGTCACTGTAAATCATAAATTGCTTACTTCGGCATCAGATCTAATTATATGCATGTAATTTTATTTCCTGTTCAGCACAAATTTCAACAAGGAACAAAAGTAGATTTGTTTTAAGTAAACGAACACAGAAATAATTTACTAACCTTTCTAAATTGAGAGTGTTTCTTGTTGCTATGTTATCTTGCGTAAGCCGTTAAACTTTCGAATATGCCACCCAACATTTTGCCCCACATCACTACACAGTGTCAAGCGAAGCTAGTAAAACACTCCCCTCCAAAAAAACCCTGTCAAGCAGAATAAAAAGGTGGCTTCTTATTGGATGGAAGATAAAGGAGATAGGAGTACGAAATTCTTCGACGTGAGGGGGGGAGGGGTAGCGATGCTGTACTAGGAAGCAGCATCTCCTTTCATTCCCTTTCCCCACAGACAGCGCCATCTCTGAATAGTCTTTTCGAAGTCCGATTTCGTCCTCGGTTCGACTGACCAAAAATACCTGAGACCGTAGAGTATATGAAGGGAGTTGGTTGAGTTTTCTCCCGGGGTGCGGAATGAATTACACGTCAGCCGTATAGTTTCAGCGGACGTTAAATGGACGTCGGACAAAAATTCCCGAGTACGAGCCGATGAAATAGATAGTCGGCCAACTTTTTACCGAACTTTCTTGCTGCCTGGAAAAAATGTACTTCATTTAATACAGAGTACACATCAGAAAAACGAACGATCTGTTTTCTCTTGATAATGACGCTCCAAATTCTTCCCAAACAATTAAATCTGTTTTTTGTTTTTTCGTTGTTACGAAATTATCTTGACTTTTGACAATTTTTGTAGAGTTAGTAAAACTTCTACTGCGTAATAATTAGTACAAATTAGCCATTAGTCATATATATTTCTGAGTTTACACTCGTAATACATTTAAGAGGTATATTTAGGTACTTTAGTAAAATTCAACTAAAGATATTTTTAGTATAACTATTGAAATATTTTAAAGGAATTGATTGATGCTTCCTTTAAAATATTTCATGTTTAAAGGAAAAACTAATTATTATACTAATATATAATTGAATTTCATTGTAATTATTCAATGTTAATTTTAAAAGCCCTTTTTTTTCTTTTCAGTTCCTTTTTTCTTATTTTTATTCCTTTAAAAAAAAAAAAAAAAAAAAAAAAAAAAAAAAAAAAAAAACAGATTTTAAAATTTTGTGTATCTAGTTTTGCAATGTACTTTTATCTTTTAACGACAATTGATAAATTATAATTTTAAGGATGGTATAAAAAATTGTTACACATCAATCAAATATCAAAAACATACAAATTAAAGCTGAGGGATTAGTGTTGAAGATGAGTTTTTAAAAAATCGAAACTTGAAAAATGCTTGAACCTGAGAACAGCATTTTCTATTCTTCTCTGTCATATAATGCTCTTTTACCATTTTTAACTTGCTCGTTAAAGTATTTTTCATATCTTAACTAAGCATTTTAATTTTCAGCATTATATCTTTTGTTTTATTAAGTCGGATCCAGGGGGCTCGCTCCCCACCCGAGATAATACATTTAAACTAGATAAAATGATCGTTGTGATAACAATGACACACTTTATGCAAATCTTGATAAGTATTGAAATCTTGTTCTGCTTTTTTCTGAAAAAAGCTTCTGAATCCACCCTTGTTGGTTCTTATGACAAACAATAGATGGCAATATCACTTTTGTTCTGCAAATTAAAGGTATGCTTCCATTGTTATGAGCCTTTACGAAATTTTCAATATAAACGCCAATCAGCAACAACAATACCAAGTTTGTAGTGGTTTTGTCTTTTGCCAGTGAAGAGCAGAAACTAAATGTTTTGCGGATTGAAATCGACAAGTAGAACATAAGTTATGAGAATAAATTTTAATATTAAAAGCTCTCTTGAATTTGTTTTTATCACATTATCATTAGATAAAATAGTTGCTTCCTGGCTGCTGAGTATCCGTTGTAAGCAAGGGTGTATATATATATATATATATATATATATATATATATATATATATACATATAAATATAAATCTTGTAGACATACAAAAGCTAAAAAAACGCTCAATAGAAATTCAGAATAAACTCGTGTAGCTGAATTTAGCTTCTGAAAGCCTGAAAACATCTTAATGTTCTCTTCTAAACATCTCAACTCTGCCCATGCGAAATTCAATAAGAAAGGGAAAATAACCTAATTCAAGTCTCATCTCTTCACTGCAAAATGTACGCTACTCTGTTCAGCAGTTTTTCGAAAGGGAGACAATGTCACTACTTTGCGGAATAATCAACTTTTATGAACTTTAAATTTTGCTAAAATTTATCTCTCAAACATAAACAGTCAAATTGTGTTATTTGTTGTACTTAAAAATAAATTTATATCTCCTTCCAAAAAAAAGAGAAAAAAAGGTCCTTTATGGTTAATTCACTTTTGAATAACACAAGAAAATGTTATTCACGCCGCCCCTTCTTCATTTGCATTATATCATCAAATCGGAGTTTGGTACGTGGACTTATATTTGATACCAAATTTAAAGCGGAAGTGAATATGTTTCGCGGAAAAAATATGAGAAAGGGGAAGCCGAACATTTTTATTAATTTTGTTCCCCCTGGAACTCTCTAGACACTGTGCGAGTCGTCTCCCCCCTCCCCCTCGCACACACACATCCCTCCCCCACCCTCCTCACTTTTTTCTAACTGACCATAATATTTGAATTCGACGGAATGCGTAGGCGGCAACAAACTATGATAGCTCCTCCTCCGACTACGCCTTAGATGCAGTATTCTTCAGCTGCATCTCGTGGGATCGGACCCACAGCCCGACTCAGACAACTTGGGGCTAGGGGCAGACACTTGTAATGCGACCCCCGTTCATATACACACATTCAGTTTACAAAAATTAGAAAGCCTGCAACTATAGGCTTACATAAGTCCAGGCTTTTTACTCTTGTTGCTGCTTTGAAACTTTTTTGCAAATGAAAAAGGGCGGATCTTTGGTACCGCCCAACATGATTAAATTGACCCGATCTTCATCATTTTACTCAAAATGCTTTATTAAAACTTTTCTTTCAGTACAGTTATTAAACTATAAGCTAAATAACTTTACTAAGCTAACTTTACTAACTGAATAACTCACGCCATCAATATATGGCCACACCCTCAACCGCCGTTATTTTTATTGAATTAAAAAAAAAAATTGGATTTTACAATCGAAATAGAATAAGGTCACTATATATTCATAGGCAAGATTCCAAGGAGCTTGAAGAGGTGGTTTGTTTCTCCAAACTTAACATTTTGACTATATATCTCAGCAACTTTAAAAAAGTGATCTTTTTAAACATCGGTTTCATTGCTATAAAAGTTTATTCAGGCAAAAAATGCTTTTTTGATCATCCGTTTAAATCTACACTAAAAATAAAGTGTATATTTTAATTTTCCCTTGTGAAAAATCAACACATTCATCAGACATTCATCATTTTACTCAAACTGTTTTCTTAAAATTTTTCTTTCAGTATAGTTTGATAATTTTTTAAGAGAATTTGTTTGATAATTCTTTAAGCAGAGAGAAAGGGGAATTTTTTTCTAGAAACAGAACTATCCCTCCAAATACTGCAGGAACATATTTTTGAATTAGGGGATCCCCTATGACAGGAAGAGGGAGCTGCCCCTGCCTGTCAAGTTCTGACCGGACCGAATATTAGCTTAACACAAGCACATAACACGGCACTATCTTTGTTAGAAGGCACCACAGATAAGTACATGTTGGATGGAGAGTACCCCGGGAAAATTAACCCCACAACTCTCATTCACTAACAGTTGAAAAAATTTAATTGAGAAATTTAGTTTTTTTTTTAAAATAAAGTTAAGTTATTGAAAAAAGAAAATTTAGGAAAAATTTAAAAGGGGGGAAAAAAGTTAATTTACTTAGCAATTAAAGTGTCAACAATGGTTCAGTCACTGCAAACAGTGCTGTCCCCGTTGTTGACAAAACTTAGAAAAAATAGTAGTTTTTCCTGGGGGGAGTTAAGTTGCTTTAAATGATTTAGAATTTCTTTTAATTTACTAACAAACTCAATTAACGAGACTCCGATCTCTTTTTCGATCTCTTTGGTGAGATCGGCTAAGTCCTGCAAAGTTGTTTGTTGGGGGGAGGGGGTGCAGTTATTTGAAACGGCCTGCGCATAGCTGGAATATTTTTTGGAAGAAGGGGGGGGGGTTGCGAGTTTTTTAGAGAAGTTTGTTTTTGGGGGTTATCGGGGAATTTTTTACAACCTTTGTAACTAGCCGGGTGATTTAAGGAACAGTTACAGCAGGTAGGGGGTTGCTTTACTTCATTTGTTTTGTTATTTTGTTTAATGGGGCAGTTAAAATGCTCGTGGGGGTCGCCACACACCACACAACGGGGGGCATGGAACAGTGTTTCGCGAAATGAAAGAAGCCGTTGCAGCGGTAACACTGAATGGCTTTCCTGGGGGGTCTGAATTTTTCGATTTTAATTTGGAATGAGAGTAGCTTTTCAAGATTGGATTTGAAAAATGGGGAGGGGGGGGGTTTTCTCGTTTGCTTTTTAATTGATTTACGCGAAGAACAGGATATTTTATGCAGTTTAGCGCTTCGGCGATTAGTTCAGTTGGGGTAGTAAGGGGAGTCCTTTATTGACAACTTTAAGGGGGGGGGGGGGTAATGTCCGAGTTACTGAAGAAAGGAATGGAGTTTTTTTGAAGAAGGTCAGTGATTTTGTGCTTACTTTTAAAGTCAGTCGGGAAAATTTTGAGGGAGGATTTCTGGGCTACAGCATGGAAGTTAGCATCTGTATTCTCATTGATGAGTTGGGTGATGGCGTGCATATCAGGAGGGTTGGGGACGATTAACGGCTTGGGTCTGACATTGGGGTTTACTTTTACCGACGGAGGTGAGATAGGAGTCTCGTGATCCATTACATTTTCCTGAGAATCTAGGGTGCTTAAAAGCTCAAATTGGTTGGGGGTACTAAATCCAACATCGGAAGGGTACTTATCTGGCTCTGGCTTGGTCTTGGCACATCTTTTAGGCAGCGAGAACCCGTTGTTGGTATCGTCGATTTCTTCACACGGAGAAGTACGTTTAAGGGCTTGGTTCGTCGATGACGTTTCAGGTTGTTGTTCTTCCGCTTTAGATCTCTCGAGTTGGAAGTCTTTGTGGCGGGCAATCACCTCGGCTACCTGCGCAGCTTCTTCACCCATAATACGGACGAAATTATCAAATGCTCTCCAGTTACCGCTAAAGATGTGAAATGGAGGCAGACTCATAAAGGCATCGTATAAGTAGCGTTTGTTCGGGAGTAATTCCTCAGGATACCCCGCCTGTTCGCCTGTACCGATTACCAGTCCTGATAAGGACTTTTGTCGGCTGGCCGACGGAGCTCCCTCACACATATGTCATTGAATAGAATGAGCTGCATAAAATATTATCCGTAGTGGTTAGTTGTCAAGAAGTACACAACTACGAGAAACTCTACAAACAGCAGTTGTGATGTATATCCGTGAAGCCGAGAGGAGGAGCTAAACTGTCTACCAACTATACACCCACACAAAAAAAGTATTCGGGTTACAGCCAAATTTCCTATTTTAGTTTTGTGAATAACTAATTAGTTTTTGGAAAAACACATAATTAGGTAGAAATATGAGAAGATATCATCGTCTTATGTAATACGCTAACGTATGCGGTACCAAAATCGACGATATTTCCACGCTGTGAGCGGCAACAGCAAGATGTAAACATCAGTGTAATAAGAATAACGCGACTGCGAAAATCCAAATCGACAGTTCAATGACGTCAAACGGAGCAAGTATACCTACTTATATTATACGCTAACGTATGAGGCACCAAAATCGACGATATTTCCAAGACGAACCCCAAGAGCTGTACTCGGGGCCAGGGCCGGACTGGACCGCTGGAACGGCCCGGGCGATTCTACTAGACCGGCCCCCTAACATCATGCGGGCACATGTAGGATATTAGTTTAGCTGGGGGGGGATGCACAAATATAGGTGAATTCTGATATAATGAACTCTCTTATAACGTCTTCTCGTCACGATATTATCTATAGGTTCAATCACACACCTAAAGTGCGAACCTCGCTTATAGCGTCCTAAGTTATCTGTTCCCTTCAATGACTTTAAAATCGAGTTCATTTGCATATGGCATTATTAGAGAAAAATGTATTAAATACCCAATCTTTTTTATTAAAGTTTCTTTCAAAGACAACTTTAAAAATATTAAGTTGTCTTTGAAAGTTAAAAATCAAAATTTCATTTTGATTTTTAACTTTGGAAGGAGGAGTGATCAGACCCTATAGTGTCTAGCCTCCTCCATGGATGCGCCTATGCCTAACATAACTTGATAATGAAGATTGAATTGAAATAATACCGAGTTTGCAATATAATATTTTTTAATTATTTAATTGACCACCAAACAATAAAACCATACTAAAAACTAAACGAACAATACATACATAACATTTTAAATTCGTTCTATAAAGTTAATTCCGTTAATAAAAGAATGTGAAACATAATATACATATTTACAAAAATATATAGCAAATGAGCCGAAGGTGACCGTAGTTAAACTTAAATATTAGGTGATCATAGTATTCTGGTTAGGTGAACGTGGCTTTTATTTTATTTATTTATTTATTTGTAAATATAGTTGGGCAACTTTCCTGCATAAAGATACTTTTGCTAGGACAGTGGCAAAAACTGATAAAAATCAGGAAAGTGGGAAAAAAATGGCAAAAATTAAATTACTCAAATTTAGCACGCAATTATTAAATATAACATATTGTAAAGGTGCATGTTTCGGTGCATTACTTGGTGAACTAAGAATTATTACGTTTGTTTATCTGAGTTTAATTAAAATGTTTTAGCTAATTAAATACAATTAAATTATTTTAGCATGCTTTAAATTCTCAATTTACATTTTTATCATTAGATACTTACAAGTAGTTATATTCAGAAACTAAATTTTGATTACTGTTCAGAGTTATTGTCATTATTTTAATAGTCTGTCAAATATTTTTAATTAATAAACTGATAGGCACATAGATTAATTTCATTTAATGAGAAAAATACGTAAACATACAGATCTTAAATATTTTACTTACCAGCTTTCTCTGTTGGGAAAATTTGAAGTTAAATATTGATTAGAAGATTATGAAGGTAAAGTAAAACTTTAGTTGGGTAAAGAAATCGTGTAATAACTTCATTTAATTTAATTGTCTACTATTTAACCTACTTCGAATCAAAGTCACGAACTCAGAATTAAAAGTAAACCATAATTGCTAATGAAAAAAGTAAACAATAATGAAATAGCATTTAGAAATGGCTAATGAACACTATGAAGAAATGGAACCAAACATTGTGATTTCAATTCAGGATTAGTGTATTTCAATATTCAGGATTTCAATTTTCAAAGACTAGTAAAAGACCTTATAAAACAGTATCAATCGCCTTGGACACTATACAAAACCATTCAACTATCATAGCAGATGCGTGCCATGTAATGGTGTGTATCTCTATCTAAAAATTTAAAACCTCATTATTCTCAAAAGTAGAAATTTGAACAAGCCATTCTGCCATGTCACCTAGTATATTTACTACACCCGAAGAATAGATGTGAATATTTAAATTATATAAGAATGAAGGGAAGCGTGGTTAAGAGAAACTAATTCTGACTTTATAACATGCGGTATTAACTCTGGATTAAAAGAATACAAAATCATTCAGCTATCATAGCAGGTGTGTGCCATGTAATGGCGTGGATTTCTATCTAAAATTTTGAAACTTCATTATTCTCTAAAGTAGGGATTTGAACAAGCCATTCTGCCGTGCCATCTTGCGGTATATTTACTACACTCAAAGTACAGAGGTGAATATTTATAAATTATAAGAATGAAGGGAAGCGTGGTTAAGAGAAACTAAGTCTGACTTTATAACATGAGGTATTAATTCTGAATTAAAAGAAGAAGACCCAATTCCCATATCTATTTTACAGAAAAAATAGTCATAACTGTCAAGGCTGATAAATGATGAAAAGTGTGTCGAAAGTTTGTGAAATTTCTAATGATTTTTGCTCATTACCTGTACACATCCAGATTATAGAATATTTTTTTCAACCTTATCTTTTGTACTTTCAACAAATACACTTTTAAAACTGGTTTATTCTTATGATAAGGCACCAGAAATTAGATTATGCAGAATTGAGTGGAATTTTAAATTTTAGCCAAATAAAAAATTTTAGCATTTCAGTTTATTTCAAATTTGATGAGCTTATTTTAACTTTATCAGGTCTACGATATGTATCTATGTATAATCCATTTTTAAATGAATTGGGTAAGATTCTTTATGATTTAGAATAATCATTAATAGTTAAAGAAAGTTAGTTAAAAATTAAAAGAAAGATTTATTTATTTGCCAGGAGAGGACAGCTCGCGTCATTGAATGTGTCGCTTAGAGCTACATATACGTCCTTCCCGGAATTTCCCGCCACAATTTGGAACCTCATCAGAAGGTGGGGGGACTTCTGAGTATTGGCACCCCTCGGAAACTGCTAGCGATCGCCGAGAGAACTTTCGGAACCACGGATTTAACGTGCACGTACACCGCATGTACACGGCGGTCTTTAGTGGTACTCCGGTATCGAACCCGCAACCTTCCGGTTACGGGTCCAACGCCTTAACTACTGGGCTACCACGGCCCCTAAGAGAAAGATTGATCAGTTAGTCCTCGCGCCCACTCACTTAATGGAGGCTATTGGCGTTCTAGTTAAGGAACTTGTCTTAGATACCCAGATTACAGGCCTAGAGTTATACGGGAACATGGATGGGGCACGAGCCCCTCCAATAATTTACTCAATTATAGGCAAAATTGAAATCACTTAACTAATTTCCTGTTTTAGCATATAAGACAGCCAATGCAAAATTCGTGTTTTGTATTTATTTGGCCTTTCTTTCCACAGACTCTGTGGGGAAAAGAAGAAATATTGGACTCAGCTAATTTTAAAATAACATTTTGAAATATTTTTAACACCTGCAGCAAATTCTGTTTCTTCTTTTTTCAACGGGCCATAAGTAATCTAGATTTATTTTTGTGGTATTACAGCCATTTAGCTACACTAGGGGTATAAGACCGATGGGGGGGTGCCCTTATTGGCAGTCTTTCTAAGTGGTCTTAACCCAAATTTACTCTAAGTTTCGAATAAAACCACGGAAAACTCCGAACGGTTATGTTGGCGGACGTGTCTTGGGCTTGAATCAGGCACCTTCCATCTCCTAATTGAAGGCGCTTTGTGCTCGGCCACGGGTGGGGCTGTCTAGAAATGGTAATTAAAAATTTCTCTATACGTAAAAGAAAGCTTTGAACATTCTTTTGTTTTGTTTTACTAACATCACTAATAATACATTACGTTTCAACTAAATTAAAATACAGCATATATCGTCAAAGACACACACGGAAGAAATTGTAAATTTAGAGTTATCGTCCATTTATTTCATTTTTTCACACGAATATGGGTGTGCTAATGGTCTTTTTTTTTTTTTTTTTAACACATTTTCTTACTCTGACAGGTGCTTTTAAGATAGTTTTGAGTCATTATGGGTCTGGTATGATCTAAGTGTATATAAAGGTGCATAGACAGTAATGTTTAGAATTTTTAGATACGTCAGCCCTTTTTCAATTCTCTATTCTAAGGAAGTGGGGATCGTCGCGTCGGCCCCGAGCTTCCGTTTCGCGCCGGTGCTAGTTTTTTCGCTTTTGTATTGTACCCTGCTTGTCCCAATGTGTGTTTTAAAAATGTTTTATAAAGCTCATTGTAGTTTTAATCTTTATCTAGTTTAGATACTGGAGCCATTATTCAGCATACAACATACATAGTCCCCCACCTTTCAAATGTTGCGTTGCGAAATTGCGGGTTTAGGCCCTCTGGTTCTACAGAGCACCGGCCCATTCGACCACCGGCCCATCGGGCGATCGCCCGACCGCCCGATGGCCCAGTCCGGCCCTGCTCGGGGCAAAGCTAACCTGATAGTGGTGGTAAAGCTATAGACCGTGTGAGTCCGCCGCTCTCAAATAATTCTTTCCGTTTGCCCAGGTTATTACAGAACTAATACATTTTTCATCTATTAAGTGCTAAAATAAAGTGTTTACTATAAAATAATTGCATATTTGTGTTACTTGAATGCAGTAATTAGGAGGATTAAGTCAGAAATCAGATGTAACGCCTTCCCAGACGCTTGACGAATGGCGTGATCTCTTTTGTGCTGTCGGGAATTGAGTAGTGCGGATTTGCCTTGTGATTGGGTTGGTTTGTGATGTTGACAGCCAGATAATTGGAAGGAGAAACGAGTGTCAGAGCGTTACACGCGGAGAGGAGTGAAATGCCCCTCTAGGCCTCCACTCCACAATCAGGTTAAGTTTGCCCCGAGTATAGATGTAAACATGAGTGCAATAATATTAACGTATGTGCAAAAATCAATAGCTAGATGACACGCAATAGCTAGATTACAAAATGACAATAATGGATGCATAATAATGCAAAATCTTTTACTTTTTCACAGCTTTAAAATATCGAATTTACAATACTTGGCGCATTCATCGCCCATCTAAAAAATGCCTCCATGCATTGGTCTAAAGCACATTTTAGCCATTTGCTGTTTCAACATTGGCTTTTCTGATGACATTCAAAATGTGTAGTAACCCTAACCTAAATAAATTCAATGGCAAATACTGTTAAAAGAAAGAAGCATGATTTTCATTGAAATGAGTCCAGAAATTGAGTCAGCACTGCACTGAGTATAAAGAACAGTAAGGTATGGGGCGGCGAAGTTGGCCGCCTTGGCGGCTAGTTATATGAAATTCACTTTTATGAAGAACAATATTTTAAATATGAAACTGACATATTAAATTCGACATCGCTTGAATACTTGTTTGAAAGGGCGTACTTTCATGCTTTCACTTGTGGCCACAGCCAGGCGCGTAGCCAGGAAAATTTTTCAGGGGAGAGGATATGAGACTGGAAAATTTTTCGGGGGGGGGGGGGATATGAACTTATATGTATATAAATAGACGGAATTTCATCACTAATCCAAAAATTTCGGGGGGGGGATATATCCCGATATCCCCCCCCTGGCTACGCCCCTGGCCTCAGCTGTCTACCAACCTAACAATACGCGTGATTTTTCCAAAAGCTACTAAGTATCGTTGCCATCATGCAGATAGCTTCAAAACTGCTCGTTTGTGAAGTTTCAGAACAATTCTATTATTCTTGTTAATATCCCGCCATATTATTATTTTTTTCTTCCTTACCAAAAGAGGATTGTTACCTTGCAGTCAACTCTACTTCTGAGTTCAACATTTACGAGAGATACTTACATTAGATATATGAATTACATTTTAATGCCTAGTGCATTAAAATGTAATTCATATATCTAGTGCCTTCCTAGTGCATTATGAATTTTTTCCAATCCTTCACAAATCACATTTTCGAAAGTTCGTTAAGCTATTCTAAATTACAACATGCTCAACGAAAATTGCTTTGTGGTTTACAAGAAAAGCAGTTTGTGGAAGAGCTTATTGCGTAAAAAATCTTAATTAAAAATTGTAGCCATATAAATGATTTTGAGTCACCAAAATTTTTGTAATAAAGAGGGACACAGCCAGATATTAGTTTAGAATTTTTTTTTTTTTTTTTTTTAAGCACTAGGGGCCAAGGCCCCTAGACTCGATACGCTCGCTTTTTATATGAGGTATTCGGCTCCTAATGAAATTTATTAATAAAAAAGGCATAACTTTAACAGAATTTAAACGTTCATCGCGTGCCACAGATCTAGAGGCCCTTTTTTGACGACAGTTGAACTGAAAAGTGACTGACTGAAAAGTGACTTTAGTGGAGTTCCTGCTTTAATCAAGCTAACCTCCGGTGTGAAATGCAAGGTCAGAACATTGTAATGTATGATGGTGAAATTGCGGCAAACCCGCGAGGTTTCAGCCAGACGGTACATGCCTGGAACAGCAGCTGAAGTGGTGTGGCTGAGAACTCGACCCCTCCTCCCCCCATGCTGAGCATGATCTTCACAAGATGGGTTACTCGACTGTGCGTGACGGTGAGAAAGGCTAGACACAGAAAAAGCGTGGAGAACAGCCTTGGGCCTCTTGCGACAGGCAGGGTCCGAGGGATCGTAGTCCGGTAGCTCAGCGATGATATCGTTGGGGACGTCCCGCAGGTTCTTGTAAAATTTTCTGGCGAGTTTGAGAATGTGCTGTCTGAGCGGCTTCATCCGCAGTTCCCTCAGCAAGATGTCGTTTGCTAAGTACGGGTGACCGTAACGGATCACTCGTAGCAGTTTGTTCTCCTTGGCGCAGAGCGAGTTTATATGCGTCTTGGCAGCGTGCGTGGCTATGGGACGGATGAGTGCCTTGTATAAAAGCACTTTGTTCCGGGTATTGGTCTTCCTAGTGAAAATGAGAGGGCTGACACCGCTGAAGGCACCGGTCATCTTGCCTCTGAGTTTGGAAATATGAGTCTTCCATGTGAGGTATTTGTCAATTTCGACTCCCAAGTAGGGAGCACTGTTGGCCCAACTGGCGCAGCTGGCTGTGCGCGGGCACAGCCAGCTGTCGTCAAAAAAGGGACTCTAGATCTGTGGCACGCGATGAACGTTTCGATCGTCCGCCATCTCTCTGGTATTTAAGTTAAGCGATGGCAACGGCTGCCCTTTTTTCAGCATTGGACAATCTATCCGGCTGTTCTCGCATTCTTCCATTTTTCAGCAGATGTCAGTGCTGTTAAAAATAATCGTGACCATTTTTTGACGGGAAATGGCGTTCTAAAAAGTAAAGGATTCTCGTGGAGCTGTGTCACCCTTTAACTATTTTTATAGAAATCCAATCTATTCTTCGTGACTGGCAACAGTCAAAACGCCAGAGTTGGGTGATCCAGAGCGGGAACACTGCGCGTTAAAGGGTTAAGTAGGCTGTGGGAAAGGGGCCAATCTCGAGTCCTGAGTTTGGGCTTTGGAGAAGTCATTTCGTGCTGCAGATCAATTTCCGTGAGGATAGGCAGATGGTCCGACGAGAGCTGTTGGAGTGTGCATACCTCAGGATACAGCGCCAAGTTCTTATGCAATAAGAAGTCGATGACAGAGTTGGCGTACGCAGACATTATCGTGAGCTTTGGAGTTGCATCTATGATAATGGAGATAGACTCCAAGATGCTGGTGGAGTGATCCGTGACCAGATGGTGAGGGACAAGCCCGGACTGGGAGGGTGAGGGTGGGGCCCGCAGGACCGGACTGGGAGGAATGGTGTTATTATTAATTAATTATGATTGATAATTAATGCATTAATAAAATATTGATCTATTAATTAATATGCGTCATTCATATTAATTAATCCCTTGCTCATTCGGGAACCCTCTCTCAAAAATTTTTGAGAACTACGTTTAAAATGAAGTGTTTGGAAGCCTTCTAGGGCGCAATTGCAGCTACAAAAAATTTTGCAAGTGTCAAACTTCTTTTAAGTGCTATCAGTATAGCACTCTTTTTTTTTTTTTTTCTTTCTTTTTTCTGTTTGGGAGCCCGCCCTCAGCAGGGAGGGCCCGCCGACGGTGGGGGCCCACCCGTCTGCAGACAATCGGACACACTGGCCAGTCCGGGCCTGGTGAGGGATGCAGTTTTTAATGTAGATGGCGACCACACACGGAATACGGCCCTGTCTGGTAGTGTCGCGGTCCTTACGGTGAAGGGTGTAGTTGGCAATGCTGTAAGCTTGGTTTTTCCGGAGCCAGCCTCTTGGATAAGCACCACGACCACGTCATAGTCCCCATAAGAGAGAAAACCGCGCAGTTCAGGGAGCTTCCCATGGAGGCTGTTCGCGCTCCATGAGAGTATTCTGAGCTTATTCTTCGTCGTCATGGCTGGAGGCGAAGTGACGTGCGAACGTGTCCATTAAGGCGTAAGCCTTGTCCACGGGCTCAGATAAGTTGCGGGTGCTCTCAGCGACTTCCTTTAAGAATCGAGTCATCTGGCGACGGTCAATAATTTGCGATACTTCCTTGAAGGCGTTGAAGAGCTCAACTATCGGAGTGACAGTTTTATTAGGCAATTCCTCCTGCTTGGAGGGGGCTTGAGGCTTGATCTGTTTACTGGAGGTAGCTTTAGGGGTGGGTTTTAGTCGGGTTCAGCCTGACAGGCTTGGTAGCTTGAGCAGCCTCGGCTTTCTTTGATCGCTTGCAGGTGCTCTGGTTGGGTCTGGCTTTGGCAGACTTGTCGTCAGAAACAATATTCTGGGAAGTCGAAGGAGTAGCAGGGGGCGCTTCATCTTGTTGGGCGGATATGTAATTGAAGTGAGCTGCGACGCTAACTTGTCCTTGAGGTTGGGTCCCGTGGGAGCCTTTCTTAGCACTCTTTGATTACTGGCTTGTTTTTTGGGTTCCGCGGGCAGACCCGATAGTTTGTAGTGTGAGGCCCGCCACAATTGGCACAGGTAACCGAGTCTTGGTTCTTGGTAGGGCAAACAGAGAAATTATGCGCGCCGGCGCATTTCAGGCATCTGTGGGTGAGAGAACACCTGGCCGAGTGGTGTCCGAAACCTTGGCAGTTATGGAACTGCTTGGCCGTCTTGGGGGGGGCTTGTGGAGTTCCACGTTGATTCTTAGTTAGCCGAACTTTTCGAGGCGGTAGACTTCCTCGAAGTTGTCAGTAGGGCTCAGGGCAGCGAGGACAATGGCCCAGTTTTTTTGGTATTTTCCCTTAAAAAGCCGTCAACTTCCGATAGGGACGTGGAGGTGGGAATACCTATCAGTATTATCTTCTTGGGGCAGAGTTCCCTCGGGTCCATCGTTTGAAAGCCTTTCCGTGACTTGAGAAACGCTTGGACCTCTCTAAACTTATCTTCGGAGTATATCACATGTAATATCTTGTGCTTGTCTCCAGTTATTTTTGACTCAAAGTTATTGCCGACGATTTTGGACAGGGCGTGTAAGTCGCTAGCGTAGTTAGATTTAAGCTCAGCGTAGATCGTGTGCTTGCTTGTTTTGGGGGACTAGTGGCCGCGCCCATAGGTGGTGTCCTCAGCTTGGGAGGACGTATCCATGGAACTGCTGTTGGCGTCGTTTCAATCACGTGGTTCCTCAGAGTCGTCGATTTGTTGTACTGGGACCTTGTGGTGGCCCTGTTTGTTAACGGCCTTCTCGTCCTCAGAATCAGACACCTCTCTGGTCTTTCTTTTGAGATTGGAGCTCATCGGGGGTGACTTGTATTATAGGCACAAGCTTATGCTGAATAAGATTCTCAAAGGCTGCAACTTTATCGGAATTAAATAATTCAAAGATCCCGAAGCTGCGGCATTGGGTTAGGACCTCTAGTTTAGGCGATTTAATGGCATAATCAGGCGAGATCGCACAATTCCCACTCATACTTCAGGCGCACGCAAGGGTCTCGTGAGTCCATGAAAGCGAAGTAGAGTCCGAAGAAGTCGTAGTGCAGGCAGGTATCAGGGGTCCACTTACTCTGGAACATCTGCATGAATTCCATCGGTACCTTATTGTCTGCATTCTCACCCATGATGTATGTGGAGTAGTGACGAAGGGCGAGAAGAGAAAGTCCAGGGGACACGACGCACACCGTGCTATCCGCGTATGGATGTCTAGGGAGTATGCCCCAGAATTCTGGTAGCGGTAGCCCGAGACAGCCGAAGAAACAACGGTGTGCGGAAAGAAGGATCAGGAACAAGGATTACCAGCCCATCCGAGCGGGGCCATTGTGATTCTTCCGGGCCTGTTTGTGCACTCCGAAAGAGGCCTACGGACGTTTCCTCATTGGTTAGATTCGGCCGTTAGATGACGTATCTAAGAGCTGGAACCAACAAGAGATCACCCGTAGGCCTCTTTGGATGACTCATCGGAGTGCACAAGCAGGCCCGGTAGATTCACGATGGCCCCGATCCGAGATGAGAAGATCCAACGGGTCAAGAAGCACCAAGGTACCAGCGATGATCCAGTCCTCAAGGAGAGCTCAAACGTTGAACCTTTGATTGATTCGGCACCTCGTTCCGAGACTGTGAAGTCTAAGCTTCTTGAACAGCCCGTACCTTATGAGCACAATATTTCGATAAGCATGGGATGGGCTCAAACTGTGATAGCTGCTACTCGATCACTGATACCCACTTACCCCAACTGCTATTGGTGATTCGTGTCTCGTCTAAACTGCTATTGTTGTTTCTCTGATTTGAGTGATTACTGCTAGTTCGGTGACTGGCACTAATTCGGTGAAAACTGCTATTTGAGTGATTTAGAGTATTTTGGGGTTAACTGCTACTCGAGTGAAATCGAGTATTTAGGTGAAAACTGCTATTTAAGTGACTGGAAGCATTTCTTGTGAAAACTGCTACTTGAGTGAATGAAGTATTTCGGGGAATTTGTTACTCTGAGGTGATACCTGCTGGTTTAGTTGCTTTCGCATGTATTTCTCTGAGCGGAGATGAAGGTTTTGGAGTCTGTTAAGGTTGACCTTGAAAATGCTTTGTGTGTTGGTATGCGAGAATGCCAGAATAAGGAAGAGAAAGGGAGGGGGAATTGAGTTGATGGAAATAGGCGAACTCTTTCGTAGGCTGTAGCTGTATTAGGAGGGGGGAGGGGACTGCGATGAGGGTGTGTAGATTTAGAAAACAGCTGATCAATTGTATCTGCGTGTAAGAACAAAGTAAAATAGGCTAGTATTATATTTCGCACTGCGAATAATGGAAAGCGGAAAAAAGTACTTCGTTGCGTATCATTTGAGATGCCAGTGGTGTAGATAAAGAGGTTCACTGATTTTCCATTAATATTATTTTTAATTTTAAAATATTGTTATACTTTTTTAAAGCAAATAAATGGCAGATTTTTTGTAACACACTCAACATTGGTAGATGGCTGAAGAGAGAGGGTCAAGGCCTCTGGCCTATCGCGCGGCTGTCGATCTAAAGATCTGGTGATTTTGCGGTTTTCTCCAGATGGAACGGGAATAAGCATTAAATTTTAAAAGGTCCACCGCCCAAGGCATCCCGCTCAAGCAGATAACCCTAGTGTAGTTTTACTTTAACAAAATAACATTCTTTTTAAGAATGCAGTCAATGCCGGCTCAAGGTACGTGCACCATGTGTTCAGCGAGTGCCATGAAAGCACGGTTATAGGGAGCAGGAACGGATTTTTTTTTTCTTTTTTTTTTTTTCTAAGGTTTATTCGAAGTCTGACTGTCCACCTGCCCATTTGTGAGCCTACTTTGTTTTTTCTTCCTATTCTTCGTTATCATCGCCTTTTTTTTTTTTTTTTTTTTTTTGACTTCGGAATGTTAAAAGAATTTTTTAAAGAAAGAATTGCTTGAGCTGTGGGGAGGTGGAAGTTAATAAAAATTTTATAAATCTCGAAAATATTCCTCGATAGAACCGGGTTTTATTCGTTAAGAGCAATTTACGTTTCCACTTATTTAGTACCAGCCAAGTATTTCTGATTTTCTCGTTAAATCCGGGTTCTTCTTAAATAAGGGCTCGTTATAAACTAGTTAGACTGATTTAAAGGGCGCGAAAAATAGCTTGCCCGGGGCGCCTGCTACCTTAGAGACGGTCAAGACTACAGTGCAGTTATTTTGGGTTTTTAGCACTTTCTAAAACTTTACCGTTCGTATGTAGTAATTAAAAATTACTACGTAGTAATTAAAAATTACTACGTACTAATTAATATGTCACAGAAAAAGAAAGAAATAAGACCGATGCAAGGATTATGATGCAATTTCGAAGATAATTAAATGAAATTGAAGACCCATTGAAAACCTGTAATGCTGGACTGACCATTCTCTGTCCATTCTAACTGACCATTCTCTTTTATATGAGTAATACGTTAATTAATATATATATATATACATTAATTACCGTATAACGCTTCTGCAAGCTTGCAGAAGTCATTTTGAACTGTCAAACTTGAATAAAGCTTGATTACTGCTATTTCGCTGATGGCGCCATCTGTTGCTGTAGGCGAGAAGGAGAATGGACATTGAAAATTCTAGCGTTTTCTCAAATTGGTCATATTAAATAAAGAAAAGTTCGTAAAAGTTGTGTTTTATTTTATTATCGCACAAAACCTGGACATTAGAACACACAAGGGGAAGGAATGAATGGGATAAGCCCCTCTGAAGTGTAACAAGAGGGGAGTTTTAGTTTTATTTACATCAAATTAACATTAGTAATTCCATTAACTAATTTATTAGCCCTAAAAATAAATTTTAATATAATTAACACAATCTAGTTAGTTAATATACTTCACTTTATGGGTGATAGAATGAGGCGCAATCCGGCCGCTACAAAATAATTTATCATCAGTCATAAATGTACTTGACCATAGAATTAAACAAAAAAAAAGATTCTATATTTCCAAATATGGAAATTCTTCAAAATAAAATACAATTATACTACGAAATTGATTTCAAAATCAGTCGTTTGTCTCGATTTTCGCCAGTATTGCCCAACATGAGTGTCTCGATATTGAAAGTTTTAAAACGTGTGCTGCTGTTAAGTTTATAATGTTTATTTCCCTATTAGTAGAGTCTCTAAATCACACATAACATTATTTTAATTTTGATGCATCCCATGGAAAAATAAAAGAAACGGATAACAAATCGGTCACTTATCGATCTGGCCAGAAAACGGCGTGATAACCCTAACAGTCACTTCAAACTTTAGTCATATCAGCCCGACTCTGATCGGCAGAACGGTTAGGACGCTGGCCGCCCAACCTAAAGGTCCCGGGTTCTATTCTAGCCGCGGACGCTTGATGGAAACAAATTAAATTGAAATTTCAGCGTAGAGAGGACAATGCGTGGCAAAATAAAATATGTGGGGCGAGTTCGCCGACCGACGCCACGTGTATTTAGGAAATTTTTTTTAGGAAAAATTTTTTAAGCTTGAAATTTTTAAGCTTGCTTTTTTAAGCTTGAATTTTTTAAGCTTGCTATGTCAAGCTTGATTCAAGCTTGAAATGTCAAGCTTAATGCAAGCTGGGCAAGTGTAAACTAGAACACTTGATTCAAGCTTGCATTAAGCTTGCACGCTTGAAATTTTCAAGTTTATTGGCTTGATAAATCAAGCTTGCTGCAAGTTTGCTGTGCTGTCTGGGATATATATATATGTATATATATATACATATTAATGACTATGTCATTTTATCTCTCAACACCCTTTATTGAAAAATGTGTCCCAAAAATGCGACATAAAAAAGCTTTAATCTATTGTTACAATATTTCGTAAGCTGTAGATTGTGCATCCCATGTATTTTTCTATAAATAGGTTACACTCATAAAAATTTCAACATAGAGTTACCAGGCGAAATACACAAAAGATGAGCAATAAATAACAAAGTCAATTAATATCATTTTAATATAGCAATAATGAAACTAAAAAATTAGGGGGGGGGGGGGGGTTCAAGGGAATCTCCCCCTGACGAAACTCGAACAGCCGAGTTTTATCTATCTTTATATATATATATATAAATCAACCTATATATATATATTAATGACTATATATACACCAAAATACATACTAATTGATATATCACATCCCAGAGGAAAAATGACTGTTGAGTAGTGTTATTTGGAATCTTTATTACACTAACACTTACAACATGAGCAATAATGTTTCACAATGCAACGATAAAGGAATACAGAAATACGTTGAGTTGGGTTCAAATTTCGATTACACGGAGAACTGCAAGGGAGTTCATCCGAAGTTTTAAAATTAAACATGAAGAGTAATCAAGTCCTCAACGTAGTATAGAATATTATTGTAATATTACATTTTCTTTATAAAGTTTGTGGTGGTTTGATTTCTCTAGTTTCCAGTGTCTAGAAAAGCATAAACTAACGATTTTGTGTATTGAAATTGAAAAGTGAAACATAAATTATGAAAATAATTTTTCATAAAAAGTTTTATTGAATTCGTTTTTATTACATTATCATTAGATAAAATGGTTCCTTGCTAGCAGCTGAGTATCCGTTCTAAGCAAGGGATAATCTATACATACATAAATCTCGTAGGCATTCAAAAAGCTAAAAAACGCTCAACAGAAATTCAGAATAAACTCATGTAATTGAATTTCGCTGCTGAAAACCTAGAAACATCATGTAATTTTTTCAGTTCTCCCATGCGAAATTCAATAAGAAAGGGAAAATTACCTATTCAAGTCTCTGTTCAGCAGTCTTTTAAAAGACGGGCAATGCTACTACTATGCGGAATAATCTACGTACTTCTCTAACTTTAAATTTTGCTAGAATTTCAATTTCAAACATAAACAGTCAAATAGCGTAATTGCTATAAGTAAAAATAAATTTATTAGATCTCCTTGAAAGAAAAAAGCCGTCCTTTATCATAAGTTCTCTTTTAAATAACAATATAAATGTTATCCATCCAGCCTCTCCTTTATTTGCATGATATCACCAAATCCGGGTTGGTTTTGGACTTAATTTTGACACCAAATTTAAAGCGGAAGTGAATATGTTTTCACGGAAAAAGTATCAGAAGGGCGAACATTTTTATCCATTTTCTTCCCCCTCGTCTCGCAATGCACTATATGTGTCGTTTTTTTTTTTTTTTTTTTTTCTCCTCCTCACTCTTTTCTAACTGATCATCATATTTGAATGTGACTGATAGGCGGCAACAAATTATGATAGCTCCTCCTCTGATTACGCCTTACATACAGTATTCTTCAGCTGTATCACGTGGGACCAGACCCAAAGATCGACTAAACCAGTGTGAGGCCCGGGGCAGACATTTGGCCATGGAGGTACCTTTCGGTCTCCATGGACCATGACCATATCACACGTTCAGTTTACAAAAATCAGAAAGCCTGGAACTACAGACTTTTTACCCTATTGCTGCTTGGAACTTTTCTGCAACTGAAAAGGGCGGACTTTTGGTACCGCCCAGCATGATTAAATTAACCAGACATTCATCATTTTACTCAAACTGTTTTATTAGAACTTTTCTTTCAGTAAAGTTATTAAACTATAAACTAAATAACTTTATTAACTAAATAACTCATGCCATCAATATACAGCCACACCATCAGCCGCTGTTAGCATTATTGAATTAAAGGGAAAAAAATGTATTATACAATCGAAATAAAATAAGCTCACTATATATTCTTAGGGACGATTCCAAGGAACTTGAAGAGGTGCTTTGTTTCACCAAACCTAATATTTTGACGGTATATCTCAGCAACTTTAAATATGTGATCTTTTTAATGTCGGTTTCATTGTTATAAAAGTTTCTTCACACAAAAAATGTTTTTTGATTATCCGGTTAAACCCACACTGAAAATAAAGGGTATATTTTAATTTTCCCTTTTGAAAAATCAATAATTTATAATTTTTGAGCTTCCGCTTCAAAAGCGATAACACCTGACAACTTCAGTTGAATGTGGGCGGAAACATTATCATGTATATCGCTCATGGCCGAATCAAAGAGGTCAGGAAGGCGATGACGCGATTCCTCCATCGAAATTCGATACCATTTTAAAACAGGAAAAACCTAGATGCTGTATTTAAATTGTCTTTGTGATGTTTAGATTTTAGAGATTACCAGTAGCATACCTCAAAAAATCTGAGCTCCTCCTTTCTCCCCTCCAAAACGTTTTCTAGTGGCCCTTGCACAGGATTTAGAAGTTAATTAAACTGATTGAATTGACTGCAGACTGTAGCCTTACTAAACCTAACTGAATGGCGGGGTAGGGAAGTTAATGGAGCTCCTAAACTAGAAGCTTTACCTCCAGTATATAGTTCAACGTTTGATTTAAAATTCGAATTCCGACTACATGAAAACGCAAATTTATAATTTTTTGAAATTTGTAACTGATAAATGATTTCCAACCACCAAAATTTTGGAAGAGGTGTGTAGCCAGAGGAGGTGCCATCAATTATAGCCACACCCTCAACCGGTGTTAGCTCTTTTGAATTAAGAAGAAAAAAATGGATTTTACAATTGAAATAAAATAAGGTCTCTTAGGCACGATTTCAAGGAGATTGAAGGGGGGCTTCGTTTCTTCAAACTTAACATTTTAATTGTATCGCAACTTCTTTAAATATCTGATCTTTTTTAAAGTCGGTTGTATTGTTATAAAAGTTTCTTCAGACAAAAAAAATGTTTTTTAACTATCCGGTTTAACCTACACTAAAAATAAAGTGTATATTTTAATTTTTTTTCCTGTGGAAAAATCAATTATTCTTTTTTTTTTTTTGTTATTGTTTTTTTTTTTTTTTTTTTTTTTTTTTTTTAGCTTTCTCTACAAAAGCGGTAACGCATGACATGACGATTGTTACTATAAAGTAATGCATTTATTACTTATATATATGAAAATATAAGTGACGTGGCCATGGGCGCCCATGGGAATTTTTCTAGAGGAGGGGGCAAACTTCAAAAATTTTTTCTAGAGGGGGGCAACAGTTCAACACTTTTAAACAAATTTTAGTTTCTGGTTTTTCCATTTGTTTAACATCATGAGACATTAACGACTAAAAACTCTGGGTGGGCAAGTGCCCTACCTTGCCCCCCCCCTTATGGGTGCCCATGGGCGTGGCTACTGGAGAGAGGTGTTATAACGCCCTATGAGGAATTTTTTCTCATACAAAATGCATTTTCTTCACGCATACATAACCCCAGAGAAATTTCTGCCTACGCCACTGGAATATATAAATAATTTTTTACTTACTTAATAATGAGTACAATAACTTATACTTCATAATGACCTGAGGTCACATTATTTTTAACTAATATTGCATGGCCACTAACTTTATTAAAAAGGATGTCAATAAATAAAAAGAAATACTTCAGATTACGAACCACTTCCTAAAAAAGTTCATACATTTTTTTTTTTCATTTTTAAAATAATGGTTACTCTTTTCAACGTACGTCTCTAACGAGTCTCTGAAAGTTAGTGTACCCTTCTCCTCCTGTGTCAATCGTTGCATTTGGGCAATCGGGAAGCAACGACTATCAAGGTTGAGGAATTCAGAATATTACCATAATCTTAGAGAACTTGACGCCAGAATTATTTTAAACTACTGTTGTAATTGCATATATTAAGTCTTTCATTCAACATCAACATAATTGGGTCTTTGGTACAGCTGAGACACAACGTGTGCGTTTGGGGTGTCGGGGAGCAACGACGATCAGGGAAGGGGAATCGTAACCAATGACATTTTAGTTCGATAAGAGGAACATATACGATAATCATAAGATAAGATAGGATAGGTAAATAAGATAAGATAGTTCCAACATCTGAGATGAAGGTATAATTTTCTCAGTACCTCGGTGTGATTTTACTTTTATTTTTAAGACTATAAGATTTATTTTGAGGTAGAAGGAAACTTACTTTTTACTAGAATTAAAGTTGGTTTATTTTTATTTACTTACTTATTTTTCGTTTTATAAAACTAGAAATTATTCAATTTACTAAGCACAGACTTTCGATGTCCACGGGATCATGTGCAATAGTCCCTCTCATTCACCTGTCTCCAGCACCGGCTTGATTGTAAATAAATTGTTTAATGCAACTAATCATAAAATAGAAAATATTTGGGCGTATCCTAGGACAAGCATATTTTATAGGGTGCCTATACTGCTGAACCTTGTTAACGCAAACAAGGTTAGGCAACCATCTTGTTTACGCAAAAATTCACGAGCAATAACTAGTTTTTGGAGTTTGTGAAAAAATAGTCTGCCATGAATGTAGCAAGTGTAGTATTTAAAGCACTTTAACAGGAGCAAACAAAATAGCTTTCATAGATTACACTCTAACGGCAGAATGAAAATATAATTTATTGCCTTTGTTTCTATTGCTACCTCTTATCGAACAGAAACGGTGGCTGCGATTCTCCTTCCCTGATCGTCGTTGCTCCCCGATGGCCCAAACGCACACGTTGCGTCTCAGCAGTACCAAAGACTCAATATCTTGATGCTGTATGAAAGACTCAATATATGAAATTACAACGGTAGTTTAAATAATTCTGGCGTCCAGTTCTCTAAGATTATGGTAATAATATTCTGAATTCCTCAACCCTGATTGCCGTTGCTTCCCGATTCCCAATGCAACGATTGACACAGAAGGGGAAGGATACACTAACATCTTTTAAGAGACTGGTTAGAGAAGTATGTTGAAAAGCGTTACCTTTATTTTAAAAATGAAAAAAATGCATGAACTTTTTTTAGGAAGTCGTTTGTAATCTCATTTATTTCTTTTTATTTATTGGCATACTTTTTAATAAATTTAGTGGCCATTGCAATATTAGTTAAAATAATTCTGACCTCTAGTCATTATTAAGTATAAGTTATTGTATATAGTAAATTAAAATGTATTTATACATTCCAGTGGCGCAGGAAGAAATTTTTCATAGGGGTGAGGGGGGGGGGTTACGACTACAACGATTCATGTATATGTGTATATATACATGAATCGTTGTGTGTGTGTGTGTTGTGCGAGTGTGAAGAAAATACGTTTTGTATTACAAAAAAATTCCTTATTATGGGGTGGGTGGAGGTTAACCCCCCTGTAGTTACGCCACTGATATATTCATACATATATAAATAATAAATACATTACTATGAGGACAATACATTACTTTATATGTGTGTAAATACATATCTGCACACACATATATATGTATTTATTATAAATATATAATAAATATATTTGTAATAATTATTAATTTCAATTACCCTCCCCCCCTCCAAAAAAAAAGAAAAAAAACGAGAACAGACTGCACAATTAATTGCTGATGCTTATAAAGGTCTAAGTATGCACACGTAATATATAATAAATACATTTGTAATAACAATTGACATGACGGAGCTTCAGTTCAAAGTGGGCGGAAACATGCATGTCGCTAGGCCGAATCAAAGGCGATTGCTCCTTTGAAACTCAATTCCATTTTAAAACAGAAAGAACCTATATGCGGTATTTAAATTTTCTTAGTGATGTTTAGGTTTTAGAAATTACCAGTAGCGTGCCACAAAATATCCGAGATTCTCCTCTCCCCCCCCCCCCCCCCGCAAAACGTTTACTGACGGCCTTATCGCAGGATTTAGAAGTTAATTAAATTGATTGCATTGACTGCAAACTGTAGCCCTACTGAACTAAACTGAAAGTCAAGGAAAGGAAGTTATTGGAGTTCCTAGCCTTGAAGCTTTACCTCCAGTATGCAGTTGAACGTTTGTATTAAAAATTCGAATTCCTTCTACATGAAAACGCAGACTTTATAATTTCTTCACGCAGAAATTTAAAATAATAAAATTCATTATTTGATACGAAACTAAATTATGACACTTAAAATTAAAAATATAAAAATATTTTTAAAAACTACATTATTATTCAATATTAAAATTATTGCAATTTCTTTGATAAATATAAATCTATGCGAAAATATCAAACTTTGAAAATTTAGTTTAATTGATTTTTCAAAACTTAACATTATTTTTTGTGTACTTCTGTTTTTTTTTTTCGCCATTGTGAAAAACAAACAATATCTTTTCTGAAATTGCGTATTGTAATTGGATATAAAATCATTCATTCATATATACTTAAATTTATCTTAATGCTGGTTAAAATTTTCGGTTTTATAATAGTAAATAGGAGAACATAAATTTTTAATGAACAATTTATAACTTGATAGAAAAAAAAAAGGGAAAAATTATTTTTAATCATACTTGTACATTTAAAAGTATAATTTATTTTTAAAAAATGGAGTGATTTAAAAATGCAAAAAGTGTATTTATAACATTTACTCATATACTTAGATTGATAAATTTGTACTATCATAAGCAATGGGATTCCTTCTGCGAAAACGGACTTAACGCCGATTCAGTCGACAGATGGCGCTGTTGCATGTTTTGGCTCTTATTAAGCATAGTATTGCTATGACAGAAGTTGCATATTTATTTTTAATCGTTGATTTAATTCATTTTTGAATTTGAGATGACCTGTGTATGTTATGCTTTGGTTGCACTTCGGGTAATAGGAACGAAAGAAAGAGAAATGCTGCCGGCCGTGGGATTGAAGATTCCAAGTTTGTTTAAAGCTTCCAACGTAAGCCTTGTGTCCCTTTGTTTGTACTTTTTCCAATGCTTAAATTGAAGTTATATCATAATTATGTTTTTTGTTGTATGATAATTGTGTTTTTTCTTTTATGTCAAATCATGTTTACGTGCTGTTTGTCAAAAAATTCGTTTTCTGTGTAAATATTGTACTTTTTTTTTTACGACCCAAATTTTAATAAGAGTGTCCCAAAACGACCGCATAAGCTCTGCACAGCTAGATTCCTCGCTGGGAGTACATAAAAAATGCCCAAAGAACTGCAACTGTGCGATCCATAGTTTTCGAGAAAAATAGGAAAAACAAAATTTGACGTCACATCCGGTGCAAGGACAAACAACTAGAAACACTAAAGTGGACACTGGATTACCTATGGGGGAGTAGGTGTAATGGCCGCTACAATCTGGCACCTATGGGGTGAAATTCTCTCCCGGTGGTTTCCGAAATCGTCGGTGATTAGCTGCCGACTGGGCAGAGCCAGTTGTTTGGTTATCGACTGCACTAACGATTCCGGGGGCCACCGGGAGGTCTTTTATCCAATCACAGCAACCCCTTGACGTTCCTCCTTAAAACTCACAAGTGACCTCAAGGCGTTGCAAAGTTAACGACTACAAAAAATTAGCGCTGATGGAGATTTTAAATGGGAGAATCCAGCTCATGGATTGCTTTCAATGAAAACGACTGAAAGAATTGATCTATCGAGTCCTAAATACAACAAATAGTTATTCAGGCCCTCCCCTTCGTGCTGGTGTTTTTATGCGGGTTTTTATGTACTCCCACGAGGAATCTATCTGCGCAGAGTTTATGCGGTCGTTTTGGGACACCCTGTATAAATTACATAGTTGCTACATAAACCTCTAGGATTACCACAAAAACTGTTTAAATATGCACATGTATACAGAACTTTAAATATTATTATTATTAATTCTTAAAAGCGTTGTATTTTTTATCCGACTAGTAATTTATGGAAAAACAGATTTTCTTGAAAGTTGTTTGCAACTTTCACCGCTAGATCGCAGCGTCAAATAATGCTTTTCTCATTGGGATGCTTGGACTATTTTTCTAGCAAGGGAGAGGGAAGCCTGATATGTTTGTTTTTCAGTCTTATAGTGAACTGTCGTTTTCATCGGTATTTCTTTCAAGAACGCACCCATTGTTTACAGCGAATTTTTAATCCATCTTCATATTGCATCACGATTCAAAAAAGTTAAACAAGTTTTGTCCACATTTCATTTTAAATTGAAAATTTCAATTAAATAAGCCAAATTCGCCAATTAAAATAAAAATGTCATATAGTCGTCTTATTCACAGATCCTTATTGAAACATTTAAAAAAGTAAGTACATAAATTTGATATGTTTTTTTAATTTTTTCTGCTGTTTCATGCCGGTATTGTTTCTGTTCTCAAATGTTATTTTAGTGCAACAATTTTATACCGATGACTATTTTATTTAAAAGACAAGGTCGGTACGGAGCACTGTAATATTTTTTCCCATTAAAAACTTTCATGTCTATAGTTATATAATTTAGGATAAGAGAAGGAAAAAAAAAGTCAGATCTATTTTCTAATTGTATTTTATGAATATTGCTGCAATTTTCGTTCAGTCAGTTTATTGTTCTTTTATAAAGTGTTTTGTTAGAAATGAAAGTGAAACATTTAACATTTTCAGGGCTGCAATAGAAGCAGAGAGTCGAAAGTAGGGATGCACCGAATACCATATTTTGCCGAATAACGAATACTTGATTAACATTTATTAAACTTATTAAACTTTGATTGCAATGATTAATTTAATTAGTTTTTTCTTAAACAATATTTCATATGGTGTAAAACTTCAAAAATTAAAAGGCTGCAAAAGTTAATATCCAAGCGTGTTTCCTTTATATAGTATTAATAGCTTTTTTAAATATTAGTGAAATGCTGGTAATTTTTTTACCTGCATATTTTATTAAAAAAATTAGCAGTTAATTGAGTTTACATATTTATGAACACTTAATATTATAAGTTATTTTCCTGGTTACTGTTTCAAATTTAAATCAGTTAGTAATAGCAAGGTTAAGGCTAAGCTTCGATATACCCCCTACTTTTTTTTTTGGCACCAAATTTATTTCTTCGACCCAAATTTGGCGATAAAAGGGATTTTTTGGTAAACCTAACGAATTCCATTGGCGACATTGGGGAATGGCTATTTATGGCAATCCCAGCCGGCCGGCCAATGAGAGAGCGCCAGTGAGGCAATCGTCGCCATCTAAAATGGCCTTGGCGCCATAAAAAAATCGCCAAAAATCAATGTAGGGGGTATATCGAAGGTGCGCCCAAGGTTAATGTAATGTGTCATAAGATTTAAGAAAAATTGAAAAGCAACAAAATTCAAATTTAACATCTGAGTGTTTTCTCTTGCATTAAAGCTAATTTCATTGTGATATTGGTTTTTTGTGCGATTGTGGAATGCTACGTTAGGGCTATCTGCCAAGGATGGGGGGTGCCTTGGCAGGAGGACTTTCTAAGGGTTTCTAACGCTTATTCGCATATGATATTAGTAAGTAACAACTTGAATCAATTTAGTACTATGGTACTATACTATATCTTTCATTCATGGTACAAAAGATATGTATATGTTTACCGATTGGTGAATACTTAAATTTGTTTACTATTTGGTTGCCGAATATTTAAGTATTCGGCCAAACCGAATATTCGGTTTGTGTGCCGAATAGGCAGTATACCTAACGTGACCATTTATTTTTTCCTTCAAAACGGGGCATCTACTACTTTTTTGGCAACTGTATGTTTATTTTCTTCCTCTAAACAGCACAGCTACTGTTCTTAAGGTAATAGTATACGTAGACTGAATTTACAGGTCTGGGTATCTTTTAGTTTTAAGAAAATGCGCAAACAAGCTTGATTTAATGTTAATATCAAAATAAAATGAAAAAAAAAATCTTTGCTAAAACACACATGTACTATAAAAAAATAGTGCAAGACGTATGTTTCGGGTGGTACAAGGGATAGGCCCTTCTTGGACTTCAAAAACACCATTCGACCTAAGGTAGGAAAGTGAGAAATGTAAACAAAAGGACACACAGAAAAAAGGAAGTTGTCATTCAAAAGGAAAAAATTCTTAGAAAACCAGAGTGAAAAGAGAAAATAAAGTGGAGATCGGGGGGAGGAGGGGGAATAAGCAAAAGCGGAACATGACTTTAAAAAAAGAAATAAAATTAAATAAATTGAAATAGTTGACAAAAAAAGAACAAACACAAAAACAATACATCGCCCCGGACGTTTTCTTTGCGTCTCGAGAGGGGAGAGAAGGAGGTCAGTTTTTTTTTTTTTTTTTTTTTTTTTATTTATTTATTTATTCAGACATAACCGTTGGATGATTTTAGATTTTTAGCGGCCTTTATTGAAATCGTTACCGTGGGTTGCTCTCTTTCTAAAAACGGGACATTGAAGGGGACATTTTCTGAAAATGGGACATTACGGTGTCCCGAAGCTGTGCTTGGGGACAATGGGACAAGCCACCCAAAAACGGAACGTATGGTCACCTTAAGTATACCAAATACCAACCGAATATTTGGGGCATCCCTAGTCGAAAGTACATGGAATTTGGTCTATTTTTTTAGATTCAATTTATGTATCTTTCTTCCACTTTAATATTCGTAAAAAAAAAAAAAAAAAAAAAAAAATATGGAGACAACTGTTACTCAAAATGCAGATATATATAACTGAAAGCGAAGATTCTTGTACTCATTTTTTGAACAATTATGTAATCTTTCTTTAAAAACACAAATTAAAATTAAATTCATTAGCTAAATATAGTTTAATAGCTAAATAAGCCAAATGTAGTTTAATATCTAAATAAGACAAGTATAGTTTAATAGTTAAGTATGCCAAGTACATAGTCGGCTCGTCTAAATGCCCCCTCACTTTCAAAAGTAAAAGGACCTTGCTCCCTCTCTTTTTTTAGTTCAAAAGTTATGAATCATCAAAAAATAATGCCCAGAAACCCAATACACAAACCGAGAGGAGTATAAGAGTACCAGCTAGCAAGAATTGCCTGTAGAGGTCATTTAATGACGTTAAAATCCAATAATATAGCCCAATTTTACAATTTTAAAAAAAATCGGCTTCCCCCCCCCCCCCCCCCTCATCTGCACACGCAGATCTATTTTGACACCCCACTTTTTTGGTGCATCAGCCACCTATGGACAAGTATGTGCATTTTAAAATTACTTAATCCAAGTAATTGCCTGGGATCAGGTATCATTCCCTTATTCATTATCACATAAGAAAAATCGGGAAATGAGCTAGTGGTTATTGTTTTCTTTAATCCACAGACTGCTACTGGTAAATACATTTACCAGCACCCTTCAAAAGGTTAAAATTGGGACTATATTTCGTATCCGGTGCTTTGTTTACATATCACTGTTTGTGTTTATGTTTCATTGGTGAACAATCTGGCACCTGGGTGGGAGATGCACCGCCGAAGTGAAGTGCCCTGCTGCTGGTAGTTGTGACTGGCAACCATAAAGAATACGTGCATCATCAGTTTGGGAATTTGAAATTGTTTCATGTTATGGATGGAAGGAAATGAAATATGTTATGTTAATATCTATACTATTAAAATCTATGCGCGTCTGTCTGTGTGTAGCATTATCTCCTCCGAAACGGCTGGGAGTTGAGTTTCGATCAACGTATCAACGGATTCGGAAAATTCCGAGGAAGGTCTTCCGCTAATTTAAATTTCGAAATTCGAATTAGTTTAGGAGATATTGATAAAAAAAAACCCATCAAAAACACTAATTTTTACTCTCCATAATTCTGCAATTGTAACCCCTGTAGTGAAAAAGTGAGAAATAAGCATCGAGGTTGCCATGTTTGGCAAATTTATTAAATGATTTAGATTCCTGAATTAAAAATAAAAGAAAATCATTTTTTTCTGTTTAGAGTATTTGCTAGGTTATTTTTTAATTAAAATATCGTCTGCGTGCGAAATTAGGGCAGGAATGCAATATTTTTTATACGTAAAAGAATAAGGACTTTGAGATATCTGAGACTAATATGTATAATTTCTTTTAGTTTGGTGAAAAATAAAATGGCCGATAGGGCATATTTTGAGAAAGTAGTAGGTTCTACCGATTTTCACAGTTTTGAGCTTGGCGCAATTTACTGCGAGCAAACCGAAATAGGTTTAGGCGTTATCTATCGGCGTTAGTTATGCCAATATGGCAGTTCTAGGAAGCATAAATAAATTACATTTCATATTCTATTTTAATATTGCTACAGTTTCCGTAGTTACGGAATCCGTTGTTGCCACTCAAGCTGTTAAATTTAACAATTAAGTGAAAATACTCATTTCTACAGCTCTTGACTCGAAAAATGAAAACGATTAGATATGACATAATTAGAACATTACCACAATCACCACGTCAATAACGCGAACCTGTAACTTTGGTTATTTTTAACTAAATTCATTTTCAAGGTCTTTAAGAAATCCTGTATACTATGTCAAAGCCTCATATCTTAATTCTGATTAGTTTGCAAGAAAATTGATTAATCAGTATAAAATGAAGCAATGAAACTTTGTAAGCGTTTTTCTTGAAATGAGGAAAATGCAGAGTGACGTCTTTGGTGTAGAAGTGGCGATAGGGAGAACTACTTAATTCAGTAATGTTAATGGGGAATGATAATTGAATATGCGCATGCACAAAGACCCCAAAATGAAGAGAGTATGAAAAGCCAGGAATATGAAATGAAAATAAAAAATAAATCAAATAATAAGAGATATAAGTAATAATAATACGAGAATGACATTGCAATCATGTGTACAACAAAGGTCCCAATTGCTTATAATATTCCCCTAGCAATGACTTAGTCCAACCAGTGGCCGAGCGCTTAGCGCTCTGAACTGGGAGACGGAAGGTTTCTGGTTCAAAACAGGTCGCGTCCGGCTGACCTAACCGTTCGGAGTTTTCCTGTATTCCGTTCGGAAAATAAAACTGTACTCGCAACTGCATCTGTTGGGAAACATATATGGATGGTTTCCTCCAAAACGTAGCGTAAATACCCGTTAGGACCCCTTAGAAAGACCCCCACGGAGGACACCCCCACCCCTTGACCTAGATCCCATGTGTGGAGACTAGAAGCAGGATAGCTTCCAGATTTGCAGAGAGTTCAACTTAACGCCCAGCGTCGTGTGCAACTTATAGAAGCAGTAAAGGTCAAAATTAAAAATAGGGATACTTTGTTCTCGCAAAAAGGCAATTTTGTGTACCATATAGAAAATATTCAGAACTGGTTTGGTGCAAATCGCAAAATGATTAAAGTTTATTCCTAAGCGCTCATTTCTTATAGTCCGACGCATAAATTCAGATCAGTAGACGTCATGAAGACGCGCAATTTAACTCACAAAAAGGCGCTTTTCATTTCTAAATGAATCCGTAACTCTAATGCTTAGTAAATATCTTTAATAACTATAGATAATTTGAAGTAGGAAGGCCAGATAATGATTATAGTAAGCAATTATTAAGAACAAAAACTTGCAAGTGCGCAAAACAGCCAGTTATAAACTATACATTATTTACACTGACAGCTTTCACTAAAAAGCCGAAGTCTAGAATTATGATTGTTAAATAATTATCCAATATAACACCCACATTATAGATTCGACGGTGAAGTTATTTTGAATACCTTTCTTACCCCCAACTGAAAGTGTTATGTGCCAGAGATTGCAGTTTTTTGTTGCTATGTTAGGTGAAAACAAACATCCTAGAGGTGCCTCTTTTTGGGTTACGCGAACGAAAGAAAGCAGATGAAATGAAAAAGCGATAACTGTCACTGTCTGATTCTGATAAGCATCTCAATTAGGAAAAAAGTAACTTATTTTTAAAGGGAAATTTTATCGGGTTTCATTTACGATAAATCTCCGATTGCGTTGCTTGGAATTTAGTGAAGGAACAGTTATGCATCGTGTTTAGTTAAGGGTCGTTTCAATCGATCGTATTTTTGTTATAGTATCATTTTAATAGACAGTGTTTCGTAAAGGGGCCCGTAAAACGATCGATAATCTTGACTGCGATGATCCCTGTAACGGAAGGGCAGGGGAATGGCAAGTTTTAGAGTGGAAACATGGACATACCAGGGCAAAGGGGGTAAAAAAAAAGGGCTGCCAATTGCTGAAAGGTTCTCGGGCACAGTGTTTTTTTAAAGAGTGGTAGTAGGGAGGTACTACAAAGAAATGCTTTTGACAAACGCAAGGTCGTAGAAAGAAAAAAAGGGTTGAAATTCTGATCATCACCTATTTAATGTAAGGGATAATTTTAGTAACTGGGAATATTTTCGTATGGGGACCACATAAAAATCAAAAATTTTTATTTAATTTGATTTAATGTTCTGGAAATGTTAATCAACACTGCAAAATTCTGTTCCTTATATAACTTTGATTTATTGTGCATGTCTATGATCAAAATTTAAGGAATAAAAGACTACGTCAGTGTGTTTGGGACACTCTGTATATACTGGCAGGTAATATATATTTTTTAATTAGTAGTAGATGTACATTTTAATAAATCTTTCCTTTTTGCTCATATTAACTGCGCATGTTTATTAAACTTCTAAGTTGTGCAATATTCAAAAACATGCGAGTCAGGGGCATAGCCAGAAATTTTTCATGGAAGGGGGGATATGACTACTGCAACTCACATATATGCATACATGTGTGTGATAAGGGAGTGGAGAACATACATTTTGTATGGCAAAAAATTCCTTATGGGGGAGGTTATGACCCCCCCTATCCCCCCCCCTTGGCTACCCCCCTGATGCGAGTGGCCACTTAAAATTTTAAGCTCAGTGGCCACTGGCCACCTGCAAATTTTCTGAATTTTGACCTCTAAGAAGCAGTTCTATGATACCGGATCCATCGAGAAAAAGCCTGGGCAAGGTCATCTAAGAGAGGCTGCTTCTTTTTTTGACTGCCAGTTACACTGACGTAGTTTTTGTGCCCTCATGTTGCAGTCATTTCAGATTTGCACTCATGACGTCAGCGTTTCATGACGATTTAAATAATTTTTTACTTTTATCGATTCCGCATCAATGGGTTTAATTCGAATTATATGTGTAAGGAAAATGTTCTTTTCCTACCGTGCGGAGAACGGGTACGCAACTAGTATGAAAATAATTTGTGTGTGTTTGTTAGAAATATGGTGTGAATATAAAGCTAAATAAAAGAAAGCATGCTGGTGTTACATTATAAGCCGGTGGGTGTTAGGGACATTTCTGAGCGGTTATTTAAAAAAAATAAAATAAAGGTAATTGCTCTTTTTTAACGAACCTTTGCAATGTTTAAGGTTTTTAATGTGAATTTTAAATTGATATTTGATGTGTTTATGTTTTCTTAAGTGCTATTTACATGCTATTCTAATACTGACTTTATATGAGGTGTACAACTAGGTTGTTTAATCTACCGATGTTTTTTTGAGTGTAAAACAGGCCAGTGTTTGCTCAGTTTACATTAGCTGCACAACTAGGTTGCTTAATCCACTGTTGTTTTTTTAGTTAAAAACGGTCCACTGGTTGCTTAGTTTACATAGCTGTACAACTAGGTTGCTTAATCCACTGAAGTTTTTTTAGTTAAAAACGGTCCACTGGTTGCCTAGTTTACATAGCTGTACAACTAGGTTGCTTAATCCACTGTAGTTTTTTTAGTTAAAAACGGTCCAATATTTGCTCATTCTAAATTGCCTGTTACTGAATTTGCAAACGTTCTTTTAAGTAAATATGGACGTTGTATTTTGTTTTAATTTTTTTGTTAGTGGAATATATGTGCAATATGATTTTACCAAATAAAGCCCCTGTGATTGTGTGCGTAAGTGGATGCAAAACAGACAAATAAGAACAAAACAAATATACCAGGAAAGTGTACACATAAATATGTTTGTACAAGGAAAAAACTCATCCCCTGCCCCACCTGGGAGGAATAAAAAATAATTGTGTAAAGAAAGAGGGAGAAAAGTGTTCCACCAAAATAAAGCCAGTACTGTTAATAGCCAATATATTTGCGATGTTTGCATATGACTTTGAATAATCGATGTTGCATATCGTTTACCAATCCTTGGTTGGTGGACAGTAACATCAATATTATCCTATTGTTCAAAGATGGTGGCCTACAATTCTGCTATAGGCTAAGACTGTCTGGCATTTACATATCCATTCTACTGAGGATATCCAACACATTTTCTTGGAGATAGAGATCAAGCAGAAAGAGCAAGACATTTCATGACATACACCCCATTAACGAATTGAAAAACCATTCTCGGGAGGATTTCGCCATGTGAATGGGTATGTTGTCCTGATGGAAAATGAAATTTCAGCTATTAATTCTTCCTGCAAATGGCAGTAAATGGGTTACTAGCATTTCTTGGTAATCAGTAGCGGGTGATTCTACAAATACGGGATATGTAAATCTCCACAAATTAAATTAATTTTAAAAATCTGAAAAATATCAGGAAAATACCTTATAGGTTACATAATTAAAATAAGGCATCAACTGAGCATAATTGTTTGTATTTTATTGTATTTTTACATTTGTATTATTCTAAAATGCACATCAATGAGACAAAATGGACATGTGAATGGCACAAAGAATTTTTAACAATACTAATCAATGTTTGAATATAAGACATAATTTATTCATTGAGTGATAAAAATATTCATTATAAATCTTAAAATATACTACACTTAATTATACTTTCATAATTTACATGGCCTTTGGGTCATTCACGTCTTAATGAAAGGCATGTGGATGACGAAACACAATTAAACATTATCCCAACAAGTGACATCTGCAGCTTTTTGGTCTTACCTTCAGACAAGAATTTACAATTGCAAGATTTATCACTTTGTGTAATCAACATTTATTTATATCTACATTTTACATGCTTTCTATGAGCCATGTTAATGGTAACGATAAATAACACCTACCTTGGAAATGAAATTAAACTTGCTGCAAATTACAAAATATATAAGAACAGCAGAATGCAGTTTCTGTCATAAAGAACAACTTCCAGTGTTTATTTTTCAGAGGTGTTGCCCATTTTGAAATCAAATTTCCTAAATTAAAACAATCTATACTCTAGCCATGTGGATGATTGATAATCCTTGGGACAACCTTTAAATTAATTTTTTAGGTAATATTTTCATTTAATTTTTTTTTGTGATTAATATTCTTTACACACACATATTCAATGGTAGAATAAAACTAGACAAGAAATCACTTATTGGAAAAATGACTTACAGAAATTGGTATAAAAACTTAAAAAAAAAAATGGATATGCACAAAAATCAAGGGTTTTTACAAAAAATGGGAAACTCGGGAAAAAATCCAGGATTGACTCCTGAATCATTTTTATGTCAAATTTATATAAAATACTTTATTTTTTATTTGTTTAAGTTTGTTTTATTTTAACAATTGGAACAATGTATTTCTTTTCATTCTAGATTAAATTATATGAGAAAATGTCCATATTCTAAAATATCTGAACGCCCTTTAACGGCATATGGCCGTGGAACCAGCGTTTTAGGTTATGAAGTAAAAGAGGTATGTATAACATTTTTTTTTTCATGCCATTGTTAGTAGTATTTTACAAATTGTTGACTGTAATGACATGTATTGATTATTTAAAATTTAATATTTACTTTAGATTACTGAAATTGATGAGTTAAATCTGACTGCAGTGTACTTGGAACATATTGACACTGGAGCAACTCATTTACATTTGGCTGCAGACGACAGCAATAACTTTTGGGGGTAATTTTTTTTTTTTTTTAATTGTAATGAAATCTTAGTTAAATAAGTTCTAATATCTTTCACATACCAGTAGTCAATGCAGACGAAAATTGGGTTCGTTTTGCGGGCTCTTCACAAAATTACAATCCATAGAAATGACCTTTTCACAAAAGTGCAATCAGTTAAAATGGCCATTCATTGGCATTCACTACATTTTAATCTGGTTTATCAATTATTTTAATAAAAAAAGTGACTTTTATTAAAAGATGGTGTGAAAATTCACAAAAACAAATGTTGAAATTCACAAAAATGGCACCCTGGAAAAAATTCCTGGATTGACCCCTGTATATATATATATATATATATATATATATACATATATATAGAGAGAGAGAGAGAGAATGTCCCCAAAAGATGGTAAGGGGCTTTAATCTTTTATCTATTTGAGATAAGTGGGCAGTGTAAATTGAAAAAAAATTCAAAATGAGGTCGGAAATAAGATTTTGTTAAGAAAAAAATCCTCTTGTGTTAATTTTCAAATAGTTTTTAAATTTGTATACTACCCCTGTACAAAACAATTTCCAATTGTACTAAAATGTGCCGCATACACTCATGACATGACATACAAAATTTGAGAAATATATCTCAAAAAGTGTTAGAGATATGAAGATAAATATAGCACGACTTAAACCACTTTTCCATGGCTCCCGAAGGTAAAAAATCACTTAGAATGATCACATTTCAGGGGTCGTATAGAAATTACGAAAGAAAATCTTTTTCCCCCCCTCTAGAAATAAATGTTTGCATTCAGTCTTGTATAGTCCCCGATCACCTTTCTTTAAAGATATCTCGGCGACTTTATATGATGAAAGGCTCAAATTTGATACATCACCTCATTAGTATATGGGGCGCATTTTAATAATTGGGAATGTTTTTGTATGGGGTTCATATAAAAATTTAAAAAGTCTAACTTTTTTTTGTAAATGAACAAGAGGATTCAATTTTACACTGCCCACTTATCTCTAATCGATAAAGAATTAAAGCCCATTCCAACCTTTTTGGGGCACCCTATATATATATATATATGTATATATGAGGGTAAGTTGAAAAATAAGTTTCCCCTGTCGAATCGTTCCCCTGAAAAATAAGTCTCCGCTTTGTGCAGGCACTGAAACAGCGCCATCTGCTTGATTTGCAGCGACCTCTACCCAATGGTGTATCGGTGACTTGCGCGTTTTCCTGCTGTGTCGCCTTTCGCCCATAGCCGTTCAACGCTTCTTTCATATGCAAAGCCCTGAATTTTTCTTGGAGGACTTTTTGAAGCTTATCAAGCGATATGACAAATGTCTCAACGTACTCGTATGAGAATAATAAAATAAAGGTATGTCATATCTTTAATGTCTCATTCTATTTTTTGACTTTCATACACAACTCTGACCACAGTCGACAGGGGAAACTTATTTTTCAACTTACCCTCGTATATATATATATATATAGAGAGAGAGAGAGCAAAAATAAAATAAACTGATGACTAAAACATATTATGAACCAAGAACCAGCTAGACCGTTTGTAGCCAACATGCAGCCTGCTGACCATGTGCAGCCCACTGGGTATCACTTTTTGCTCAGCATGGCTGTGCCAAATGAACAAAAGTTTTAAACATTTATTAACTCAAACAACACACCAGAAGAAAGAGCCTTTTCATAGCTAAGCCTGTCTCGTTAAATTATTAGACAACACTAAAAAACGCATTCAAAATAATTTGTCAAGTCAAACATCAAATCCAACAAATTTGGTATACTCTTTTTTTTTTTTTCCTGTGACAGGCTACATTTAAAAATAAAATAAGAACCCAGACAGCACATAAGCTTAAATCAAGCTTGACATTTCTTTGAATTTGACGTATTAATAGAAGCTTGACAGTTCAATTCATTTCAAGCTTACAGCAAGCTTGGATATCCCATGGAAAAATAAAAGAAACAGATCGGCATCAGCGAATACTGATCAATCTCGCCAAAAAAACGACGTGACAACCGTAACAGTCACTTCAAATTTTAGTCATATCACCTTGAGTGAGATTGGCATGGTGGTTTGGATGCTGGCTTCCCACACCTTAGGTCCCGAGATCGATACCAGTCATGGACGCTAGACGGAAACAGATTAAAATAACTTGGAGGTTTCAGCATAGAGGGTTAAATGCATCGAAAAATAAAATATATGGGGCGAGTTTGCGAACCAGCGCCCCATGTATTTAGGAAAGTTTTTTAAGTTTGAATTAAGCTTGCTATGTCAAGCTTAATGCAAGTTGGGCAAGTGTAAACTTGAACTCTTGATTCAAGCTTGCATTAAGCTTAAATGCTTGAAATTTTCAAGTTTATTGACTTGATAAATCAAACTTGCTGCAAGTTTGATGCAAATTTGCTGTGCTGTCTGGGAAAGTGCCCTATCCCCTCAGTAATGTCCATACATAGTAGAGGAAATAAGTACAGGGCAGACAGTAATGTAGAATGAATCCATGTCCTCACCCAGATTGCAGAGCATGCATTTTGGGCTTTCAACTATTCTCATTCAGGAAAGGTGATTGGCCAAGCAGGAGTCTGAAAAAGGTAACTGCTTTATACTTGGGCTGAGTGAGATGCAAGAGTCTTGCAAAGCTCTGCTCTCTTGGATGGAGTGGAACAGACCACCCCAATTCCATACATAATGATAAATTACAGCATGGGATCAATTCCCAGAGTCGTGGATCATTTAGCTGACAAAGCATTGCCAAGGGTGCACCTACGAGGATGTAAATCTCTGTTGCATCCCTAAACACGGTATCTACTGGTCAGGAAAGTCTGGAAAAAGGAAAATTGGTCAGGAAAGTCTAGAAAAAGCCTGGAAAATGCAAAATGGGCCAGGAAAATTCTCCAAAATTATAACTTTTCCTTCATCTAAAAATTTCTTGTCAGTTTTTTTTAAATCACTTCGTAGTCCAGAGAGTGAAAAATGCTGATAAAGATGATTTATGTTTAAATAGAATGAATAATTTGGAATGTTTGTGGTGTATTTGATGCACACCTGTTTAACATTCTATAGTGAGATGTTTATCCCCATTTATTATATGTTGTCCCCATTATTTATATGTTGTCGATCTGTGCTAAAATGTTGAAAAAAGTTATTTGCGGTAAGAAATATAATGAATTTTCGAGAGCAAGTCAAAAAACATTTCAGAGTTTGACATGAAAGTGGGCTTGCTTTTCTCAACTAGCTAGCTAAATGACATTGATTCTTTTATACTAGGGGAAAATCAATTAATTAATATTTTTTCTGCATTTCGAATTAAGTTTACCTTTGAAGAACAATTGTGAAGGAGAAAAAAAAAAAAACACTCCTTTTGGAAAAGGTATTACTACAATAAAACTGTTAAAAATGTATTTCAACCACACTGTAGCCATCTTCAGTTTTAACTGTCTATAATTCTTCCTTTTCTTGAAGTAAGAAAGAGATTTCATGTGTCATCAAAAAATGTGTGCATCATGTTGCTGATGGCGCCATTAAAAAAAAAAAAAAAAAAAAAAAAAAAGTGAAACAGATTTAAAACTTGTAAATTAAGTCCAGGAAAATGAAATAAAACCTACAATTTTTTGCAATTGATACCAAAAATGCTAATCATCACGAAATAAATTTGAGCATCCTGAAAAACGGACTCCACTCACAAATAGAAATGTGCGACTTGGTGGTTAAAGTTATTTTTGAATTTGACCCGGCTGTGAAAGAGGTTGGTGATGCTTGAGCTAGACAGTGGACCTGTCACATATGAGCATAAACCTAAGAAAAAATATGATTTTGGAGTGGAAATTGAAGAAATTTATGATCGCTGCAACTCTCATCAGGAGCTACACACATTTATAAATGTATTCTTTTTTGTATGGGCTATGATGTAAATATTTCTTGCAGCTGGAAATAATTTATTTCTAAGCCTTGAAAATGAAAGTTTACCTGAAATATTTCCATGGAGGTCTCGTTATTTATATATTAAAAACATAATCAACATTTAAAAAAAACTTCTCTTATTTCAAATCAGTTAAAAAGAAATAGTTATAATGTTTCTGTTGTTAATTATTCTTTACTTTTGTTTTCAGTGTGGGTCTTAAAACAATTCCAAAGGATGATACTGGAATTCCTCACATTCTAGAACACCTTGCATTATGTGGATCCCGAAAATATCCTTGTAAAGATCCTTTTATGAATATGACAAACAGATCGTTGGCTACTTTTATGAATGCTTTTACTGGTAAAATCGATATTTTATAAAACATATCACTTTCAATTGAGAAAAGTTATTCTTCTATTTAGGGTGTTTCAAAACTTTAGGGCAGAAATGTGAAGAGTGGTAGAATAGCAAAGATGGTTCGGAGTTATACAAATGAGGTCCTATGTGGGGTCGGAAACGTTATCTTTATGTCCAGGGTTGTTATGATTTTGCCCAAACTAAAACCTAGGTGGTTTTTTTTAAACCCAGGAATAAGCCTGACTGTTTTTTTTAAATTTATTTTTTAATATCAACTTTAATTATACAGCTAATGCATTTCCTAATCGGTACACTATTTGTAAAGTTATAAATAGCTCCGCTCCTACCACTACCAAAGAAAAAGTTTTTTTCTTGAAAAAACTGGGCATTTAACAATCCTGCATGACCCTGTTAATAATAGCTTATAAGGGGATATTGGAGTGTTCATCAAATTTCATAAACAATGGACTTTTTCATAAGCTTATGAAATCAAATAGAATTGATAAACTATCAATTTCATTAAGTACTTTCTGTGTCAAATGCATTTGTTTTTGACAAACCATAGTTGGAAAGTTCACTATTACCTCAACATTTTATCCAAAGTGATTATTAACAGGTATGTGAAGATTATGTTTCTGACCACTCATTGCTATGTCATTCAAAATAGTCCTTATGTCCTCTAACACACCTTACATTTCTGGCCTATAGTTTTTAAACAGCCTGTGTATAAACCAACTGTATATCTACACAGTATAACGCTACACAGTGTCGTACATTTAATCTAAAAAGGCTTAATGTAGCAGTGAAATCCCAACAATATACTATGTAATTTGGTATATTATTTAAAAACAAAAAAATAAGAAAATCTGATACACTTGCAGATTTTAAATACGCACTAAAGTGGTATATGCTAAAAGTGTATCATAATCCATGCATCTTCCTTATTTTCTTCCCTTATTCCATATTAAGTTGAAAAGTGTATCATTATTCATCAGTGTGTCGCATTTTTCTCTCTTGCTCCATAAGACATATCTTTGAAATCAAAATCTATCTTAAAATCGCTTACTAAAACTGTTTTACAATCTTCACTAAGTATATTCCAACTATACTTCACTGTTTTAAATATTTTTTCGAATGTGCATCATAATCCATGAGTGTGCCGTGTTTGTCTTTCGTGGCTTGATTTCTACTTAAACGCGCCGACTCTCACCAAATTTAATTAAACATATGCTGTCACCACGATGAATTTTTGTATTTATGTGGAAACCGTAATTCTGAATTAAAATGGCGATTTGGAACAACATGGAAGTACAGCATTCCATTACTTATTTATTTATTTTGTGTTGCCAATTAAAGTTGATTTCTAGTTGATTTCTACTTTATGCCCTGACTCCTGCCAAGCTGGCGATAATTAAGCATTTACCATGATAATTAAGCATTTACCTTGATGATTTTTTGTATTTATTTGGCAACCTCAATTTAGAATTAAAATTCCGATTTGAAACAACATGTAAGTACAGCATTCCATTATTTATTTATTTATTTTGTGTTGCCAATTAAAGTAGTTTTAATTATTAAGTATCTTCGAATTCCTTAACTGGTGCATTTATCGCTAACTTGTTCACTTTAGCTTTCATCTATTTCTTTTGGGAAAGTTGAAACTTGTGCATAACTCCTAGAAACCCATGACTGCAAAGCTCACCAAAGTGCGGAGATTTTTTAGGTTGCCGAGAGTGGGAGCATTAAAATAGGAATCAACTCTTACTTGTTCCATAGAACTCATTTTTGGAATCAAAATATATCTTAAAATTACCTACTGAAACTGTTATATAATCTTCGCCAAGGATATTCCAACTATATTTCACCATTTTAAATAATGTTTGGAATGGGCATCATAATCCATGAGCATGCTGTATTTGTCTTTTTTGTTTCATAAAACACATATTTGGAATTAAAATCGCCTACTAACACTATTTTACAATCTTTGCCAGGCATAGTTTAAGTATACTTTCCTAGTTTCTAGCCGAATTTGGAAGATATTCCGAAGCTTGGTTTGGTTTTGAAGCTACTTTTTGACAGCAAACTTGGCAATCAATTATCAAAAATTGCAAACCTTGTGCAACTTTCAAGATTTTAATCTCCCCTCCCCCCACCTTTGCATTATCTGGCAGGCACATTTGAAAAGATCTTGATCGTGACAGTTAGTGTCTGAAAAACCTGTCTACAAAACATGTCATGAAAGTAACAACAGAAACCACTTAACTTGACATTACTTTGCTTGTCAGTTAACTTATACATGCACAGAAGTATCACATTTTTTACTTATTTTTTAAATTCTAATATGTTGTTATACTGATCACTGATTCTGTCAAAATACTAGTTTAACCGTTCAAAAACTAATCTTTTACTGCCATTACTCCAAAAAGACTAAAAAATTATGCTCAAAAATATAATAAAATCTACACCATTTGTTTGATTGGCTTGAAATTTTTCAAAAGTATGAAAAAAATATAGAAAACAATCTGTGCTGAAAATCTGGAAAACCACTTTTTTTTTCTGATATTTGCCATTTTTAACTGCATGAAATTGTTTGTTTTATTTGAGTAGAAAAGTTAAAATTACGTCATATTTTTGTTTTAAAATGTAATCATTTACAAATTTTGCTATTTATGAAAAAAGTTTTATTGAAAAAAATGCATTATTCACACTAATGGACCAAGAAATTGCTCATAACACTTTGTTTGGAAGCTACTCAAAATAATCCAGATTTTGGCTGGCATGAAGCCTTAAATTTAAAATTAATTTAGCAATTTAAGTGGCAACAATATTATTTATGTAACTATAATAATAAAAATAGAATATATGAAGTCATTTATTTTAAATTGACTAAGATTGAGTGAGTGTAGACTTTTTTTTTTGTGTGTGAAATATTTTTTCTAGTACCCATTGTATTGCCCCATAACAGGCTTAACTTGTTATTTATAGTTATTTTTAAATAGTATAATTAGGAGGATGTGTTAGACAACTTATGTATGTCTATGTGTTTAAATAAACATGTAAATTTAAGCAAGAAATCAAACTAATAAATTTGATAAATTAACATAAGAAATATTGGTAGTTGGTTTTTTTTTTTTTTTTTCACATGGATTATTTAACACGAAAAAATATTTTGGTTTCTTGAATTTCATGTTAAACGCTTTTCACTGTACATGTTTCATCTGCTTCTTCATAGCTATTTTCATATTAAAGTTTGCTTTTATTTTATTTCTTGAGAGTATGCATACAATACCTTCAAATGTTTCTCTTTTTTAATTTATTAATTTTGCTGTCTAATTTTGTTTGTTTCGTAATTGTAGTAGAACTCTGTAGTGTAACATGTTATCTACTAATTTATGTTAACAATTATTAACCAGTGCTAGAAACAACCTTTTAGTAATCTTTTAATACTTTAAAAGAATTTAAATATTTAAAAAATGTATGTACTATTTAATTTCTGTGCATTGTTTAATTTTAGGATTCCTAACTATACATTGCTTTATTTATCAGGTAATGATTACACATTTTATGCATTTTCTACACCAAATCCAAAAGATTTTGAGAATCTTCTGTCTGTGTACTTAGATGCAGTATTCTTTCCAAATTTAACTAAGCAAGATTTTCAGTATGTAATTTATTTCATTTCTTTGCATCTTTCTGTATTGAATTATTGTTTGTTTTGTTTGAAATTGCCTTAATGGTTGTTCTACAAATAATGAGACAGAGATAATTTTTTTTAAAAGTATTTATTGAGCATTTATTGATTTCCTGAGAATGATTTTAACATACCATATTATTTTAGAAAGCCTGGAAGATGTAAAAAAGTTCACATCAGAAAAATAGTTAATATTCAGCTAATATGTAGTACATTAGCTTCTATTTGTTTAGTTAATTACTGCAGAAAAAAGGAACAAGTCAGAAAAAAAGAAAAAACTACTAAAATTTACACTGCAACTTAGTTGAGGAAGAAGTTAACTTTAAAATACCAGAGTATTTAATACATTAATTTGCGTATAATACTTTTAGATAAAAAAATGATAAATGAATACTCCTTAAATTTCTGAAGAATGACTGCTAGTTGCGTGAAACAATATTGTGGCCAAATTCTGGAATCTGCAAAATGATTTACAGTTAGTGTAACTCATTGAAGTATTTGTCCATACTAAAGTAAAGCTTCTTTTCATCAAAGTTATAAAGTTGAGTATATCATCAGTTATAAAGTTGGTCTATTCAAGGAACTTTTAAAAATGGCTAAGTTGAAAATTTGTATTTGCATAGTTAATTTCATTTTTATTGATATTCATTATTGACCTGTAATATCTATGTGCTTTTAAATGATAATCGGTAGCTTATATGACAAATTGAATACTTGAAAAAAATTTCTAGTATTTTGTCACATTTTCCTTTAGAAAAATTTTGATTGAGCAGTTAAAAAGAAACAGTGGTTCTGATACATGAATTTTCTTCAAATATATAAATTTACTATACAGTCAGACTCCAATTTAATAAACCTCCACTTAACAAATTTTTCTTTTTCTCCGATTAAAATGAAGGCAAAACTCTGTTTAACAGGTAAGAACTCTGAATTAATTGATTATTTCAACAGCTAACCCCCTCCCCCCCTTTTTTTCCATTATTTTGTTATTTGGGGTTAGAAATCTGTTGGATTGCTTTTTAAATGACCTATCCATCTTGTCCGGAACAACAATAAATAAATAAATAAAATAAAAATATAACACTTTTCTTGTAATTATCAATTTTCAATGGGAGAGAAAGAAGTCCATTTTTAGAAATCACTGGTGCAATGTAGAAATTCCACATTAACTAGTGCGTAAATATTCACTGTATTGTTAGCTACTGAATAAGGAGTATGCAATTTCTAATCAAGGATATTCTTGAACAATTGCTGTTTAGAGGCTTTTCCATAAGATAAGTCCAGAAAGTTTCTATTTTTTGTTTTGGACCTTGATATTGTGAATAGACCCCTATTTAATAAATAAGATTTTTGGTCCTGGTTAGTCCTAGTCAGGCATAGCCCCCTATACTCGCTATGTTGCAAACATCTGGACCAGTTTGCTTAGAAAGTGTTTTGTATAAAAACCTTGAAGTTTGGTGAATAGGTATGAAAATGATCATTTAATAAAATGACATAAATTAAAAATACTGAGATAACTTCTAATATATTTTATGTTATTTATTGTTTTTAATTCATGTCATTTTATTAAATGATCATTTTTGTACCTGTTCACCCAATTTCAAGATTTTATACAAAATACTTTGTAAATGAAGTGGTCCAGATGATTGTAACATAGAGGATATAGGGGCTGTTCCTTATTAGGACTTCCTCTTAAATCAGAGTGCGACTTTTTTTTTTGTTATTTTAAAATTTTTTCTTAGTGGAAAAATCCTTACCTGAAAATGAAAAACTGTCGTGTGTTATGAAATCGGATCCCAAGAATACATAGGAATTAGTGATAAAAACATTAAAAAGCACTATCAAACTTGCAGACTGTGCACTTCTATGCAACATAATTATCTGTGATTATAAAAAAAAAAACATCATTTATCGAAAGTGCATGTTTTGGCCATCCGTGAAAATCAGACACAATTTTTTGCATTCACAGAATGCTTTTATAAAATTATGCTGATGGAAACATTTTGTCTTATTAAAAAGTCAATGACAGGGATAAATAATTCTACTTAAAGTTTTTAGATTTTTCAATTTTGCTATAAAAATAGCTATTTCAGTGATTTCTGTTATTTATTGTAAAGAATTAGTTGTGTTTTCTAATAAAGTCCTCTGTGATTTAGTGTAACATATAATATTTGAAATTCTATAATTCATGCAGTACTTATACATGATCTGTGCATATTTGAGGGTATGTACTGTATAAAATAATAGCTGCATTGCCTTTGTGTGTGTTGGGGTCTATTAGGTGTCAGGCCATAATTTGCAGAAACAAATTGTCAGCTGATGTCAGTTACTCATGCAGATCTTTTTTGGTTTTCATAAATAAATGTATTTTTAATATCAATGCAATTTCCCCATTTCTAACTGTAGATAATTTTTCTGTATATGGCTATGTTTACTTACCGTAATATACTGATTATCCCCTCCTTCTAATCAAATGCTCTTCCACTTTTTTAACTAATTGGAATTTTTAAAAATCGTAAAAAAGCATCCCCCCCCCCTACCTACTGCAACAGGGTGTCGACAGATCAGGGAAATCAGGGAAAAATCAGGGTACTTTATCGATCTGGAAAAATCATGGAAATATCAGGGAATTTTGCAAAAATATTTAAAAATCAGGGAACTTTCGTTTTTGCCTAGTGAACTAGATCATTTTTAATTGTCAATCTGATGCGCGGCTCCGTTCTGGATCACACGATACTCAACTGATGCACAGATACAGACATTTTATGAATCCGAAACCAGAATACAGATCATATGAGAACATAGAAATATGAATCCGAGATTCAAGTGATGTAGGCACTATCACTGTACGAATCCGAAAAAGTGCATGTATGTATTCGGACTCGTTCTAAGATGCGGATCATACAAGAAACCAGACATGCGAATCATATCGGCATGTGAATCAATTTCGCATGTGAATTGCTTCCTGAATAAAGTCGTTGATAAAATGAATGGTAAAAGATGATTTAGTCTTTTACTGTGCTGTTGTGTTTTTTAAAGTGATGGGACATTTGAGTGATGCCTGCTAAGCTCCCCCGCAAGACGATTTTTTTATAAAATAGATAGTGCTCATTTTTAGGCCTTTTTACATATTTTTTGAAATCTCAAACGATACATTGATTGAAATAAAATAAGTTGACTAGGTGGCCAGTTTATTTTGATCAGTCATCCTTACACTTAAAATGGAACACTATAAAATGAGGAAATTTTCTGCTACATATTGTCTTTTAGTGTTCAACTATATTTTATGTTTGGATTTATGAAACTGAACTACAATTTTATTAATATTAAGCATTTTTGTGGTTTTCTATTATTTATTTCCCTATATGAAGCATTCACCTGTTGGTGCATGATACACAATGGTGATTTACATGAAAGATTATGGTATATATAATTAGTTCTGGAAATTTGATATAGTCAGGGAAATCAGGGAACTTTTTCCCTGATTTTTCCCTGTAGCCACCCTGTGCAAGTAACTTGGGTAACCCTCAAATTAACCTGCTCCACACGTGAAATTCAGCATTAACTGTATTCTATCTTAAGAACAGAGCAGGCATTTTTGTTTTGTGGAAAAACCATGCGAGTCTGAACTTCCACCGTCTTTGAAATCAGACTTTCTGACCGACTACAGTATAGATCAGTGGTTCCCAGCCTTTTCTCCCTGCGAACCCCTTCTAAAATTCCCCCTTTACTTAAAGTATGTACCCTCTCCAAATTTTATTGTTTTGTTGTGTTTGAGGAAAGCCACATTAATGGGATATTAAACTTCTTTTTCCCTTGCATCCTGTGTAAAGGCCCCCTTTATTTTATTTTATTTTTTATGACTGTTCTTTGCATTTGAAGGGGCAAATTAACAGTATATTACGGTAAGCATTTTGAGTTAACTTTAAAGTATTTTAATCACATTACACCAATCACAGTGCAGTTATGTATTTATATTTTATTGATTCACGGCTTCACCAGCATGATATTCAGTTTTACATCACACTTTGGAATGTGCCACAAAATTTAAAAATCTGTGAAGATCACGGAAACTAGTTTTTCTTTCGGGATAAAAGGTAACCTATTTGTTAATTCAGGGGTAAGCCATCTCTATTCTAAATTTCATATTAATCCATCCAGCTGTTTCAGCATGAAAGAGTGACAAATGGTGAACTTTCCCATTTATAACACTAGTAGAATTAATATTGTCCAGAATATTTCCATTTTTGGTATCTTGTAATTTCTATTGCGTAATAGGCTGTGCTTTTTACTCTCTTTTTAGTATGCAATTTGTATATCTAGTGTATTATATGGTGGTTTTAACTAACTTAAGATTTACAGGCATCATAAAAGTGGAAAAATACTTTGTTTCTCAGTAATTACCAAAACCTTGATTGTGTGTATTTACTTATTATTCCAGGCAAGAGGGTTGGCGACTTGAACATGAAAATATCCGGGATAAGAATTCCCCTATTATTTTGAAAGGAGTTGTTTTTAATGAGATGAAAGGCGTGTTTGTAAGTTTTATTTATTATTATTATTATTATTTTGAAGGAATATTTTTACTATAATTAAAGAAACTTTAATTGCATTAAAATCACCACAAAAATCACCAAATGTATATGTTTATCGTACAAAAGTAATTCAAATTAACAAAATATTTTACTTATACTAGTTATGAAGCTTTATTTCATTCTTTAAATAATCCAAACTGAAAGATGTGACAACATATCTTGTCTGAAAGATGTTTTTCTTCAGAAAATCTTATTTCCACCATTTATTTTTTCATTATCTCAAAACCTACTCTAAAGCATTTTCTTAAAGTTTTTTTTTTGTTGTTGTTTATTGCATAAAAGAATAATTTTACATAGATACATTTGACATTAATTATTATTGTTAATTATTTTAGTCATTTTCATATAAATTATTTTTAATTATAAAAATGAAATTTTAATATTTTGATTTTAAGTTTGATTTAATTATTTGATTAAAAATGAAAACTGAAAACTGTTTTCAGAATACTGAAGAACTAGGAAGAGACATTTCAGACATTAAAGTTTTAATGTATTCATAATTTATGTGTACTTTATTGAAAAAATTCTTTTGAAAACACTAAATAAAATTACTTAGTATTATTTTTTCTTTCTTATGATAATGAATATTAATTTCAGCGCTAGAAAAATGTATAATTACTCAAATATAATTTACTTCAAATAAAGGTTTAATTGCTATCTTTTTTATTTTCCAGTCTGATCCAAACCAGTATTACGGAATGAAAGTTCAAAATCTTCTGTTTCCATCAAACACATATTCTTGTAATTTTGGCGGAGATCCTCTTACAATACCTTCACTTACATGGGAAGAATTAAAACAGTTTCATGCTAAATACTACCATCCTAGTAATAGTAGGTAAATGTGGATTATAAACTTAACTCTTATTCAGTAATATACGACTGTAAAGAATTTTGCATTTTTGTTGTGACATTATTTGTTCTACTCAAACATTTTTTTTATAGTTTAGTCCCTCTCCCCTTTCCTAATCTTCCTGATTAAGGCGGCTTTTGCAGTAAAAGATGAAAACTGTTATGGTGGAATTTATGAAAACTTTGATTGTTTTATTGTGTACCAACTCAAATGGAAGTGAAAAATGGATGCCAATTATCGAAAAATTGAAAAAGCTAAGCCATTTCATAAACGTGGCTGAGGACTTTGCCACTAAATGCATTTCACACAAAAAATCTTGGATGACTAGAACAATTTTTGAAAACTTTTCTTCAAAAATTGAACAAGCTAATAAATGCATTCTAGATTTTTTTTTTTTCATTTTTTATATCTATGCACAATAAAGGCAGATCTATATTTTTTTAAGGGGTTACAAAGCTTGAATAGCATTCAGAATAGTATGTAATATGTTATCATTATGAGAAAGTCCATTTTATCTAATGGAAATATATTTTTCATGGAGGGGACCCTTCCCCCTCGATCCACCCTCTGATGCACAGCTTACAAAGTAAATTTAATTTTTCAAAATGTATAACTGGAATTTCACCTTGCCAACTGCTCAAGCAAAATTCAATTTTGTTATTCAATGTATCATTTAAAGTGAACTATCAAAAAAAAGCTCCCAAATATAAAATCTGACCCCCCCCCCTTTTCCAAAAAAAAAAAAAAAAGTCTATAAATATGAGGTATATCTTGAAATTCTTTACTTCATCAAGGCAAAAAGTTCAAAAAGTTGAGAAAAAATGCATTTCAAGTTCTTTTGTAGAAGGAAGTTTTCAGTGAGTAAAAATTCACCATTCTGAGCTTGAATAAAAAGATAATGAAGAATTTAATGTTAGGGTATTCTTTTCCTCGCCAGATAACTTTCTAAACTACACAATGTATCATGTAAATGTTGTGATATCTAATATTCCGACAATCAATGATTGGATTGATTGACTTTGAATCAGATAGCTAGGATGAGGACTGAGATGATTATGAGAGATTCTTATAATTTCTCTTGGTGAGAGTGACACTATCCAATCTATGAAAATCGTATAAAGCCTTTCTTATAAGTTGTGAAGGCCAAAATATACAAAAACTTATATAAATTAAGTATAGGATGCATATAATAAAAATAAAATACAATGTAAAATAACTTATTAAAAAAGAAATAAAACATCTGGATAATTGTAGAGGAAAAAATAAAAGGTAGATAAGGTAGGTAATAAAAGGTAGTTACTGAATTGCATTTTATTTCATTGTCACTTCTTTTTCTTCAATCCCACTTTAGCATTCTTCTGCATGTAACAGTTCTTTTCCGTTGCGTGAATGAGATTAAATCAGTGTTTTACTGTAGTAATAATAATTTGTGAAACACACATTATTTTGAAAAACTCCTATGATATTACAAGCATCTCAGTAATGGAAATGCTGTAATATTGTAGCGTGCTTCATTTTCAGTTTCACTTGCTCTGACTTGAATTTACAGTTTCAGTTGGTTTTATGAAGCTTAGAGATTGACAGCATTGTTTGATTTGCTGTAAGTTATAACTGGTTGATATTGAAAAATCAACACTGAATTCCTTAAAAATATATTGAAACATTACAATGTTTAAATTACAGGAATTTTAAAGTATTATTGTTATTATCATTATTATTATTTTACAAAAAGTAAAATATATCATACCAAGTATTTACAGTTCCTAAATGATACATTAAATTATTAGCTTAAAAAGTTGTTTCGTTTATCTAGATTTATTACTTATGGAGATATACCATTGGAAGTTCATTTAGAATACATAGATAATCACATCTTACGATCCTTTAAAAGAATTCCCTGCAGTAATGAGGTTCCAGATGAGAAAAGATGGACTGATCCTGTAAGCATATTTTATTCATATTATATATGTGTGTGTGTAATTTTTTATCAATATCAACTCAATTTCACATAATTACAGTTGATTCTCAGTAAATTTTAGCTCTACAACCTTTCATACATTTTAGATGTAGACCAGTCTTTCTCAAAGGGTGATAATATTCTCTTTAGGTGCAAGTGGCTTTCAGGTTAGCAGTAGAAAGCTCAGTGAAATATGGGGTTTTATGGTAATCTAGAGGGACAACAGACAAATTCTATCTGTAAAAATTTGACTTCAAACTGCACTGCTACTGAAATCATAGTGTTCTGAGTATTTAAAACTAAAATTAAGTACTACCATTTGAATCTTGTTACTCATAAGAAACAGCTTCTAATTAAGTGAAATAATAATAGTTTGATTTAGTTCCTTTAATAATCATGTTTTATAAGAAAACTGGGTACTTGTCACTTTGTTTTCATCATTTAGTTTTTTTAGTGCATGTTTAAAAATAATTTTAAGGTATGCAGCAGATGATAATGTAAAAAGGTAAGTTGAAAACTATGAGGGTCACTAGACTTTCTTTTAAATCTTGAAGTGAGTGGTGGTCAAAATAAGTTTGAGAACCTGTGATGTAGACTGACAACTTACCTTATTCCCTCGTAAAATCAGACCAGTACAAAATGTCATTTTTAAAATTAATTAACTGATCACTGTAAGTGTTCCTCTGGACTTGTAATATCATTATTTTACTAATACTTGAACTTTTTAAAAATTTATTTTATAGTCCATGTTGCCATTCTATTGAGGAAAATTCATTTAAAAGTTTATAATCAGCATATTTTTTCATTCATAACTGGGGAAAATTCTCTCATTGATAAAATCTTTGGTTTTCAAGCACAAAGTTGTAGTTATTGTTAAACTTACTATTGAAATTTACAGGTATAATACTACATCCCCCCCACCCAAAAAAAAAAGCTATTAGGGGGGGGGGGAAATTATGCAGCTTCCTCTCCTCTCCTCACTTTTTGCCTCCAAGGGGAAAAGTAGATTTTAGTTTTTCAATTTTAAGATAAAAGAACTACAAACTTATTCAAAAGTACTTAGATTCAGTATATTTATACATTGACTATTGGTTTTCAAGCACAAAGAAGTAGTTATTGCAGAACTTATAAATGAAATTCACAAAGAGCTACATTGAAAAATAAAAATAAAATAACTATTAATATATAAGAGCAAAGTGACGGATAGTTAAAATCATTTAAAAACAGGTAAAAACACATTAAAATCCGTATGTAGCACTATCGGTGGCAGCCACCACCTTCTTCAGCACAGGTCTTGGTTCTAAATGGCCAGCTCTCTTCTTCAGCAGGGCGTTCCACCCAGGATCGATCTGCGCATGCGTCATGTCATTCACAGCGCCATCTGTGGTTATAATCTGTAGGGCTTCCATATTTAGGGCATAATGACTGTTTTTGTAATTGGCGAGTTTTGTTAAAGTTGATTTCTATGGGGTGTTCCTGGTCTATTTTTGCGAGGGCAGTAGTGGTTTTATTGAATTTAATGTCAGTTTGATGTTCTTTTTTCGGTCTTTGATTTTTCGTTTTGTCATGCCAAGATAGCAGCCCTGTTTATTGGTACTATTGTCTGTAAAGCTTAGTTTATAAATACCGGCGGTTTCATCAGGATTGATATTATCTTTATCACAGCGAATGCGTTTGAAAATATTTTGATTGGGTTTTATGGGGATTTTGACATTTTTCTTTGCGGCTTCATTTGTGATTTTTAGGGCGGCTCCCCTGTAGTAGGGAATGGCATTGGTAAATTTTAGTTTCGGATTTTGATAGTTATTAATTTGTTCCAGTTTTTTGATTCTCTTTTTAAAAAGGTTTTTCACTATTGAATTTGGGTACCCTGCGTTTTTACATTGTGTTTTGATAAACTGGAGTTCTTCATTGAGGAGTGTTTCGTTTGAGCATACTGTAATTGCGCGATTGACATAGGATCGTATGGCGGCTATTTTAAATTTGTGGAGTTTTTGAATTAAAATGTACTATTTCGTTATTATTGGTGGCTTTTCTAAAAACTGTAGTATTAATATTATTCATCATATCTCTATTGATTTTGACATCTAGGTAGTTAATGGTGGCATTTTCCTCTATTTCTATGGTGAATTGTATGTTATTGTCTATTGAGTTGATTTCTTTGAGAATATTATCAGTTTCATTTTTGTTAACTATTGCACAATTATCCTCAATATAATATCCTCAAAGATAATATCCTCAAAGAAATCAACTCAATAGACAATAACATACAATTCACCATAGAAATAGAGGAAAATGCCACCATTAACTACCTAGATGTCAAAATCAATAGAGATATGATGAATAATATTAATACTACAGTTTTTAGAAAAGCCACCAATAATAACGAAATAGTACATTTTAATTCAAAAACTCCATACAAATTTAAAATAGCCGCCATACGATCCTATGTCAATCGCGCAATTACAGTATGCTCTAACGAAACACTCCTCTATGAAGAACTCCAGTTTATCAAAACATAATGTAAAAAAGCAGGGTACCCAAATTCAATAGTAAAAAACCTTTTTAAAAGGAGAATCAAAAAACTGGAACAAATTAATAACTATCAAAATCCGAAACTAAAATTTACCAATGCCATTCCCTACTGCAGGGGAGCTGCCCTAAAAATCACAAATGAAGCCGCAAAGAAAAATATCAAAATCCCCATAAAACCCAATCAAAATATTTTCAAGCGCATTCGCAGTGATAAAGATAATATCAATCCTGATGAAACCGCCGGTATTTATAAACTAAGCTTTACAGACAATAATACCAATAAACAGGGCTGCTATCTTGGCATGACAAAACGAAAAATCAAAGACCGAAAAAAGGAACATCAAACTGACATTAAATTCAATAAAACCACTACTGCCCTCACGAAAATAGAAATCAACTTTAACAATAGCCAAAAACTCGCCTATTACAAAAACAGTCATTATGCTCTAAATATGGAAGCCCTACAGATTATAACCACAGATGGCACTGTAAATGATATGACGCATGCGCAGATCGATCCTGGGTGGAACACCCTGCTGAAGAAGAGAGCTGGCCATTTAGAACCAAGACCTGTGCTGAAGAAGGTGGTGGCTGCCACCGATAGTGCTACATACGGATTTTAATGTGTTTTTACCTGTTTTTAAATGATATTAATATATATCTATTGAATTGATGAAGGGAGTGGTATATACATTAGAAAAAGGGTGTGAAAATTTGTATGAATGGTAAGAAAATAATACAGTAAAAGAACCCCATTTTTAAGCAAATAAAACCCAAACTACTTTTCACTATCCCTTAATAAATTACCCATGTAAATAAAGCCGCCTCACATCTTTAAGGGAAAAGAAAAAAGAAAGAAAAGAAAAAAAAAAAAAAAAAACGATTTTGACTTGTTTTTGGTAAAAGAACTGTTACAAATACTTATTTTCTCTGTGCAGTAAAATCTATAATAAAACTTCAAAATGCCTAAACATTTTCTGTTGAAGACAAATATCTATTAATAAAGGTGTTCAGTTATTACTTGATATAAAAATGCTTTTCTTGTCCATTCCATTGTATGTAAGGTAAGTATTGAATTTGATCACATTTGTAAGATACTTAATATTATGAGAATAAATTTATTCGTTTTAATTAATAGTCTCTGACAAATAAAATTGTTTAATTGATAGAGAATACTGTAGAATTAAATTTTTATTTCAGTATTTTTGTGAGTCTTTAATTCAAGGCTTCATATTCAATTTAAATATGTTTCTCTTCTAGAAAGAAGTGCATATTTACAATAGATTTGATCCTATGGCAGCTATACCTGAAAAACAAACTATAATTAGCAATACATATTTGCTAGAAAGGTAATTAATACTTTTGCTGATTCATGATTTATTTATTCTTATCGCCTATTTTTTACATAACTAATTTTTATCCATTTAAATGTTAAAATAATTTTTTAAAATGAAATTGTATTTATTTTTTTTCTAATCCAAGGGTGGCCATTTGTCATCTAGGCATTAAACTCAACTAAGGCCCAAAGTCAGCCATTTTATTATGGATTCACTTAGTAGGTGACCAACGTTACCCCCTACGAAAGGACATATGAACTAACAACTAAACCCAAGTGGGGAGTCAAATCCAAGCTCAAAATTGTAGAGTGGTGTGCTAACCAGCATACAATCTGGGCTGACAAATTTTATTTTGTATGCTGATTAAGTTGGTATTTGCTTCACGAGATCACTGATGTTAGTATTTATTTCAGGAGAATTTTAATATGACTGTTTCTCATTGAAATTTATTTTCAGTTAGAATTTTAAGTTAAATTCTGAAAGTATTTGATATTTTTATTATTGAATGCATCAATTTATGATGGTAAATGTATTATTAAAAATTATTATAATAAATAATTATTACAGAAGTAATTAGATATTGAAATAATATAAATTTCTACAAGTGTTATGCATTTGCATATTTATCAAATCTGTAATGAATTTTTTCTAAAGCAGTTGAAAAAATTTTCAAGTTAATCTCATCACTCTCTAGAATTATCTCCTGGTAGAACGTTTAGCCTATTAACATAATCAAATAATGAAATTTATTTAATAGACTTTTTAGTGTACTGCCTTAATCAAATATAAAGTTTATATGATAAAGTGTTGTTAGTAAAAGCCATAGCTGACATTTCAAAATGACAATTACAAAATTTTTGTTTTAAAATGCTCTGAAAAGGAAAAAGTAACTTTCTTTACATGCAAGAACTTTTTAAAAGGTTATTAGGAGTGTGGTTAGCAATCCATTCAAATGTAACAAATTACAATAGAGACCTTGCATAGTAAAATATAAAAATAAACAGAAAACAAAATGCCACCATTCCAAAAAAAGAAATAATGTTCGTAAAATAGTGAGGGAGGTAAGTAAACTGGATTTGAGAGAAGAAATGGCTGAGAAATAATAAATATTTTTTAAACAAGGGTGTCTATAAAAAGTACTGGGTGTTTAAAAAGTCTTTTTGACATTTTCATGAAAAAACATTTTCTCTTGAAAATACGTAGTACAAATCGGTTACATTGTACATTGTTTTGTTATTAACAAAACAATATTGTTATTGTTTTGTTAATAACAAAACAATAAGAATAGTGTATTCCTATACTGTTTTTGTAGCAGTAATGTCTCCTTTGTTTTCCAGGTTATTTCAGAAATATTTAACAATAAGGAGTGAGGTTGTGGTACATGTATGTGCAGGGGCTGACAAAAGTTGTAAAATTGTAGGAGCCAGGAAAAAAATTAAGAAGTCAATTATGTATTTAAATATATTAATGAAAAAATCTATTGCCAAGGGATGTTTTTTAGTCACTTGGGTGCCAAGGTTTTTTTCGAATTCGGTGCACGTTTGTGGATTCATGTTGTTGAACTTGTACACAGTGAAGATCCACACATTTGATTGACTAAAACAATGAATAACTGATGCAGCAGCACAAATAACAACACATATGCTGGCAGATGTCTTTTGTGCCACCCAAGAAAAATGGACATATGCTTAGACTTACAGGGCAGCCATATTGAAATACATTGTTTATACCACTTCTTATTTGTTCTAGTAGTTTCGTTAATAAAAGCACTTTTCAGGAAAATGTCAAGAGACTTTGAAAACACGCTATATAAATAATAAGGAATACACAGATGAAGTAGGAAGAATGCATCCATTAACAAAAATATGAATTCAACCCATTTTCTGTCACTGTCCTGTACACAGGACATATTTAATGTTTAAAATGAAGATCTGGCTAAAAATGGGACTTACCTCTGTTTTTTCATAATGTGACATAAGGAACTAAAGAAACTTTTTATAGCATGAAACATAGCTTTAAAAAGTCTTTTCACTGTCATTTTTTTCTGCATGCATGTTCATAATGTTTTTTTTTTTTTCTTTCTTTCTCTCTAGGATAACAAATACTTATGAAAACTTTGCATTAAGTATACTCAGTAATTTATTGATTGATGGCCCAAATGCACCATTTTACCAGAGCTTACTGGAATCTGGCATTGCTCCTGATTTTAGTCCCTATGCTGGGTAACTGAAATACTTTCTCCCTATTTCTTCCTTTGTTTTATTATCACTTTATTGCTGCAAAACTCTGATTAACCGTCACTGTTGGGTCCAAGATAGTGACAATTAACAGACAATATGGATTTTTTAAAAAAGGTTTTGTAATAAACATGTACAATAGCAAAATTCAAGTGCTGTTTTGAGACAAAAATGAAAATTAAAACACATACAAATGGATAATACACATTTATATTTACAATTATAGGGTGTAATAGTGATGCTAAGTATGTACTAAGTAATTGCACTAAGTAAGTACTTTCTGTCTAGTAGTTTGATTTATTGCATCAAATATACAGTGGAACTCGCTTCTAACAATCATGAAGGGACCGTGACATTTGCTCGTAAAAAATTGGTTCATGAAAAAAATCATTGAAATTCACTCATCCTTACTATGATACTTACTCTATTATTTTTTAAAAATTTATTTTTGTGTAGTAGAAAAAAAGTTTTAATTTTCTTTAAATTTTTTGATTGTCTTTTTTTTGTGTTGTTCTTTGGAGAAAGCTTGCCTTCCAAAAGCATTGTCATTTGCACCTCTGCCCTTAAAAAAAGTTTGAAATTTTTCTGAGCACTCAAAAGCCATTGAGTATGTTGAGAGCGGTTAAAGTTGAAATTCTTCAAATTCGTCACATCAATTGACTTTGGAATGTTAAAGAAATTTTTCCAAAAATAAATTAGCTGAACTGGAAGTCAATAAAAATATTATGAATCACAAACATATTTCTTGCTAAAACTGGGATTTACTTGTTAAAAGTGAGTCATGCTTCCATAAACTGAACATTTGACCAACTAAGCATTTCCAATTCCCTCTTTAAATCCGGGTTTTCATTAAGTCAGGGCTAATTATAAATGAGTTCTACTATAATATATTTACATGTTTTAATGATCAGTCATCTTCTGTTTCTTTGAGGCTTGAGTTTCACATGCAGCAGTGCTTCATATTGTATGGGGTATTATTTTAATAATAAAGACTAATCTGTTTCTTCTTCTGTTAATACTATTTTACTGTTTTGTCTGTTATATCAAATTTCCACAATTTTGTAAACATGAATAGTCTCAGTTTCTTCAGATTAGTTACTAGACTGTTTGCAACTGATAATTTATTCTCTCTATTCTTCAGGTTGGGCACTGTAAGATCAGTCCATACACTAGCAAGACTGAAAATAGCATCTTTTATGCTGTAGCTTTCCTAAAATTCTTCAAGGTTCTAGTTCAAAGAAATAAAACTTGTTTCACAGTCTTGATAAACAAATTAAAATTAACCAATTGTGCCTGGAATTTGAAAAAAATCAGGATGGTTCTTCATAAGCTGCTTTACACAATGTAATAAAGGAAAATAAAAAATAACTTTGCTTTTAATGAAACTTTCAGAAACAATTACATGTATTGCACAGTAAAAAAAAAAAAAAAAATCAGTGACATATTTTGGCAAAAATTTTAAGAATTTTTTCCTAAAAGTTTCATTTTTCTGCATTTTTATCATTTACAGTAGTTGTGAAGAGACAAATTAAAAATTTTCAAGTTCTGATATAATTAGTTTATTTGTATTTATGCACTAAAAGTACATGATTTTTTAAAAATCACCGGGGGCCAAGGCCCCCAGACTCGCTACGCTCGCTTTTTGTATGAGGCATTCGGCCCCTAATAAGGCTTATTCTTAAAAAAGACATAATTTCAACAGACAAAACCCGAAGATTGGATCAGATAGAATGTTACTGAGCTACACATTGCTTGGTTCTTGCATGTTCATTGGTACATAAAAATTTAAACTTCACACTACAGCATACCCCCTGCCCCTCATAACACGGCAGATATTTTGTTATGGGAATCCGTGTTGTACATGTCCTGAGCTATGCTCCACCCGGAGTGCTGACTACACTTATATTCGCTGTTAAAATTATTTGCACTCCTCAGAAACACAATGATATTTAATGTTGCCATTCAAAAGTTATATTAATTTGGAGCTAAAGCGTAATAAAATCAGAACATCTGTTTCAGCTGTATTTAATAATGTAAAACCTATTGGACACCTTGCGAATTTGCCACCCATGCCGATTTTTCATTATTTGGCGACTTGCGTACATGTAAAGTTAATAAAAGCTGCGGAACAGATAGGATAGCTTGCCACCAATGGCGACTTTTCATTATTTGGCGATTTACACATGCTCACAACCTATATTTACTGTTCATTTAAGGTTACCGGAAAACCGTTATCTATATTTTCATTTACATAATCGTTTGCAGATTGGCGTACTTAACACCACGAATTATACCATCTCGTCGCGCTAGCAAATATCCAAAGTGTACTATAACTGCTATAATGGCATAGTTAACGCCGCCAAATATTTCTACTGGTAGCAAATAATTCAGCTGGACGAGAACCGGCTTTAAAATAATCTGCATTTTAATTATTTTTCATTTTCAAGATATTAGTTATTCTGTTTTGGAAAAACGGATAATCGCTAATTCTAAACCTCCTGTTGTCTAAGCGAACTTACTATTTGAAAATTGTCAACTTTCTGTAACAGTACAATAAACTTAAAGTACTTAAGACAACTTAAGTAAAGAACTTAAGTACAATAAACTTAATTTTATCTTTTTTAGAAATATGTACTAAGGAGTTAAGTGTGTTTGTTATATAAATATATATTTTTAATGTTCTATTACTATTTAAAATAGGTTAACTGGTAAAACTTAAAAGTCTTGCATGGGTTTATATGATGAAAAGCATTAAAAATGCTATTTGCACACTATTTAGCAAAAATCATCAAAAATATTATTTGCGTGCTATTTTACACTTTGGGTATTTCAAAAGTTGACAAGTATGCATAAATGATACTTAATATAATTTTCTGAGTATTTTATCTCCTTAAATGGTTAACGTGCTTTACTTTCTTTGTGCCCCCCTCCCCCCCCAAAAAAAAAAAAATCTTACTACATAGTTATGCTGATCCCTGACTCATTGACTCTAACAATTCCAGGCAACCACTCCAAGATAAAACTTTTACCACCATTACTCCAAAAAGATGAGAAAGTTAAGCCCAAAAAGCGCAATAACATCTACAGCGTTTGTACAATCTGCTTGAAATTTTTCATAATTGTGTATAAAAATATAGAAAACAATCTATGCTACTTTAAAAATTTAAAAATCCAGTTCCCTAATTTTTAAGTAATTTTTCGCTATTTTCAGTTCGATTTTATTTCCGAGAGTAAAAAAAGTTTATCATTTGCATGACAAAATTGGGAGCTTCAAGTGACAATGATGTCATGTTGAAATCACAGTTATCAGGCTTTGAAGGGAAAATTGTGATTCCAATTCATTTAAAATAGTTTTTCCAGATTACACAGTTTATTCTTTTTTCCTCTACTTGAAGCATTGATATAAGAGGGACTGTTTGCACAAAAGAAAATCTTTCGAATGCGAAAAGTTTCCGCACATATCCAGAAGAGCATGAAATTTGATTTTGGTATTAAAAAAAATTGAATATGAAGTTATTTATTTTAAGTGGTCGAAGAGAAAATATATTGAGTGTAGACATATTGTTGCCAAATGTTTTCTTCAGCGCCTGTTGTAATTGCCTCCACAACAGGCTTTGTCTTCTAGTCAGTAATAACAGGCGTAAAGTATTTTATTGTACTTAACTTTTTTTCTACTTCTGAACTATTCAGTAGTGTATTGTTTGTTTAAATGTTTATTTTTACAAAATAATTATTTTTTTTTAAAAATGAATACTTTGTACAGGTTTGAAAATAGTTTGAAGCAAACAGCATTTTCAATTGGTGCTCGTGAAGTTGCTGAAAAAGAAGTAGCACAGGTCAAAGAAGTTATTGAATCAACATTCAGTAATGTTATCAAGTATGTTAATATCATCTTTTATTTTCCTTTAGTTGCTTTTAGTGCTTTATCATGCAATGTCAATTTTTAATTTATGTGCTTTTCAATAGTCTGGATATTAATAGGCTTGCCAGAATACTCCATGTTATTTTACCACATGTACTGTTTCAAATAAAATGTGATCTCATAATGATCTATATATAGCCGGAAGCATGGTAAAATCCAAAATTTTAATTTGAAAAATGAAGTGAGGTGTGATTTCAGTGTGTTGTTGCTATTAAGTTTTTGTGCAGATCTTTTCCCAAGGAGATAATATTATACTGGTGCATTCAGATATTGAAATTAAAATTATTTTTAGTCAAAGCAAAGATATTTCACAAGTAATTATTCACAGCAGAAACATAACTGAAGAAAAACAAATTCATTTTGTGAGCCAGAGCTTAATAATATTTATTCAATATAATTATAACTGTAACATATTTTTCTATGTTAAAATTCAATACCTTTTATTTTTAAGTCAAATGACATTTTAGCCACCTTTTTTACTTACTGAAGTGTTAGATATTCTCTGGAACCATTCAAAATTACAGTTTTTGTGTATGAATTTAGAGTTTACAAATCATATAAAGAATATCTACACCACTAGATGTAGCTTACATGGCCAAAAAATTACTTTCCCCTAAAATAGGATTTTTAGAAATAATTAAGACACTGCAAACTAATTTTGAGATCCCACTGATCATTTCTTCAATTAATTTACTTTTGCATGAATGTTAATATTTATTCTATTATGCTTTTTCATAATCTTGGCAAAAATTAAATGCAATAAAGATAACTTGCTTTGCTTTAGCAGCCCCATTAAGGGATTATTTATTTGTTAAGTACACTGTATAATTTATATTTCTTTATTCATAGTACTGGTTTTCCAGAAGAAAGAATCCGGAGTCTATTGCATAGTGTTGAACTGGGAATTAAACACAGAACATCAAATTTCGGCTTAAGTTGTGCTATGGTATGCATGATTTCAGTTTCTCATAAATTTGAACTGTTTTATGTTCTAAGTTTTAAAAATTTAGTTAATTTTTATTTTTTATAGCACTCAGTGCCACTTAAAAATATCTCAGTCCATATTCCTATCAAACTGTTCATATTATCGCAAATGCAGAAACCTTTTCCATTATTAGTAAATTATTGGTTTTCAAAATATATTTGTTGTATTTAGTATCTCATCATATACAACAATTATTTTACTGTGTACATCTGTAAAAATGTTATTAAAAATATTTCCCCTCTTTTAGGGTGTCAACTCTATGTGGAACCATTCTGGAAATCCTGTTGATGCCTTTAGAATAAACGATCACGTAAATTGGTTTTTGAAGCAAATGAAAGAAAATCCACATTTTCTACAAGATAAGGTTGTACAGTATTTTAAGGTATGTAATTTGAGGTAATTTTATTCATAATATTTTTTACGCTGTCCTTTTTAATTTAAGTGTTTGGCTACATTTTAATCCTTTGATTAAATTCAGGAGGATTCAGTTGAAAAGGAAGTCAATTTTCCTTGTTACTCCATCGAAAGTAAATTGAATATTCATCAGTTTTCTTTTGTTTCAATATCTTCCTAACTCTGTAAATTTGTTTTTTCTTGAGCTTTCAGTACTGGGTAAAAATCCAGCTAATTGAATTGTTTATTGATAGTTAGTTCACACTGGCTTTAATCTACCATGACCCTTTTCCACTGAAATTCAATACAGTGATATGCTCCATACATTTATCTTTTAAATGAACATAAGACACTTTCAAGGTTAAGAACAGGGATGACCTAAAAAGTCCTAATCAACAAAAATTTTAATGTGCTTTTAAAATGCAATTTCAAGATAATCTGACCTATACTAATCATTAATTTACTATAGAAATGCATGTGCTGTAATGGGTATATTTTAATTTCAGTGAGAATGTTTGCCATGCTTAACTATTATAAACTATTTATTCTATTTTTTAAATATCTTTACGTACATTTATTATCATTCAGAATAATGACAATAATAAAATTCTTCAACAGAACAATAATCATAAGCTAACATTGATTATGTCACCTATTGAAAATTTTGAAGAAGAGTTGAAAGCAAAAGAACAAAAGTTACTGGAATCTAAAGTATCAAAATTATCCAAGCTTGAAAAGGAGGAAATATATTCCAATGGTAATTACCTCTCTTTCGTGATAACTTCATTTAATTATGTATGTACAGAAATATGAATTTTGTTATTCTCTCTAACTGTTCTCATCACAACAACAATATTGTACTTATTTTCTAAGTTTGACTTGCAAATTTTAATCATTTAAGCTTTGATCATTTCTGTATTTCCCCGTCCCCACAGAAAAAACTACCATTTTTAGATTACAGCAGCTTAAGTAGCATCAATGGTTTAGTGAAATGTCATAAACTTAGTGACAAAAAACTATCATTGAGCATTACTCTCACTTAAACTCTATTTAAATAAAAAAGTAAGAATTATTTTAAATGTGATATAATTTTAATTTGTATGTTTTTATTAAAACTATAAGCCATATTGGTGCTATGTTGGTGCCATTTCAGTACAACACATTTGGTTGCCAATTAATCTCTTTCTTTTCTTTTCTTTTTTTTTTTTTTTTTTTTTGTGTGTGTTTTGAATTTGTAGGAGCCACTTTACTTGTTAAGCAGATTTTCATACCAGATTTTAACCGAGCTTATTTAATTACCGAATTCAAAAAAGCAGGAGATAGTATGTTCAAGACATATACATGTACAGCAATAATTTTTTAACATGCAAACCCATTTCCAAAATTTTGTTTTTATTGGAAAGGGGATGGTTTATAGGTAGTCTCACATTAATTTTCTCACATTCTGAAAATCGGAATAAACTTATTATTTCTTTGTTTATTTAGGTCTTCTGTTGGAAAAACACCAAGAAAATGCTGATGTGTCATGTCTGCCAACACTTCAAATAGAAGATGTACAGAAAGAGCTGGAGAAAACAAAATTGCAGTTTAAGTCAGTTGGTAAGTACAGAAACATTCTCATTGAAGTAGATAAATTGAGACTTATGATGCAGTAGATTCTGAGATCTATATTTTTACTATCCTATATGAAATAAAAGAAGTATTGTTATTGTTTGGAAAAAAAGATATTTCAACCACCTTTGAATTTTCTTTAACAAGTTACTGCATGATCTTTGTGTGTACATATGTATGCATGTATGTAAACATGCACTTGCAATACATTTTGTTCAACTATGAGTCCATTTTTGACTAGTTTTCATGTGGCATTTGAATATATGTATGTATCTCACAGTATTCAAAAACAATCTGCTGCACATGTTGAAATAATAAGACTGTTGTAGCACCTTTCTTCTTTATTGCAATCGACTGAGTAGTTTATTGACAGGGTCCCATAATAATTTCAATTTATTAAAGTCTGTTGACAGTCATTATTTGGACCAATGGATTTTTTCTTCCTCACCATCGAGGCCACACTAGGGTGAAATAGTGTACTCATTGTGCTGTCAACATATTTCAGGGTTTCTACAGACCTGGGAAGTCAGGAAAATGAGTTTTGGTCAGGGAAAGTCAGGGATTTGGTAAAAAAGCAGAAATTGAAGAAAGGTCAGGGAAATGCAAGAAAAATTGAAATTTGAGGCAAAATCAAGAAAATATTTGCTGTTTGAACCTAAGTATAGAAATTGTTTTATTTTCATTTTCCCATTCAACCTTATAAATAATTTTAAAATGTGTTCTTTATGAACATATCTTTTGCAGTTGAAATATGCTTAATTTTATCCTAAATTATTATCAAATGTGGTTTTTGTTAGAATCCAGTGATGTCAAATAAGATTCTTGTATATATTAATTTTTTGTAAAAAAAATGGGGGCAAAATATATAAAAAGTTATTAATTAAAGGATGTAATGTTAAAAAAAGAAGCACAAAATGCGGGAAAGCACGTTAGATAAAGTCAGGGAAGAGTGTGATAGATGTCAGGGAAGCAAAAGCTGTGAAATCTGTAGAAACCCTGTATTTGAAATAACTGTCTAATATTGTTCAGCACTTCAATTATATTCCTAGATAGATGCCTCATTAGATATATTCTCATAAGGTCAATATTTACCCAACTGAAAAAAAAAAAAAATCAAATGTAAGACCAGTGAAATAATTATGATATTTCATCAATATTAATTTTCTGTTTACAAAAGCTCCTTAAACCAAGAACTATCTGTTTTCCAAATTAACAAAAATAAATTCTGTTTTACTTCATTATTGTTTGTGTAAATATTAAATGATTAAAATTCTAACTGTATTGAAATAAAAGCTTTTTTAAATGCTATAAAACCTAGCTATAGCGATATTCAATACAACGATATTCCCTGTATAATGATAAAAAAATTTCAGTCTTACAGAATTCCAATACAATATAATCTCTTCTCGATATAACAATGCATCTCTCTAGAATTGTCCCTTAAATATTGTTGTATCAAAGTTTTACTGTATGTGAAGGTTTTAATTGTTTTTTTATCTTGTTTTCAAAACAAGAATTATAGTATTAGAATTAATAGTGTTTAGTCATACAGCAATAATCTTGTGCTTATTAGCACTTGAGTGCTATTCATTTTTCAAGGGTTGTCATTTTTTGGTATTTTATTGCTGAGTTTGTTGCCGAAAAAAGTCCGCAGAACTGAACCCAGCTTGGCAGTATTTTCTATATTTAGCAATTGCCAACCCTTACTGTTTAATGGATTACTGTTTTAGTTAATGGGAATATTAATTAGTGTTTACAAAGGTGTTATTGGTATAAATAAAGTAATAGCTAGAATATGCCAGACGAAGATTGAAAAATAGCTTTAGGCAATTTTAGTATAGACTAGCTGCGTGCCCGTTCTTCGCACGGTAGGAAACAAAAATTTTCCTTACATATGTAATTCCAATTAATTCCAGTGATGTGAAATCTAAAATAAAAGCAAAATTATTTGACTTATGATGTAAAGTTTGCGTCATGAGTACTAACTGGGCATCATTGCAATATAATGACTCAAAAAACTACGTCAATGTCATTCGCGATCAGAAAAGTGAAAAGCTTGGCGGTTTGCAGAGAAATCCTGACTTTCAAAATGTGTTATTTCTACATCATACTGTTTTTAGGTTCAAGTTGTAGCATCAAATATCTCAAACACTACATGAAATGGACAACTGTTTATTTTAAAACAGCTGAGTACCTGCTCTTCATACGGGAAGAAGCAAATATTTCACAAAAATCATATCTGCATGTGACAAAACAGAATTTCACTTTAAAAAAAGGTCAAGTAATCTCCTCTGTTGAAATTACTGTGGGATATATCAACGCAAATTAGAATTACTTATCGTTCAGTTGGTTGTAAAACAACCCTTGAAAAAAGATAAACAGAACACTTTTAATATCATGAAACATTTATAAACGTACTATATTGTGATTTATTCATATTACCCTTACAAATCTAATAATACTACCTATTACGCATATTAATACTATCTATCTTCGCTTCTCCCTCTTTAATGCTCAATTTAACGAAACAGCTTACATTATTTTGCACAAATGGGACTTTTTTATTCTATGGCGATTCTTTGGAATTTACGAATTACCATTAACATTATTCATTTACATAATAGTTGCTATTAAGGAAGCTCTCCATACATGTTTAATTTATGCATAGTTTTGTAAGATTGGCGTATTTAGCACCACAAACATTTAATTTCACCGTGGTGAAAAATATTCAAGCAGTGCCAACTTAAATATCCATGTATCCAATATAAAGATATCTTATAAATCCTTCATAGTTCTGTCTACTGAAAACATCAAACGGTACTTACGTATTATCCCGGCGGTCATTCTCGCCAAACTATTTTTTAGTCAAATGAGTTGCTAAATTGTCGCCAATCGTATTCAAAACCATTAATAATTTCACGTGCCCGGCATTTATCTTGTGAAAAATTCGCTTGTCTTGGTGGACCGCCGGGATAATAGGTAAGTACACATCAAATTTTATAATCTCGAGGATTGATTTAGAATCGCTATAACTGTGACAGGGCGTTAGAGTTGCAGAGTTTACAAATTTCAGGCGTTTTTTTAAAATTTATGATGTCACTGTTTAACTACCGTAAAAGATACCCCGGTTGGTTGAGGGAGTTAATTTGGATATTTTGCTCAATAGCTTTCAAAAGGTATCATATTAAAATTTACAACAACGTTGAAAATTAGAATAGAGGAACGGAGGAACGTAATCCAACATTAAAATTAAACTATACCCGCAACATGCATATGTTAGGAAACATATATGCCTGCAACATAATTAAATGCGAAAAATAAAAAAGTAAATAGAAAGTTTTTAATATATCCCGCTTTAAAATGAATTTTGTAGCTTTTAAAATAAAGAACATTTTCAGCCGCGTTAAAATATTTCAATTTTTAAGTAAGCACGGATTAAAATGCCACATATAATAATAATAATATTCATGAATTTCTCAGTTTATTTCTAAAGAAAGTTTTAATCAAAATATCGCTTCCTTGTGTTAAAAAAAGAGCAGGGATAAATGTTTTAAAATTATGGCGTAATTTTTACGTATCTTAAAGCATTTGACGTCATAGATCCTCACTTGCGAATTGAAATTCCGATATCCCATTTAAAAACTCGATTGGTTGAAAAAACCCTTTTTTCTAATCCTTCCTGTGGCAACAACCGAACATAAATTCTCGTGCCAGGATCGCAATGTAATGAATGGCGTAAGATCGCGTTGATGCTATTAAATTCTAAACATTGGGCTGCATTAAAATTCATAAAAAATCATCTAATTGACATAATTTTTTCGTTTTTATTTTAAAAGAGGGAGAAAAGAATGTTTCACGATTTGTCAAAATATCAAAAAGTTATGACGGATAGAATTCAAGATGCGACAGTTTTAAAATTATTTTACGAAAAATTTGTCGAAACACATGGTTAGTAAAAAAAATTCCTAAAAATCGGTAAATCATGTTACGTATTCAGAACAAACTGTTTTTAAAAGAAAATTTTCTCCTCTATCCCATGATACAAATGCCGTTTTGCTGCGAGCGTAATTTCCGCCGTCATTACGAATTAGGCGAGGAAGAAATGCCAAAAATCGCATAAAACATAAAATAAAAAAAAATCTAGGTCGAATTTTGAAAAAATCGCTTCGAAGTGCACAACTACATATTTACATCTTCCAGAGTACCAAATTTCGTGTTTCTAGGTGTAGCCGTTTGTCCGTAACGCTGCCGACAGACACACACACAGACACCTTCTTTTATAATAAGTAGAGATTTCAATTCTGAAGAAGTGTTTTATAGAGCAAGGAAGACAAATATGGCTCACTCATGGATTGTGGTGTACTTTCCAATGGAATAAAACTAGGAAGATAAATATAGATACAGATTATAATTCACTTTCCAGCATAATGAAAAAAAAAAAGAAATAGAACCAATATATGGATTATCGCACACCTTCCAACGTAATGAAACAAGGAAGACTAATAGTTCCGATACATGAAGAATAATACTCTCCAGTTTAATGAAGCCAGAAAGACAAATAGGGTTGATAAATGGATTATGATATGCTTTTAATATATAGCTCTTTGATATGTATATAAAATATAAAAGTGGTGGGATTTTTTTTAAAATTAAGATTGTTCTTAATATATATATATATATATATATATATATATATATATATATATATATATTAGTGCCCAGCTATACCCCCAGACGCTGGGTACCCATTTTAGTCACCTCTTACGACATGCATGAGCTACATTGGGATTATTCATTCACACCCGGTCATCACACGGGTGAAAAAGAAATATTGTTAACAGCATGTTTAAGTCTACCTAGTAGCAACCAAAAAATATTTTTGTCTTATTATTAAGTTTTCAAAAATAGAGAAAAGCATTTCATTTTCATAATGGCATTAGAATTGTTTACTTTATTTTATTTATTTATTTTTGCAGGTGGTGTAGAAATCCAGTTATGTGAGCAGCCAACAAATGAGATTGTTTATTTTAATGCAATGGTTGATGCTGCCTCAGTGCCTGAAGAATATATAATGCTTCTTCCAATTTTTTGTGATGTAGTAACTCAGTAAGTGATGATTTATCTGTGAGTTAGAACATTGTCGTTTATTCTGACTATATTGTGTCCTTGAATTTCAAATTTGTGATATACTTCAAGCCAAAGCCCCTAGACTCGCTACGCTTGCTTTTCGTATGAGGTATTCAGTTCCTAATAAGGCTTATTCGTAAAAAAGGCATAATTGACAATACCCAAAGGTTGGATCTGATAGAATATTACCGAGCTACACATTTCTTGATTCTTGCATGTTCCTTTTAACAACTTCACACTATTTTTAATTGTGTAAAACCTATGAAACACCTTGCATATTTGCCATTTCATAATTTGGCAACTTACGTATGCTTATAGTTAATAATTATTTCTAAGAAAACTGTGCTTCACATGTTTTCTTTGATAAAAACTACAGAACAGCTATTATATCTTGCTATTAATGGGGACTTTTCATTATTTGGCGATTTAGACATGCTCAGAACCTATAATCATTGTTCATGTAAGGTTGCCGTGAAAGCAGTTATCCATACATTCATAATCGTAATCCTTTGCAGATTGGCTTATTTAGCACAGTGAAATAAATCATCTCGTCGTGCAGGCAAATATCCTAGCTGTACTTGCTATAATGGCATAATTAACGCCACCATATATTTCTATGGGTGAAAAGTTAGCAGTGGAATATCATTAGAATTCATAAAGATATAAATGATACAGTGACCAACACTTATGTTCATTCCCAAAAAGTAACATCGATAATAATACTTTCCTCAAATGAAATTGCCATTTTTATTCATAAATCATAATATAATTAACTTAATTACATTAGTTTCAGTGGAAGAGTCCACTACTTGGAAACCGTGCTGCTACTTTGCATAAACGCAGACTATTCCAGACCAGACAAGTTGATCCTCGAATTCGAAAAATTTTATATTTTAAAGAAAATCCTTTGGCAGAAAAGCCTCCTTACAAGATAATCAATTGCATGAATGTATTATTAGGTAAGCTACTGTTTAATAGAGGCTAATGTCTAAAAATAGAAAAATTGATATGATTTTGCATTAAATAGGTGCAATACTGGGTGCTTTTTTCATTTTCAAAATACTGGGTGCTAACATTTTGGAACGCATGCAGTATTTAGATTCACCCTGCTTGAGATAGCGTCTTTTCAGATCGTACCTGATGCTAAAATGGCACTTTTTAAATCAGTTACAATTATTACTAGAAAAAGTAGAGAAACGAATTGGCGTCAATTTTAAACTCCTGTTATCTAAGAGAACTTACTATTTGAAAATTGTGAACTTTGTGTAACACACTTTGACTTATTTATTTCACTTACTTTTTAATTTCGCATAAAAATGGTGTAATTCTACTTCATGTTTGTTAATTTCATGCAGGAATTGCTTGTTGCAAAAGCATAAATAATTTTATGCTGACAAAAATTGCCAAGCCTGGCAACCATTATGCTTATTTTTCAGTTTTTTACAAGGAGGTTTAACATATGGAAGCGCCCATGCTGCGCTCCGCAGTGCTAGGAAAGTGAAGCCATGCCACGCCCCCCTCTCTATCCCAGAAGATTGAAGAACGCATAGCGAAGCATTGAAAAACGTGTTCCGGAAAGTGTTAATAAAAATAATTTAAAAGTTACTAACCAATTTTTTAATTTTTTTATGTTTATGGAAGATTATTTACACGTCTTAACTTGTTTTTTATTGCATAATTTCAAATTTATTTTCGTGCATTGTGCTTTAAACATCAAGTGAAACAAAAAACAGTTATTATTATGATTATACTATACTTTACAAAACTGGTTATATTTTTTCATGATAATTGTTTTATTATAATAAAAAATTGTTTTTTATATTTCTAGGAAGATATTTTTGTTGTTACATGCGTAAAAATAAGTTTTATTACATTAGCCTAAATTATTAAATTGCTCACATTATATTAACAATAGTTTTAAGTCATATTACAGGTATTAGAAGTAAGAATGCAATTTCAAGTATGTTAAATAAGATATATGAGGTATTTACAGGCAGTGAGAGAACATTATCTTCTTTAGACATGAGGAAACAATTGTACACTTCAACTTTCGTTAGAGACGTGCGAGACGAGAAACAGGGCTGTTTCGTCTTGTCTCGCGTCCCGCAGAGAAATTTTCTGTCGCGAGGCGTCTCGCAAAATTATGAGCTGAAATTTTGCTACCATATTTTTAGTAGCTTATTACTATTTTATGGGAAAGTAATATTAATAATAACAATTAGTTAGATATTAGAATGTTAGTACATATATTAATTACCATATTAAGTGATATGTGCATTTGAAGTGATAATAAATTCAGATTTAATCCATATATATATATATAGGGACAAGACACCGATAAAACATTTATTTTTATTTATTTATTTCCGAAATTGCGTAAATGTAATATGCATGGTTGATGGAAGATTTATTTGCTTTTGAAATTATATAAAGCTTTGAATTTTGTTAGAAATCATGCAGAACCCAGGACATTGTGCGCAAATAAAATTTTAAGCTAATTAAGCAGCCCCAATGCACAGAGTAGTAAATTCATAAAAAGTTTCAATGGAGACGGGATAATTATAATAAAGCCTATTCCCCCCCCCCACACACACACACACCTCTCGTTTTACAGTGCGAGGTATGGGTTTCACATTTAATTGGGAACCCCGGTTTAACCTGCTCATTCACACCATCAAAAAGAAGAAACAACAGAGAAGACTTGTGACCAGGCTTGCTTCTCAACATGGATCTTTGAATGCTCCGCTGATACCCAGCGTTGTATTTGCGTAATTGCTCCTGTAGATCATTCATTTGCATTCGCATAGCTCGGCTTATGGTGAAAGAGGCATTTTTTAATAACAGATGAAACATTTTATTTAGAAATATTATTTTTTTAAAGAGAAAAATATGAAATATCCATAAGATTTAATTACATGCGTATTCATCCATTTTGATGAAAATTTTGTAAATTTATGCGAGGCGAGAAATCTCGCGCGAGACAAGGCTCTGTCTCGTCTCGGGAGACCGAGATGTCTTCCATGCATTCCTAACCTTCTTAGGTCATTTATCATAATATTTTGCATTGACAAACAGTTTAAGGTAATGAAAGTTGAATAATTTCCATCAATACTGTTTACTTCGTTTAGTAGAGGAGGGGGGGGGGGAAAGGATAAGGTTTCAAATAAAATGTAGCTAACCAAATTACATTTAAAATTTTAAGGACTATTATTGATTTTCAAGAACTATATATTTTTGATTTTCAAGGACTTTTATTCACCAAGTGAACTTTGTAATGAAAACTTTGCATGTTTTTCCCCAAAACATATGTCCAATTGATAATACGTGTTTAAAAATAATTGATTATTTAAAAATAAACAGTAAAAGTGTTACAGAATTAAGATTAAAATTATGCCTAAAGATGTGGCTTTAAGATAAACTTACATACAATCAGTAAAAAATGAGAAATACAGCAGTTTTGTTCTTAAAAATTTACATGCATGCCAATGACGATATCGGATGTTCTGGGATAGAGAGGGGGCGTGGTCGTTGGCTTCAAAAACCGGGAACATGGGCACCTCCATATGTTAAACCTCCTTGGTTTTTTATTAATATCTTTAAATATAATTGGAATTTTGAAATTTAAGTCAGCTTACCAGCTTCCCCGTAATTTTCCAAATCCATGGACACCTACATCGAAACTCATATCCCCATGGTTTTGGAGGAGATAGCAGAACAAGCTTTTGACAGTGGCAGCAGCAGCCGTTACTTTTTTTTTTTAGTATAGAGAGATATATATAATTTTCCTTTTTTTTTCAGGATGGGAGCTGGCAACAGAAACTTCAAAGAATTAGATCAAGAAATACAGTTAAAGACAAGTGGCCTCGGTGCATCTTTTCATGCTGTTGAACATCCAGTTAATCAAAATGAATTTGAAAATGTAAATATGTATTGTTACATGTAATGCTATTATCAAAAATGCTGAAAAGAACTGGTGTTTAAAAAACAAAAGAATCGAAACTTTGTAAAATAGCTCGCATAAAAGTTACTTGTCAAGCTTTACTGATGCATTGATTGGAAAATTTTCAATCTTCATCAGTAGCTTTCATATGGACAAGAATTCTCATTGTGATTGGATGAGAGCTACTGATGATCAAAATTTTTGTGATCAAAACGTGTGTATAGCTTGGCAAGTAATTTTTATGTATGTTATTTTACAAAGTTTTAATTATTTTATGTAATGCTATTGCTTAGTAATATAATTCTGTATATTAAGTATAATATTTATTATCGAACTATTTGTTTCTTAAAACTTCAAGAGCAGAAATGCAGACAAAGACTTTTATTGCATTCCCTTGTTTAAAAAATACTTATGTGGAAGCCAGATTTAATGTTACCCAAATTTAACATTTTCATACCTATAATCTCATTTTTTTTTTCTTTCAAATTTTCCTATTCTTGTAACTTAAAAATCCTGTTAATACTGTTACATTTTCCACATTTAATGTATTTGTCAGAATTAGATCATATAATGATCAAAATGACACCGTGGAAGGCCATTTAATTTCTTCAATTTTATCAAACCAAGCTGTGAAAGTGATGAAAGCATTCTTTTTAAGGTATTGAAGGTCAAGTGAAAAATTTACTAAAAGTCATCTGCGTTGAAAATGAAAATTGTTTTAGAAATAGTAAAAACTAAACATAAAGTAAAATAACCAATTTCTTAAGTGTGTATAGATATGTAGATATATGTTGAAAACTAGTGTCTGAATTACTGTAGAAGAATAAACAAAATATTTCTAACTTAAATTACACTTTAATTTATGCACAGCACGTTGTTTTCTCCAACATCAATTTAGCATTTTCTCTCATATAATGTTATTTCTTTTCAGTATCATGAATAATCATGGTTTCACTGTGTATGTATTGAGCTGATATTGAGATTTAAACAATCTAAGAGTAGTATTATGTGGCTTATAATGAGTATCATTAAATAAGCTTTTCAGAATTCTTGTTTGAGAAATTTGAGAATGAATTTCTAGACAAGTCATCGAAAGTTTTACTGCATAATATTTATTGTTATTATTATAAATTATTATTTCTGCTTTTTACAGTCATGTTGAATAGATTCCTGTTAATGTATGCGCTTACTTAATAATAGTATTTTATTTTTTAGGCAATTCTTTTTTCATCATATTGCTTAGAAAAAAACATAACTGATATGTTTGCTTTGTGGAATGATATATTTAACAAGTAAGCTGCAATAATCTTATAACTTTAGTATCTTCATATAAATGTGGCCTTTTTCTTTCAGTCTGACACATCTGCTTTATTTTCTGTTTTCAACAGGATTCATTTGGAAGATGATGCCCGTCTTTCCCAATTAATTAAATTAAATGCTGCTGAACTTGCCCAAGGCATTGCATATAGGGGTCATCTTTATTCCATGAGAAAAGCCAGTAGCTCTCTAAGTCCTTGTGCTAATATAAAGGAGAAAACTTTCGGCTTATCTCAAGTAAATGTTCCATTTATAAGTCATTTGTTTTATTACTATTATAGCTATAGTTTGAAGAAACAAAACCTGCTTACCAGCCATTAAATACAAATTAAAATAAATAGATAGCATTAGAGACTTGAAAAAATTCTCTTGAAATTCTGTAATAAACAACAAACCTAAGGGAATTATGAAACTTTCAGAGAAAAATTTATTAACATAGAATTGTTTCATAAAATTTTCATACAATTGACAAAAAATTGCATTTTTGACAATTTTTTCTAAAATTTTCATAACTGGTATAACCTTTAGAGAACAGCTTGGAAAGAGACATTCTATAAAATAATCAAGTGTATGACACAATTAGTTTATTTTGTAACAGTGTTCACATAAATCACATGATTTTTTCAATTTGCATTTTTAAGTATTATGATAAATTTTGAAAATTTAAATATTTTTTCCTGCTCAGAAACACTAAAAATATTAATAGATTTTTTTTTTTAAATGCATAAAAATTATAAAATTACTTGGTTGTGTTTCTTAAAATAAAAAAGGAGTATAAACCAAAGAGAAAATATATTGATAAGAGGATTTTTTTCTTTACAAAGAAAATATAAGCCGAACACTGGCAGCATAAATGCAGAACTGAAATTAATGTAAAGTAAATAAACAACACAAAATTTTGTTGTCTTGGTTTAAAAAGTGTAAAACATTCATCCATGAATTTCTTCATCCAATTTTCCATGCATTTTTTTTCCTTTCTTTTATGATTCCACGTTTCTTTTTATATTTTATTTATATTTATGTCATTGTTCTCCTTTTTTTAAGTTACATTAAAATTATCAAATTTGGTGGAGCTTTATGCAAAAATAACCAAACCAATGTAATTGAAAATTAAATTTACTGGTTATTTCAATGTCAGGTGATTCAGCTTTTGCAACATTTATAAAAGCTAGTTCAGAATTTTTTTACTGTATGATACTTTAAACAGTTTTTTCCCCCATAGATAAACCAGTGATTTCTAAATACAAATTTAAAAAGTTGTTTGAAAAATTCATGTTTTTATCGGTTCTTAATGAATTTCACATTACTTAATTTGCATGCTTTATTTAATAGATCTCTTTCATGAAAAATTTAGCTGCAATGGATAACCATACAGACATCCTGAAGAAACTAAAAGACCTCTCTAGATACCTATTACAGAAAAATAAAATGAGGTATACCTAATTTCGTTTATAGTTTATTGTTGTTTAGAAGAGCTAACTAAAAAATCCTATTTTATCCTATTTAAAATTATTTTTTTTAATTAATGCATTGATCTGATTTTTAAATGTAGTATTTAATGCAAAATAAAAGAAATATGTCTTAACATCTACTTGTTTGGGAACTGTATGTGTAAGGCTCAGCTCCGCCCCCCCCCCCCCCTAACTTCGCCATGCAGTTGTCTTAATTTTAAGAAACTACACTTTACAATGTAATAAATGATAAACCTGATCTAGTGGTGTGACACTTTCAGAAAAAAATTCTTAAATGTAGATGCCTTGTGTGCAAAACTTTGTAAAGAGTGGTACATTTTGCAAAATATTAAATTTTCCTATTTCTAAATTCTTCATAAAATTTTGTCAAAACTGTGAGGTTTATTTTTTGTGTGGTTTCAAAATTTTTAGTACATTTTCATAGCATGGTATTTGTACTACAAATTTTTATAACACCGGGAGCATGTCAAAATAGTGAAATAAATATAAGTACAAACAAACATAATAATTTTTAAATATTTTATTATTAAGATGTTTTAAGTGGTAAATTGAAATAAAACATTAATATTTACTAGTATTTTATGTATACCAGTAAATAGCATTAGAACCTTTTAGAAAGTCCTCCAACAGAGACCCCCCCCCCAATCTTAGCCAGATAACCCATGCGTAGCTTTGCCATAATAACACAAACAAATTAAATTACCAGTAAATATGCCAGGTGATATGTTTCTGCCATAAAGTATCTGTACAACTGTTTGATCAATATTCATAAGTTCTAAGTAAATGCAGTTTATTTTAAGAAAATACGGTTGAATTTTTCTGCTTTGTTTAGGTTAAATATGCAGAATAATTAACAATAATATATAAATTAGTTCTGATGTAAAATATTAAATAGATATTCATTGCTATTAAGTAATTAATTTTTAACTACAGTAAACTTTGGTAAATGCATACTGTTCATATAAGGGGTTATAGTGTATTAGAATTTTGGAATTCAAAATTAATAGATTTGGAAACTGTTAATTATTGTAACCTTTTTATACATTTCGTATAACATTTTATCATGATATATATTTGGATGTTTCCTGTGATTAAAAATTTTAGGTGTGCAGTAAATGCTATGCCTCATGCTATGCCAACTGCCATAAAAGAACTTGAAAATTTCTTACATTCTGTTTCTACAATTCCAGTTTCTAGTCTCAGGAAAGTATGTATGAATTATCGTAATAATAATTTCATTTTTTCTGTTTTAATGAAAATAGCATTAAGTATTTATGTGTATATTAGCTCATCAGTTGCAAAGTTTTTTATATATTCTGATGTATTTAATGAAATTTTTTTTTCACTATTTAGAATTTAGTCTAGTTTTTTTTATATTTATTGAATGCATTATTTTGTACATGAGTTTTATTCCTTGTTTAAAAAGCAAAATCTTATTGATTCTCTGAAAGTAAATTCAATGTTTCGGCAATAATTATTTTGATTTTTACTGATTGTTTTAATATTAAAAATAAAGTAATTCTTGTATTTATGCATTTATTTTTTATAAATTGTCAATTTATTGATTTATATAAAATTGAACAGCATTAATAAATTGAAAAATAATTATGTAGTGCATTCTAAATCGTTGAGTCAAAAGTCTATTCAGATAAATACTGATATGTTACACCAATATATTTCAATGGTAGTATGCATCTGTGATACAGATGCAGATTTCCAACAGTACAAGAAATGAGGAAATAATTTTTTAGCTTAGTATTTTGATATTTTAAGTATAATTTTGAATTACAGTAGAACCTCACTTGTCCGCCCTCAGCTGATCCGTCACTCCAATTGATCCAATCATGCTGGAGCTTACCTTTGTCCCGACATGCCGGGGACTCACTGTTGAAATTTTTGAGAACACTTAAAAGTTATTAGCAGAGTTTCAAAAGCAGTGAGAGCTAATGAGTTCTTGTTTAAAAGAATTGAGGGCTTGCCAGATATAAAAGATGACAAAAGCTTTTTACTTTTATACTTCTTTTATTGTTGAATGATGTGTATGAAAAACTTTATAGATAAAGATGAATACACAGGTTTAAAGTAACAAAAATGGCAATATTCATTTATCCCCAGTCTATGTCTACATATCTATGGACGGTTAGCATCTTTATATGATGACGGCAGCATCGTCTTAACTCATTTAAAAGTTAAGACTAAATTCCATCATCAATAGTGACAGGCAGAGAACAACGTCAACAACATCGGTGATTGCTGCTGGAGTAGCAGTAGAGGTAGTGGGGAAATGACGGTGAGCAGCAGTATTTAAACACCCACATCCGACCGGGTAACTGCGTCACGGACTTCTGTGAACCTGTGACATGAAATGAAAAAGAAGAAAAAAATAGCTCCGTGACAAATTGCCAAGAGTACAGTGCGGTTCAAATTAGGGGATGACCAAGCTAAAGTCGGACTTCCTCCCACTGGGGCCCACTAAAAATGGAAGGCGCCCCCCCTCTGCCCATCACCTTCTCATCTGGGGATCTGTCATCGCATGCAGTTGTCATAGAAGGCATAAGAAACAACATCAACAACTTACTGTATATCTTGGCATATAACACACACTTTCAACTTCAAAAAATTACTTTTATTTTTTCGTGTGCCTGTTATACACCGAATATAAAATGCAGAGTATCAAATATAAAATACATTGCTTGACATAGCCTAAATTTACTGATGCGTGTTATACACCAGGATATACTCTATGTATTATCCCGGCAGTGCTCTAAGATGAGCGATTTTTCGCCAAAATAAATGCCGGGCTCAAGAAATTGATAGTTTGGAATATGATTGGCAACAGTTTGCCAGCACATTTGCTGAAAAAATAGTTTGGTAGAAGTGGCTGCCGGGATAATACGTAAGTACCAGATAGCTCATGGCTTCTACAATTAAGAAGTGTTCCTGTAGGAATTTGTACAATATGTTATCATCCAAGCAGTATTTTTATAATCATTTTATGAATGGAAATCTCACTAATTATGCCTTTTCATACATTTTGCCGATAAGCTGAATTTTTTTATAGCTTTAGCTCTTTGCTTTATATTTGAGCTTATCGGTAGGTGCTAAATTAATATCAAGAAAGTTCCTTCATAAAGAAATCAGGTTAGTGTGTTTTAGTTAATATTTTGAATGTTAGTGTTTGGCATTGCTACTATGGCCACCATCGGCTTTTATGATGACACCCAAAATTTGTAGCAACCCTAACCTAAATAAATTTAATGACAAATAAAGTGAGTCCAATAATTTGGCCAACGCTGTATTGTGTATAAAGAACAGTAAGGTATGGGGCGGCAAAACTGGCTGCCTTGGTAGCTAGTAATCTGTATTTTTGCATTCTGACCATACCTCCAGTTCTGAAGGTGACGGATTAGAAGGGTTCTACTGTAGTATCTTCAAATGCGCATGAGTAAAGGTCACTGTAATAGATAAAAATCTATAAAATACCTTAGATGATGTATTAGAAAAAGTTTTAAGATATTAGGTAAATTGTGAAATGAGTTTATGTGTGTATTTGTATATATTTTAGGTGAAATTGTTATGTTTATTCAAATCAAAGTCTTAAAATGTTAGTTAATAAATATTCACATCTGTGTCAGTCAGATGAAATTTACATTTCTAACTTAATAGAGAAAATACAAGACCATGTTAAGTAAAGTATATATAATCTCAGTATATGATTCTTTAAAATATTATATTTTTCAGGACTGCACTTCAAGTACTGCATCAAAAACACATTTTGTTCTTCCTTTGTCTGTCAACTATTTAGGACAAAGTATTTTAACTGTTCCTTTTTGCCATAAAGATCATGCAGTGTATGTATTATTACTTTTGTGTGGTTGGCCATTGGTGATTCATGTTCTATTTATTAAAAATTTTTGTGTGTTAATTTCCTACTCTCCCTCTCTTTTGCGAAAGAAATGTGTATTTTTGTGCGAGTGTGGAATATAGTTATTCAACATTTCAGACTTGTTTAGCTCCAACAGAGCTAATGTATATTTTTAAATATTGATTTCAATTATTTTCTTAACTGTTTACTGTAATTTTGGGAAGAAACACTGCATTGTTTATGCAATTAAATATGCAAAAATTTAACTCCTGCAACATTTCTAACAATACAGCATTTATGTCATATTTTCCTCCTGTGAGGTTATTCCTAGTTCTGGTGCTTCATGTTTTTAAATGTAAAACAGTGAACAAATACAAATTAAACTTTTTTGGCCAGATCAGATTGTTTACAGTGGAATTGGAACTTATAATGCCTATAAACAGCTGGAATTAAAGGGGATATTTAACTCATAGCAGAATGTTAAAATCAGTGTTTTTCATCCAAACTTATCAGAACAATCTTACAAAATGTAATTCTCATAAAGTAAGCCTCAATAGACAATCCTAAAAAATATTCATGGTTTTTTTTTTTGTATGTAACATTTTTAATAGAACATATTCCTTTTGTAGACTGTTTCTTGTCTTTAATCCTCAAAAAACAATTAACAATGCTTGTAAAAACTGTGAGATTTTGAAAAAAATATTAAAAGATTTTTAACTATCAGAAGTCAAAAAAGAAAACTTTAAAATATCACATACAGGAAAATATTTTCTTTTCTTTAAGTGTGCTGTTAATGAAGAATAAAAGTTAGCTCAAATTGAGTATATATATTATAGGTCACTGTATTACATACTGTATAGCCTATGTACATGGATTATTCGAAGTGCACTAGCTCCTGAACACTACATCTGATTGAATTGAATCCAATTTACTTAAATGCTTGGTAAAGATCAAGTGTTCAGAAAGCCGAGTAGAATCACTCCAGATTTTTATTATTATTATTTATTTATAAATTTTTTATAGCTTTAGCTCTTTGCTTTATATTTCAGCTTATCGGTAGGTGCTAAATTAATGTCAAGAAAGTTCCTTCATAAAGAAATCAGGTTAGTATGTTTTAGTTAATATTTTTATGCATGTGCTTCTTAAATATTAATAATATTTTATTCAATGGTTTAAAATCTGTTGTGAAATATTTTCTTACTCTTATAAATAATTCGATTTAGATTCCAAAACTTAACTTATATTTGAATTAATATTGTATTTAAGAATTATGTGGAATTCTTCAAAATCAATTTAGTAGATGATTATAAAATTGTTGTGTTTGCAGTTTTATGAAATTTGGTGCTTATTAATTAATTTTTTTTTAAATGTTTGTTAGACATTATTTGCTCCATTAATTCTATGCCACTTCTGTTATAGAGAAAAAGGTGGAGCCTATGGAGGAGGAGCTTTGTTATCAAAAGGAGGTCATTTTACATGCTATTCATACAGGTATTATATTGAACATTTTGAAATTATCTTTTTTTCTTTAGTTGTGCTAAATCTGTGGACAAGCTCAAAGTAACAGCTATATTTTCTGCAAGAATAATAGCAAAGTTCCAGATATTAATTATACAATTTTTGTTTATTTTTGTATGCTTTTTAAAAGAGCACAAAATTAATTGTTATATTTATTATACAAATTTCCATTCTCATGTGAAAAACTAGTGTGCAATTTTACATTTGTAGCATTTCAATAAACATACTATTTTTGGACAAGCCACAAAAACATGTTAGTAAAAATTTAAATCCTCTGAACTGCATGATAAATATATTTATACCTTGATTTACATAGTGCGTATGAGGCATGTAGTTTCAAGACCAGCTCAATTCATGTTTATCTGAAAACTTTTTTTTTTTTTTTTTTTTTCCATTTTATCACACTGTTAAGCCTAATGAATAAAATCTGGTAGAAAATGCTTCCAAAGTGGTGGTTTTAAATCAAAACTGGCTCACAGGAAAATATTTTTTGTGTTTCCCAAAATACATTTCAGCCGGTTTTTGAATTTTCACACCTCATATCTTCAAAAAATCATGCAGACCAAAACTATTTAAAACACAGTGTGGAATTCGTGCAAATTGCATGGGTGTATTCAATCTAACATGAATCAATCTAACAAAGAGGAAGAAAAATTGAAAATATGTTCTTTATAAGTGTTTAATGAGATACGGATTAAAGAAAGAAAAAAAAAAAGAAATGTTGGTTCATTAATTATCACCAAATATGGTAAGAAGAAGAAAAAAGAAGGAAAGAAAACTTCTTTGCAATCTACAAAAGGTTAAAAAAAAGGTCGAATTTCAAATATTTTGTATTAATTCAGTTGCAAAACTTTGACATTAAAAGTTAGTGAATGATAAAGGAAATAATGAATTGTTAAAGCAAAAGTGAATTTAGGTGCAATAACTTATTCTGAATGAAAGATCTGTATGAAATTAAATATTGCATGAGATAATTATCAGACTTTATATTGAATTTGGGCTAGAGTGAAACAAAATCATTTTGTTTTATGTAAATAAATTGAACTATACTAAATAGAGCCATATTTACTCTTTATTAATATCTGATCCCCCAAAATGTGACAATATGACATTCTTTAATTTTTAAAAGTGATAATACAAAACAATCAAAATGGAACACTAAAAAAAAAAAATGTTTTATTTAAAAACTGTGTAAACTGATTACTGTGCAAGTTGGGGGATAGGAGTATTTATATTATTAATATCCTAAATGTGTGTGTGCAAGGTTCCAGGAGACATAAAAAATTATCTCTTTCAATTTTATTGTCTAGTCTATCAATCATAGGATGTGCACTGCAGTTTTTACTGATTGATGTGTATCTGCACATAAACCTGTAATTCAAGCACTACTTAAAGTATAAAGATTGTGTACAAATGTTTAAAATATGCAGTCATTTTTTAAATGATGTATCATGTATTCCTGTAATCAAATCTTGAATTTTGGAGAAAAAAATTTACTTTTATGTGTTTTTGCCCTTGTTAAGATATCAATATCAGTGTTTTTTCTTTTACCAAGTACTCTTAAAAAATATATATATATATATATATCAATGTTACAGTAATTTCTGAACCAAATTGTTTCCAAGAATTTTATATTTTTTTCTTTTCTTCTAGAAGCCTTAGAATTCTAATTTTATTTTGTCCTTTTCAGAGACCCAAATGTATCAAAAACATTAGATTCTTTTAATTCAAGTGTTGATTGGCTTATTAAGACAAATCATTCAGAGCAAGATATTACTGAAGCAAAACTCAGTGTTTTCAGTGAGGTAAAAAAATCAGTATTCTATTTATTCATTCCTCGTGAAATTATTTATTTATGAATGTATGTATTCCAAATCATTTGAAAAATTGTTTCAAAATTATTTATTTACAAAAATCATAAAATATGGCATTATATTGATTTGCTATTAAAGAGACTACTACAAATTCTTAGTTTCTATTTTTTTTTTTGTTTTTTTATTTTTCTTTGGTTTACTATGGAAAAAGTATATCTAATATATAAAATTCTCCTGTCACCATACTCCTCCGAAACGGCTCCACCGATTTTAATGAAATTTGATATGTATATTCGTTAGGTCTGAGAATAGGTTTTTAACTATGTCTCATACCCCTAAGTCATAAGGGCGGTCCACCCATAAATTTTTAGCGCCAGAGTGCTATTAATTTCAATCAGGTTTTTTGTGTAGGCATTAGCGTATCAAATCACGTTTCAAATGTGTTTGCCAGATAGCATGGAGAGGGGGGGGGGCGCGTTAATAAAATGTTGAAAGTCGCACAAGGTTTGCAATTTTTGATAATGGATCGCTAAATGTGGTGCCAAAACGTAACAATTTATTATAAATATATTTCGAGTATAGTTAGAAAACACCTGGCATATATATATTGTAAAACAGTTTTACTAGGCGATTTTAATATAGATTTGTATTCCGAAGAAATGCTTTGTGGCACAAGAAAGGAAAACACGGTACACTCATGGATTATGATACCCATTCCAAACCGTATTTAAAATGTCTTTGCAGTATAGTTTGAATATGCCTATAGGACGAATATGCCTGGCGAAGATTGTAAAACAGTTTCAGTAGGCGATTTTAAGATAGATTTCGATTCCAAAGATGTGTTTTATGGTACAAGAAAGAGTTGATTCCTATTTTAACGCCCCCACTCTCGCCAACCTAAAAAATCCCCATACTTTGGTGCGCTTTGCAGTCAAGGGTCTCTGGGAGTTATGCACAAGTTTCAATGGTACTTACGTATTATCCCGGCGGTCCACCAAGACAAGCAATTTTTCACCAAGATAAATGCCGGGCACATGAAATTGTTGATTGTTTGGAATACGATCGGCAACAGTTTGCCAGCAAATTTGACGAAAAAGTAGTTTGGCGGAAGTGACCGCCCAGATAATATGTAAGTATCGTTTCAACTCTCCCAAAAGAACTAGATGAAAACTAAAGTAAATAAATTAGCGATAAAAGCACCAGTTAAGAAATTTGAAGACACTTAATTATTAAAACTACATTAATTGGCAATCCAGAATAAATAAAAATGTAACGGTATTCTGTACTTAAATGTTGTTCCAAATCGCCATTTTAATTCTCAATTACGATTGCTGCATAAATGCAAAAAAATCGTCATGGTAACTGTTTCGTCACAATCAAACTCCATGAGAGGTAAGTTTCTCTGTTCGGGAGTGGCAACAGCAGTAAGAAGAAAAAAGAATCTGAACGATAGTATTCTGAAAATATGGTGAAGGAAAAGAGTTTTATATGTTTGTGCAGCGCTGCTTTGAATAAAATATATGTTATTGATGTTTTCTTTAACATTGTCATCTAATGAACAAAACTCCCTACATTCATTAATACAAACAATCCTAATAGAAACTACAGTAACTGCATATGTTTAATGATCGCCACCTTGGCGAGAGTCGAGGCTTTAAAGTAGGAATCAACCCAAGAAAGACAAACACGGTACACTCATGGATTAGGATGCACATTCGAAACAATATATAAAACTGTGAACTATAGTTGTAATATACTTGGCAAAGATTGTAAAATAGTTTTAGTAGGCGATTTTAAGATAGATTTCGATTCCAAAGATGGGTTTTACGAAACAAGAAAGAGAAATACAGAACAGTCATGAATAATGATACACTTTCCAACTTATTGGAATAAGGAAGAAAAATAGGGACGACGTATAAATTATGATACGATTTTAATATATAGCACTATAGTGCGTATTTAAAATCTGAAAGTGTTTCAGATTTTCATCCTTTTTTTGGGGGGGGGGACAAAATTTTTTATGGAATGACTCAATTAGTCTCAAGGCCAAACTATGTCTGTTTGTGTCTTAGATTTGAGCACACCATTTTTTCACACGGACAATTATCGTTCACAGCATTTCATGCCTCTTCCACTCATATTCCACATCCTCACACACTTACAATAAGTTAGTCATTTCTTTGTATTAAAATAATCCTAGGAATAATTTATATGGCAAAACAACGTTTGCCGGGTCAGCTGTATTTTTATGGAAATTTAAATATAAACTGATTTATCCTATAATGTTTTTAAGCTATGTTCTTTTAATGATTAAAAGAAACACCAAAAGTTATTGCACAATATCCAAAGCCTAAAACAAACAATTACCGATGCAATCGACATTGAATTTGTAATAAGTGCCGGCTGAAGAGAAAAAGTTGAGTCTAGACTTCTCTGGAGCCTCTCCTCTTTCCTATCCCCCCCCTTTTCTCAGGCTTTAACCCTTTCAGGTGCAACCCTTTCCCAATGCTGAAAAAAGGGCAGGTGTTGCCATCGCTTGACTTAACTACCAGCAAGACTGCGGAATATCGAAACATTCATCGCGTGCCACAGATCTAGACCCCTTTTTTTGATGCAGCTGGCTGTGCCGGGGACAGCCAGCTGGGTCAAAAAAAGGGTCTCTAGATCTGTGTCACGCGATGAACATTTCGATCTTCCGCCGTCTTGCTGGTAGTTAAGTCGAGCGATGGCAACACCTGCCCTTTTTTCAACATTGGGCAATCTGTCCAGCTGTTCTCGCGTTCTTCCATCTTTCGGCAGATGTTGGTGCTGTTAAAAATAATCGTGACTTTTTTTTGTGGAAAGGACGTGCTAAAAAGTAAAGGGTTCTCGTGGAGCTATGTCACCCACAACTATTTTTATAGAAATCCAATCTATTCTTCATGACTGGCAACAGTCAAAACGTCAGAGTTTGGCGTTCCCGGAGCGGACACACTGTGCTTTAAAGGGTTAAGCTTTTCTCTCTTCTGCTTTTGCTTTCAAGCCGTGCTAAGAAGGCTTGGTAATAGATTCCATTCTGGTAAGTTCCTATTTAATTTTAACTGAGATTAATTTTTAATAGGGTATAATTAAACTTTTTTAAATAGTTTAAGAAAAAAAAATTAACTAAAATTTTGCCTATGCGACTGACTTTGGACAAACATCAAAAACTAGTAGAAATATTCACAAGTACTACTGAAAAGTCTCATTGAAGGTTGGCATCTCTGCTATTCAATTCTTAGTCTCTGGAAATTTAGCCTTATGTTCATAAAATATTGTAATCATGTTACAAAATATTCTTTGTTTAAATTTAAAAAATAAACTTTTGATTTGACAAATAAAAATAGTGTTATGATATTAAAACATCTGTAAATCTGCTAAGAATTTCTTACTTCAGTTCCCTTTTAGCCAAAGGTGTAACTTGTGTAAGGTATATTAGAGTATGTTTTTATAAATTTAACTTCCAAAAAAGTTTTTTTTTTGAATGGGTCATAAGAACGTATTGGCAGAGCATAATAACAAGACCTTAGAGCAGGAGTCCCCAAAATTTTGCATATAATGCACCAATTTTTTTGACAGACAACTTCCGATACACCAAACAATGCAAGCATCTTTTTCATTTCCTTTCGTTCATGGGTAGAGTTGGAAAATGTGAATATTGGTAGGCTTTTGTTTAGAAGAGGAAAGCCAGTTATACGTGAACATAAGACTGAAATTGTTTTTCTGAGGAAGAGGATTCTAGAATTAATTTTTTGAATATTTCGTAACGGATAATTTTATTTTTGTCATATTTTGGAGTGTACAAATTCTTTCTTTTGATGTAGTTTTATAAATTATTTTAAAAACTTCAATCTATCTTAGAACAACTAGGCACAAGGACACAATGCACCACTTGAAATCATTCTATGAGCCAAGTATGGTGCATGCCCAACAATTTGGCCACCCCTGCATTAGGGCAAAGACAAGCATGTAAATAAATCAGTGTCATGAATTTTTTTCAGTATTATCTTGGAAAATATTAAAATATAGATTTATTTTATTTTAAATTAAACGGGCCACCACACTACTAAATATCTTCTTCAACTACAATCCATAAGCAGTAATGCAGAAGGTGTTGGATGAACTATACAGGATTTTTCTTGAACAATATAAATTAGATTACACAAAATGATAATACTAATTATGGTCTTAAAGGCGTCCTTGAACAATATAAATTAGATTACACAAAATGATAATGCTAATTATGGTCTTAAAAGCATCCATAAGAAAAATTTAAAAATAATTTCAACTATTTTTGAAAAATATAAGAAACATTACAAATGTATTTACTGTAAAGCCGAAAATAGAACTTCATAAAGTGGCATTTTTTAATTAAAAAAAAAATTTTTTTTAGTTCACTGAGATATTTTTCTAAAATATCCTCAAGTTCCGGCGTATCCCCAGAAGTTTCACCCCCTGAATATTTTGATTAAAAACATTCTTGATATAGACCTGAATAGGAGAAATTTATTTAGCTTTGTATGGAATATAACTACATCATTGAAATAAATGTATTCTGTAATTTAATGGTTATCCCCACATATTAATGGTAATTAGAGTGCAGGGAAAGCAAGATAAACTGTCACATGCATTTCAATTTTGGGGGAACAAGTTAAAAATGTTTTGACTAGTTCTTTGTTTTTAATCTCTATCTTAATAATATTTTGTATCCTCCTAGACGGATGCACCTGTAACTCCAGGAGCAAAAGGGTTATTGTATTTCAAAGAAAGAATATCAGATGAAATGAAGCAAGAATTTCGAAAACGTATATTTGACTGCAGTAAGGAAGAAATTGTTTCTGTTTGCCAAAAGTGAGTTTAAATTGTTTTCTGCAGATCTTAGCTTACTCTTTGCCTGAGGAGTAAATTTATGTAATAACATTTTTTTTTTTTTTCCTCTTCTGTATACTGTTCAGGTAAAACTTGGAACATTGATCTCTGAATTTGACATTTTATGCATATCCTTTCCGAAACATTTTAGTGAGTGAACATTAATCGGTTTCTTTCAGCTTATTTCATTAGTTTTTAACATGTTACAGATTAGGCACATGAAACAGTTGCACTAAGGTATTCTCCTAAAACTTGAGGCCTCAAAGAAAAATTAATTGAAACAGAGATATTTTTAATGCCTCTACAATTGTGTTTCATGCATTAAAAGCCAAAAATACTCCATAAAATTTAATTATATATACAATCAACTCCGGTTATAGTGAACCTCTGGGGACCGTCAAATTTCGTCCACTATATCTGAAGTGTCCCCACGTTGAACAGATCTACTTTATGTGAATCAGGACTAATGGTTTGCATTCACTATAGCCAAAAGTTCACTAAATCCAGAGTTGACTGTATTCTTATGCTCTGTACATTCAATAAAATCTTACATATATTTATTTTTCAAATTCAAATTTTGTTTCTAATTGCTATAACAATTAGAAACATATGTCGCATTGCATATCAAAGGAAAGCCTAAAAATGAAGACAAAATGCATAAAAAGAGGCAGAAAAAAATTTAATATGTAACAGATGCTGCATAAATAGGATTTTTTAATATTAAAGTATATATTCATTTTAACAATTAACGTGTTATTTTTTGTAATTGGTAACTTTTAAGCCTGTTTTTGTTTTCTGCCCTTTAAACCTCTACTTTTACTCCTCTAAAATTGAGTTCACTTCTCCAAGCAATTGAATTCACTCCTCCAAATTAAATCGAGTATTTTCACTCTTTGAAAAATTCCTAGTAATATCTCTGACTTGAAATTAAAACGTAAAAATTTGCAAGTCGGCAGATTTTAAATAGCTGCATTATCATTTATTGTTGTAATGATGATACTGTGTTTGTCGATTTAAGCCTCCTCTAAACATTGTGCCATATACCATAGCTATCTGCATACTATAAAAAAAAAACCAATTAGTGGGCTTTTCCCAGTTATAACTTGGCTTTTACCAAGGGTCAAGTTGTAAAATCCTAAGAGCCAGCAAAAATTTTTAGAAGCCAGATATATATTGAATTTAATGAAAAGAAAAGCTAATTATCAAGTGATATTTTTTAGTCACCTGGGTTTTATCAAAAATGAAGTTTTCATTTATTTTGTTTCTACAGTGATTGTTAAAGAGAAAACCATTTGTCAAAAATAGCTATGGATTTCTGTATGTCCAGCTATTTATACATAGCATTCAGAGTGAAATTCCTGATCTTTTATTTTACTGATCAAAACGGCTCTTCTCATTTTCATGCTTTGGAAATGAGTATTAATACACATTACTGTTCTTTTATTTTTAGGTACCTCAAAAATCCATCTCATAAGGGAACTGCTTTAATAGGACCAGAAAATGATGTCACAAAGGACAGCTCTACAGGATGGACACTGCTAACGGAGTAAATTTTTTTAGCCACTTTACACTGGTTTCATAAAAGCCAGTATAAATAACTGCAAGACTGTACATATTATGCACACCTATTTAATAAAGATGAAACAGATGGGAAAATTAAAAAGATGTTTATTTTTTGCTTTTTCTTTAAGGCAGCCTGTTTAGATAACATGCAAGTATACTTGAGAAAATTATTGATCGACACCTATAAACTGAAATATACAGTGTATCTCAGAAATATAGCGACAAACTTTTAGGGGGGTAAGACACATCTAGGAGGTTGTTATGTTACCGTTTGCCAGTGTATACATGATAACTTTGAGGGCTTTCTACAGGAAGACTTAATAAATCAGACAGGGCTGGAAAAAATCTAAAGCCCATGTTGGCGGGGGCACGTAAATAAACTTTGAAAATTTTCTGGGGCACCCTCCCATTTTGCTATGCCTATATAAATAAAGCAATCATTCCCTTGATGTTCCTCAGTATCAGTCTTTGCTAGATTCCAGATGGTTTCTGTTATTCATTCATTAGTGTATTTCTTTTTCAGAAATGTCTGACTTTTATAAAATTATGTATATAATATCTAAATGGGGTTTTTGTCTCGGCATGTTGAAATTTTCAGTTTTTCACAACCTTGAAAATCACAGGGAATAAGTCCAGTGCTCTTGTGCAGAGCACCGTCTACTGCCGCACAATGGCATTTCTAGTCATAGGTGGCTTTCATTTCTCAATCCTAAGTTTGTTGCAATATTTTTGAGACACCCTGTATAATGCTAGGTTTTAAGATTATGAACTCAAAAAAAATCATTTTTAGCCTCACTTAAGAAAAATGCTTAAACAAAAGCTCATGAAAGAAAACAAACATCTAAAATTTCTTAAGGCAATCAAGATACGTTTGAGTTGTCAGTATGCGATTCAAATACAGAAACTTAGTTTTTTTGTTATAAATATTTATTGTGAAATATATATGTACACTACTTCAATGAACAACATAATCTTTTTAAAATGCAACAAAAGAGAAAAAGATGACATTTTTACAAATGTGTTGAAATAACAGCCATGATAAGGTATACATAAGTGTTTAGAAATTCAATCAAATAAATCTTCAAATTCTACCCCATATTTTGCACATTTCAGTCTAAGTTCTGCTCTCTTCAACAAAGCAATTTTTTCTATAGATACTTGGCACTTTTTTAAAATTTCTCTGATGCTACGCATTTCTGCATTGATTTCCAGCTGTGAAGCACACAAATTTTGAAGCTGTTCTTCTTCTGAAATCACTTTAATCCGTTTAAAACCCAACTTTCTTTCAGCTGCATTGAGAGAAACAATGAAAAAAGAAAATGTAAATGAAATGATTTCTATTTGAATGGAAGATAATTAACAATATAAAAAAGAAAAATGGTGGTTATTTGCAACTACAACTTATACTCTTTACTAGTTGAAGTACCAAATAAATACATATATGCTTTAGAGATGAGACGGGCTCAGCCCGAGCCCGAACCAGGCTTGGGCTCTGTAATTCACAATTGTGTTCGGGCTCAGGCTCACGAAAAATTTCTCCTTTATTGAACATACTGCATGAAACAGATTTTAAAAAGTGATTCATGAGGAAAGTAAAAGCACTTATAAAAAATAAATAAATAAATAAAAATAGCTGCATGGGGGCGGCAAGAAGGTGCGCCAAGCTCTTTGAGTATTTTAGAATGGCGGTTTATATTCCTTAGTCATAAGATCCGACATTTTTTGATAACGGCTACAAAGCATTAGAAAGTGCATTGGGAGTTTGCAACGCTGTTTGTCTTTCATTTGCACAAACGGCAAAGATTTAAAAAAAAAATCTTTAACTGAAATTTCGGGCTCGGGCTCTGACTTAAATAATATTGCTCGGGCTCGGGCTTCAAAAAATGAGCCCGAACTTATCTCTAATATGCTTATCTCAGCAAACTTTAGTCTTGCAATTTATATCTTTTCATCTGGCTTCATATTTCATGCTTGCGAAATTATCTCAATCAAGATATAACTATTTCCATCAAAGGTTGTTAGCATAAACTTTAAAAGCACATTAATAACACATAATGTAAAAAAAAAAAAAAAAAAAAAAATTAATGAATAATTAATTTCATAGCAACAGTATCCATTTTTGTTACTCAAGTTGTTAAATGCTACAATCTATGAAAAATTGAAGTAACTTTTAAAGTTCTTAAGATTTGGAAAATAAATATATATATATCAATATCAAACACACCCACAAATAAAACATTAACCTTTAAAAACAGTCTGATTTAAGCCTATTATATTAATTTTTAAGGATGCACCGAATACCATATTTTGCCGAATAACGAATATTCAGTTAAAATTCTAACCGAATACCAAATACTTGATTAAAATTTATTAAACTTATTGATTGCAATGAATAATTTAATTATTTTTTTCTTAAACAATATTTCATATGGTGTAAAACTTCAAAAATTAAAATGCTGCAAAATTTAATATCCAAGTGTTTCCTTATAGATTATTAATAACTTTTTTAAATATTAGTGAAATGCTGGTAATTTATTTACCTGCATATTTAAAAAAAAAATTAGCAGTTAATTGACTTTACATATTTATGAGCACTTATTGTTATGAGTTTTTTTTTTTTTTCCTGATTACTGTTTCTAATTTAAATCAGTTAGTAATAGCAAGGTTAATGTAATGTGTTATAGGATTTAAGAAAAATTGAAAAGCAACAAAATTCAAATTTAACATCCGAGTGTTTTCTCTTGCATTAAAATTAATTTTAATGTGATATTGGCTTTTTGTGTGATTGTGGAACACTATGTAGGGCTATCTGCAAAGGATGGGGTGCCTTGGTAGGAGGACTTCCTAAGGGTTTCTAACGCTAATTCCCATGCGATATTAATGAGTAACAACTTGAATCAATTTAGTACTAAGGTCTTATACTATATCTTTCATTCATGATATAAAAAATATATATTTGTTTACTGATTGGTGAATACTTAAATTTGTTTACTATTCGGTTGCCAAGTATTCGGCCAAACCGAATATTCGGTTTGTCTGCCGAATAGGCAGTATACCGAATACCAACCGAATATTTGGTGCATCCCTATTAATTTTACATTTTCTTTACTTCACATATGTGGCAACATATTTTCCAAATTACCCCGAGCTGCACATGCGCTTTCCCCTAACCAGATACAGCCCCATCGAGTACTGCCAACAGAATCCGCCATGTTTTAAAAGTTTTCGACTCAGAAAATGACATACAACATTCACTTTAATCCATGTGTGGATCAATATTTAATGAATGGGAATCTCGATAGTGAAAAAGTGATTTCAAAAAATCCAACACCACAGAACTCTGATTAATGCAAGTGCACACATGCAGATGTATTTTAAATTCAAAAATGTTAAAAGCGATTTTCGGCAACAAAATAATTCTTATACGTATCAATGAAAATTATGCTCAATACATTTGTTCACTTACAATAAATAATTTTTTTCATATTCTATTTTCAATTCACCAATCCAACAAAACTAAGATCTTAAACTCTTTAATTGTTTTTAAAATTCCTTAAACTTGGAAAATGAAAACAAAAGAATTTCCCATGTAAACTTACTTGTATAGAAAATCCACATTTTCAACATACTTTATTATGTATTATGTGTTCGGCCAAATACTTTATTAGCAGTTAATTGGCTTTACATATTTATAAACACAATGTTATGAGTTTTTTTTCCCTGATTACTGTTTCTAATTTAAATCAGTTAGTAATAGCAAGGTTAATGTAATGTGTCATAAGATTTAAGAAAAATTGAAAAGCAACAAAATTCAAATTGACACGGATAGTAAGTGATATAAATATTTTGGAAATGAGGAGAGAAACTACAAATAGGTTATCAAAATTTTTGTATAGCAATGGAAACAAGTGTTTTAAGGTATTAAAGTAAACCTATTTCAGTTTAACAGTCGTATATTGTACCATAAAGGGATGAGCACGATATGCATATTGTTTGTTGAATTTAGAACTTCAGAAACTCTTACTTTCATGTGAAACTAATTAAATGTAAAACTAATGGCAATTTTTTTTTTTTGCACATCTGTCTCTATCTTACAGACATCATAATAATAATAAAACAGTTACAATTTAGAAGCATGCTATGAACTCTATTCTGCAAGGCTAAAAAGTTAACTACTGAAATAACTAACTATCATAGTTTATTTTCTTCAAGAACACAACTAAATAATTATACAAACCATTTGGTGTTGAAAATGCTTCTGAAATTCTTCTTTTTTTATCCTCGCTGCCACTGAGTTTAATCTAAAGTGCACAAAGATAAATGTAAATAAAACCAAATACAGTATCCAGGGTTCATACAAATTTTAAATGAGAGAAAAAATATTGACTATTTAACGGCTATTCAAGATTTCAAAATAGAAGCATTAACAAGAATTCAGTGCCGGGTGTTAACTCTTCTTAATGCTTTAACAAGTGTTTATGTTCGTAAATGCATAAACACTTGAAATGTTTATGAATTTAAACAATGTTCTCTAGTTAAGAAATACTTTAATCATCTAAATAAATTATACAATCAACTAGCAATAAAAACATTATTTTTATTAATTTATCTTTTCTTTTCATAACAATTGCTTTTAAACTCTGTGTATGTGAGAGAGAGATGTGTGTGTGTGTAATGATTTCTTGCCTTTGAAATCAAACTTTCAGATGCATTTAACATTTGAGAAAATTATTAAAACAAATCAAAGCAGGCATCCCTGTACATTGTAACTGCATTTACAGAGGACCCCCCCCCCTCTCCCCTTTTTTTTCATTGATAGGAGTTCTTGTTGATTCCAAATACTTCAGGAGTTCTTGAGAATGCATTTTATTTAATTATTATTATTATTATTATTTTTGTGAGAAACAGATTAGTAGGGTGTGCAAATTTCTCGCAATAAGAATTTTTTAAAGGCAGAAAAAAAAGGTGTGATTCTCGCACTCTAGTGAAAACACTGCCATGTTTTGACTTTCATGCTTCCAAATCAAAGGTATGAAAAATATAGCTATTCTCTATGTAATGACTTTTACAACAGATAATTACTTAAAACTTTCATGTGTAACTTTATGTTGTCTTTCCCAATTTAAAAAAAAAAAAAACGCAATATCTAGATAGATGGCTAGTGCATCTGAGTAGAAAAGTGCATATCAAAGATATTACATATTACACATTTCTCCTACATATTACACATTTCTCCTACAGCCAGTACTAGTGGAGCGAATGGTGCGACTGCACCAGGTGCCATAATACCTTACCCTATAATATATACTGAGTGACCATAAAGTCCATAAAAACTTTAAAAATTCATTTTAAAAGAACAAATAATGACAGAAAATTGTGGTTTGCGCAAATAGATTTAGAGGATAATCCTTTTTTTTTTTTTTCTTTAATGACATGAAAGTTTGTAGTACCAAATGTTACTGATAGGTGGCACTGATATGCACAATGGGAATCAAGTTTTGAATTTTTTAAAAAATCCAAAATCTCTAATATTATCCTTGGAAACTGCAATTTTGTATCATTATTTGTTTTTTAAATGAATTCTTTAACTTTGGAGCATCAAAGTTCATGAAAACTTCAAAAATTCATTTAAAAGAACAAATGATAGAAAATTGCAGTTTGCAAAAAAAGGATTACAGAGATTTTTTTCAATTTCTTTTTGGAGGGGGGGGGCACATGACTTGGTTCCAATTGTGCATGTCAGTGCCACTTATCCGTAACATTTGGAATTACAAACTTTGTTTTTAAAAAAAAATCCCATCATCCTCTAAACCAGGGGTTCCCAAACTTTTTTTACCTGCGGCACCCTTGTCAGGCTAAAAGCATTTCGTGGCACCCTTGTCGTCAGGTTAAAAACATTTCACGGCACACTTTTCAGGCTAAAAACTTTTGCGGCAGATTTCCTTTAAAGCAATATGAATATGAAGGTTAGAATGAAGCAGTTTGTATGCATTTTACATTGCTTTTTGTTTGTTTGTTTATAGGGCTAACTATCAAGAAAGTACTCTTTTGGGAAAGGGATATAGAATTTTGACAATACCCCCATTTCAAGGAGTTCCTATAAAAGAGAGGCTACAGGACAGTCTAGAACTTGACTGAAATATTTTTGTTTGAGCCCACTTAGTGATCGGCTTGGCTCACTTTCTTGGGGATACCGGTTCAGAGGAAATTATTTGATTATACTCCACCGAAACACTTTTCTTGATTATCTCCACGGCACCCCTGACATATGCTCGTGGCACCCAGTTTGGGAACCTCTGCTCTAAACCTATTTGTGCAAACTGCAGTTTTTATTATTTGTTCTTTTTTAATGAATTTTTAAGTGTTTATGGATTTTTTGGTCACTCAGTATATAACTAATACACATTTAAGTGTCCACATATTGTTGAACCCCTCATTTTGGCCCTCTGGAAACTTTTCTAACTGCATGTTGGGGGCGCACTTTTGTACTTCACGCCACATAGAAAAAACCTAAGTCATGGACTGACAATTAAGATGACAATTTTATATCACAATGTATACAGAAACAAAAGTTTGGAATTATGAGAGAAAATTATTGAAGAACCAAGGAAATTCAGGGATTTTTTCTTCAGAAAGAAAGTGGGAACTCTCAAAATATAAAATGACAAAGCAGGGTCAAACTGTAAAACCATTGCACATATGTACTACTTGTTAGTTACAAGTAAAACACATTACCTCTTCTACAATTACAGCTTCATTAGTAGCAGCATCTGGGTTACTTCCTTCATCCACATCTGAAATTATACAGAAAATGAATAAACCTGCTTAGTACCTAATAGTATTCTGGGGGAAATTTTGATATTTTTATATCATTACTAGCTGAATGCCTTTTATTAAATGATAAGTTTAACTACACAAATACAAAAACATAAAATAATAATCATGCAAAATAAAAAGTTCAAAACATCCATTAGAAATTCAGACAAACAAAAGCTACCAGAATTGATTCAATCCGGAAACACTAAAAGCCTTGACTTTGGAATTATTTTTAGGTTAGCATACACAAATCTAGCAACAAAGGGAATAAATTCTCAACCCTGACTGGAATGAAAGCAACATTCTCCTACAACTGTTACAAACTCTTGTCATTAACAAGAATGTGCATATTTAATTTTGTCCTAGTTTGAATGACGAAACATACTGGCCATCCATTATTCAGACAAAGCAAGCCATGATGCAACATAGTCATTGTCCGTTACTTAGGCAAAGCAAGAACATGATGTAATATTGTCATCAAATGTAGCCAAAGGAATAAAGTAAATATTTATTGATGTTATGCATCACTTTTCCAGTGGAGACTACATAGATCCAGTCATTCAGTCTTTAAAAAGGTAACAATATGAATTTTTGGGATACTTTCTATGGTTTTAAGCTAAAATTAATTATCTATCAATGTAGTAGTCAACATTTGGAATTTATAGCTTGTAAGTTAGATACCAGTCAATTAGATTGCATATTGTTGACTGTCAATTTTTTATCGAATAATGTGGGAAAATGTTCATTTTGAAAAAAAGAGATGATAGCAAAACCAAGGTCAGTATCTGAAAGTTCACTTTTAATACCAAGTCACTATTTTTAAAAAGTTTTCAAATATACGCTTAAAGCTGTACAATTTCCTATCATTAAGTGAATAAAACTATACACGTCTTTAGAAATTTGGAAAAAAATTAAACATATTTTTATTTGAATAGCCACCACAGTTAGGTTTAATTTCACTTGCTTCTGTTATTTTCATGTGATGCAAACAATATTTAACACAAGTTTCACAAATTTTGCTAAGGAAAAAAAAAAAAAAAAAAAAAAAAAAATCAATGGTGTCAGGGACAGTACTGATGCACTACAGCATATGTTTTAACCATTTTTTTTTCCAAAAAGAACCTTTTTTTTTTCTTTTTTTTTAAATCACAACCAAGTATCTGCTTTTTTTAATACAGGTACTTGGGGCCATAATCAGCCATAGGTAAACTTGAGAACAGTGACATTTGATTTGATATGAGAATATGGCCAATTATCTACAAACAAGGAGGTAGGGGTGTGTGCTCTCTGTAGGGGTTATTTCTAAGGCGTCCTATCCTGCATTTACGCACAGTATTTACAATAAAATGAATTTTTTTTTTTTATATTTTTATCTAGTACTGATGATTAAAAAATTTTAGGGGCTGGTTTATTTTATTTCTCCCATATTTTAGCAAATTTGACCTTCCCACTGTCTAGTAATAAAAATTAAAGTACTTTATTTTTGAAAGAAAATTTGACCCCAAACTTTTTCCTTGTGATGGCCAAAACTGTGCAGTTGGTGACACTGACCTCCCTAATTCCACCTATTTAGAAACACTGCTTTGAGAACTACTTATACATCAATGAGTTCAACTTACAAGTATTTTCATTATTTTCTAATGCTATTCAAAAAGGATCCGGAAAATTCAGCAAAGGACTCAAACAATTAATCTTAATAGTTTCGGACACCCTGAATGATCCCTGTCAAGCTGGGTGGCCACCAATAATACAACCAAATTTAATTTCTCTTGCTTTAGGCATTTTCAAATGATGCATGGACAAAAATGTATAAGACTTTTTTCTGGAAATTCATCACATAAAATATTAATTCCAAACAATGTATGGAATCAAGTATTATTATTTTATCCATTTTAGTGAGTTTATAACTAAGCCAGATTTCTTGAAAAATTTCATTAGCATTGCACTTTATTAATTCAGCAGTTTTGATATTCAGCACAAGTTTATAAAAAAAAGTTTATTTTTCTTTATACAACCCGGGTGTTTGTTCCAACACGACACAAAGAAAGACACTTGGGGGGTGGGGGGTGGATTGCTGTAAGCTTTAAATTTTTAATATAGCAGGGTGTCTACCACATAAAGTAAGCTTGATTTCTTGACCTTTTCTTGACTTTTTCTTGACCTTTTCTTGACCATAATAAATACGAAACACTAATATCAAAAATACATTCGTGCCAGGGATGCAGAATATGTACGATCCGGCAATCTGGGACAGGGGGAAATTTTAGCCATCTGGGGGAAATTTTGCAGAAAATATACAACTGATTTCGATTTTAACAATGAATTACAAAATTCTTCGAGTTATTCTTTCCCATTCCTATTTTTAAAGGGATTTTTTTTTTTCAACTTTTTCACAGATAAGCAGTTTGCTTTCTCTTAACTTCGACCAATTGCTATTTAGTAAACATGTATGTAGCTTGTACATTGCAAATATTTTTACACTTACGGTAATACAGAACTTATGCAAGTCTATAAACATATCATAAAATTTTGGGGAATTTTGCATATGGATTGAGGGAAATGTTGAGAGTAAAAACAGTTTCTGCACCCCTGAGAGAATGAAGAAAAATTAGACTTTTAAATTTAGCACTATTAATATACAGGGTGATCAGCGAATAAGCCCTGATTTCAAAATTGAATATCTCTAGAAAAAAGATCGATAGAATTATGCGTAAACTGTACGTTTATTAGCAAAACTGTAAAAATAGTGCACAAAAGTTTAGGAAATTTAGTTACGAAAATTGTCAACTAAGAATTTGAATGAAATGGAAAAAGGGAGTTGAGTCGATAATCGTGACCTAGTGCTTGATTTCTTGATTTTTTATTGACTTTCCTGACATTTTTTTCCAATTCTTGACTTTTCCGTGACTTTCGTGACCTTTGCATGATGGTAGACACCCTGTATAGCAATCAAAACCTTAATATAACATAATAGTAATAATGTTCAGATATTAATGAATTATAAGAAAGACTGAGACAAGAAACAAAGCAAATCCTGTGTGTTAATAATTCATGGAGATATACGTATTGACTACACCAGTGATCTCAGAAATTTTTATCAGCTGGGTGGCATTATGAAGCTGTAATATGTAATTCTATTGAATTAAAGCATTCAAAATGGTATTACAATTTTTCTGCTGGGCAGTCAATAAAACCTGCCTGTTCAGAAAGACTAGGGGAAACCCTGGTTATACTATACAAATTTCATTTTAAAAAATCTTAATATTTTTATTTACTATTTCAAAAATAGCTCACTTTTATTTTTATGTAAATTCAAAGCAAAGTTACAGTCCAAATGAAAGAGTAGATTCAAAATTTGAAAATATGGAAATGCAAATTTTAAAACAGCTAAATTTATTTTTAAGCACAAAATTTCAAAATAAAATAATTAGATCCATTGGTTTTAAGTTCAATTGTTCTTTTATTTTCAGAAGTTGATTTGTATAGACAAATTTTAATTAAAGTTCTGGAAACTTTCAAGACATAGTTCAATTATAATTTCATTCAATAAAGAGAAAGTTGAAAACATAATAAAGGTATAAAGTAAAGTTTGTAACTATAACATATAAATAATAAAACATAACTTACTGTACTGTAATGCCAGCTGATCTTCTGAATTTTCACTCTAGAAATTGAATGCAAAATTGTTTAAGTTAAAATAAATTAAGAATGTGCAACAACAACAAACAAACAAAAAATAATACACTAGCTGAGTACCCATTCTCCACACAGTAGGAAAAGGACATTTTTCGTTACACATATAATTCGAATTAAACCCAGTGATGTGGAATCTAAAAAAGTGAAAAATTATTTAAATCGTGATGAAACGTTGCCGTCATGAGTAAAAATCTGAGATGACTGCAACATGATGGCACAAAAACTATGTCAGTGTCACTGGCGATCAAAAAAGGAGTAACTTCTCTCGGATGACCTTGCCCAGGCTTTTTCTCGACGGATCAGGTATAGTGGAACTGCTTCTATAAGTTGCACACGAGGGCGTTAAATTGAACTCTCTACAAATCTGGAGACTATCCTGCTTCTAGTCTCCACACATGGGAGCTAGGTCAAGGGGTCTTTCTAAGGGGCCTTAACCCGTATTTACGCTACGTTTTGGAGGAAACCAGTCATATAGGTTTCCTAACATATGCATGTTGCGAGCACAGTTTTATTTTCCGAATGGAATACCGGAAAACTCCAAATGGTTAGGTCGGACGCTACCTGTTTTGATCCAGAAACCTTCCGTCTCCCAGTTCAGAGCCTTATGTGCTCAGCCACTGGTCGGACTAAGTCATTGCTAGGGGAATATTATAAGCACAAGGGACCTTTCTTGTACACATTTACAATGTCATTCTCGTATGCGATAAATCCTCAGGTGATTTATTTTTGATTTTCATTTCATATATTCCTGACTTTTCGTACTCTCTTGATCTTTGGGTCTTTGTGCATGCGCATAATCAATTATTTCTCTTTAACGTTACTGAATTAAATAGTTCTCCCTATCGCTACTTCAGCACAAAAGACATCAATCTGCATTTTCCTTGTTTCAAGAAAAACGCTTACAAAAGTTCATTGCTTCAGTTAATACTGATTAATCAATTTTCTTGCAAACTTATCGGAATTAAGATATGAGGCTTTCACATAGTACACAGGATGTCTTAAAGACCTTGAAAATGAATAAGTTAAAAATAACCAAAATTAACCAGGTTCGCGTTATTGATGTGGTGATTGTGGTAATGTTCTAATTGTATCATATCCAATGCATTTTCATTTTTTGAGTCTTAAGAGCTGTAGAAATGAGTGTTTTCACTTAATTGTTAAATTTAACAGCTTAAGTGGCAACAACGGATTCCGTTACTACAGAAACTGTAGCAATATTAAAAATAGAAACAAATATAAAAATAGAAAAAATAATTAACGCCAATAGTCGATGGCAAATAGCCAAAATGAATCCTAAATTTAACTTCACAGTAAATGTGATAATTTACAGGCAGTACCAACTATATTTACCAGGCTTAATATTTATACAGATTTCCTATTTTATTATACCCTGTTTGGCGGGATAAAAAAATTATCTATCCATACGCTCGTAACATTGGCTCATCTCAATCGTGCCATAGAATTAGCAGTACAAACGCAAAAAACACATGCTATTAAACATGGAGTGACACTACATTTGAATATCTATCGCCAACTTTGCTAAGAAAGGTACTAAAGTAGAAATCAGCATACATTTTAATTTGTAAAACAAAAAGTATATTAGACAGCATTAATTATTATGCCATTCTAACAGTTTCCAGTAAAAGAAACTTCCGTATCACTGCTTTAACAAAGAATCATCATTTATTTATTACACATATAGTACTTCAGTTGTCAAAATGCCAACATACAATATTTTGCGAGATTTTTCTTTTCAGTGATTTAACAGCAATCAAAATGGGAAATAGATATTTGTATATGGTTCGATCGCCAAAAATTAATGTAGGCATCTAATTGAAAAGTAGCATAGCAGTATCTTAAATTATCAACTCTAACGTGTTTTATTTACGCTGATGTATCAAATGCGAGAATTTAATTTTTTTAAAAATTTGGCGGGATTCCCCTAACTTAAATCAATTTAAGTTAGTTTGGTGAAAATTACAAAGATCGATTGCTTAAAATCGCCTTAATAATTGCACTACTTCTGCATGGAAAATTAATTGTGCCAAGCTTAAAACTGTGCAAATCAGTGGAACCTACTACTTTCTCAAAATTGCCATATCAGCCATTTTATTTTTCACCAAACTAAAAAAAATATACATATTAGTCTCAGAAATCTTAAAGTCTTTATTCTTTTACATATAAAAAATATTGCATTCCTGCCCTGATTTCCCATGCAGACGATATTTTAATTAAAAAATAACCTAGAAATATTCTAAACAGAAAAAAAAAGATTATTCTTTTATTTTTAATTCAAGAGTCTAAATCATTTAATAAATTTGCCAAACACGGCAACCTCGATGCTTATTTCTCACTTTTTCACTGCAGGGGTTACAATCGTGAAATTGTAGAGAGCAAAAATTTGCGTTTTTGACGGGTTTTTTATCAATATCTCCTAAACTAATTCGAATTTCTAAATTTAAATTAGTGCAAGACCCTCCTCGGAATTTTCCGAATTCGTGGACACCTCGATCGAAACTCAGCTCCCAGCCGTTTCGGAGGAGATGATGCTACACACAAACAGACAGACGCGCACAGATTTTAACAGTATAGATTCCTACTAGAGTTCATCTACTTAAACAGCGAATATATTTGCCACACTTTTGCTGATCGTCCAAGAAATTCAAAGTCTGTATTTACAGATTAAAGACTATTTTATAAGAATAAAATTTAATTAATATTATTGAAAACAGTTTCAAATAAATTTAATGAATATTTTAAGTGTATAAATTTTGTTTGTTACTATATTAAATGCAACAGTTAACATTTAAATTTCATTTTAAATCTCAAATCATCAAATTAATTAACAACAATTTAACTTTGATGCAGTTCTGGTTTTAGTACAATAATTTAAACACATTTCATACAAAGTACTATGTTTTGCTCTTATATTGACTAGTGTTTGCAATACTGGGCCCAAAATACAGTGTAGGTATTCACTATTTTTTAAAGGTTGCATCCAAGGAACATTGGTATTGATGAAAGCAATAAAATAATTCATAATATTATAAACAAAATATGTAATATAAAAAGTAAACCATTAAGAGTATTAGAATGCAATAAAGGAACAAAATACACTACATATTTTGTTAGCATTAGCACTGAATAAATATCACATAAAGATCAATCTTGTTGACATCTTGAAACATGTTTCAGGTTTTGTTTAGTGATGCCAATGTTTCTGATCAAATTTTCCATGTTCCGATTCTGTGAAGTCCCTGTTTTCCACTATCTTCTCAATCTACTAAATGACTGCAAGGGACATTTTCCACCAAAAATTCCCTGTTTCCCCTCTGATATTGGCAAATTCTGTTTTATAAATTTTCAATACTTCATCTTCATATTACACAGACAGAAAGAGAAAATTGGAACAGAACAGGGCTTAGCTTCGATATACCCCCTACCTTTTTTTCGCGCCAAGGATTGCGTTTTTTGCGCCAAGCTTGGCGATAAAAGGGATTTTCTGGTTTCTCAAACGAATTTCCTTGGCAAGAATGGGGGGAGGCTATTTATGGCAACCTAGGCCGGCCGGCCAATGACAGAGTGCCGTGATGCAATAGCTCCTGCACGTGGAAGCTTGTGAGAACATTTTTTTCACATTTTTAGAGAGAGGTAGTAAGTTGACCGAAAGCACTTCTGCAAAGGTACTGTGATCTTTTAATTTTACTGTACTTTTTTTATATTTTTGGTTAGGATTTTATGATTTTTTAAGAACCTCCGTAGCTAATGTAATTGAAAATTAGCAGGGTATTTTTGAACAAAATTTAACGTTAAAGTGGTCTGATAAAAATCCCACGTGTGGGAAGAAAGGTGTAGCTAATATAATTTTTGTTATGAGCTATTTGTTAGTGGACCAGGAGAAGTTTTTGGATTTTTTGAGGGAGACATCCTTTCGGAGTGTGAGCTTAACCTTTCCGAGATATTTTTGCTAACGTATAATATTGTTTCGCGTTATACATCGTGGTAACTGCACTATTTGTACAGGCGAATGGCTTCACAGTTTTTGGCTTTTTTCTTAAAACGCTCTACTCGATTTCTTATTTTTCCAGTTTTCCCAACTACCTTTTTCGTAAAAAAAAAAAAAAAAAAAGGGGGGGGGGGTTGGGGGGGGGGCAGAGCCCCCCCTCACATAAAAATCCCATTATTTGTGAAATTTAGGTTTTCTTCAAATTTTTAACCCTAAATTCTTGCTAGAAAACACGATTTCTGTGTCCATCAATTGTTAAATTTCCTTGAATTTATTCGTGTTTAGATTCCTAACCCTTAATTATTTCTGCAATTTTTCTATTTCTAATTTCTTGTTCGAAAACGCGAATTCTACGTTCATGAATTCTTAAATTTTCTTGATTTTATTGTTGTTTACATTCTTAACCCTAAATTTTTTGTAGAATTTTTCTAATTCTCATAGTTTTTTTCGGTTCTGAAAACGTTGCTACTAGCCAAGATTTCTAGACATTTTTACATTTTAACCCTAAATTTTTTTGTGGAAATCTTCTAATTCTTATAGTTTTTCCGCTTTCGGAAGTGGTTTCACGGCCATTTTTTTATTTTTCGCGCCGTCGAAAACGGCATTTTTGGCCACTTCTCTTTCTTTTTTGGCGCCGTCGAAAACGGCCTTGGCGCCAAAAATCAAGGTAGGGGGTATATCGAAGGTGCTCCCAGAACAGAAGTGAGGCAGCAATTGATTTATGTAGATACTGCCACTTTGAAGGCAGGGAGAGGGAAAGAGTATTTCAAATAACAACAAGTGTCCATCAAGTTAACTTTTTAATAATGAAAAAATACTTTCCTATTATTCCATTGCTAATACAAGTATTTTACAGTGGCAAATATTGGTTTCACAAAGTTGCAATATAGCAAGAAATACCAGCATTCAGCAATAGCAATCATTAATATTGAACCATTGACCATTCTTGAGATTATATTTTCTCCTCTCTCAAACAGTATCATTTAAGGAATTAAGGTAACACATAAAGGAGAAAACTATCATGTGATTCTACATTTCTAGTTTTGCTAATTTTATTTCTATATTCATTAACTACAGCATTTAAAAAGGAAGCCATTTTTAGGAGTTGCATAATCATTATATATAAGTGGTCAGTGCCATAATTAAAGTGATGCACCAGGCGTAAGACAGTGGAAAAAGTCACTTGGCAATATATAAATCTACAATAAATTTCTTTTGTACTTTTTTTTTTGGTGGGAGAGGGTGGTACAACATGGTTGAATTTGCGTCGGGCACAACTTAGACCAGTTTCAATATGAGTGGATTTTAACTTCCAATTACAAGTAGATAAAACATATCCTTACATGGAAAGAAAATACTTTAACTCCAGTGCCTTTACTGCCTTGAGCTACATCAGCTTCTCCAAGATTTTGGCTAATGATTGCTAGCACTCGTTCCTCAACTGCTGTAAGCTTTAGAGGAACTCCCTCTTCAGTTTTCATGTCTACATCTATGGCAAGTGAGGCAGCTTTAGCTTTCACACGACTCTTTAAGTCGGCCCATTTCCTTTTAATTTCTTGTCCAGTCCGCCTAGTTCCAAAATACCCTTTAAAAAAAAATAATAAATAAAATAACAGAAGGGTTAAAGCATTATGATTTTAAAATGGAATTTTTTTTTAATTTAAATGATGCATTTTAAACAATTACTAACGGGTTTAAATATAAAGTAATTAAAAAACTTTGTAAAAAACACACATAAGAAGTAAAAGGAAAAAGGATACGCGTTTCGTTCAAAAATTGTTTTGAACTTCTTCAGTCCAAGCCCTTCGACGTAAAGAACACAGGGAACTGAAAAGAGAAAAACAAGCAAGAAGTTGCCACAAGGGGCAAAGAAAAGTCGAACAAAACCACGGAGAGGGGAGGAAAAAAATAAAAAATAAATAAAAAAGGGGGATAAAAAAGGAAAGGAAAGAAGCACAAAAAATACAGAAATAAAAAAGGAATAAAGAAAAATAATAAAAAAGGGAACACACAAGTACAAACACACACACAAAAAAGAGAAAACAGAACAAACAAACAAAAAACAAATAGCACACGTATTTTTTTTTTTTTTTTTTTTTTAAACCACGAACAGGACAGCACAATAAATATATATATAAATAATTTTTTTTTTTTAATAAAAACGAAAAAGAAAGACAGTAACACACGTACATACACATTAAAGAAACAGGGAAAAAAAAGGGGGGGGGTAGGCGAAGAAAGTGAAAAGAACCTTACAACAGCAACTTCCAAGCAGAATGAACGAAAGGAACGGAAGAACCATCGTTAACAAGACGATCTAAGTGCTGGGTAATGGAAAAACCTTCCAAAAAATCCAGATGGGACAAAGACTGAGGAGTGCACAAAATCTTAGCCTTAGAAAACTGAAATCGATGATTGGAATTCCAACAATGTGAGGCAATAGAAGATTTGGAAAGTTCGTGCTTAGAGACATATCTCTCATGCTCTTTGAGCCTAAATTTGAGAGCTCTTCTGGTCTGACCAATATAGCCCAAATCACAAGATTCACAAGGAATATAATAAACACCCCAACGGTTCTCAGTAGGAATAGGATCTTTAAGGGAAGAAAATTTAAGTTTATTAACAGGTTTAAAAATGACTTTGAAACCGAAATTTTTAGAAGTTTAGAAATTTTGTAGCATAAAGGTGAAAAGAAAGGTAGTACAATTAATTCGTTGTGAAAATTAATAGTATTAGTAGAAGTATTAGGCTTATTAAATTTAGAAACAGCTTTATCAATAATAGAGGGGCTAAAACCACGAGAAACAGCTAAGGATTTTTATTTATTGTGCTGTCCTGTTCGTGGTTAAAAAAAAAAATAAAATAAAATAAAAAAAATACGTGTGCTATTTGTTTTTTGTTTGTTTGTTCTGTTTTCTCTTTTTTGTGTGTGTGTTTGTACTTGTGTGTTCCCTTTTTTATTATTTTTCTTTATTCCTTTTTTATTTCTGTATTTTTTGTGCTTCTTTCCTTTCCTTTTTTATCCCCCTTTTTTATTTTTTTTCCTCCCCTCTCCGTGGTTTTGTTCGACTTTTCTTTGCCCCTTGTGGCAACTTCTTGCTTGTTTTTCTCTTTTCAGTTCCCTGTGTTCTTTACGTCGAAGGGCTTGGACTGAAGAAGTTCAAAACAATTTTTGAACGAAACGCGTATCCTTTTTCCTTTTACTTCTTATGTCTGTTTTTTACAAAGTTTTTTAATTACTTTATCGTTTAACACCAGTATTTTGAGTGTTTTTTCAGGTTTAAATATAGTAAGCAGATTCACTGAATTTATGATGCAGTAACAGATTTCAATCAAGTAATGCATTGTATACATACATAGCATGTATTTCAGGTGCACAAATTGTACCCATGCCAAGTAAGTCACTTGCACAATTGCTGACATCCTGAGCATTGCTACCTGCTGATTATTGAGGGTACAAAGATTAAAATATGCTGTTTTCCTGTTATCTTTATTAGCAATAAAGGCAAAATATTGGAGGAACACATCCCACATCCTTACAGGTTGTGATGCCTATGGCTGACATTCATATATGAAGCAATTTTAAAAATCAGATTTCAATTCTAATCCTATTTGTATAAACTACACAATTGATTTACCATTAATTAATGTTTTTTAAAGAATTTTTAAAGTTTGTTGAATGGACTTTTGATGTACCTAGCATGTATAAAATCATTAAAAAAATAATTCAACTTGCAGCAGTAACCGTAATAATAATAGCTAATCCAACTATTTTAAATCATAGAACTAATATAGTATATTTTTCGTTAATAAATACTTCACAAACACATTTCTAATTCATATCTTTAAGGTAGATTTGATCTTAAAAATTAAATGTAACTTGCAAAAAATCATAAGTGCATTTACACAACCTTAATTTAAAATTTTTTTTTAATGTATAAAATAAGAGTTAATTTGGCTTAGCTTCGATATACCCCCTACCTTTTTTTCGCGCCAAAGATTGCGTTTTTTGCGCCAAGCTTGGCGATAAAAGGGATTTTCTGGTTTCCCAAACGATTTCGTTGGCGAGAATGGGGGGAGGCTATTTATGGCAACCTATGCCGGCCGGCCAATGACAGAGCGCCGTGATGCAATAGCTCCTGCACGTGGAAGCTTGTGAGAAGTTTTTTTTCAAATTTTTAGAGAGAGGTAGTAAGTTGACGAAAGAACTTCTGCAAAGGTACTGTGATCTTTTGATATTTTACTGTACTTTTTTTTATATTTTTGGTTAGGATTTTATGATTTTTTAAGAACCTCCGTAGCTAATGTAATTGAAAATTAGCAGGGTATTTTTGAACAAAATTTAACGTTAAAGTGGTCTGATAAAAATCCCACGTGTGGGAAGAAAGGTGTAGCTAATATAATTTTTGTTATGAGCTATTTGTTAGTGGACCAGGAGAAGTTTTTGGATTTTTTGAGGGAGACATCCTTTCGGAGTGTGAGCTTAACCTTTCCGAGATATTTTTGCTAACGTATAATATTGTTTCGCGTTATACATCGTGGTAACTGCACTATTTGTACAGGCGAATGGCTTCACAGTTTTTGGCTTTTTTCTTAAAACGCTCTACTCGATTTCTTATTTCCAGTTTTCCTGACTACCTTTTTCGTAAAAAAAAACAAAAACGGGGGGGTTGAGGGGGGGCAGAGCCCCCCTCACATAAAAATCCCATTATTTGTGAAATTTAGGTTTTTTCAAATTTTTAACCCTAAATTCTTGCTAGAAAACGCGATTTCTGTGTCCATCAATTGTTAAATTTCCTGAATTTATTCGTGTTTAGATTCCTAACCCTTAATTATTTCTACAATTTTTCTATTTCTAATTTCTTGTTCGAAAACGCGAATTCTACGTTCATGAATTCTTAAATTTTCTTGATTTTATTGTTGTTTACATTCTTAACCCTAAATTTTTTGTAGAATTTTTCTAATTCTCAGTTTTTTTCGGTTCTGAAAACGTTGCTTCGCGGCCATTTTTACATTTTAACCCTAAATTTTTTTGTGGAAATCTTCTAATTCTTATAGTTTTTCCGCTTTTGGAAGTGGTTTCATGGCCATTTTTTTATTTTTCGCGCCGTCGATAACGGCATTTTTGGCCACTTCACTTTCGTTTTTGGCGCCGTCGAAAACGGCCTTGGCGCCAAAAAAAAGTCGCCAAAAATCAAGGTAGGGGGTATATCGAAGGTGCTCCGTTAATTTTTTATCCTTAGGCATTGGAGACTTTAATAAAGGAATGCTAAGGAAAAGATGGTCATTTACGAGAAGGGGAAGCAAAGATTGGAAATTTTCTCTATAAATAAATTTTGTAGACTGAAATATGGGAGTTTTTCGTTGATTATTGGATTTCTGGAGCAAATTACAAATTTGGAAAAACTCCATCAAAATCATGGCACTTGGCAGCTAATGCTAAGCATGTATAGTATACACATGTTAATATACATTTAAAAAATAAAAACAATTAAAAATATTTTAATAAGATTAATTTATTGTAATTATTTTTAATTAAAACTGGTTCGAGTTGTTTGGAGCTTTACTTCTGTTACAAATTTTTGGGGCAACTCACTGTTCTGGGGTTTAAAATTCATGTTCTATACATCAAATAGTTTAATTTTGCATTTTTTTGCACTAAAATCAGTTAACTAGAACATGAGGCATGGAGTTTTGGGTTTCTCCATTGATTAGTATAGTGTTTTCTAGAAATCTCTAGAAAGCTTTGAATTTTGTTGTACAATTCATTGTTCAACATTTTTTTTTTTTTTCCTGAAAATTTCACAAGCATTGTTTCATTCACCATAGTGTGTAGTGCAGATGAAGAATCACCTTAATTTTTTTAAATCCCTAACACAATTTATTCCCCTTCGTGCACCAGGACCAAGCAGTTAGTTTTGTTTCTTCGTATTAGTTTAAAGGATTTTAAAAAATTAAATGTCACTTCTAAAAGGGTTATTTCTAGCACATCATTTTCTAATAGAAAATGGATTCAATACCACAAGTTTATACATGTGTTCCAACTTGTGTGCTAGGAGAACTACCCCTCCCCAGATGACTCATTAAAAAAAAAAAAAAAAAAGTGTGCGAGGTGAATTGATTTGATTTCAAATTACGTGTAATATGAAATAGAATAAAAATAAACTTTTAATTGTTTTATGTAAAATTTAGTATAATCTTAAAAGGTAATGATAGATTAAGCTTTATTTATTGAAAGAATAATGTAACAGTTACAATCAAACAAATTATCTTATCAACTAAGAATGTAATTGATAGTGTACAATATTTAATAATCGTGTAATAAAACAAATATTGTACTCTATAATTTCCCTAATAGTGATTCGAAAATCTTTTATTTAATTCAATACAGAAAAACTGAATAGGTCTCTTGATTTTATCAATGTAGGACAATCGTTCCTAAAAGTAGTCAAATAGATTGCACACTATGTTTATCATACATCACATTAATACATAAATACGAAGGTTAACTTGTATTTATTAACTACAAAATCAAATGCTTTAGAGAAAAGAGAAATAATCGTGAATCATTTACTTCTGTAGTCGTGATCTGGTTAATTGAAGCTGTACTACTGAACACATAAATAAATTCTCAAACTTAATAAATATATCTTAGGAGTGCTTATTAACTGCGAATAGAAAACGATCATTCAAAAACAGAAAATAATGCGCAACTGCGTCTCTTAGTGAATGTCTCCGATCTCATACAACTGTAACTTGTAGCACAGCAAAGTCAATGGAATACATACCAGCGACTGCAGATATCTTTTCGGCTACATCGTCCCAGGCCATTCGTATATCATCAGAACAAGCATACTGATCACCTATTTTACCACTGGCTAAATCTGGATACATTTCCAAGTACCTCAAAAGGCAATCAAGTTCTGCTTTGGAATAATTAGCAGATCTTTTAGCTATTCTAGTAGAACTTGTACTTAACATTATTTACCAATGTAACAACACACGATTGCAATTTGCAAAATCTGACATGCAAGGCTTAGCAAAATTGTTGCTAACGGAAAAAAAACAAACAAAATGGCAATGTGAATGGAATGCGTTTGAAAACAGTTGTTTTAGCATCGATATTGGCATCAGCAAGTTTTCAGCTAAAGATGGCGTTGCAATCAATCAGACTCGCTATCATCTGCTCTAAAAGCTTTTCATATCATGAACACACCAAACACACGAAAGTATATTTCACATTTTATAAAATTGCCTCATTAGGGCAATAGCACAGCAGGGAATAAGTCTAAAAATATGGGAAGAATTGCTACTAATGCTACTTTACATGACATGCGCCTCGGACCTGAAATTTCACAAACAGTCCGCTCGTCTCGTTTTAGTACTTATCTCTGATGCTGAGCAAGGCTGATTTGACGTGATATTTCATGATGACATAGGGAATTGTTACCAACCGTAATGCGCAGCCGAATTGACGAATTTGATGAGATGATTTGTAGGACAATAATTTACAAAACTGAGGTAGACGCAAAACCAATTCCTTTTTTCCTAGTAAACGGAGTGGTTGCTTCAGATGCTTTACTGCAGATTTTAAAACAACAGAAAATTTATGAAAAGTAGGTGGAGGAATATCTCTTCCTTTTGAATCGCATTGAGGAATTCACAAAAGAAATTCTTCGGAAAAATGAAAATTTCAATCCTCATTACACGTTTGCAATGGTAAAGAATGAACCTTGTCTTGAAGGACCGTGAAAAAGTAGTTACCAGTTAGACCACTAGATAGCACTGCTTGAGGAGATTCGAACTGATCTTCGATCGCTCCCGTGACCGTTTGGCGTTTACGAATGCAGCCCCCCCCCCTCATTTGTGCTGCATACTGCTGCTAGGGCTAAGGAAATTCTATACTCTGCATGGCAACAGGACTTATGTTTTTATTTACATCATTTTCCGCTTATGGCGCTATTGTTGGTTTTTTCTTATGGACTTTTTTTAGAAGATAGATATCTCTTGATCGTAATTTTAGAGTCGTAGTTGTTTATTTTTTTTAAATAAATCTTATTTGTTGCGTTCTATGAATCTTCTTTGCTTTTATTATCTCAAAAGTGGGTACACAGACTTCCTTAAATAATATGTACGTATTTATGTTTCTTGTGAGCGATTCATATTGAATTAAGTTTGACTCGTAATGATAATGCAGATATAAATATTTATTAAGTTGAACATCGAATTATTAGCATGCATATTATATAGGTTGAAATTTGGCATCTAGAAATCTGTTATCCTAGTATTAAGTTGGTTGGTTAAGTTATGTATCTTTCTACCTTGCAGCTTGACTCTATTAAAATCGGCTCTCTCCAGCTTTCCTAAAGTAAATAAATGAATAGACAAGGAAATGCGCTACAGAATGTATGTAACCCATTTTTTCCCGAAAAGAGCTCTTTTTTAAAAAAAATTCAAATCTTTGATATTTGTTGTTAAATATAAAAACACCTTTTTTGTACCGTGTAGAATACAATACGAAAAAATTGTTTTTATATTTAACTCTAGACTACGCTCATAAAACTATTAGAAATAACACGGATATCTACAATTTCGAAACCGTAGTCGTATTTAAGATTGCAGTTTAGTTCTCCAGCAAGCTTGGTGCTGATTTTGATTAATTTCTACTTTAGCACCCCCATGGAACACTTTCAAAAGTAGTCATTTTTTCACGTTTACCCATTTTGTCTCTATGAGCGGTAGTGTTCCTTGAGACACTAGCGAGAAAACGCACACAAATTAGTGACGAGCAAATTAAACAAATTTGAAAGAATTAAGACTTGGTAGCTTAGTTACAGGGTCATCCAGGCAACTTTCAGCGGTACTTGTGTAGGTACTTTTCCGTTATCTCGACACCACTCTAATTCGGCAATTTTTTTTTTTTTTTTTTTTGTCGCCAAGTATGTACGATGTTTTTTTTTTTTTTTCATGCCAAGTAACTAAGAGTGTACTTTTTTGTGGCGATTTTTTTTTTTTGACATGCAATTCCTGAAAAACAACATTAGCACATGTAAAAAATAACAAAATTAAACATAAAACTTACCACTCAAAACGTCGCCATAAGTGTTTAATGCTTTCAAAATATCCAAAAAATGACAGATATTTAAAAAAAAACATTGGTTCCTCCTTGGAATAAGAGCAAAAATACAATAACCATGCAATGACATCAAACATTCAAAAGGTTAAATCCACTCCCTCATCCCTCACAGAAGCCAATGCACCCTCAAATGATTAATTTAAGATTTTAATTTATGCACAATGCATAAAAGACGGTAAAACTTCAAACTTTTGGAAATATTTAACAGCATCTTCATCAGACGTAAGCAAATCCCAGATATTCATATTTCAACACAATCCAAACAAAAGACAATTCCAATGCACTAACAAAACATTCAACTACTGCAAACTCAATTCCTTAATAATAAAATATTAAACTTAGTACTGAGTAAAATACTTATCAAAAGTAGTAAAATACTTATCATCTTAGTAAACTGAGTAAAATACTTATCAAAATAAACACATCCAGTAAAACAGCTACAAAAGAAATTTCTAGAAAAACACCATTATTCGGCTCTTATTCTAAGGAGGAACGACCGTCACACTAGACGGAAAATTCTAAACTAAAATGAAAATGGCTCGCACACTACTACGCAGGAGGAACTACACGTTTGCGTATGAATACATACCACAGTCGCGGATTAGTATAATCAGCGCGCTGCATAATAGGTTTTGCTTTCCTCTTAAAACAGTAGCACTTGTACTACGCATTAAGAATCTGGGTTACCAAAAAAAATGAAGATCGCCGGGCGAACAAGGGTGGGTTACCAGAATGTATAGTTGCCAAGCTTCGCCCTCTCCTACCGGAAAAAAATCGCCAAATTTGAGTGGTGTTGAGATAACGGAAAAGTACCCTTGCGTATTATACCGGTGACATTTTCGCTAAAAATTTGTTTCACCTAATTGGCATCAATAAGGGCAAGCTACCAAATACCTCTGGTAAAATATTTGCATACCACCAAAGTTGCCATAAAAACAATAATCAATAGATACTGCCTTTTTTATCTGTGCATGTCGCCACTTAAAGCAATAAATATATAAAAAGAGTTCATATTGAGATAGATAATCAGTTCAACATTTTGTGGCAACAAACACATAGTTTTCTGTGGAAACCAGAAAATAATACTTTCTTAGTTTAAGAAAAGACATTTCATTTAAAACAACATGGACTTACCTTCTGCAGAAGAGGAAGCTGTTAAATACTGGCAAAAGTATGAAGTTGTTCCATCACATAAAAATTGCAAAAATGATCACGAAATGCAGTTGTATGTTAATAAAGATGAACAATGGAGATGTAATATGAGGTGGTGTCAAAAGCATGTATCTATCCGGAGAGGAATTTGGTTTGAAGGAAGTAAAGGTACTTGCATATTATCCCGGCAGCCTGCCAAGACGAGTGATTTTTTGCCAAGACCGTACATATGATTTTGCCTGACATATGAAATTATTGACGGTTCAGAATACGATGGGCACATTTGTTGAAAAAATAGTTTGGCAGGAATGACTGCTGGGATAATACGTAAGTACCGAAGTAAATTACCATTTGTGAAAGCTCTGAAATTTGTTTACTCTTGGGCTCAAGAACTGACACCAATAAAATGGGGTAAAAACCAGCCTGATATGTTCAATAAAACCATTATAGATTGGAACAACTATATGCGTGAGGTATGTATAAACTCTCTCCTGGCCAGAGAAAATAAAAAAATTGGTGGCCCTGGGAAAATTGCCGGGATAGAGGAAAGTCTATTTTCCAGATGAAAAGACCACTGCGGAAGAATTTTACCTGAGCAGTGGATTTTTGGGGGAATCTGCAAGGGAACTAACAAATGCTTTATCGTATATGTGCCCAACAGAAAGGCTGTATTGTAATTTATGGAAGAAACGCCGCACCCACGAAAATGAGCTTAGTTAACTAGAAAATCATCAGAAACGCCACAGCCACGATCATTGTTGGGAGTGATCGCGGTCAGAAGAAATCAATGCCAGATTAAAATTCAATAATTTCTTAATTTAAAAAAAAATATAACTAAAAAATATATTGCATTACTTAGACCTAATTTATTAAAAAAGCTATTAAGTTGATCGGATATATTTCGGGAGAAGTTGGGTAAATGGTAAAAAAGTCTTTTTTTTTTTCCCTTTCCACAGAATGTTTTAAAGTATTTACTGCTATTTTATGAAGCTTACGATTTCTATTTTCAAATAATCAAAGCTATCAATGTTTATATTCACAAAGGTGAATTTATAGAAATAAAAAAGTAACTCCTAAAAAGCTTCTTGCATTCACAAAAAGTTCGGACAGACTACCATGCGCCATGAAAACAAAAAAAGCAATTGATGTATGAGGAGAAGAGGCTCCAGTTAAAAGTAAACATTTTTTTTCGCTGGATGGCCAGTTGTTGATTACATAATGAGCTTGCTTCAGCAAATTGCTTGTTTTAAACTGAATGTTGTGTAATAATTCTTGATGTTTCTATTTATTTATTATTTTTTATATTTATAGCAATGGGATTTATTTTAAAAGCACTCAGCATTTCTTGAGCATACCAATTAGTTGGCAGTGTTTATTTGGTAGAGTGTTCCTGCATAGGGTGTAAGCTGCACAGCGATAAAAAAGACAAATAACTTTTAGATCAACTTTTTTTGGGGGAGGGAAGGGTTAAACTCGCATGCAACATTGACTAGTTTTTGCTGAAATTCAGCATTTTAAGAACAATAGAGGCTCGTGAAAAATGGGTGCATTTAATACAGGGCAGTGCACTTTTGCGGTATTTTACAGAACTTTAACCTCTCAAAATATATATTCAAACCTTCATTAAAATTTAATAATAGTTCTAAAATGTAGATATAAAAGATTTACTTCTATTTTTTTTCTTTTTACTTAATTAAGGAGACATCGGTTGGATTTATGAAGCTATCCAATCCATAGCGCGGGACATGGACCCTTCTCATGGCACTCTGACATCTCACTTTCTCCAAAACTACATCAAACCACTTTTCTACGGGGGTAGGTTCGCATTCTGATTCGTTAGGCTGTGCTCTGTGCACGCTAAAAAGTACATGATCGGTGGTGGCGCCATCTTTTGACACAGTTATCACTTAAACAAATTTTACTATTTTTCATAGAAGATCGGCTTAAATTTTTAAAAAAAATATTGTAAACACCACACCCAGTAGAAATGCCGCACTTACTATTTTTTAACTTTTATACTCATAAACACCTCGGCGTTTCTTCCATAAATTACGATAACTCTGTTGAATGAAATAAAAAACAATATTGAAGAAGGAACTACCATCTACTCCGATTCCTGGAAAGGTTATAAAGCAGACGATTTGGAAGCTGAGCATTTCAACTACTTTAAGGTGAATCACAGATACAACTTCGTCAATCCAAAGACCAGTGCTCACACACAAGACATCGAAAGACTGTGGGGAAAAGTCAAATGGAGAAACAAAAAGTCTGTGGAACAGCCAGACAACATCTCGACTCATATTTGGCTGATTTTATGGGGAGACATGTACCTTTTAATGAAGACATTTTTGTTGCAATTCTAAATGCAATCCATGATTTCTGGCAAACTGCACTGGATTAAGTAAAGTCATTCATATTTAACTTAAACACCAACGTATTATTCTGAAATAGCCCCTACATAATGTACTGACATCATGCCTCTAGTTAAATGAAATATGTAGCTTATAAAACACAAAAATTTTGGTATTATAAACATAAACGTATTTAATAAATATTTAAATTCTGTCAGGACATACAAACATTTAAAAAAAATACAGTATGGAACCTCTTATCCAGAAACCAGTTATCCAGAAAACCAGTTATCCAGAATCATTTTTAAATTTATTAAATTCCTATTTTTTCCAAAAGAAAAGCAAAAAATGAGTTTTTAAAATATTTCTTATGTTTTTGTATTTTTTTATTTTGAGTACTATAGCTAGAATTTATAAAGTAAGCAATCTAGTAAGGTATTTTATTTATTTTTTTAGCATGTGACAAAGTTTTCAAGAAGTTATCATATATTTACAACTTCCTCCCTAAATAAGTATTTATCTTGATCATATTAAGTATTTTTAATATTATTTTTCTAGTATATTAACAATTAATGTTTAATTCTAATCAAAAATAGAGAGTAACATTTATGCTACCAATCATATCAGTAGATGTCATGTTAATCCCCAACCAATTATCCAGAAAATTCAGTTATCCAGAATACACCCGGTCCCAACCACTCCGGATAACAGGTTCTATACTGTAAACACACAAATGCAGTTCATCAAATGCCGCATTGGCGGCCTACACATAACAGTTCCTCTTAATGCAAACTTCACTGTTAATAACACACACTTTTCATATTATTCCTATTACAATGCTTTGTTAAAGGCTTAAATTTCATTAAGTCATAAATCAATTTTAAAAATCAACCGCACACATAAAAATTTAGAAATTTTAAACGAAACACGATTTATTTTATCCATAGCAAAACATATGATACTTTGATACGCACTATCGTGTGCGCAATAGCAATGGAACTGCAGAGTACAAACCCTTGGCGAGTAATTTCTTTGCTTGACATGTCGGCAGTATAATACGCAAGTACCCTTTCAGCTCATTAAAATCTACAGACAATCATTTTTTGGGCCATGTCCGAAATCTTGTCGGCTGTCACCAGTCTTGGGAGACTTTTCGCAAACTATTGCCAAATTATTGGCATACATTTTTCATATAGGTCTTCTATATTAGTGAGAAATCATATTTATTGAAGCAATGCATGTAATGAAGTAAGTGAGGTTTATAAAATGTTTTTTTTAATTTAACCCTTTGAGGCGCAACCCTTTCCCAATGCTGAAAAAAGGGCAGCCGTTGCCATTGCTCGACTTAACTACCAGCAAGATGGCGTACGATCGAAATGTTCATCGCGTGCCACAGATCTAGATGCCCTTTTTTGACAACAGCTGGCTGTGTGCGCACAGCCGCTGTTGCAACCGCAACATTTCGATCGTACACCATCTTGTTGGTAGTTAAGTCGAGCAATGGCAATGGCTGCCCTTTTTTCAGCATTGGGCAATCTATCCAGCTGTTCTCGCATTCTTCCATTTTTCAGCAGATGTCAGTACTATTAAAAATAGTTGTGACAATTTTTTTACGGGAAATGACGGGCTAAAAAGTAAAGGATTCTTGAAGAGCTCTGTCACCCGCAACTATTTTGATAGAAATCAAATCTATTCTTCGTGACTGGCAACAATCAAAACGTCAGAGTTTGGTGTTCCCAGAGCGAGAACACTGCACGTTAAAGGGTTAAATAGATGTAAAGGAAGTTATGTAATGTTCACATCATGTTTTATATTAACATTGATAGAAAAAATGCATTAAAAAACTGTTTAGAAAAATTGTGACATTATGTGGTTTTGAAATGATAATTCATTTTATGTATCAACTTCGTGTTATACCTCTCTCTTTTTCTCCTTTTTCAGGCTGTGCACACCTCATACAGCATTTCAGGTATTTTTCTATAATGAGTTGTTCTACCAGTGATGTCGGACATCTGGAAGAAGAGCAGGAGTTACCGAAGCTGCCTTTTAAGAGGTTGAGATATGCCCTCAAGCAAGTAGTTGACGTGGCCATCCCACTTCATGTGCAACTTCTGAAGCAGCAGAATGAGAACATCGAAGTTTTCAAGAGCGAGGGCAGGGACCTCGAGCTTCGATGTGAGCAAGTGAAGGCAACCAAAACGGTCCAACTCTTGAAAGCTGACTTGTACGAGTTGGAAAGGCTAAACCTACAGGTCAGGGAAGAAGATTCCGATTTGTTCCACGACTTCATCAAAAGCGCCACCAAAGATGCCATCGAAATTTTGTCTCTCTTTATGGACCTGCACGTAGACATATTCACTCCTGTGCCAGAGTCTGAATCCAGTGTGGCCCCTCCAGAGGCATTTCCTCCACTGGTTTGTGATTACAAGGAACAAAATGATGACAGTGATGATAGAATATTAGTTCAGGACATTGTCGGTCCAGAACTGATGCAAGTGGAAGCTGCAAAATCAAAGTTCGAGAGTCTGAATTTCTTGCACAAAGAGCTTTTGGAAATCAATGCACTAATCAAGCAGTTTTCACGGTTCATTTTCAGGCAGAAAGAAAGCATCGACACGATCCAAGATAATATTGAACATACGAACGAGAACGTGTTGGAAGGCACAAAGTTTCTCAAGAAGGCATCCGATTACAAAGCTGCTACTTTCCCCATTGCAGGGGCAGTCATAGGGGGATTGATACTGGGTCCTGCTGGTGCCCTAGCTGGTTTTAAAATAGTTGGGAGCATTGCCTGTCTGGCTAGTGGCAGCATCATAGGCTATGGCGCTGGTGTGAAATTGAAGCAGAAACAGCAGGCCCTTAATGAATTTGAAATGAAAGCCTTAACTTATCCGTCTAAGTCCCAGTCACAATCATCTCCTGATCTGACGATTGAGGAAGATGACGTAAAAAAAACCAAATAGATATCTTGTGTAAATTTTGATTAATACTACAAGTTTGAAAAAAAATGAAGTGTTAATAAAAATTGAATCCTTTCGAAAAACTGGAACTCTTCTTTTGCAATCTTATGATCAAGTGTAGAGCAAAATAGTGTAAAAAATATTTTCATTGTTTTCTCCACTATTAACACAATTAATATTTTTTTCTTTAACAAATTTTTCCCCCTAAATAATGGCTGAAGAGGGAGAAAATGACCTCCCTCTAGTTTCAAATGTGAGTGAGATTTCAGTTAAACACTATATGTTCAAATTTGCATGCGACTTTGAGGGCAAATGCTTCACGTGCCATGTTGTATTGTTTCTTAAGCCTGTGATAAATGAAGACGATAACAGTAGTTGTAAATGCAGGGAGATTGATGTAAATGTCGCCGATTCTCCCAATAACTCACTCACTGGACAAGAACCTGTGAACACATTCAAATTGATTTTAGACTCTCACAAAATAATTGTTAGTAATGTGGAGGAAATAGTTCTTCCTTCTTCAGAGCAAGAAAGCTTTAAATATACTGGCTGTAATCCAGTGCTGTTTCATGCCAGTACAAAATTAAATTTTGTGACTGATAAATGGTCTTTAAAAGTGTGGAAAGATGGCAGTTCTTGTAAGCTCTGCTTTCCCAGATACATTAGAGTAGAATATCAAACTGTTCCCGACGGCTTGTCTCTATTATGGGTAACAGATCAAGATAAAAAGTGAGCAATATTAAATTTTTTCATGTTTTTTTTTTTTTGTTGTTGTTGTCAGATCAGTGGCGGATCTTGAAAAGCAAGGAAGGGGCGATAGATAGGACAAAGCATATTTTCAGAGATGGGTTACTCATTTTTTATTTCTAACTTTGAACCCATGTATAACTTGCTTATTTCCATCATTAAAAACAGCCAATGGAGCAGTTCTCCTTCTTTGACTTATGTTGCTTCTTATAATGGTTCTTTGAATGCCCAGCATTGTGCTCCATGCAATGTTAAAAAGAACTATTATGGGAGTCTGCATCAGTCAAAGAAGGAGGGTCTGTTTAACAATGAGTGCAAACAGGTTAAGCATGGGTTTAGTAGTAGGTTTAAGGGCTCTGAAATGGTGAAATGGGAGCAGGGTTGTTATGATTTTGCCCAACTCGAAAAAACCCACCCGGGTTTTTTCGAAAAAGCCCACTTGAAAAAACCCAACTGGGTTTTTTCAAAATTTCAACTTTAATTACTTAGATAATGCATCGTTTAATATCAGTACGTAACTTGTAAAGTTTATAAACAGCTCCCTACCTACCTTCACATCACCACTACCTAAGGGAAAAAAAAAATCAGACTTCACATAGGCATAAAAACTTCTAGGGTAAATTTTTATGCCTATCTTGTATTAAAATGAATAAAGATTTTTTAACCATAAAAAATTATTAGTTTAAAAAGCTCTAATTAAGCACTAGTACATCACTGCTAAAATTATTACTAATAGTCAATTTATCTAAGAGCAAACCATGATTGGAGTTGCTATTGCTACTAATTTATACATTTTTTCATGTATGATTAATAATTGTTAATTAGTTATTACAATTAATTTAACCATTTTTTATTTATAATTGATTTTTGTAATCAATTAGTACCTTTAAGTTGTATTTAGTAATAAGCAAATTTTTTTCAAATATTCTGAAACCCCATCCCTCCTTCTGATAAAACCCCAAAAACCCGGGTTTTTAACAACCCTGAATGGGAGGGGTTGTAATTGTTCTATCCAGGGGTGTAGTGGGGCCAGACGCATCGGAACGACATTCCAGTACTTTTTTGCAAGCCGGAATGGCGTTCCATAATTCAAATGAGGTTATTATTATTATTGCAGATCTTATTTCCTGAAAAATGAAAAAATAATTCTTGTATAGTGTGCTCGCACTAACAATATTTTTGTTTCAATTCCATAAGTATCAAAGTAGTTGAAATCATCCCAGTGAACTGATAGCTGAGTCCAGTTGATTAGGAATTCAATCCCCTGACTTTCTGTTCTCTCTCATTCTTTGGGGAAAAGAAATATCACCATCATGGAAACAAATTAGAAAATACATAGAACTGTTAAATTTGTGACTGTCCACCTGGCCACAGTAGCGGATCCAGGGGAGGGGCTAGGGAGCTTCAGCCCCCCCCCCCCAAAAGAGATTGCTAAAGGGTAACATTCTGCTTTTATTATACACTTTAAGTAGATAAAATGATCTTTTTTTATAACTTAGCCCCTCCCAAAAAGTTTTGCATTACTTTAGACTAAAATTTTGCTTTATTGTACATTTTGTTTGGGGGGAAATAAGCTTTTTTCAAAATTTAGCCCCTCCCAAAAAAAATTTCTGGATCCACCACTGCCTGGCCAGCAAGTGGTGGATCAAGGGGAGTGTCCAGATAGCTTCAGCCTCTTTAAGCAATTGCTAAAGGGTAACATTCTGCTTTGTTATGTACTTTGAACTGGTAAAATGGACTTTTTAAATAAATGATCCTCTCGCAATATTTTTTTACATTGGTTTAGGCTAAAATTTTGCTTTATTTTATTGTACATTTTGTTTGGTTCAAATCAGTTTTTTAAAACTATACATAGCCTCCTATATTTTTTACTGACATAAAACACTGGTTTTATGAAGGGTTGTTAACCCTCCTCCCCATGCGAAGTAATGTGTTCTGATGAAAAAAAAATTTAGCACTACAACACTGGTCCTATCCCATCCCCTTCCCCCTTTTGGTCTGCTGCTGTATAAGAACTCCAAAATTTACTTTTCTTTAAATTTACAAAATTATGAACATTAATTAATTATTTTAAAAAAATAAACAGGGATCAATACTGGCAAAATTTGGGTTCATTTTTACAAAATTATAACTGATTAAAAGGCCCTTTCACAAAAACACACTTAATTAAAACAATTTTTCTTGACATTTACCCTATATTTTAATTTGTTTTGTAAATGATTTTAATTAAAAAAGTGACTTAAAAAATTGGTATGAAAATTCCAAAAATGGGACCCTGGAAAAAAAAATCTTCAATTGACCCCTGATAAATGCACATAAATCTTTTTTAATGTACAGTGGTACGTTGTAGTGCAAGTGCTCTAACTTATGAGTTTTTTGAATTACAAGCCATCATTATATCTATTTTTTGACATTAAATATGAATCAGAATTTATAATAAAAATTACTCTAAGTTTACATTAAAAAAAAAAAACTATTGCTGCATGACTACTAACACAGGTTTGAATTTTCTTTTTTATAATAAATATCTATACATTTAAAAAAAATTTGTATCTTTAAAATATGTTATACGGTATTATACAAGGGTTTATTTGGGACGTCAAGTTAAGTTACATTTCATTTATTTCATTGGAGGAAATTGATTCAAGGTACATGTATATTTACTCACAATCTCTATCACGGAACAAATTAAACCCTCTTCTCAAGGTATTCCTGTATGTTTTCTCTTGGGTGTTTGTGAAGAAGCTGTTTATAAACTTTACAACTAGTGTACTGATATTAAGAAATATATTACCTCTGCAATTAAAAGTAGAAGTTCTCTGAAAAAAAACACTTGATTTTCTCCTGGGTTTTTTCAAGAATGCTTAAAAAAAAGAAGAAAAAACCTTGGGTTTTTTTTTTTGTTTTGTTTTTGGCAAAATCATAACAACCTTGATTTGTGCCAGTTAGGACAAATACTAAAATTTTATTTTAGTAACCATGGTTATGAATTAAGTAATGTAAGTACAAGAAATAGACACATGGTTGCTAAACTTCTTATATTAGTATTATTGTTCAGTTACCAGAAAAACAATTTTATTTAATGTTATGCCATCCACTCTGCTTATATAGTAATGATGATATAGCATATCATGCTATGGAAATTTACTATCTTGACCCTCTCAAAGTATCTGTGTCACAAATTTCATTCATCGAGTGCCATTTCCAAGCCCAATGATGCACTTACATTGTATATTCACTAATAGATACTCATGCATAAATTATTTTTTCAACTTAAAAACTTGAACATGACTTTTAAAGCTTAATATTTTCTAAGATTATCACATTTTGCATTGTTAAAATTGCATTCATTTTATGTATACAAATGTATTATGCTGTGAAAACAACTTTACATTTTGACCTTCCACGATGCTTGGAGAGTTAAAAGCATGTTTACTAAATAAAAGTCAGTCGTCTGTGTTTTTTCAACAAGATAGTATATATATATATATATATATATATATATATATATATATATATATATATATATATATATATGTATATATTCTTTCTTGCAGATATTTTGAAGTAAAGAGTTTGACTTTTTAAATTACTTGCTGAAGTAGATCTCTATGTGTTAGCGAGATTTTTCATGACTAATCTGAATACAAAAGTTTAATGAACATTATTTCACCCCCTGCCCCCTGTGCTAACATTCAAGCCAATTGATTTAGCTCTGTGAGATACACTTTCTTTAAAAACTGAATAAAAGTCAGTTGTCTCGAAAATTAAGGATTTAGTGGGTTTTATACTTTGACTGGATGCTTTGCAAAACTCATTAACACTACACTCTACTAATTCTGCAGATTTATTATTCAGCACAAGCTTACTGAAAAAATGAATTTATTTCTCTTCACCCAACCAGAATGATTCTTTCAGTATATAACATAACACAATACTCTTGATAAAAAGATGTTGCAAGCTATATTTATTGTAGAATAGTAATCAAAATCTTAATGTAACATAATAATTTTGAAATCACATTCCTGTAATGGCAAATCATGGAAATTGAGAAAAGAATTTAAGTAAGTATCCCATGCATTCATAATCCATGGAAGTACTAAAATCATTCATTACAAGGAATAGATAAATTTTCTAAATTTTAAAGTAGCCATTTTTTTTTCTCTCTTTCCTTACATATCTATGGAAAGTTTTGAGCCAATTGGTCCATCATTGATTAAAAAATGTTCTCAATACATCTGTGCCAGAATTTTCAGCCAGTTGGTCAATCATTATTAAATATGGAATCATTACTTTATCATCCTGAGCTATTTATTGCCAGACTTTTTAAGCATTTTGGAAAGTTTTTTTAAAAATGTTAATTCATATATTTCTATTAAAGACTCCCTCTTTGTCATTTTTTAACCTAAGTTCACTACTGTTAGCTCTCTTCCCCTCCTTTTTTGTGCTGTGTATTTTATTTAACTATCAGTTGTTTGTTTGACAATTATATAACAGTTTTTTTTAATGCTTTGATAGTAATGTATTAAATGATCCTCATATTCGGATTGGCAAAATGCAAACAAAATAAAACATGTGATATTATTGGTTTTTTACTTTTATGTATAATACACTACATATACAATTAAACATACTAACTTGTATATTTTCTCTGCTGTAACTGAAGAAACAAGAAGGAAAAAAAAAAAAAAAAACAGTCAATACCACTCCACCTTATGTTAGTACACTTGAAATTTAGTGCTCATACATAAATCAGCTCAGTTTGTGCTTTTGAAAATCCTAAAAATTGATAATTGTGATTCTCAGTATCAATAGATCAGTCTGAACATAAGACGAAGACATTTCTGTCTAGTAGAAACTGTGTGCACTCTTTAATTTTTTAATAATTTCAAGTGCAAGGCTTTTTTCCATAGAAAAAAAAAAATGTACTAAAATAGATGTGAGTTGATCAAAAAGTAGTGAAATGTGAGAATGAAGTGTGAACATTTTACTTCATAAAGCTGATATAGCCAACTGATAGTACATATAATTACCGTAATTTCCGGAAGAAACGCCGCGGCGTTTACGTGTTTAAAAAGTAAAATTTTAACAGGTGCGGCGTTTCTAACGATGCGGCGCTTACGTGCCAAAAAAAAAATATCCATTCACATGAACAAATATATTAGCTTATCACTTTGGTTCTGTACGTAGAAGATCGTCAGATTTTGAGGAACTCTGTCCTTAAATGAATTTTTCAGAACCCATCCTCTCCCCTTCCCCTTATTTTGTAAATCCACAGTGATTCTTTCGGAAAACTGTCACGCCTCCACGTATCTTGCAAATGGATACAATAGCCAAGTCGTCAACTACATTCTTTATTTCCATGGACTAAGAGTTTATAGAATGATCATCGGCAAGCGGTAGAGCGGCGAAATCATGTCAGCCTCTCAAAGGAAAATACTGCACCCCGTTATAATAATTAGCGCTCTCGTGCCCTCTGACGACGCAAAGCGTAAACAGCTCCCTCGCCACGTGCGCACGCATGCGAAAAATAAAAAATACTCAGATTTATTATCTTGAATAACTCAAGATAATAAATCTATGATACCCCCACATAATGATTTTGACGATGTCGCAGACTTGGATCTTGATTTAGATCAGGATATGCTAAATTTATTTAATTCTGATACGGAAGATTCAGACTTTGACGGCTTCACATAATGTAAATTTTGATTTCTCATAGCAAAAGTAAAATTTGAAATTTTCATCTTTCATTCATTTTGTTTTTTCTTCGTTGGATCCTTTTTCGCAGTAACATAGTATCAGTGTTACGTATATATGGACTTCTTTAACGGATAATTATCAAAATTCATGAACGTAAGTACACTTTCATATTTCTTACTTAATAATTTATTTCTTTCATTTTTTTCTCTTAAATGAAATGCCATACATCATGACACAGAGCAAAATTTTCCAACTGTGAGGTTCAAGGTCATGTGCATGCAATTTAATTTAGTGCGGCGTTTACGCCAATGCGGCGTTTCTGTACAGTTTTAATTTTTCTTGGCCTGTTTTCTTCGAGTGTGGCGTTTCTTCCGGAAATTACGGTATTTTTCTACATAATCTTATATTGGTTTTAATACTTGTTGCATTGTGAGATGAGTTTTATTATTCCCTCCTGATAAAAATCTGTCCTTGTGTGTTCAGCCACATTGTCGTGAAGTGTTTCACCTCCTAGTCTGGAACATATTGTCGCCCTTAGGTGCTTCTTTAAGTGAGAAGAGAGGTAAAAGTTGCTTGTAATGATGTTCTAGCTTTAGGAAGGATGGTCGATGATGTCCCAGGGCTTGCCTGAGGCGAACTAGAAGAGCGGGGCCTCTTTTCTGTAATGTTTTATGTAAGTTACTACTAGCACTGCTAGTACATATTAGCTTTATTTCTCGCTTTTTTTGGGATATATCCCAACCATCTACCAAGCTCACTCTGCAACAGAATCCGATAGCATGTGAAAAATGTTAATTCTATATCATTATTCAAATCAAATATGATAGCAGCGAAAAAAAATTAAAAACTCTTGTATTTTAATTACTGCCTGTGATTTATAACTGCTGCTTCCAAAAATAAACTATTTTCCAACTTAAAACGAAAATCACCATTCAACTTATTAAAAAAAGAAGAAAGGAAAAATCTGAATATTGCAATAGTAAGTGAAATGTAAAATCCAAGAAACTCGACGCACACGCACATACACACTCATTCTGCATATGTGTTCGAATCTGCTCTCCTTCTTCCCTTTTACTGCATACTTTTTACTCAGTAGACATTATATTAGGGAAAATTTAATTAAAAGGCACATTCAATAAATAATGAGCTGGAGTCGTAAATGTAATCAGCTGTTGTCTCAGGTGCATATGGATCATTATTTATTGCATTTCCCTTATATTTTGAATACTGGCATTCTTCATTAATCTTAATTTTAAAAAAATTCCTGGATTTTTTTTTTTTTTTTAATCAGAAACTTCAATGAGTGATTCACAAGAAAATGTAGTTCAAGACGGAAAAAAATGAAATTCTGTGCTTTTATTAAAAAGCATATACAAAATAGACAATTAATCCAGTTTGTAAGGCCCTGGCCACCTTGAACTTAAAATAAAGCAAAACGTATTTATTAATTTTGTCATAAGCACAGCACACACAATATAGCTAAGAAGAATTTTTATGTAGAAAGAAGAAGTTTTATGTTGAAAGAATTCAAACACGTCTTGTAAACCAGTCACAACAAGTAACACCGGCAGGACAAACGGGACCATTGCCAAGGGCCCACAGAATTTAGGGACCCCAAAATCTTATATTTTCTACTTTAAAAAAAAAAAAAATTAAAAAAAAAAATTCACAAATATTATATTATTTTTGAATTATGAAGCATAAACAATGAAAATAATTCAAATTTAATGTATAAACTAATTTTAATCAATAACATTAAAAAGAAAATACATATTAAAACTTTTCAGAATATGAGAATCAAAATTCTTTCCTGGAAAGGGGAGGGGTTGTGGGGCATCCAATGTTTTTCATTTGCCCAGGGCTCTTGATCGGGCTCTGGTCACAGCAGATGGTGCGGTTATGTCTCTACAGAGGAACAGTATGTGATTTGCACTCCTGAGTTTGAGAAGTCCTCGTTTATATTAGCATCTGAAGAGAAATTCCAAAAAACTTAAAAATTAATAGAATTTTGGCCAAGGTAATTGTTATTTGTGTGTTATTTGCTTTTACCTATTCGGTACTTTTGGGGCTACTGCATCAAATATTCCCATTCCCTTTATGGGAAAAATTGTTGATTCTGGCTATGGGCCTTTAAATATTTGTGGGGGGGGGGAGGGGGTAGAAGATCATCTATTTGTACATTATGCCCCTGGCAGTATAGAGTATAATTTCATTTACTTTATTATCATTTCATTAGTGATGTTTATGGTTTCGGTAAAGGGTGGTAGTGCATTCATTCCCTTATCCAGGACAGTGAAAACTGCTTTAAAATTATGGTTTCGTTCAAATTAAATTGCATGAAAACTGGACTCTCAAACTCTCAGCTTTAATGTGATAACAAAAAAAAAATGAAGAAGGCCCAGGCGCAGGACCTCTTTAAGCATGAGGCCATAGGCGATCGCTTACATTCACCCCAACCCCCTTGGGCCGGCCCTGGATGCCCAGTGAAACTTTTTCAACAGCAGGGTTGTCTTTTCGGCTGTACAAGGTCAGACATCATCATGAAAGAAGATAATGCTCTTGCTTTGAAGTCCTATTTCATTTCCTCCTAATTGCTCTATGCAGTTGTATCAAGGTCTAGCAGTATTAGCCAGCAGTTGCTGTGTGCCTGTTTTCTGAAACTCCATGAGCATGTTCTGTACTGTCCTAGAACACTGTGGCTATGACAACATGCAATCTCATGTAGCCCAGAAGACTACCACGCTGTTGAAATCACCTTTTGTACAACCTGGACCTCTTTAAAAGCAACTTTTACCCCTTTCCTCACTCGAAGGAGCTCCTAGGAGGCAGCAATTTATTTCTAGAAGTTTTAACATTTCGGAACACCAAAATTTAAAAGAATGGGGCAGCAAATAGATGGTCTGCACCAGGTACCAATAGCCCTTGCTCTGCTGCTTGTGTTATTCAGACTTCCACTATTTTATCATAAAAAAGACTATTTTTTGTAAATAAAGCTTTTCTAGCAAAGAATCCAATAGAATTCTTCAGCAATCAGAAGAAAGTCATCAGGTGTGGTTTTTGCCTTCAGATCTATGAGAATTTTTGTAATTTTATACAAAAATGAACTGGTGTTATAGTGAGTAGACTAATTAATATATTATATATTTTTTTTCTAAAGTGACTTATCATATAATTTAGTATATTGATCAGTCAAAATGGCCATTGCGAATTTTCCCCAGCTTGCTTTCCCTCTTTACTGTGTATAAAAGCATTAATGAAAGGTTTCAATTTTGATAATTACCATCTTGTAAATTTCAAGTAACAGCATACAGATAGTTAGTGTTTTATGCTAACCACAAAGTTTGTTTATGGGCAGGGCCAAATTTAGGAGCTTAGTGTCCCTAAGCACTTTGTCATCAATGTTCCCCAACAATGCTATCCTTTACACCTCTCCTTCTTTCCCAAATTAAAAATAAAACTTCAGTACAGTGACGTGTGGTGAAATTTGCGGAAAGGAACTAGGTATAGCTGAACTGCAGATGTGTCTTGAATCTACAGGAAGTATCTATCTCATTTTTATTTTCTGTTTTGACAAGGGAAGTGCCTATAAAATTATAGCATGATTATATTGGCTGTATTCACTGAAACTTTTTCTTTATTTCTCCCTTACAAGACTTAGAACAACAGCCTTTTCTTAAATTACCATAATTGAAAAGAAATTAACTTTGTGGAATTTAACGCATATTTTTGTTATGAGAGATTCTTTCTGGTCATTGTGTCATTGAAAAAACGGCCAACTCTTTTTTCGCCAAGAAACAGGTTAAATCAATTAAATGTCATATTCTTTCTCTATTTTATTGACTTCAGCATAATGCTTCAAAATACTTGATTTACATTGTTAACTAACTGGAAACAGATTCTTGCTCTCCCAAAACTTTTTAATTTAGTTATAGCGGTTAAATTCTACAACGTTTTCCATGATTCATTTTTGCTTTGTGGAAATTTATGATATCACAAAATTTGCAAACCATCCCAATTACTCTTTTCATTTTGGACAAAACACAAGGCTTACAGAATAACTTATCTCTTCTGGCAAGCAGTGAGCCACTTTGAAAATAATCTATTTTAAAATTACAACTGTAATTCTTTAATTTTGATGATAAAGATATATCAGGAATGGAACTGTCATTTTTACTTTCCGAACATGTACCATGTAAGGAAAGTATTGTAATCATGAAAAAATTTGACTTCCAGATTTTGGTGTATTTACACATTTTGAGGTCTCAATTCATTTATGCTATTTTTACGAGATGTATGTATGTATGTATGTGTGTGTGTATGTGAGTGAACACGATAGCTCCTAAACAGGCCATTCAATTGAGCTCAAGTTGGGTATCTATGTCATAAATCACCGTTGCAAGACTCGTATTGATTTTGGTGTGTATAGGACTTATAGTTTTTCTTCAGGGCTATGACAAAGATTTCTTGTGGCCTATAGGAGAAAATTCTTGAAAGTGTGCTACCATTTAAACGGTACATTCGATTGAGCTCAAATTATGTATATATGTTATAAACCACCATCGTTAGACCGGTATTGATTTTGGTGTGTATAGGACTTATAGTTTTCCTACAGGGCTACGACAAAGATTTCTTTTACATTATGGCCTATGGGGGGGAAATTCTTGAAGTGTGCTAGCGTTTAAACGGTACATTGGATTGAGCTCAAATTATGTATATATGTTATAAACCACCATCGTTAGACCGGTATTGATTTTGGTGTGTATAGGACTTATAGTTTTCCTATAGGGCCACGACAAAGACTTCTTTAGAAGTCTTTGTCGTAGCATTATGGCCTATGGGGGCACGTTACATTATGGCCTATGGGGGGAAATTCTTGAAAGTGTGCTAGCGTTTAAATGGTAAATTCGATTGAGCTCAAATTGGGTATATATATTATAAATCACCATCCTAAGACCGGTATTGATTTTGGTGTGTATAGGACTTATAGTTTTTCTTCAGGGCTACGACAAAGATTTCTTATGGCCTATGGGAGAAAATTCTTGAAAGTGTGCTAGCATTTAAACGGTACATTCGATTGAGCTCAAATTATGTATATATGTTATAAACCACCATCGTTAGACCGGTATTGATTTTGGTGTGTATAGGACTTATAGTTTTCCTACAGGGCTACAGCAAAGATTTCTTTTACATTATGGCCCATGGGGGGAAATTCTTGAACGTGCGCGAGCGTTTAAACGGTACATTCGATTGAGCTCAAATTGAAAAAAACTAAGAATTTTCGTTGAATTATTCATCGATTAAAATTTATTTAAATGCTTGGTAATGATCTTAATCAAAAGTGTTCGGAAACTCGAGTGGAGTCACTCCAGATTTTTAATTATAACAGCCTTCTTTTAATAATTTAAAAATCCAAACCATCACTAGTAATTTATACAGCTTGCGACACTATTCAGTTTTGGGCAAGCTGCTCAATTTTAACATGCCTTCCTCCGAAAAGGAATTCTCGAGTGACTAGGTAGAAAAAACGAGTCCCCTTCCATGAAAGAAAAGCCTTCTTAAAAATTTTGTCAGTATGATTTTGATATAAATTCATCTCCTCAGACATTCATTTAAACTAAAAGAAAAACAAACTTTTTCTTGAGCTTAAAAAATAATTTAGAGCAGAAAGATTTGTTTTTGGCAGAACATCTGTTGTTAGTAGATGGTTTTGGCCAACCAGGAAACAGGAAGGAGTTTGCTAGTCCCTTGTACAAATCTAGGAGTGGGTAGAAGGAAAGCATCCAAGGTCACTGATTGGACTAGAGGTTGAGGGAAAAGTTCAAAAGAGTATGTGAACAAAATCAACAATTAACCTCTGTTTATATGAAAAACTAGCAGTCAAGATTTTTCAAAAACTGTTGGTAGAAATGTTCTGAAAATGTTTTAGGGGACTAGCCTAGTCCCCCCTAGTCCATTAACTGTATGTCAATGCTTAACTAAACAAAGCTTGTCTTACAGTCAAGCTTCATTCTTACAGTTAAATACCATTTCTTATCAGGGACAGCCTGAAACAGTAAGCAAGATAAGCATCACATCGGCCTGCAATCTTCAAAGGGGGCGCCATTTTGAACTCAAAAACTGAGAAAGACTTGATCTAGAGTATAAAAGGGGGCGCCTGTTTTACGTTTGCAGGGGGTGCCATGTATCCTAGGGCCACCCCTGATTATAATTAGATGCTGCAAGTACAATAAAAAAAATACCAAATGAGTAAGATGCTTTGAATTATTTTTAGTTTTCATACACTAGTATTAAACCTATTAGAATAATAATTAAAAAAATTAATTGCAGTACTGAAAAGAAAAATTAATTTTTCATTTTAGGCATGGGTTTAGTCAGCCGAATAGGAAATACGGCCCTGCATATAGGGCTGCATGTGCTACTTTGTCATGCAGCATCAGTACAAAATAAACTGTACAAAAAACTTTTTAATGAAATAATACTTTAATAGCAATAAAAAGAAATGTGGATATTTTTGCAATTTTCTAGTCATCAAATATGAAAAAAGTCTTGAATTTCATTTAGAGAAGTTGAAATATAGTACGCTCCCTTTAATCTGCACATCTTGATACCAAATGTTGTACAGGTTATAAAATTTGCTAATTATGGATCATTTCTTTGTGAACATTCAAGTAATGAATACTAGAAAAGTAACATGTTATAACTTGACACAAATAAAGCAAAATTGGTTATGAAAGTAATTTTGTAATGAAATTGAAAAATATTATATATTATTATAACAGGCTCTATTTTTGTTGAGTTATTAAAGAAAATTTAAAATTACACTGATCAGTTTGTTCTAGTTGCTTATTAAGTACTCTTTCATGCTTGGAGACGTTAGTTTCTGCCTTCGACAGTTTAGAGTATGCAAAACGAAACTGAATATCGATGAGTCCCATGCTGGTTCATTTTCTACAAATAATTATTTTATTCATGACTATAAATAGGTTGACTGTACTTCAAAACTCCTTATTCTTGTCATTTACCTCTATGGTGGAAAAAAAAAGGATTTTCTTACATCTGAAATGTATGTTGAATTACAAGGTTGCAGATTAGCAGGTGTTGATGCAGACGAAAATTGAGTTCATTTTGCATCCCTTTCTCAAAATTACAATCTATTAAAATGGCCTCTTCACAAAAATACAATTGATTATAACTGCACTTTTTTCATTTGGTATTTTACCCTACATTTTAATGCGTTTTATTAATTATTTGAACAAACCAAGTGACTTTTAAAAAAAATTGGTACGAAAATTCACAAAAATAAAGGCTGAAATGGAGTGTTGAAATTCGCAAAATTAAGTGCTCAGACGTGCCAAGTTTCCAAACTTAAAAAGCCTGAGACCTCCTGCTTTTTAAAGTCGAAAACCCTGAGATATTTTATGCACATCTTTTCAGCATAAAATGCACACATAATCAATACTTTTAATTGTCATGTGTATCCATATAAACTTAGTATCATATTACTTGAGCTGTATAATCGTAAATTCTATTTCAAAAATCAACATAAAAGAAATATACAAAAATATAAAACATCAATCAAAACACATGATACAAACTATTCATATACTATAAAATTTATGTAGATATCCTATAACACTAGAATTTAAAATATCTATTTTTTTTTAAACAAAAAATACTTTTACTAATTTCATAAATCATTTAAATTTCTAGAATATTCCTAGGTAAATAATGAACACTTATTTAAGCAATATAAATTTTTATACCCCCAGGCAGGGGCGTAGCCAGAAATTTTTCATGGGGGGGTTACGACTACTACAACTCGTATATATGTATGCGTGTGTGTGATAATGTAGTGAAGAATATACATTTTGTATGGCAAAAAATTTCTCATGGGGGGGGTTAGGGGGTCATAACCCCCCCCCTTGACTAGGCCCCTGCCCCCAGGTTGTTGAGCCTGATCAACATGAAAGGAACAAGAATTGATCTTGTGAGCCTGTTGAATAAAATTGTGGAAAGTTTCAATTTCTGAATAGACTCTTAAAAAGCCTGAGAAAATTAAGAAAAATCCTGAGGCCCAAAATAGGTTTGAAAAGCCTGAGGCTCAGGATAAATTCCAGAGATTTGGTACATCTGAATGCTGAAATACATAAAAATGGGACCCTGGAAAAAATTCCTGCATCGACCCCTGATTAGTGTTAGTGTACTCTACTTATACATTTACAACAAAATGCGTGATGAATAACTTATCTAAATACTCATTTATATGTAATTGACAAATGACTATTTAGGTAAGCTTTCTTCTGGACTTTTGTATCCTAATGTTGTTAATAGAATATTTTGTGCATTTTTAGTCCTGCAGTATTTACTTATGGAGCATGGATCAACAATCGTTCATTGTTCCCTTGTCAAGAGCCACCATCAGCTATGGCCACTTGGGAAGCCACAGTGTCAGTAAATAATGGGGCTGTCGTTCTGATGAGTGGCGATGAAGATGCTTGCATAAAGTCAGAAGATGGTAAAATTAAACGTTATATACTGTAGTACCTATTTCGCATCACAAGCACTTTCAGCCATCCGCATGGTCATCATCAGGTGTCTTCCTGTTTCTTTGCTTCTTGTTTTTAACCCTTTGAGGCGCAAGCCTTTCCCAATGCTGAAAAAAGGGCAGCCGTTGCCATCGCTCGACTTAACTACCAGCAAGATGACGGACGATCGAAACGTTCATCGCGTGCCACAGATCTAGAGACCCTTTTTTGACGACAGCTGGCTGTGCTCGTGCACAGCCAGCTGCATCAAAAAAGGGTCTCTAGATCTGTGGCACGCGATGAACGTTTCGATCATCCACCATCTTGCTGGTAGTTAAGTCGAGCGATGGCAATGGCTGCCTTTTTTTCAGCATTGGGCAATCTATCTAGCTGTTCTCGCATTCTTCCATTTTTCAGCAGATGTCAGTGCTGTTAAAAATAATCGTGACCATCTTTTTACAGGAAATGACGTGCTAAAAAGTAAAGGATTCTCGTGGAGCCATGTCACCAGCAACTATTTTTATAGAAATCAAATCTATTCTTCGTGACTGTCAACAGTCAAAACGTCAGAGTTGGGTGATCCTAGAGCGGGATCACTGCGTGTTAAAGAGTTTATACTTTTTAACCACACCCACAACTTTTGTCAATGTGCACATGAGTCTCGTCGTTAGCTGCCATGACGACATGACTCATGTGCACATCCATGAAAGTCGGTGGATGTGGCTAAAAAGTATTAAGGAACGAGAAGCAAAGAAACAGGAAGACACCTGATAATGACCACGTGTGTGGCTGAAAGTGCTCGTTGTGCAAAATAGGTATAATAGTTTATAAAGTATAATTAAGTTGCATTTTCAATCCAACTTTATATGGTAAAATTATTTTTAGTGGTGCATCATGAGTGTTTATGGACTAAGCTCCCAGTGTAGAATATTTTTGCAAGATTCAAAAATAAATTTTCTATTTCATCCCCCTGTTGCTTTCAAATATTAGTTCAAAACTTATGGAATATGATATACAGTAGAAGACCCAAAATCCGCCGACCCGAAATTCGCAAGGCTCTAAAATCCCCACTGTCTGTTCAATGTAAACAATGAAATCTGCCCTGCCAGCTTCAAGTTCAGAAAATTATATAACCACAAAGTAAATCTAAATGAGCTATTCTCACTTGAAAAAAAATTTAAGAGTTTGTGAGCTCTGGTGGTAACACTGATATCCTTCAAATGACTGACAGTGACATAATTAACACTCAATTGTGGTCTCATGGCGCAGACTCTTGACACAGTAACAAGTGAGGATGATCAAAAAGTTGATAAAATAACATGTAATGAAAGTTAGGCTCTGAGAAGAAATATCTCAGATTTGTAGAGCAGCAAAGCTGTGCTACGGAACAGAAAATAATAAATAAAAAAAAATTAATTAAATAAAAAAAATTAAATTAGAACATCTCAAAGTCCTAAACTACTATTGAATATACATGTTTAAATAAGTTGTACTATAATCTCATAAATTTGTATATTGTATTATCCCTCTGTATTTTTATATCATGTTCTGATTATAAGTATCATGATTTGTTGCTCTTGCTTTTTTTTTTTTTTTTTTTTTTTTTTTTCTGGCTGGGGTGGAGAGAAATAGAATAAATTTCCTATTAGGACCCAAAATCTGCAAAATTCTAAAATCTGCACAAGGTCTGGAACCAAGCTGTGCGGATTTTGGGTCTTTTACTGTACTTACTTATTGAGGGTGGTGTAAGTAGCTGAAAGAACTAGCAAATTGAAAAAAAGAAAAAAAAAACACTAGCATTTGTATTCACAACTTATATATTAGCCTGCTTGTCTCATGCAATTCCCAAAAATTCTTACAGACCAAATTTGCCATCTAAAGTAGTCCAAAGTATTATTGGTTTAAGGACATATTTCAAATGCTGCATATTTATTGATTTTTCTTGAAAGGTTTTGTTACAGTTTGTTTCTGTTGTAAGTTCATACTTATAGTTAAATGCAAGTATTTAAAAACTGATGCTAAAAAATTAAACGTTTGCTATTTTACTTAAAATAAATATATTTACATATGGTGTTTCAAGCTGTTTGATAAGTGTGACACTTTTTAAACTATTAACTTAAGCATTATCTGAAATATATTTGACAATTTTTTTTAACAATTATCACCAGCGACTTAGAACCAATTATTTAAATGTGAAAAAACAAATTAAGTGAAAAAAATATTTCTATAAGTGAAGACTGTGTGTGTGTAAGAAAAAATGGATGAAGATCAGTACCTGACTATTATAATTTGAATGTTAATGTTAATACTGTGCTTTGTCAAAAAAAAAAAAAAAAAAAAAAAATTCAATTGTTTTCGTCTCCAATTTTCCTACTACCTTAGAGAAAAATATTTTCATATGTTTACTTTTCTAAAATAAAAGTAGTATAAATATCTCATTAAAATTTTGCAGGATTTCATTAATACATTACATGTATGACAATTTTATAGTTTTTAAAAGGTATATTTGATTATGGGCTATAATAACCATAAGAAATTAAATATATTAATGATAACTAAAATAAGTAAATATTAAAGTTAATTTAGAAAATTTTAAAAATGATCAAATAAAGAAACACACACACACAAAAGTTTATAAACAATTTGTGCATCCTCAATTATAGATTTTAAATGCCAAAACAGCATTAATTTATAACAAAAAAAAAAAAACCCAATTTTTAATTTTCAATATATTTAAACATTATGTTTAAAAAATGAAATTTTTGCAAGTGACGTTTTCAAAGTTCAGACTTCTTTTTTCTAGTTGGACTTTTTGTGTACAGGTCACCTAAAAAAAAAAATCCTTAAATCTAGTCTATAGATATAGCATGCCAGAAAATTGTAGGAGGGAACATCATATACTGGATCAAGAGTAGAAAAGAGAAATTTTCCATAAATGTTTTAGACAAAAGTATCTTAAAAGTATTTTAGAGTTTTTTTTTTTCTTGGGGGGGGGGGGGGATACATGTTTCCATGTGCCCCTCTCCAATCCTATGCCTGTGATAGGGCATCTTATAAAACTCTTGGTATGAAAAGTGCTGCACTAATCAAACAGTTTAAAATGTCCAGTATATGGTGCATAAACAAAATATTTAAAATTTTCATATGCTCATTTGTGTGTTAGAGTACTGAGAATGATTAACCTAGTTATTCAATGCTTTTTCTCAAGTTCCTTGTTTCAGATAGATTTGTAAAGAATTTTTAAGTAGATTTCTATATAAATTAAATTTATGTTCATTAACAAACACTCACTCTCACTCTTTAAAAAATGATCTTAGACATTTTAATTTTCTATTATAGGAAGAATGGAGTACTATTATTATACTAAGAATATTTTGCCATTATCAACATTATGCCTTGCTGTAGGCTTTTGGCAGGAGCATCAGATTATGTCTAAGTATAGGTAACTACTTATTAAAAAATTTTTCCTAGTTGCTGGTTACATATTTTACTTACGTAAACTAAGAAGTGTTACTGTTTTAATCATGTAATTTTAGTTTTTCAAATGATGATTAAACATTAGGGCGAGCAAAAATGAATTTTGTACCAATTTTTAAAATTGATGAGAGCCTAGTGAATAAAAGTTGTTTCTTGGATTGTCTAATAACATATCTAAAATGTTTTATGTTTGTAAAAAATGTTTTCAAAATCGGACAATATCTTCAGGTGGCACCAGTACCTTTAAAATCAGGAATTCTGGCCAAAACAGACATTTTCCCCCAAAACTCAATTATTGCAAATTTTCAATATCAATATCTGCTGAGTACAGAAACATTCTTTACATGATACACTCTAAAGATAAGAAGCAACTTTACATTACGGCTGTTAACAATTTCCAAAATCCAGTAAAATTAATTTTGGCTCAAAAATGTCTGTTTTGGCCAAAATACCCAATTTTAAAAGTGCCAGCACCACCTGAAGGTATTCTCCAATTTCAAAAATATTTTACATAGCTATTAACCAATCCAAGAGACAGCTTTTCCCACACTCGACTGATATTGATTTCGAAAATCAGTTCAAAAGTACATTTTTGGACTGTTCTAAGAAAAATGTGTAAAATAAATCATTCATTTTCCATTTTAGATTTGGTCCTAAATGTAGAATTTTTGCCCCAAGGAGTTTAATTGATAAATCAATTCAGGTAGTACATTTTCTTTCTTTTTTGTTGTTGTTTTGCTCTGTTTAATATAAAACTACGTAAAGGAAATGCCAGAAAATATTTTTATGGTATGTATCTTTTAAACCCTCAATAATGGAATTGTAAAAAAAGTCTGTGTTTAAGCCTTAATATTCCTGACTTTTCATAAAACAAATCTCAAAACATGTACATATATATATATATTGTAGAAGATATAATGGCTCTGACATATGCAATTCTTATTATGGAAACTTTACACTTATTTTTTCCTTACAACTCTTTTATTCTTCTTACTTTTTTGTTTGTTTGTGTGGTGTATGTTTGTGTCTGTTAAGGAAGGGCCATTATACAGGCAATAATTTAAGAATCCTGCAGAAAATTTCAGACATACAGTACCATACTATGTTTAAAAAAAACTTTAGTGTTAAATAGAGAGATTTTGGTAAGGTAGTTGGCTAAGTGTACTTCTAATGAGCCAGTTACATTTATTAATGAAAAATGTATTAAAAATTCATCCATTGAAACAACTGAAGTAAAAGATGTCAAATTAAGATAAAAATAAAAAGATCTGTTACTACATTAGCTTTATTCATTATAGGTACATGGCCTATTACTAGTACATTTATTTTAATTATAACGGTTATTGTTAATTTTTTGTTTGTGGGTGATACGTTTTGTTCAGGGTAAAATAAGTAAAATAATATAATACTTGCCTTACTTATATAGATTTCCATTAGTCAGGTAAACACAAAAATTGCCTGAAATTTTCATTTTTAATAAACAATAAGGAAAATACGTCTTCACAGAAAATAGTTTTCCTTATCCTACCAAGTGTTGTTTTTAATAGGCATCTAACTACACTGCTGGCCATCGTAAATGCAACACCCTGAAGGAAGCATGCAAATAATATGAAATTTACAACATGCATTAGCTGAGGTGAGATATGCAAATGATTAGAATTTCAGCGCAGACGCACATCAAGCGCGCCTGTGGCGCCACCTCAAAGCGCTATTTAAGGCTTGGAGATTTCGACGGTTTCAAGTACAGCAATTGTGTTTTTCTTGCTTTTTTTTCAAAAAAACGATAAATTATGCCTCGTAGGAAACAACGATCATCTTTTGATCAAGTATCCGAGTTTGACAGAGGAAGGATAGTGGCATACCGAGATTGTGGGTTATCTTTCAGGGAAATCGGTCGTCGTATTGGACGAAACCAAACAACTGTGATGCGGATATGTGATCGTTGGGTGCAGGAGGGTACGACGGACAGACGTGATCGACCGCATCGACCTCAGTGCACCACGTCACGTGATGACAGGCAGATTGTACGCATGGCAGTGACGGACCGCTCAGTCACATCACGAACCATATCACAGCAGATTCAGTCTGTAACGCATCATCCAGTGTCTGCGCGTACCATTCGACGTCGTTTACAGCAGAATGGTCTGTCCGCAAGACGTCCGTTGCTTTGTCTACCTCTGACGCGGAACCACAGACGTCTCCGCCGCCAATGGTGCGATGAAAGAAGGATGTGGACGACAGAATGGAATGAAATTCTCTTTACTGACGAGTCACGCTTCTGTATGCAACACCACGACGGTCGGATTCGAGTCTGGAGACACCGTGGAGAGAGGATGCTGAACAGCTGCATTATGCACCGTCACACTGGTCCTGCACCGGGTATTATGGTATGGGGCGGTATCGGATATCTCTCTCGCACTCCTCTAGTACGCATTGCCGGTACTTTAACCAGCCAGCGCTACATCTCCGAGGTGTTGGAGCCAGTTGTCCTTTCTTACCTTCAGGGCTTGCCAACAGCCATATTTCAGCAGGATAATGCACGGCCACACGTGGCACGCATTGTCCAAGGGTTCTTCGTCAATCACCAGATTGAATTGCTTCCCTGGCCGGCGCGCTCTCCAGATCTTTCGCCGATAGAAAACATGTGGTCCATGGTTGCTCAACGACTGACCCAGAGTTCATCCCCAGCTGTCACACCAGATCAACTTTGGCAACGTGTGGAAGCTGCTTGGTCTGCTGTACCCCAAGAACACATTCAAAGTCTCTTTGAATCAATGCCGAGGCGTGTGGCAGCTGTGATCTCCAACAACGGCGGCTACTCTGGGTACTGATTTTGGCAGGAACCACGCTTCATAGAATGCTGTAAATTTAATCATTTGTTACTTGGTCAACATGTTATCTACACAATAAATTTTGTTGTGATATCTCTTGTTTTTCTTGGTGTTGCAATTTGGGTGGCCAGCAGTGTATTTATTTTTAGTACTTACTAATCTTTTACAAAAAATACTTTATTCGTTGGAAACATAAAATCTTAACCATTAAAAAGTATACATGATGCATGCATTTGATGATGTGTGGGATGTCCTCATCGGCATAAAAAAAAGTAAAGAGAAGGATCACAGTTTTGTTGTCTGGTGATGGCTATGACTCTTAGCCGAAATACTTTTACAGTTTTCAGTGGTAAAGATTTTAGGTGTTTTTAACTAATATTTTTAGGACTGTATCTTATTATTTTTTAAAGCATTTTATTCTTTTCTAACATTTCAGTTTATTTCTGCCTCTTTTTTAGGAATTATTTGAATATGCACCTTACTGTCTTAAGATAGCTGAAGAAACATTTGGTTCCTATCCCTTCCCGAGGATCGATTTTCTTGTTGTTCCTCCAACGTTCGGTAGCCTGGGAATGGCAAGGTAGCCGAGGTTCTTTCTTTGCTCTTGATTAATTTTATTGATAAGAATTACTACTTTATTCAACCAAGTGTTTAAAGTATTGTAAGCATTGTTCTTGAGAACTATAGGGGTTGTGTCTATCAGGGCCTCTTTTAGGGTGCACGATTGATATCTTTGTGCTAACTTTTTTTTGTTCTGAATCATGGGCAGCAATTAAAAACATAAATAAATACCTTATGCTTTATATGCTTTGTCCTATATATATATATATATATTACATTATGTCCATATGGATTGTGTGCTGCCCGGGTGGTGTTGGGACTTAAGAACCATTCTATCACACCTTGGGTCAGGGTTCAAATCCCGGCCCAGGCATGGGTGTTAACTTGTCTGTCCCTTCATAGGGGGTGATGTTGATCACCCAGTTGGTTCCCCAGGGACGTAACGGGAAAAAAAAAAAATCTACATGTACCCAAAAGATAAAAAAGGTAGAATTTTTTACAAAAATACTTGATTTACGGACATATAATTAACAAAAATCCAAAATTTCAGGGGGAGCTGGGAGCAAGCCCCCTGTCTACGTCCCTAAGGTGCCCCCATTATAGAATGACCACAATACCTTCCAGCAGTTGTAGCAGGGTGTCCACTGGTGACTAAAAAGGCAACTTTTGCTACTAATTTAAAGATAAGGCGACTTGGGCAACATTTTTTAATAAAAATTCTCATTTTCATACTATTTGGTAGTATAATACTATACTCATACTATAAGTTTTGGCTACTTGTATCTTACTCCAGGCAACTAATTTGAAAATCAGATTTGGGTTTTTGTCAACAGACTTTTCTTTTCAAAGTTGCGATTGATCATTCATCAAACAGGCTAATCTGGTTTTTTAATTGTACTATGAAAAATGAATGTACTATGTGCTCTGTTATATAAAAGTTTTTTAATTTCTTATTTTATTCATTCCTTCATAACTGAAGTTAAGTGACATGTATTTATTTTTTAAGTAGAAAATTCTGCAAAAATATTACTTTTTTAGGAACTAAAATTAAGAAAATGGGAACTAAATTGGTGACTTTTTTTTTATGTCGGTCAGACTACTAATGATATTATTTTTGCCTCCTGACATATTTCTCTGACAGCTAAAAAAAACTTTAGTTTTTTATTGGAAAAAGGCTATGGACTACTGTAGTATTTTTACAAAAAAAAAAAAAAAAAAAAAAAAAAAGGTGTTATCCATGTCTAGAATACGCTTAAACTGCCAGAAAGCAGTGCAATTTTAATAACATATTCCATACCCTGAGGATCTCATAAAGTTGTGTTGGAAATTGCTTTATAATCAATACCTTTGGCATTATTTATTGTTCTTGCACTTTTAGCAAATTAAATTTTATTTTCATATAACTTTATTTGAAGCCTTGCTCTACTAGAGTCACAAGTTTTAGTTTATTATTTAAACTTTATTGCAGTAGAAGACTAAGAATATGCACAGCTTGGAATGAGACTGTGCATATTTTAGAATTTTTGCAAGAAATTACCCCTGTGGTAATAAGACCGTGATCGTTATCCTTAATGGCTGCTCATTTCCAGTTTCCACATGACAGTAAAATTTTGTTTGCATAACTACATATTTTTTCTAGATGTTATCAATAATATCTTTATTATTGCTTTTTTTTCTTCTTTTCTTAGCCCAAATATTGTGTTCCTCTCACAGTCTCTTTTGTCTGGTGATTTTAGTATGTGCTCCAGGGTTGCTCATGAAATTGCCCATGGGTGGTTTGGTTTGCTCATTGGTGCTTCTGACTGGACAGAAGAATGGTTGAGCGAAGGATTTGCCACTTTTGTTGAAGATTATTTTCATGTTCGCACTGTAAATGTGAGTACTGAAACCACTGATTGATGCTGGTCTAAAAAACAGATAACTTTTCAACATACTTTCATTAAAAAATAGATTTTTTTTTGTAACATTTTGAATATGAACTATTTTTAATGTGAAAATAGGTTTTAATTATTATATTATGACATGAAAAACTGGGATTTCTGTTAAACCCAAAGTGTAATTATGCTGTATCAGCAGTTTATTTTTATACTCTGTTCAGTTTTTTCTTTATAAAACGGTTTTTTCAATGTGTTCTTTAAAATTGATAATTTGAATAATTGTTAACATAATTGCATTTTCATTTTGTATTAAATGTTGCTATTTCCATGCTTTCAATAGATTTTGAGCAATAATAAATATCTTGACATATAATTTTTTACTTGGTTTAATGTTATATCTCCTTTAAAATTGTGCATAGCTGTCATTGTTTACATACATCATATGAGTAAAATAAACAGTGACTGTGTCTGTAAATTCTCATTGATTTGTATGAAGTTCCGAAAAATGCTACAAAAGTTCACTCATGCATTTAAATGTTGATTTTGAATTGCAACGAAATTTCCAATCTGTCAGTTAGAATAATGTACTTAAAACTATTATTTCAGATGTCCATTGCTGAAGCAAAAGATTATATCGAAATTAAAACGTACATACGTTTAAAAACCCTCTTACAAGAGGTTTCAAATACTAATGAAGATTTACAAGTGCTCAGGTAAAAATGTTAAAATGAATCATAATGTGTCAATAGTTTGATTTTTATTGTTTTTTCAATATTTGGTTTATTCTAGAATGTATTAGAATGTAATTTTTTTCTCTCTTTCTTTGGAAAAAGGAAAACAATGTAATTTTACATGCAGATAGGTTTTAACCCTTTAACACGCAGTGTTCCCGCTCTGGGAACACCAAACTCTGACGTTTTGACTGTTGTCAGTCACGAAGAATAGATTTGATTTCTATAAAGAGTTGCGGGTGACGTAGCTCCATGAGAATCCTTTACTTTTTTGCACGTCATTTCCCATAAAAAATTGTCACGATTATTTTTAACACCACTGGCATCTGCTGAAAAATGGAAGAATGCGAGAACAGCTGGATAGATTGCCCAGTGCTGAAAAAAGGGCAGCCGTTGCCATCGCTCAACTACCAGCAAGATGGCGGATGATCGAAACGTTCATCGCGTGCCACAGATCTAGATACCCTTTTTTGACGCCAGCTGTCGTCAGAGCTAAAAGAGGTGAAAAAATAATTTTTAAAAATGAAAATTCAATTTGTAGAAGTACAGAATGTTAATGGCATCTTAATATAGAGTAAGTTCTAAAAAAATAAACTTTAGTATTTATGCATACATATATACAAATAGAAAAGCTTGTGTATGTAGATATGCAGTTGTAAATCTTGCCTGGAATTTTTCTTCCATGTATTTGCTCTGATTTTGTGTTTTGAATTTCTCTGAAATTATTTACTATTGTCTTCTATTTATATCGATTGTTCTGACAAAACCTGCTGTAGGGTACCTATAAACTACGGCATTTGTCCAGAAAGCCAAAATTTGGGGGCGGGATTTTGGTTAGGAGTGTGAGAAAAATATTGTTATGTGAAATACATCAATTTTTGATTTTGCTTAGTTTATGTTGCCTAGGTCAATATTTTGATCAAATTAGTAAAATGCTGTTTTGCTACAGCATTTTACAGTTTTGTCTTGAGGGGAAGGAAATTTTGGTATTTTTAAAATAAAATGAAAATTTTGAAATTTGTAAAGTAATTTTCATAAATAGTCTAAGATATTCCAATTTTTCTTTGTAATTAATTTTTAGGCCATCTAAAGGGGAAAGTTTAGTTCAAGAAATAGATGGAGTTAATGCTTCCATATTAAAGAATGGTCAGAATCCTATGAAAGCTTTCATACAAGTGCATTACATAAAAGTAAGCTTGCTTGTTTTTATTTATATTTATAATTTCTTTAAATTTTTGAATCTGTGCAGTATCATGATAATTCACTGATTTTCGCATTTATATAATTAATTGCATTTTAAATAACCCTTTAAGACTGGACTTATTTTCAGGTTGAATTGTATTTCTTAAAAATTTTAATTCAATTAATGGTATTACTACTGGAAGAAAGAAGTATCTAAAATTAATTTTTCTAGATAATAAAGTTTGCTTTTACTTTTTACAGCAATTGTATTTTATCAACTAAAATGCAATAAAACATAAATTTCTAACCTGCATGATCGTACGAGCTTGGTCTTAAAGAGTTAACATAATTTAAAAAGGAAAACCCTTTGAGTTATTCACTTTAAGGTTTCTTCAAGTTTGTATAAATCTTCATGACTGAATCCTGAAAATACTCATATACTTGAAGCTTAAAAGGAAATTCTAATAAATATTATTCCCAGTACTTGGTGCTATTTTGCAATATTCTTAACTAGTTTATTTAGAAACCATCATTTTGTATAAAACCTTAAAGTTTCGTGAGTTACTAAGAAAATGATCACCTAATAAAATGTCATTAAATTCAAAAATAGCTTCTGATACATTTTATTTGAAATCCTTTCATCAGTGCCTATATACTAGCATCCCCTGGAAGACAAGTCACAAAGACGACAAAAGACAAGTGACAAAAAGATTTCAAATTTAAAATAAAATATATTAGATGCTATTTTCAAGTTTTTTATTTAATGTCATTTTATAAAGTAATCATTTTTGTATCTACTCACCAAATTTTAAGGTTTTATATAAAGTAATTTTTAAATAAAGTGGTATTGACAATTATTCTTACTACAGCTTCCACTTAACTTTTCCAGTAAGTGTTTAACATTAAAAACATGTAAGTGTCCATAGAAAGATTTTTATGCATGCCGCTATTATGATATAATAGTTGAACTATCCATTAGCTGGAATCTCAGCTGGCCCTGGGGATGACCTCAGGACACTTACATGTTCAGCTGAGGTTCTTTTGGCTTTTCACACGTAGGAAAAGAAAGGGAAATTAAAGCCTGAAAAAACCCCATTTGGCCCTGAAGATGAGGGAGATAGCTCGACCCCAAAAGATTTTAGTAAATAGATATTTTACTAAAGAAGAAATAAGTTTTCATTTATTAAATTATGTCTGTAGAAGTCTGTATGAAACAATGAAGCTTAAGGAAATATTTTTTATTTTATTTTTGTAAGTGAAATTTAAAAATCTGTTTAGAAAAGTTTTAGGATCTAAAATATATTGGTTTTGTACTAGACCATAAATACTCTAGGTACACCTCTATGTACTTAGTTACTCATACCTACTTGATCTAAATTAAAATTTCAAAGTTCGGTGTATTAGTTGAGTATGAACTATATTTAAACCTTCACTCAAACATTAAAATTGGTCATCACACATTTAGGAAAAAACATATTTATAGTTTCAGAATTGTGTTCGAGGATTCACGTGATAAATGAATAAAGACTTTGTGAAAAATTGCCTACAATGTAACAGAATTCTGTTATTTAAATGTTAACTTTACACAGTTTAACTATAGAAGTATGAAACCATTTTTGGGAAGAAGTGTGCATTAATTGAATACCTGTGCTTGACTTTTCTATCCTTTTCCAAATGCTTATAGGTTGTATCTGTAATTGAAGTTTTACTCATATGTATTTAGTTATTATTTGTTGTGTAATTCCAGGGTTACTTCTTACTTAAACACTTGTCAAGCATTGTTGGCATAGAAAATTTCATGTTGTTTTTAAAAGGATACATTGACAAGTATCGAGGAAGGCTGGTCACATCTAAGGTGAGGCTATTTAATACATTAAATAATTTAGAACTGCATACTGTCATAAAGAAAGCACTTATTTTAGTTATGATATTAACATATTATTGGTCTATTTTTGTTCTAATTATTATACATTTTAATTTAGAAATCTCATTTAAATTTGAGATTTAAAAATATCTAATAAAAATGTTTTTTTTTAAGTTATTGCTATAACATAAAGCATATTCATCAGTATTTTATGATGCTATTGTAGTTGAAAGTCAACATAAATTTTGGTTAAAAAGCCATAGGCAAATAATACACATTTTTAATCTATAAGCACACCATAATTTGTTCTCTGTAGCATGGGAGAGATGTTTTATAGCATGATTGTCATTAATATTTTAATGAACAGTATTTTTTTTCTGTTGCTTTTAAAGCTTTCAAAATAAAATTAATATCACAATGTTTTGTGAATGACCACGTCACAAAGCTACACTTTAGAATTTGAAGGCAAGAAAAGTGGTACATTACCCAGTTTGCTTGTGTGGTACATTTTATCCAGTTCTTGAGCTTGACACCTGTTGCTGTCTTTACATTTCCTTTCAGTTTTTTTAGTTTATTTTTATTTTTTAATTCAATTGATTATGTAAATGTCTGTTTTATACTTTTACTATCTATAAACTTAAAAAGTGTTATTTTCCAATTAAATTTGGTTTTCAATAAATTTGATGGAAATTTATACTCACTAGATTTCTGACAAATGATGCAATGCCCGATTTCTATTATTTAGGAGTAATTAATTAATGGTTAACTTGCTATATTGTTTTATTTACATTATTTATGTGGGAAATGTAAAACAAGAAAAGTAAGCACTGCAGTGTGTAAAAATAATAATAATAATAATAATAAATAAATATTCACTCAATATTATACTAATATGTATTTAATTAGTTTTTCATTGAAAATATTTCCATGGTGACATTTGTGTTAAGTAAATGTTTCAGAAATATGAACGCCATAGTATTAATGCAATAACCAGTATTTGCCTGTGCTATAATAATTTTAATTAAGCCTGGCTCTCAGTCAACGATATTATATAAATATGTGTTTCTGCATCTATATTTTGGTACGATATTCTGAGCTAGTATTTATTTAAGATACAGACAATATTGTTTTTCTTCTAGAATCAGCATGAAAAAAATTGATAATAATAAGTTTTAGGATTATGAAACATTATTAAGACATTACAAATGTACTTTGTCTTTTCTTTTTTGAAAAATTAAAGGGCATTTCAAATCATTACAGGATTTCCTGGTTGAATTTTTTACATGGTTTCCTACTGTAGAGTAAGTTTTTTTTATTATACATATATTTGTATACATTAATTTAAGCCATCTTTTAATTTATTTTCTCAATGAAAATTAAGTTTTTTTAAAAAATCTGCATATAAATTGACTGTTTTGATTTGTTACTATTGAATTTTTTTCTTTACACAAATTTTAAGTTAGATTTACTATTATAAAGAAAAAGTTTACACTGCTTTGTAAATGTCTGTTTTATTCAGATATTTGGAGCTGTGTCTAAATGCAGTACAATTTAGATAATCCATCGTATATGGGACCAGATAACTAACTGTTTTATTACCAAGCAATTCTGTATTATCAGGAGTAGGGAAAATTTACAGATGTAATGTGCATTTTTTCACGTGTTTTCTGAGGGCACCGAATTACCAAGCATTGTATTAGACTAACCAATTGCTGGATTATCAAGATTGCGGAAAAAGGGCTGTATCAAGTTTTCTTTTACATCTTTCTTTTACCTCATAAATTATTATGTACGTATCATCTGGATCATTAATGATCCATTTTTTCTTTTATTGCCAGTGTTGCCACTATTCAGAATCACAATTTCATTTCAAGCATGGTATTATATTTTTTAAATATATAACATACTAGCTGAAGTAGCCGTTCTTCGCACGGGAATGAATGGACTTCTTGATATTACGATTTGTGGGGATTATTATTTATTGTAATAAAGAGATATAGCAAAATAGATACCGCTTTATATTGTGTTCAATAACCATGCATACCGAATTTCAAGGCAATCGTTTGTACGGTGCAGAAAGCCATGCGGCGTAGCACAATCTAGTGGAGAGTTTTAGCAAAATGGATACGGCGGAAATATTCTTCGCATTCAGATATCAATGAATACGAAATTTCAGGACGATCGGCTGGACAGCCCTGACGACGTGACATCTAGTGGCAAATTATATAGGAAAATGGATAGCGCCAAACTCTTCCCCGTGTTCAAATATCTATGTATACCTATTTTCATAGCGATCAGTTGCACAGTCAAGAAGTGATACACTGCAGCGCGATCTAGTGGTCAATTAAAGTAATGATTTGCTACAGTGCCGTCAAGTGGCGAGTTATAGCAAAATGGATAACGCCAAAATATTCTCATTGTTCAAATAGCTATGTATACTGATTTTCATAGCGACCGTTTGAATGGTCAAGAATTTGGCCTGCTGCAGCATCATCTAGTGGCGAGTTAAAATAATAATGCATTGCAGTGCCATCTAGTGGTGAGTAACATCAAAAGGAACACTTAGAATATATTCTTCGTGCTGAAATGTGTAAGTATAAGAAATTTTATGCCGGTCGGTCGAACGGTATAGAAGTTGATGTGTTGCAGCGCCATTTAGCGGCAAGTTACAGCAAAATGGATACTGAAAAATATTCTCTGTGTTCTAATATCCGCATGTACCAAATTTCATCGAAATCGGTTGGACGATATTCGCATAGTAAACGGCTAAACGAAATAGAATTCGACGTTCTGCTGCGCCACCTAGTGGTAAGTTAGAAGAAAACGGATAGCATAAAAAGCTTCTCAATGATAAAAGACTTAGGTGAACCAAATTTCATGGTGCAACGGTGCTGGAGTTTTTCAACCTCATACACACATACCAACATTCATTTTTATCTATAACCAGTATCATTATATATCCCAGTCTAAAATAAAATCCAGTTTCAATTCTAAGCCTCGCCAAAGTGCCAACATACACCATTTTGCAAGAGTTTTTTCAGGAAATCATTCGAAGCATTGACTTAGCAGCAATCAATAGGGAAATGGTTCGGCCGCCAAAAAGTAAAGCACACATTTATTTGAAAAGGGGAATCCCTTAATACAACCGAATTTTTTTAAATTATCAACTATAACGTGTTTTATTCATCGTTACTCCGATGTACTAAATGAGAAGATTTCAATTTTCTGAAATTTGGCGGAATTCCCCCAACTTAAATCAATGTACTCAATTGGCGAGAATTCTGAAGATAGATCGCTTGAAATCCCTTAAACACTGCATTATTTCTTCAGGAATCATTAAAATTTAACGCTTTATTCTAATAAAACCTTTGCACTTGCTTTCAAAAATCTATTTCCTTAAGCTCTCAATAAATTGCGCCAAGCCGAAAACTGTGCAAACCGCTAGAACTCACTTTCTCAAAATCGGCATTTGAGCCATTTTATTTTCTCGCCAAACTAAAAAAATTTACCTATTAGCCTCGGAAATCTTCAATTCTTATTGTTTTGCGTATAAAACATTTCATTCCTGCTCTGATTTCCCATGCACACGATATTATAATTTAAAAAAAAAATAACCTTACGAATATAAACTAACAAAAAAAAATCATTATTATTCTCTTATTTTTACTTTGAGAATTTAAAACATTTTATTTGGCAAAATCGCCACACATGGCAACCATGATCCTTATTTCACACTTTTTTCACTACAGGGGTTACAATTACGAAAAGCTTTTTGCGTGGAGAACATAAAAAATCTCTTAAATTCCGGGAACGGGTGGACATTCAAAGTTTTAAAGTGGACTATGATTTATTCTATATTATTTTACATATCTGTGCAAAATTTCAGGTTGATAGGTCCATTTTTTTGGATTTGTATACTAATCAAATCCACAAACAAACAAACAAACAAACAGAATTTCATTTTTATTTATAAGGATTTGGAGCTGTGTCTAAATGCAGTACAATTTAGATAATCCATCATATATGGGACCAGATAACTAACTGTTTTATTACCAAGCAATTCTGTATTATTAGGAGTATAGAAAATTTACAGATGTAATGCACATTTTTTCACGTGTTTTCTGAGGGCACCGAATTACCAAGCATTGTGTTAGACTAATCAATTGCTGGATTATCAAGATTGCGGAAAAAGGGCTGTATCAAGTTTTCTTTTACATCTTTCTTTTACCTCATAAATTATTATGTACGTATCATCTGGATCATTAATGATCCATTTTTTCTTTTATTGCCTGTGTTGCCACTATTCAGAATCACAATTTCATTTCAAGCATGGTATTATATTTTTTAAATATATAACATATTGTCATTCTTTTATAGACTGCAGCTTAGCTTGGAAGAAATCTATGACAACTGGCTTCACAACCCTGGTGTTACTGATGTGAGTATGGAGTTTTCACTTTAATTGCATTTTAATATTGTTTAAAGCAGTATTGTGTTTTAAGATTATAAATTATTCATTTATATAAATGTATCAGGTGGTAATGAAAGTTTTTGCCAGATTTGCTTGAGTCAGCTCACGCAGTACCCAGCTATTGACCTTATATGTCAAGTTTATGCGATGCTTAGCGCGACTAATGGACATAGCACTAAAGTCTAACTCTTTTAGCTAGCTCTTGAGTGGATGAATATTTTATCTTCTTCCAGAATTTCTCTTAGGCGGGCCTCATCAACATCAGTAGGCCAGCCAGAGCACTCTGCATCTTTAATGTTCTAGTCCTCGTTTTTGAACTTTCGGTACCAAATCTTCAGAGTGTCATATGATACAACAGTAGTACCTTAAGCTGTACACATGATTCAGTGTTATTCTGTAGCTGACTTTTTGCGACAGAACTGAGCGTAAATGATGGATCAATCTGGTAGCGTCATAGTTCCATTTCAGACACCTTATACTTAATCATAACGATATTGTTTTACAGATTTCACAACACAGTGCTCTAAAACAAATCTTTTCTTTCAAATAACAAAAATCGTTTTACAAAATATTGGCAAAGACACCAACGCGAACTGCTTGTGCAGGCAATACTTGGAGTGGTGGAAAACTTTCGTTACAACCTAATATTTATTTATTTAGGTTAAAATTTTGTTATGTAAACAGTTTATTTTGTGTGAGAACTCTAAAAATTAGGGAAAAGAAAAAACATTCCACATAGATTCTGGGTTTTATAATATACCTGTCTGGAAGTTTGACATTCTTCAAAAGCAGATTTGGTTTTTATTTATTAAGTAATAATGAGCCTTTTAAATGAAAAAATTAACTGTTTTCATTAATTTTAAAATTTAGAGTAAAAAATAATCTATTCAGATGTATATTGTTTATCAATAAAAACACACAGCTAAAAATATAACACAGTTTGAATGTTTTTAAAGTCAAGGTAAACAATATAAATAATTCAGTGATGATAAATTTTAAACTGAACAGTTACTCGATAAAAAAGCTTCAATTGTAATTTTTGTTTATTTGCTAAAATAAAATCTTTTGATATTTAAAAAACTCTTTAAAAGATTTAATTTTTAATATGTGTTTGAAGAATTTATTAAGCATAACATGCAAAATGAATTTAGTCACAAAAACCTAAAAAAATTTTTTTTTATGGGTGTTGCTAAATCAAGTCAATTTTTTGTTTAAACTAATTCCTGGATATTACTTAAGGGTTGCTACAGATCAAGGAAAAGTCAGGGAATTTGTCACTTTGCCTTAACAACATGACCATTTTATCGCTGACTAGGCAAATCACAGTCAGGAATGGACATCATTGTTTGCTTGGAAGCAGACATTCAAAGCAACTCATTTGCAGAAAAAAAAAGACATGTGCCTAGCATTTGCCAATCTTTTTTTTTTTTTCTGCCATTATCTCGCTCAATTAAATGTTCAACTAAATTTTGATTTTAAATTTATAAAATTGAATGAATAATTTATAAATATGGTGTAATATATTTATAAAAAAATCTGTTAGATTTGCTATACAAGGGCAATTCAAATGTGGAAGAATATTGTGTGTATATAATTAGTTCTGTAGTTATGAAAATTTGACAATGACTATGAAATCAGGGAACTTTTTTTGTCATTTTCTGCAGCCTCGCTGTACTTGAATATATATCTGTTTTTACAATAATATTATTAGCTTAAGGTTAAGCTAGTTATAGCAACTTATTAATTTTGTTATGATGTGTTATATGATATGTTATATATGTGTTAATGAATTGTAAATTTTGTCAATGATTTTAAAATTTTAGATTTTATATTTATTTATTTACATACTTTATTTATTTATTTATTTCAGGAATTAAAAAACATAAAGCCTTCAATTTCAAATAATAGCTACCAAAAAGTTATGAAAGAAGTAAGATAAAGTTTTGAGCTTGAAAAAAAAAAAAAAATAATAATAATACAATTAAATGCATGCTATTCAGTTTTCATTTAATTATTATCATATTTTTTTTATTTTGTTAGTTTAATTTTGTTTATCAAAAATAAATTTGTGTGGATTTATTACAGTTTGGGAAATGGAGTCAAAAGAATTATGTGTATTTGAAACCAAGAAATAAAAAACAAAAATTTGATTTAGGAGATTATGAAATAGTAAGTTGTTCATTAAATTTTATTAAATATATAAATTCACTACTGCTTACCCTGATAAATTAAAAAATGTGATTTGTTTTTTGATCCCAGAAATGAAACATTGAAAAGAAACTATAAAATATTTTTTTTTTTTTTTTTTAGAAGAAAACACATAAGAGTAAAATAAAACTTCCTGTACATACAGAGACTTTCTCTTATGACATCAGCTATCTATACAAAAACAAGTCAAGTAAATACAATAAGGAAACAAACTTTTTGAGAAAATAGGATGAATTAAAAAAAGGTGGAAATAGTGAAGACTGGGTAATAAAATAATAATGAGTGAATATTTAAAAAGGAAAAAATAGTAATAATAATAAGTTGAAAAAGTTTTGGGGAAGTTTCTTTACATGTGCCTGTAGTTGCAGATTTCTACTTAAGAAATTTAAAGTAGTGTTTAAAATTGTGGTCTGTTTTATATAAAGGGTGTTATAAAAAGGTGGTAAAGGCTTTAATTCTTTATCTATTAGAGATAAGTAAGCAACTGAAATTGAAAAAAATGTTCAAAATAAGGTCGGAAATAAAACTCTCTTTAAAAAAAAATTCTTCCCACTCATTTACAAAAAATTACTTTTCTAAAATTTGTATACGACCTCCGTACAAAAAAAATTCCAAATTAGTAAAATGTGACCCATATACTAATGAGGTGATGTTCAAAATTTGAGAATTGTGTCCTAAAAACTGTCAGAGGTATGAAGATAAATGTATGCTGACTCAAACCACTGTTCAATGCCTCTCGAAGGGAAAAAGTAGAACAAAAGGAACATAGGATGATCATATTTCAGGGATTGTTCAGAAATGATGAAAGAAAATTTTTTTTCCACTCTAGCATTAAACATTTACATTCAAGTTAATGTATATTTCCTGATCATCTTTGTTTAAGGATATCTCGGAGACATTTAATGATGAAAGACTGAAATTTTGTGCATCACATACTTAGTGTTTGGGACACATTTCACCAACTGTGAATGTTATTTGTATAGGGGGTCACATACAAATTTGAAAAGTGTAACTTTTTGAAAATTAATGTAATGAGGAATTTTTTCTTAACGAAATGTTATTGCTGACCTTCTTTTGACCATTTCTTAAATTTACATTGCCCACTTATCTCTAATAGCTAAATAATTAAAGCCTGTTACCAGCTTTTTGGGCTGCCTTACATAAAACCAATAATATATTTAAAAAAAAAAAAAAGCAGAATATTCTTGCAGTGAAAGTCTTTAGACAAAGACTTTCACTGCTGTAGACAGCTGCAGATATGAGATTTAAGAAAACATTGTAGTTTTGGCACGAATCAAACAGAGTTTTAATAATTGGAAACCTGCTTCATGCATTATAGAAGTTGAAGAAATTACTGACTTTGCATAAGCGTCAAGAAGTGTGTTCTTTTAGTGAATTCAGTATAGGGTTGGCCCAAGGTGACTGCTCCACCCTCTCCCCTTTCAAGCCTACCTTGTTCAGTTAGTAGTAATTCCTAGAAAATTTATTATTAACAGGATGTGAGCAAATCTTAATGATTTTAGAAACTAGCTTGTAAACAGAAAGTGTAAAACAAAATTCAAAATATATCATAATGGTAATCAAACTGATAATTATGGTCAGAATTTTTATGACATTCTTTTAATTTCCCTTCCCCAGAAATTTTTCTAGATTTTTAAAATTTATTTGTTTGAATGCTTCATTTTCTTCCATAAAGATGCATATGAACTCTGCTTTTGGCTGTATGTTGATGAAATTCACTACAGTGCCAATCAATGAAAAAGAAAAAGTTTAGTTTCAGCTCTACAGTAATTAAACTGTGAAAAAAAAAAAAAAGCCCTGTGGCATGTTTTCATGAAAATGCTGGTGTGGATTATGATAATGCTATTAGTTCGAAATGCTGGGAGGTTTTTTTTTTTTTTTTTTTTTTGGTGTATTCAGGATTTAAAAAATGCTCTAAATATGCAGGGGCCAATTTGGGGATGGTAGACCTGGGAAAAAGCTTCATTGGGGCCCCTCTAACAAAAACTTTCTTATATCCTCCAAAGCAATTTCATATCACACCATACAAAGAAGGATGTTATAACTGCATAAAAATGATTCTTTAATCAAGATGCAAAATTAAATGCATAGTTGCAAATAATTTTATTGTGTAGGATAAAAATATTTCAGTCATATTATTTAATTTTCAGCCGCTAGTTTCATTTCATATTTTTCAAGCAACATGTTCTGCAGTATTTTTGTACTTATTTTTTTAATGTTTACATCAGAACATAGATTTTCACTTTGCTCCACTTAGGAAGCTATTTCTTTTTGTATGTTCCAAATAAAAATCAACTATATGGTTTTCTTGCAATCAGCATAGATCACTACATAGGCCATGCCTAAATGGTAAGTTTGCGCTGGATAAATTGGAGACTGTACAGTTAGATAAAAAAGCTGTGGATATAATGCAGCATATGAAATAGTAACAGAATAATTATTATTTTTCACAAAATCAGTTTTTCTATCTCTTCTTTTAAATAAAAATCAAAATTTGCAAACTTGTTAACTTAAAGAGTAATTTGCCCCTCCCCCCCCCTTTTTTGTTGGGGGCCAGGGCACTTGTCCTGCCAGAAATCAGTCCCTGTAAATATGATTTGTATAGGTGTGCAAAACTGGCATGGAAGATACAGATATATATATATAAATGAATAAAGGGCCTTATTAATAAATAAAGTAAAAATAAAATACAGCATGGGTAATATTTTACTTTATTTTACATTCTATTTTCCTTCCCAAAAAATCTACCTTATGTGCCACTTTTAGGTGCCTGTGTCAAGTCACTTTTTTTTCTTTTCCAGACATACGGCAGATGTAAAATGAATTTATAAATGATGGCTTCTGATAATTTTCTGCATCACACTTTAAAATTTTCTGAGTTTAGCCAAAATTTACAAGTTTACCTGACTTTTCTATTAAAGTAAACCTTCTTTACTATTCCAGGTTTTTCAGTTTTTCTTGACCACTGTATATGCCAAAAAAAAATAAATAAATAAATAAACTCCCAGCATTCTGAACTAGTAGCAGGATCAGTACTCACACTGCATTTCCATGAAAATATGCAAAAGTTCTTTTTTGTTGTTGTTGTTGTACACAATTTAATTCTGAACAGTATAACAGGGTGTCGACAGATCAGGGAAATCATGGAAATATCAGGGAATTTTGCAAAAATATTTAAAAATCAGGGAACTTTCGTTTTTGCCTAGTGAACTAGATCATTTGTAATTGTCAATGTGATGCGCGGCTCCATTCTGGATCAAACAATACTCAACTGATGCACAGATACAGACATTTTACGAATCCGAAACCAGAATACAGATCATACGAGAACATAGAAATATGAATCCAAGACTCAAGTGATGTCGGCACTATCACTATATGAATCTGAAAAAGCCCATGTATTCGGACTCGTTCTAAGATGCAGATCATACAAGAAACCGGATATGTGAATCATATCGGCATGTGAATTGCTTCCTGAATACAGTCATAGGTAAAATGAATGATAAAAGATGATTTAGTCTTCCACTACGCCGTTGTGTTTTTTAAAGTAATGCCTGCTAAGCTCCCCTGCAAGACGATTTTTTTTTTTTTTTTTTTAATAGATAGTGCTCATTTTTTAGCCTTTTTACATATTTTTTAAAATTTGAAATGATACATTGATTGAAATAAAATAAGTTGACTAGGTGGCCAGGTTATTTTGATCAGTCATCCTTACGCTTAAAATTGAACACTATCTTTATAAAATGAGGAACTTTCTGCTACATATTGTCTTTTAGTGTTCAACTAAATTTTATGTTTGGATTTATGAAACTGAACTACCATTTTATTAATATTAAGCATTTTTGTGGTTTTCAATTATTTATTTCCCTATATGACGCATTCACCTGGTGTTGCATGATACACAATGGTGATTTACATGAAAGATTATGATATGTATATAATTAGTTCTGGAAATTTGATAAAGATAGTCAGGGAAAAATCAGGGAACTTTTTTTCTCAAATTCTGTAGCCACCCTGTATCCTATTAAAATGTCCAATCTACTTTTTTGCTTCTCTATAACTTATGCATGAGGAAAAAGACACCTTCTACTTAAGTAAGGATTTTAAAAGATTTGTAATTAAAAGCTGCCGGGCATACCTTCCAATATTTCTTAAATATTTAGTATCTTATTTATTTTATTTTATTTATTAGTTTAATGATTACTGTCTTTCTAAAAATGGGACATTTTGCCTGTACTTCTGACAGTGGGACATACTAGGAAAAAGTGGGATGGTCCCTTTCAAAGTAGGACGTATGGTCACATTAGTTATGCATAGCATTTATTGGCACACAACGAAACATTTTCTGCGTATTGCAATATGTAAGCAGCAATTGTTTAACATATGTACTCATCAAATTGCTCTACTTCATGTAAAAGCAAGTCTTGTTACTTTCCGAACAAATACCATGTAAGGAAAGTATTGTAATCATGAAAAAATTCGACTTCCAGATTTTAGTGTATTTACACATTTTGAGATCTTCTGAATTCATTTATGCTATTTTTACGAGATGTATGTATGTGTGTGTGAGTGAACACGATAGGTCCTAAACGGGGCATTCGATTGAGCTCAAATTTGGTATATATGTTACAAACCACCATCGTAAGACCGGTATTGATTTTGATGTGTATAGGACTTATAGTTTTTCTTCGGGGCTACGACAAAGATTTCTTTTACATTATGGCCTATGGGGGGGAATTCTTGAAAGTGCGCTAGCGTTTAAACGGCGCATTCTATTGAGCTCAAATTGGGTATATATGTAATAAACCACCATCATAAGACCGGTATTGATTTTGATGCGTATAGGTCTTATAGTTTTTCTAGAGGGCTACGACAAAGATTTCTTTTACATTATGGCCCATGGGGGGAATTCTTGAAAGAGCGCTAGCGTTTAAACAGCGCATTTGATTGAGCTTCAATTTGGTATGTATGTTTGAATTATTGAATGATTAAAATTTATTTAAGTGCTTGGTAATGATCTTAATCATAAGTGTTCGGAAAGTCAAGTGGTCGAGTGGAGTCACTTCAGATTTTTTTTTTTTTTTTTTTACTTACAACATGCTCTTACAGCATTATTAATCTAGCCAAAATTAATAATGTTGTAAGAGCATTTGCTCTATAAAATTTTTATAAATGATTCTTCAGAGAACACAAACTAGAAATCAGTTAATGTGATGTTATTTGTGTTTTAGGGGGGGGGGGATCATTTTCAGCAAATATATTTTAAATTCAAAATGGAGCATATTGGTTTTCAGTTATAATTTTTGAAAATGGCTTTTTTTTTTTTTTTTTTTTGCCCAGAAATGATTAATAAACTGACCAAGGTGGTGTTTAAAATAGTTAGAATTTGCATTAAAATAAATTCCTTTTTTGCTTGAAATGTTTTCAAAACATGCAAGCCATTGTAAGGTTTTTGAAATGGTAAAATTTTATGATTAATGATTGGTATTTTGGTGGATTCTTTAAATTACATTCTCATAAATTATGATGGTTTGTGATTTTAGAGGATTTAGTTTTTCTGTAATTTTGTTGAAATTATTAAAGTTAGTCTTTTACAGAATTTTATTACGTATGATGAAAAAATTATCAACAGAATAGTCATTTTTAGTTTTCATTAGTCAAGTCTTTCATTTTATTCATTTCATTTGTTTCTTTTTTGCAGCTAACCTCTGAGCAACAGATTTTGTTGTTAGAAAATATACTAAATGAGCATCAAATAAGTAACTATACATTAAAAGATTTGGATACATTCTTCAACTTCTCAACAGCAAATGCAGAGGTTAGTAATAAACATGGTTATACATGTCAATGTTCTTAAGTTAACGCTACCAATTCTGGCCTCACAGTTTTAAAACACCATTTTATCATTTAGGTGCAGCACAGATGGTTTGAATTGGTTGTGAAGTATAAGTACAAGCCTAGTTACAGTGAACTTAGAAATTTTTTGATTAACCATTTGGTGAGCTACTTTGTGTTTTACATTGTAATTTTTGCACAGAATGCCCACAAAAATCCTCACACTTGAAAACTAGGAAAACTATTACCTCAAATATGTCTAGATTTAGCTATGCAGGTATGCATTACATGATGAGATTACCGTCTATCCTAGCATATAAGACGCTCTGCCATATAATTTACATCAGTAAATTTAGGATATGTCAAGAAATTCATTTTATATTTTATGTTATGCTCTTTTTATGCAGAGTATAACATGCAGATGAAAAAATGTAATTTTTTGAAGCTGAAAGTGTATGTTATACACCAAGATATGCAGTAATTACATCTTCACCTGGAAGAAAACAGAAAAGTTACCATTTCTATCTTGAAAATCTAAGAGGTGTAGAAAAAAAAACAGTTAGAGCATTTTCGAGTGGTACAAAAAAATACCTTAAACACAATAGCTTGAGAACAGAATGTGTAATGCAACATGGGAAAGTTGTTGTGTTCTGGGATTAAGGCCAATCAACTGCTCGAGGTATCTAGGCCTATGGGTGGGGTGCCTTCCGTGGAGGTCTTTTTAAGGGATCTTAATCTGTATTTACTCTTAGTTTTGGAGGAAACCACAGAAAACTCCAAACGGTGAGGTCGGCGGACGTGCCCTGGTTTTGAACCAGGCACCTTCCGTCTACCAGTTCAGTGCGCTCTGCACTTTGCCACTGGTCAGGTGCAATATGGGAAAGAAGTCAGATACAAAGTTGTAGTGTTGTCAATTTAATTTAAAGAAAGAAAAAAAAAACTTTTTTTTTCTAAAATTCTAAAGGAATTTTTAGATTTCAGCAATATTAAAAAATAGTGCTGCAAAAAAAAAAAAAAAAAAAGAGTTTAATGCTAGATAGTTTGTGCTTGCAGTTTTCGATTTTCTTACACCATTGAAGAAATCATGCATTAGTGAGATGCAAAGACGAAGTTATCAGCAGAGACCTTTATTTTTTGGTTTACTACTAATGAACAATGATGCCAACTATTTTAGTTGAAAATTTGATCTTTTTCATTTCTATTTTTAATCTTTGGGGTTCTTTTTTCCATTAATCTTTGTCAACTTAACTACCAAAACAGTGGATACCATCTTGCCCAGTCAGTAGTTATTTAATATCTTATGAACTTTTAATAATAGCTGATTTAACCTGATTGAGCTAACTACCAAAGCCCCTCATACAATCCCTTCAAAGTGGGGGTGAGATAGCAACTGTTGTTTATTTACAGTCGTGTGCAAAAGTTTAAGACCACACATAGAAAAATCAGATTTAATAGACTTACAAGGTTATTGAAGTCTTTTGTCAGACCTCCTTTATTTTTGTCCCTGCTACAATCGTTTTAGGCATGGAACAAGAGACTGGCAGTAAGCTTGAGAAATCTCTGTGCATCATACATGCTTTATTGCTTCAATAAGTTCTGTAGCACTGGATGGCAGCTTCTCTGCAACTTTATTTTTCACAATACACTACAGATTCTCTTTGGGATTCAAATCTGGGTTGTTACCAGGCCCTGATTATCGCACTTGGTGCTTGTGCCCTGGGCACATATGCAGAAATAGGCCAAAATATTGAGTTTAGAGAGATATATAGGGGCACAAAAATCAAGCTAGCTGTATATAGGGCAGTGTTTTCACTAGACACAAGAATCTCGCATTTTTTTCTTTTTTCTCGAATTAAAAAATTATTACTGCGAGAAATTCGCACCTTAAAATTCAGTTTCATTCTGCACAAAATTGTCTACTTCAAAAAATTCGGGCCTTTAAAAAATAAAAAAAGTGTTGCACGCTTCCATTTTTTTAGTAGTAAGTTTAACACAGAGTGGAAAAGTGAATTTTCAAGAACTCTTTAAGTCTATGGAAGAAGAAAATTGGGACACGATTGATCAACTAGGTTATTTTTATTGCATGCAACTGGAAGTGACTTACAGATTTGGAGTCCCAAGTTGCATGCAATAAAAATAACTAAAAATCCTAAATACCCTGATTTTGGGTGTTTACTCGAGGCACCTTACACACTAGGTATTTACCCAAACCATATCTAAAGTGAGAAATTCTCACCCATTTTTTCCCCCGTAATGAAAACCCTGTAGGGGCACAAAATTGGAAAAGTGCCCTTGGCACAAAAGTATTATGGTCAGGCCCTGGCTGTTACCTGGTCAATCAAGCATTTGTATTTGAACAGCCATCAGATAGTCCTTAACAATCGTTGCCCTGTGACACAGAGCCCCATCATGCATTAAAATTGAACATCTGTGAATATCCATGTGAAGCTTCAACTTGTCACGTAATAAATTAAGATACCGACTGCTGTTCATCATGGTTTTAGGTTGCAGGAAATACTGAGCAGCAGTACCAGATGCAGGCATTGCACCCCATATCATCTGGCTTGGAGGGTGTTACACTGTTGGAATAGTATATCTGTCATCATATCTTTTTCTAAATGGGCGACGAATACATTTAGCATGAGCAGAAAATTGCTACACACTTGACTCTTGAAAAGTAACACTGTACTCCACTGTTGCTCGGTCCAATTCTGATTTTGTCTGGGGAAAGTCAGTCATTTCTTTTTCATATTTTGAGTAAGTCGATGTTTCCTTGCAGGTTCATAGGATAATAAACCAAAAATCTTTAGTCAAACGTCTTGAAATAGTACTCAAACTCACGTTGGTACCCCTTGCAGCCAGAGCAGCTCTAATTTTATTGCAGGAGGTTGTTGGATATCAAGTGACCATCCTTCTTATAACGTGATCATCACGTGCACTAGTTTTTCCTGGGTGACCGCTTTTCTTAAGATTCGTATAATTAACCAAAATTTTGAATTTACTGCTACATTGATGCACACCTGTCTTGCTGACATTTAACTTGAAACTTATTTCATGTTGAGAAAAGCCAACTTCATGCAGGGACTCTACTGCCCTGGGCAGACAGCAAGATAAGAAGACATCGTGTGAGGTTTTTCATAGGGGAGCATCCGACTCCGATACTATATTGCCCAGCAGTCTTTAAAAAAAAAAAAAAAATGTACCCACCTCAAAGTGAGAGAAAAGGTTGCTTTGGGATGTGATTTCGGCTGTTTTTTTTTTTTTTGTTGTTGTTGTTGTTGTTTAAACTGTTAGAGTACTTGAAACAAAAATTATACAATATTCTTTGGTCCCCCTCTGTCCTCCCTAGTTAACCCTTTGAGGCGCAACCCTTTCCCAATGCTGAAAAAAGGGCAGCCGTTGCCATCGCTCGACTTAACTACTAAAGGGTTAAAACATTGGGGGGGGGGGTGTCCCCTGGTCCCCATGGCTTGTGATGTCCATGGTGAAAAGGATGCAATCTGTTAATATACAAGAAAACTGCTAATGGTCTTAAACTTTTGCATGTGACTGTAATATAAGGAGTGGACTAGACCTTCAGGTTAGAAAAATTTTTAATAAAAATAATATGTATTTTACACATTTTGTTCTTAAAAGTTACTGTGTGCACAAAGCTTTTCTGTATTACATTGAAAAAGCTCTGCAACTTTGAAACTAATCCCCCCCCCCTAATTATTTTGTTTGCCTCTAGGCAGTGCATAATGGATGTATAGCTATTTATTATACCTGGAAAAATCCCTTAAAGGAATTGCTGATGCAGTTGTCAATTTACAGTGAGGGGGCAGGACTTCTGTAGGTACCCAACATGTTCATTTGAAACAAATATGTAAGGTTTTCAATAATATTATTTCATTGCTTGGAGGACATTTTAGCATTTTGTTTTGTGTAAAACGGAAAAAAAAATGAAGATTCATTTTGAGGAAATTCTAGTTTTCCTGGAACCAGAGAAATTAGTTTTTTTTTTAATGAAACTTTTTAAAGGCTGTATGTCTGTTTACATTAAACTCTATTTTACACTACGCCAGTGGCGACTTGTGTGTTATTTAAAAGGAGGTTTACAAAATAAATTTCAAAAATTAAATATGCAGATACGATGCACCTTACAAATTAAAATGGATTTGCGTTTCCAGTAGTTAAAGGAAAACTATGCACTCAGCTGAAAAAAAACAAGTCATCTTTGGTCTTACATTTCGTCACCAAGACAAGTTTTAGCAAAGGTGCTGTCTTGATTCATTTTATTTCAATTTATTTTCAAAGGATACTATTGAAAAATGCCATTGCTTTAGCTCCGAAACACGTCTATTACTCCCATCTTAATTATTGACTCTAGTTTGTAAAAAATTCATGTAGTGAAAAATGATAGAAATAAAGAAAATATTAAGAAAATGAAATAAAGATTAATTAACTAACCGAATGTAACAAACCAAGGCAAAATCCAGAAGCGATAACGCAAAAAAAAAAAAAGACTCTGTGTGCACAATGAAAATATGCGAACGGAATGATTTCATCAGTGCCATACTTCTGCCCAACTGTCTCGGCTTCTGATCTCAGAGAGGGGTTCAAAGGGAAATTTTTCCGTTTGTACGTGCGATTGATTAAAGACTGTGCTGTAGTAACCTATGCTACAGTGCGTTAGCTATAATAAGCCTATTTAATAATAGTGGGAGGAGAGGAAAGAGAGTAAATCTCATGTTTTAAATTCACATAAATCTAGAAGTGTGCTTAATATTTGTTTTAAATTTAATTTGTTAATATGTTTATTCAATTTTTTCCTTTGGGGTTCACGTGCTCATGTGCTCCAATGAAGGAGCCGCCCCACTGTACTACACTTTAAATTAATGTAAAATAAAATCAGAAACAATTTTCATTCAGAATTTTTCATTTTGTATAAATGTGTTCTTGTTTATATTCTTTGAAGTTTACATTTATCATTTTATTTCTTATAAATCTTTCAGGCAATGGGTGTTTATTTGTTTGGTGAGATGATATTTTCGAACAATTCTTCTCTTCGGATGTTGGCTGAAGAACAGTATTTTTCCATGAAGAATGATATGGAACCAAACTACATTTCAACTATTGAAGAGATGCTCCAGAATGTTTAAGCTCACCGGATATATTTCTTTATTTGCTGTGTCTATCTTTCACTTTAAAATAATAAATGAAAATAGAGTGGTGAGTTTCAGTTCCCACTCTTAACCCTTTCAGTCGCAACCCTTTCCCAATACTGAAAAAAGGGCAGCCGTTGCCATCGCTCGACTTAACTACCAGCAAGTTGGCGGAAGATTGAAACGTTCATTGCGTGCCAGAGATGTAGAGACCCTTTTTTGATGACAGCTGGCTGTGCCGGGCACAGCCAGCTGTCTTTAAGTAGTAGTTAAGTCGAGCGATGGCAACGGCTGACCTTTTTTCAGCATTGGGAAAGGGTTGTGCCTCAAAGGGTTAAAGAAGGGGGGGGGGATCTTAAAATTTGAGTCAGTTTTCTGGAGTTACTGATTGCAGAATATATGTATTTTTTAATAAAATATATTATGGAACTTTTCATTTCTGTTTTCATTCTGTTCGGCTTATGGACTGTACATGAGGGACGCTCAAGGGAATGACGCCGCACAGCCAGCTTTCGTCAAAAAGGGGTCTCTAGATCTGTGGCACGCGATGAACGTTTCGATCGTCCGCCATCTTGCTGGTAGTTAAGTCGAGCAATGGCAACGGCTGCCCTTTTTCCAGCATTGGGCAATCGATCCAGCTGTTCTCGCGTTCTTCCATTTTTTAGCAGATTTCAGTGCTGTTAAAAATAATCATGACAATTTTTTACGAGAAATGACGTGCTAAAAAGTAAATAATTCTCGTGGAGCTATGTCACCTGCAACTATTTTTATAGAAATCAAATCTATTCTACATGACTGGCAACAGTCAAAACATCAGAGTTGGGTGTTCCCAGAGTGGGATCACTGCGCGTTAAAGGGTTAATATAGTTATACCTGACCTACTCATTCGGATTTGAACCTAAGTGTTCATTCTAATTTACTCACTTCATGTTCACAGATGACTGTGATGTGATAGATCTCATGAAATCAAACATTAAAAGCATAAAAGAGATTTATTTTGCTGAAAAAAAAAGACGCTGTAAGTTTTGTATCCAGAGTTTTGTTACTGCTCAGCTGGATTTCACAACTAAATTAAATATAGATTGTTTAACCCTTTAAGGCGCAGTGATCCTGCTCTGGGAACACCAAACTCTGACGGTTTGACTGTTGCCAGTCACAAAGAATAGATTGGATTTCTATAAAAAATAGTTGTAGGTGACATAGCTCCACGAGAATCCTTTACTTTTTAGCACGTCATTTCCCGTAAGAAAATGGTCACGATTATTTTTAATAGCACTGACATCTGCTAAAAATGGAAGAATGCGAGAACATCCGGATCGATTGCCCAATGCTGAAAAAAGGGCAGCCGTTGCCATTTCTCGACTTAACTACCAGCAAGATGGCGGATGATCGAAACGTTCATCGCGTGCTACAGATCTAGAGACCCCTTTTTGACGACAGCTGGCTGTGCCGGGCACAGCCAGCTGTCGTTAAGTAGTAGTTATGTCGAGCGATGGCAACGGCTGACCTTTTTTCAGCATTTTGGGAAAGGGTTGCACCTCAAAGGGTTAAAGAAGGGGGGGGGGATTTTAAAATTTGAGTCAGTTTTCTGGTGTTACTGATTGCAGAATATATGTATTTTTTAATAAAATATATTATGGAACTTTTCATTTCTGTTTGTGTGTATAGTATAACTGTATGGGGATAAAAAAAAAAAAAAAAAAAAAGATTTCACCCATCTGACAACAGAGTAGAAGTCTGCACTGCCGAGGTCTAGGCCAGCGAATAATGCTGATTTTACACCGTGGCGTACAATCAACTTAAAAAATTTTCAAAAATTTGTAGATTTGGAATGGTTTATGAGAAGGTTTTGAATAAAAAAAATGCGTAAAAGCAAATAATGTATCAACCGTATATTGATAACTAAATGTATCGTGAATGTGCTATATATAAACAACATAAACCTATCTGATTTTGATAAAATCTGTTGTTTCAGTTTTGCAATAGAAATATTTTAACCCCTTTAATGTGCGGTGTCCTCGCCATGAGGACACCAAACTCTGACGTTTTGACTGATGCCAGTCACGAAGAATAGATTTGATTTCTATAAAAATAGTTGCGGGTGACATAGCTCAACGAGAATCCTTTACATGTAGCACGTCATTTCCCGTAAAGAAATGGTCACGAATATTTTTAACAGCACTGACATCTGATGAAAAATGGAAGAATGCGAGAACAGCCGGGTAGATTGCCCAATGCTTAAAAAAGGGCAGCCGTTGCCATCGCTCGCAGGGGGTTCGGAACCCCCCCCCCCCCAAAAAAAGAAAAATAAATAAAATTTGGATTCTTGTTACTAAAATGGTGATGATATTGTATTTTTGTGTGAAATTCTGCTTTTTTTACCGTTTGGACCTGAATGTCTTGATATTCCATCTACATTCCACCTAATTTTCATGGCGAATGCTTATTAATTGTTGGAAAGATTTTGAAGAAGTTATTAATTATTGGGCTTGTTGTATTTGAGACATTTATTTTCTCATTTGTGTGTTAGTTTCAAGAACCGGCTTATAAATGGACTTCAAATTTGAAAATGACTGACTGACTGAAAATAGGAATTATGGGAGTACCTGACAGTATGTCTTACCTCCAGTTAGGCATAATCTGATTTTGAGCATCCATTAGTGTTATGTGTGGGCGAAAAAGAAGTGTACCAGGGCTACACAGTGTGGGGCAAGTGCCCCGTGGAATTCAGTGCATGTCAGCATTGATGGTATGGTAGTGGTGATGGTGGTCTGATTCTTGTATGTCCCCCCAGATTCCCCTCACCGTTAAACGGCACTCTTCCTCTGGGTTGCTCGACTGACAGTGGCAGAATTTTTTTTGGGAGGGGCTAAATTTTTAAAAGATCTTATTTCATCCAACTGTACTATAAATCGAAATTTTTGTCTAAACCAATGTGCATGCTTTTGGGAGGGGCTAAGTTATAAAATATGATCAATCTAGCTATTTTAAGTATATAATAAAGCAGAAGCCCTTTACCAATCTCTTTGTGGGGGCTGAAGCCCCCTAGCCCCTTCCCTGGATCCGCTACTGTCGACTGAGATCAGACCGTGGAGTTAAGGCTCTTGTGTACTAACTTCGGAAATCGATCGCCAAAATGTTATTCTATGGAGAAAATGGCCTTCACTACTACCACATTTTGAAACAAACTATTGCATGTTTTTCATCCATTCTTTTTTCCCCTTAAGATTAAAATATTGATCTACATTTCTTTTTAAATAGAATTTATTTAAAGCAATTAGAAGTACAGGGTGGCCATAAATAAACTGCAAGTGTTCAAGGGATGCTGGACAGAAAACTACCAGGAATATTCCAGTAAAACTTGGTATCTACACGTTTCAGAACATGCGCAAGTCAAATATGCAACAAAAAAGAAATCGTCATTTTCACCTGACAGAGGGCGCTGTGCCGTATTTCAAAGCTCACCGGTGGCATATACAACTTCCAAAACTGATAGACAGAGCATAGTGACATTCTAAGAGGCATATAAACAGTATAAAACATCATTTACAGTTTATCAAAATTCCATACAATTCGCTTCAGTAGTTAAATTTTTACAGTAACATGTAATGGAAATGCTTGCACAATGGAACTGCTTTGCTATACCTACTCTGTGTGACGTCAAAAGTAAGTGCCGCGGCTTTCCTCTCTAGGGAGCGTTGCCTTAGGGCCAGGGTGCGAACTGAACATTTTCTCCCGGGGGGGACACTTGAAAAGAAAAGGAGAGAAGGTGTAAATACTTCATTCACATGATATTACACGACAAATGCAATCGCCGACACGTGTAGGAACTGACTTATTTTCAAACAAAAGTCTTAGATTGTTCTATAGAACCACAGATACACAAGCTACATACAATGTACCTCTATTGGAAGACACCCTTAAGGGTTTTTAGCTTAGAAAAGAGACGAAATTTTAAGGCAGTCGCCTTAGGGTATAGTAACAAACGATAACATACTGCTTTCTTCTTGACTTCAACCCCAACCCTTCCTTCATCAGTTTAAAATTTCTTCAGCAGGGGATAAATAGTATCCCTGGCAGGGATCAATTAATATTTCTCTAGGCAGGGATATTACATTCTTCAGCCGGGGAAGATCCCCGGCATACCCCCCCCCCCCCGTCAATTCGCTCCCTGCTTAGGGCGCTTACAGTAAATGGGATACGAGTAATCGAAGTCTGGGAGCTCATGTACTATCTCGTTAGGGAGACGGCTGAGCTGTACGTGAAATCTGGGCTCTTTTTAAGATAGTCCGAATTGGACTGACTGAAAAGTTTAATTAAAGGAGTACCTGACTGGTAGAGTCCTACCTCCAGTAGGGCATAGGTAACATTGAGTGTAACCTAAGTATGATGTTCGAGAGAAAAATGTGGGGAGTCCACATTAGTTAGTGAGAGTACCTAATGAAGTTGCTCATGTTGGGACGGAAAAAAAAAAAAAAAAAAGGAAAAAAGATTTTCAGTCGAGTCATTTGGCCGTGCAGGATGCATGACTTGGGGTGGGGGGGCAGATCTCGATAGTCTACCCAGCTTCCCCTCACCGTCTAGCGGTGAACTTCGATTGGGTTGCTAGACTGAGATCAGGCCAGTGGGGCGAGGAAGACAGGGCGGCCTGGGGCCGTTTTCTGTATCTAGGGTTGTGGTAATCGTAGTCGGGCAGCTCAGCGATGATTTCATTTTGGAGATTGCCAAGCTTGCTGTGAAAGCGTTTCGTGAGCTTGTGGAGCTGTTTGGACAAGGTGATGTGCAGGTCTTTTTTGATGATTCGGTTAAGAAGAAAGTCCGGACCGTGCCTGATTATTCTTAAGAATCTTGCTTCAGTAGCAGTGAGGCTAGTGATGTGATTCTTCGCTGCGTAAGCCCATACGAGTGGGGCGTAGAGTGCAATTGGTCTTACGAGAGCCTTGTATATAAGAGTTTTGTTTTTTTTTTGCTTCCTGGTGAATATGAGGCTGCTAACCCCCGTCAAAAGCTGCTTTCATCTTGCCCCTGGTGCGGGTGATGTGGTTCTTCCATGTTAGATTCTTATCCAGGGTGACTCCGAGGTAAGTAGTGGAGTTCGCCCATTCAATATTCTTATTGTCTACGATAAGTCTGGATGGAGGCAACTTGTTCCCCATGGAGATGGCTGTACATTTTTGGGCATTGAGCTTAATTTTCCAATTGCGCATCCAAAGTTTGATAGCATCAAGATGTGCCTGAACTATATTAAGGAGGGATAGTTTACCTTCTTAACATTTCCAAAGAGAAGAGCATGTTCCAAGATTTAAAATTAATAATGCCTGTAAACTTTAGTCACAATCATCACGCTAAAGCTTGGCGACAGTACGAGTGTCCATACATTTGCAGTACTGGAGCGATAGACAGAATTTCAATAACCTAAATTTAAGTATATAAAATACTGTATGTGAAAAGTGGTGGTGCGTCTTTTCGTAGATGTTTTGTAGGTAGTCATCTTTTATGTAATAATTTTTATTAAAATTTGTTATTTTATTGTATTTGGAAGCCATTTAACTAATTTTTCTTCATCCTAAATAAAGATTTATAGATATTTTCTAGATGATGTACTTTAAAAATCATAAAAGACTGTTGAGGTATAGGAGCTAACTTTTTTTTGTGTATCTTTTAAAAGCTTTCTTTATGGGAAAACTGCAGTGATCGAATGCTATTCTACTGACAGCTGAATTTGAGTTCTTAAAGTGTGTGCTACTTTCTTATTACTTCAAGACTTTTAGATGAAAGGAGAAATTCTTTAAAAATAATTAGAATTGACAGCCTCAGAATTCTGATTATTTAGTTTCTATTAAAAGATCCTGCGCTACGCAAAGAGAAAACGAAAAGCTGTAGTTTAAAGAAATTTAGTTTGTTCATACCGATGAATAACTAAATTTTAACTAAAGGAAAAAGATATAATATTTCTTTTCTTTTTTTTTTTTTAGCACACATGAAACATAATTTGGCTTGAATTTTCAAAATTCCAACTATCGGTCTAAAAAATGGTGCAGACCGAGACTCATACATACATAATTTGTGTCGATTTAGAATAGATAAGCACTCAAAATATGACTTTTAAAAATGTTAAAAAAAAAAACGTGGTATGGCTACAATAAAGCTTTGAATAATGTTAAACAGAGCACTCCTTGCCAGAGAGAACCTTTACTTTCTTATGCAAAAGGTGTTTACCGTTCTTCGTCTGATAAACTTTTGAGCAAATGCACACATGGCAGAACTCAGAATCCAAATGATAATTCCAACCATTTTTTATGGGAACGCATATCCAAAAATGTTTTCTGATTCAATTAGTGTACTTTGATATTGTGTGTTTTAGATTCTGTTTTCTGCTATTAATGATGATGCTTACAGACTCACAAAGGTTATCAAATATTTCAGAATTGACCCAGACCGTAATTTGAAATATTCCTTGAGAAAATTTGATGAGGCTGGAGTTCGAGAAGCATCATTCAGTTTCCAAAAACTTTCTAAATAAGACTTAGAAACAAAATGATAACACAAAAAAGATGTGTAGCAGAATTGTTAAATCAAAATAATTGGCGCTGGAAATGTTTTAAAACAATGTATTTAAGCATTGTGAATCTGTGTTTTTAGTCTTTTGCCTTTTCTCAATTTTTTATTTTTTTTTATGCTTTGCAGCACTTTTCTAAAAAATTGTTTGAGCTAAACAGTTTGAAAAAGGAACTTCCCAAAATTGTTTAACTAAGTTGTTTCTTTAAAAATACCAAACATCTAAGGGAAAAATTCTGAAAATAGTAATTTTTTTTCTTTAATTTTTAGGATTTAAAATATTTTTTAATAAAATATTTTTAATTTTATTTCTTTTTAGCCAAAATAAAAATAGCTTCATACTCGTCTCAGATAGTATATTTTCTGATACCATATTACAAGGAGACAATAGTTTTTTAGCAAAGTATGCCAAACAGAGATAATGTTCAAAACATTTTGTAGAGATATGTAAAAAGTTAATTAGTTTTTAAAAGTAATTTATACATTAAACTGTTTTTTTTTAATTTATATATGGACTACAATATGTGTACATACAGTGAACAAAAAATTTCATTTTTATCACTATTTTTAATTAAAATACTATATGTAAACCGTCGAAATGTCTTAACAGATTTGCATTTAAGGTTGAGCGAGAAAAGTTCCGCCTTGATTATACAAATTAACGCCCACAGTTAAATGATTTGTTCCAGAATACCAGAATACCAGGAATAAACATTTCGAATTAAATAAAGTGACAGAAGTTTATTTCCTTAAAACATAGGAAATGTAGAGAAATTGACATTTCAAGCAAAACATTCTAAGAATTCATCCAAAGTTTATATTGTATGGTTTTTTGGAGCAGGGGCTGGGCCACATTTAAGGTAGGCGGAGATGTAACCTCAATTCTGGTTGCTGAAATCTAAACTGAATTGAAGTGTAAAGGGGTTGTAGGAGTTTCTAGATTAAAGCTTTACCTCCAGACTGACTGACTAAAATATGTATTATATTCTCTATTATTTAGTAAAATTTTATCGGAGGGGGGGGGGGGGATCTACATATTAAAACAGAATTCTTATAGAATTATACTGCAATCCTATCTATTCACTTCATGCTTGAATTCAGAATGCATATATAAATTCAAGTTCGAGTAATAACGAGTTTTAGAGCATTATATAAAAATAAAAAAATCCTCTAACTGAGAAATTTCAATTTTTAAGCTATAACACCTGTAATAACATATGCACTATTTCATTACATTTCATTGTTATACATATATATATCTTTATTGTAATGAAATAGCGCATTTCATTACATTTTTGCATTTGGATATTCAACACCCTTACATTTCTCATATATATATTTATATATATATATGGGGCTGCATGGTGAAGTCGAACCTACAAAAACTGCAAACCACGCAAAACAAGTCTTGTTATTTTTAATGATGCGTATGCGTTAATATAACATATATATATATATATACATATGTGAAAAAAGATAAAGAAAAGAAAAAAGAAATTTTGAATTAGTAAATCCTATTTTAAAATAATTAAATACAGAAACATTCATAAATTACTCTGTATACAGTGTAGAACTCCTCTAATCTGGAATTGCCGGGACTTTTCTGCTTCTGGAACACAGAAAATTCCGGATTATAGAAATTCTGTAATGCAAGTTTTAAACAGTTGTCAAAATAAATAAATTAATTAATTAATTAATTTAAAAAAATTCTGGAATAGAAAATAAATAAATTAAACAAAAATAAAACACCTTTACTGAGAAATTATGCGCAGCTGAAAGATGTTATTTTTAAAAAACATATCTAATCAAATCTTAAAAAACGTTTTCGATTGAATATCCATTTATTGTCACTATTGTTCTTTTAAAGTAGAAATCCCGTATTTTCGAACAGTAGCATAGCCAACATTCATTTTTCGGAGGTGGTCGAAAATTCAAAAACTGGAATGACAGTTAACTTATAGAAAGAAAATCATATAGCGAGTTTAAAATCTTTGTAGCTGTAAATGCATTAACATTTAAAAAAAAAAAAGCTTTGATTTAGACCCTTAACTTAACCTCAGATTTCTCAAGAGAAGCTTTCATATTTCTCCAAATACTCAATTTTCTCCATATCTTGTTTACTCATTTCGGGGGTGGTTACAGTCCCATCAGCCGCCCCCTGGCTACGCCCCTGGTTTAGAAGTCCAAATTTGAGAAGTTCTACTGTACTTCAGAGTTTCCCTTGACATATTTTCGTTTAGTAGGATGGGTAAGCTACGGCCGAAAAGATCTATCCGGCCCGCAGATGGAATTTTAATTTGCCGGTTAGACGTAAATTGAAAGAATAAGTATATTTATATATTATAAATCCATATTCGAACGCAGATTTCAAGATTTCAGTACCATTCAAACAGAATTGGATATTTTTACTATGCCTTTCAAAGTAAATTGTAAAGCAGTGAGGTCCGATTTGCAGCTTGAATTAATTGAATTGCAATCTAACAATCATCTCAAGCAGTTGTTTCTAAATATGCCAGAGTTTTACAAATCATCATCGAAAGTAAGTTTCCCAAGTTTAATATCTCACGCCCAGAAAATGAGTGCTGTGTTTGCTTCGTCTTATATATGAGAACAAGTGTTTTCAATTATGAACCTGAGAGAGAATTCTTTCAGAAGTAGACTGACAGATGAGCATTTAGCCTCGTTCCTTAGAATCAGTGCATCTCATTTCGAACCTCAATATAAGGAACTTTTGAAAATGAAATCGCAATTTTATTCATCTTGGCACGCTAAACTTTTTATTTTCGATTTTTGGCCCGCGACCGAAAAAGTTTGCCCATCCCTGCACTAGGCTGATATACCGGTTCCTGTTTGGGGCTCCATAGTGAAGTCGAACCTACAAAAACTGCAAACCATGCAAAACAAGACTTGCTATTTTTCTTCGATACTTCACAAATGACCGAGCGCATAGCGCTTCGAACTAGGAGACGAAAGAACCTGGCTTAAATCCGGGTTGCGTCCATCGACCGAGCAGTTTGGTGATTTCCGTGGTTTTCTGTGAAACGTTGCGTAAATACGGGTTAGGGACTCTCAGAAAGCTCCCCCATCCATCGGCCTAGATCCGTCGAATAGATAATCGGGCGCAATCCCAGAACAGCAATTTCGTCATCGAACTGCTCTTTCCTTTCCATCATTCAGTCACCCATTAGATCTGCTTTCTTTTTAACACGCTTTTATTAGTTCCACCTGCATGTTTGTTTGTTTGTTTGTTTGTAACCGACTCCTTTGAACTCGATTTTGAACGAAACGGTCAGATCCACTTTAAACGGTCAGATTTAATTTAAACTTTGTAGACTTATGAAGGACCGATGACAATACAATAATTTGATATGTTTATCCCATTATCCTGATTCGGATCGTCAGGATTAGTAATTTTCTTAGAGATCCTTTGCGTGAGAGATGGAGCAAGCGCGCGGTCTACGCATGCGTATCATTTCGGCACTCGGCTCAGCAAATGGAATAGAACCTCTTTCGCTATTGGTAACTGCATTCAATGGTTTGTTTGGGTAGTTACGTTTTTGAAATCCAGATGGCAAATCTAAAAATTTTACCTCAATATTGCATATTATTGTAGTCGTTATGATACTTGTTTGTTGATTAGAGACCTATTTTTCCTTTTTAGTGAGGAAGGTAGCATTTAACTGCAGGTTAATTAATACTTTGGTGCAGAGCAGGGGCGTAGCCAGAGGGAAGGGGGGGGGGAGGTTGCTGCCTCCCCAAAATGGGACCCTTTATTTAGCTTACAATTTGATATTTAGCTTACAATTAAACTTTAGCTTCAAATTTCATACGCAGTCCACCCCGAAATAAAATCCTGGCTACGCCACTGGTGCACAGTGTAAATAAATTATCTCACAGTTTGTACTTTCCAACTTAGTGTTCTCTAGTGTCTTATGAGAGATATCGAAAATTTAAAAAAATATAAATTTTAAATAAATACAGTTTTAAAAAAACTAAAAAACACGCTTCTATAGCAAATCGAACTAAAAAATGAAAAATAAATAGTTTAAGAAAAAATTAAAAAAACACGCTTTAGTGATAAATTGAACTAATTAAAAAGTGAAAAATAATTCTTAATATAGAGATAAATTAATGAACGAAAAATAGTATTAGTGTGAAAAAAGCGCCTATATATAAGGTGACCATACGTCCCGTTTTGAACGGGACAGTCCCGTTTTTAGGTGGCTTGTCCCGTTGTCCCCAAGCACAGCTTCGGGACACCGTAATGTCCCGTTTTTAGAAAATATCCCCTGCAATGTCCTGTTTTTAGAAAGAGAGCAACCCACGGTAACGATTTCAATAAAGGCCGCTAAAAATCTAAAATCATCCAACAGCAGTGTCTCAAAAAAAAAAAAAAAAAAAAAAAGCCTGACCTCCCTCCCTCCCCTCTGAAGACACCAAGAAAACGCCGGGGGATGTATTGTTTTTGTATTTGTTCTAGTTCTTTTTTTGTCAACTATTTTAATTTCTTTTTTTTTTTTAAAGTCATATTCCTCTTTTGCTTATTCCAACCTCCCCCTCCCACCCCGATCTTCACTTTATTTTCCCTTTTCAGTCTGGTTTTCTAAGAATTTTTTTCCTTCCGAATGACAATTTCCTTTTTAATGTGTGCTTTAGTTTGCATTTCTCGCTTTCCTACTTTCCTGCCTTGTGTCGGATGGTGTTTTTGAATTCGAAGGAGGGCGTACCCCTTGTAGCACCCGGAACTTGCTCTATTTTTTATAGTATACTAGCTGAAGTACCCGTTCTTCGCACGGGAATGAATGGAATTTTTGATATTAATATTTGTTGTGATTACTATTTATTGTAATAAAGAGATATAGCAAAATGGATATCGCGTTATATTGTGTTCAATAATCATGCATACTGAATTTCAAGGCAATCGTTTTTACGGTGAAGAAGGCGATGCGGCGTAGCACAATCTAGTGGCGAGTTTTAGCAAAACGGATACGGCAAAAATATTCTTCGCATTCAGATATCGATGTATACGAATTTTCATGACGATCGGCTGAATAGTCTTGAAGTTCATGTGTTGACGCGACATCTAGTGTCAAGTTATAGGAAAATGGATCGTGCCAAACTCTTCCCCGTCTTCAAATATCTATGTATACCTATTTTCATAGCGATTATTCGCACAGTCAAGAAGTGATACACTGCAGGGCCATCTAGTGGTTAATTAAAGTAATGATTTGCTACAGCGCCGTCATGTGGCGAGTTATAGCAAAATGGATAACGCCAAAATATTCTCATTGTTCAAATAGCTATGTATACTGATTTTCATAGCCACCGTTTGAATGGTCAAAAATTTGGCCTGCTGCAGCGCCATCTAGTGGCGAGTTAAAATAATAATGCATTGCAGTGCCGTCTAGTGGTGAGTAACAGCAAAAGTAACGCAGTTAGAATATATTCTTCGTTCTCAAATGTGTAAGTATAAAAAATTTTATGCCGATCAGTCGAACGGTATAGAAGTTGATGCGTTGCAGCGCTATTTAGCGGTAAGTTACAGCAAATGGATAGTGAAAAATATTCTCCGTGTTCTAATATTCGCGTGTACCAAATTTCATCGAAATTTGTTGGACGATATTCGCATAGCAAACGGCTAAACGGAATAGAATTCGACGTTCTGCTGCGCCACCTAGTGAAAAGTTAGAGGAAAACGGATAGCATAAAAACTTTCTCCATGATAAAAGACTTAGGTGAACCAAATTTCATGGTGATCGGTAAAACGGTGCTGGAGTTTTTCAACCTCCTACACACATACCAACATTCATTTTTATCTATAACCAGTCTTATTATACGTATATACCAGTCTCAAGTAAAATCCAGTTTCAAATCTAAGCCTCGCCAAAGTGCCAGCATACGCCATTTTGCAAGAGTTTTTTCAGGGAATCATTCGAAGCATTGACTTAGCAGCAATCAAAATGGGAAATGGTTCGACCGCCAGGCATTTATTTGAAAAGTGGAATCCCTTAATACAGCCGCATTTTTTAAATTATCAACTATAACATGTTTTATTCATCGTTACCTCGATGTACTAAATGCGAAGATTTCAATTTTCTGAAATTTGGCGGATTTCCCCCAAGTTAAATCAATGTACTCAATTGGCGAGAATTCTGAAGCTACATCGCTTGAAATGCCCTAATAACTGCATTATTTCTGCACGGATAGTTAAAATTTAATGCTGTATTCTAAGAAAACCTATACACTTGTTTTCAAAAATGCTATTCCCTTAAGCTCTCAGTAAATTGAGCCAAAAAGCCTAAAACTGTGCAAACCGCTAGAACTCACACTCTAAAAATCGGCCTATCAGCCATTTTATTTTTCGCCAAACTAAAAAAAATTACATATTAGTCTCGGATATCTTCGATCCTCATTGTTTTGCGTATAAAACATTTCATTCCTGCTCTCATTTCTTATGCGCACACGATATTATAATTAAAAAAAATAACCTAAAAAAATAAACTAAAAAAATCATTATTATTCTTTTATTTTTACTTTAAGAATTTAAAACATTTTATTCGGCAAAATCGCCACGCATGGCAACCAAGATGCTTATTTCACACACTTTTTTCACTACAGGGGTTAATATTACGTAAAGCTTTCTGCGTGGAGAACATAAAAAATCTCTTAAATTCCGGGAACGGAAATTAAGGGAACACTTCAGGAGGAAAACGTTTTTAAGTGGAGTTTCAAAGTTTTAAAGTGGACTATCATTTATTCTATATTATTTTACATATCTGTGTAAAATTTCAGGCTGACATGTCCATTTTTGTGGAATTGTATACTACCCAAATCAACAAATTGACAAACAGAATTTCATTTTTATTTATAAGATAACCTACGCTTGTTTTTAAAAATACCCTCTCATTAAATTGCGCCAAGCGCTAGAATCATAGAAAATCTGACACACTTTCAGATTTTTAAATACGCACTAAAGTGCTATATATAAAAAGAGTTATAATCCATGGGTCTTCCCTATTTTCGTTCCTTCTTTCATGAAGTTGGAAAGTGTATCATTATTCATGAGTGTGATTAAACAAAATTAAAATTGATATTTCTAACATCCTTTTTTCTGGATGTAATACATTAGATGCAGAAAAGCTACTCTGAAAAATGCACAATTCCAACTGAATGAAAATTTCAAAAACTTATACGCAGGTGTATTCATAACCCAAACAGCAGACGATTAAATTACGGTAAATAGCGCCAAGCGTTAGAATCCTCCTCAAAATCGCGAGAATGCTGAAGATAGATCGCTTGAAATCCCTTAATAACTGCATTATTTTCGCAGGGATCGTTAAAATTTAACGCTGTATTCTAATAAAACCTTTGTACTTGTTTTCAAAAATCCGTTTCCTTAAGCTCTCAGTAAATTCGCCAAGCCGGAAACTGTGCAAACCGCTAGAACTCACTTTCTCGGCATTTGAGCCATTTTATTTTTTCGCCAAACTAAAAAATTTTAACATATTAGCCTCGGAAATCTTCAATTCTTATTGTTTTGCGTATAAAACATTTCATTCCTGCTCCGATTTCCCATGCACACGATATTATAATTAAAAAAAATATAACCTTACGAATATAAACTAACAAAAAAAAATCATTATTATTCTATTATTTTTGAGAATTTAAAACATCTTATTCGGCAAAATCGCCACACATGGCAACCACGATCCTTATTTCACACTTTTTTCACTACAGGGGTTACAATTACGGAAAGCTTTTTGCGTGGAGAACATAAAAAATCTCTTAAATTCCGGGAACGGGTGGACTTTCAAAGTTTTAAAGTGGACTATGATTTATTCTATATTATTTTACATATCTGTGCAAAATTTCAGGCTGATAGGTCCATTTTTGTGGATTTGTATACAACTCAAATCCACAAACAAATAAACAAACAAACAAACAAACAGAATTTCATTTTTATTTATAAGATGTGTGTTTTAGCAAAGTTTTTTTTTCATTTTATTTTAACATTAACACAAGCTTTTTTGCGCGTTTTCTTAACAACTAAAAGATACCCAGACCTGTAAATTCAGTCTCCCTACACTATCACCTTAAAAACAGATGTCCCGTTTTGAGGAAAAAAATAAATACACTATTGCCAAAAAAGTAGATGTCCCGTTTTGAAGGAAAAAAATAATGGTCACGTTATCCATATATCAGTTCTTGAGAATATTTGATCGGTACGATTAGTACAAAAATGACACAAAAAATATAGCACAAAGCGCCCCACACTTTTTTCACAATAATACTGTTTTTCGTTCATTAATTTATTTCTATATTAAGAATTATTTTTCACTTTTTAGTTAGTTCAATTTATCACTACAGCGTGTTTTTAAAACTGTATTTTAATTCAAAAACGTCAGTGCATGTCGAACGAAAAACTACATGGATTTGTCGTAAATATTAAATTTGAAAATAAATATAAAAATCTGCGTAGTAATTTTACAAAGATGAGCTGATACCAAAATAAATTAAATGGACGAAAAACGAATAGACAAAACCCGTAGTCAGTATTCACTTATTACAGTAAATTTTGCTATAATTTACCCTTCTCAGCTACGATCCCTTTTCAGTTATTTTTGTCCCTCGAATGAGGGACAATTGCATGAATATCTATAACGTTTCCGTATTTCATCCTACAATAATATAAAAATGTTTATATTTAAAATTACTACTTTTAATTTCTGGTTGTATTTATTTAGATTTAACATCTTCATTAACGATATACAGTAGAACTCCGATCTATCGTTCCCGCATTCATCGTTTTCCCGTATTGATCGTTTTATTTCTATGGTCCCTGTACAAATTGTATTCGAATAACGTTAAGAAGCCCGCATGTATCGTTCGCCAAAAAGTGACTTTCCCGCATTCATCGTTGTAAAATATTTCTTCTGACCAAAATGAAATTGAACAGTAAGTGAATTCATATGGCATACGAACTGTAATTGCTTCTTGGTATGATTTCTTGGTTCATTGATGATCAGATGAACAGTGGTTGAGTGTTGGTTGAAGAGGATGTACATAGCGCGAATTTTAATGATTATAATTCCATTAATCAAGACGGTGAGGCATGCGGTATCCTAAACAGGAAAAAACGTGTGATGATGCAAAAAATGAATATAATGGCGAAGAAGAGGATAAGATTTATGCCGATGAGGCTGAGAGTACACTAGTACGAAGTTTGTCTGAAGCAATAATGGTATTTGAAACTGTATGAACTTTTTTATACAAACATAAAATCACATGAAAAGTCCAGTATTGTAAATCTTTAAAATTTACTGTTTAATTTTAAAAATTAATGAATAACCCCACATAAAATTACTGAATTTTAAAAATTAGTATCACTTAATTTTCATTTTCGATTTATTTGTTTTACATTTTTGTAACAAATCAGTATTTGTTGCTATACAGTCATTGCGTGTATGCATAAAGATTGCTTTCTACTATTTTCATTTGAACCCGCATTTATCGTTTTCCCGCATTCATCGTTTTTTCCTACGCACCCCATAAAAAACGATGAATCGAGGTCTACTGTACCTAGATCATTCATTCAAAACTACCTTAGATCAGATCTATCTATACGCTGACGATACTTTTGTGCTTACCAAGAACAAGACCGTCCGATTTATGTACAAGTACTTTCCGATCATATACAAGCACTTGAAACTTGGTTCAACAAGTGGAGAATTAAACTAAATACTAACAAACTAAAGTCGTCTTCTCACACAACGAATCCCTTCCCCACCGCTGCTGATATATGACCGCATATATGCTATATGACCGACCTGTTCAATTCGATAGTGAAATTAAATACCGTGGAATAATTCTGGATAAAAACGTTAATCGGATATCTCATATTAAATATAGCGTTCGCAAATTCCACAAGGCTCTTTAGCCTTGTGGAATTTGCGAACGCTATGGGACGAAACAATGCGAACGCTACTGGGAAACAAGATATTACTTTATAAAATGATTCTTCGACCAATTCTTCTTTATGCCTCATCTGTTTCGGGCTGCATGGCGAAGTCGAACCTACAAAAACTGCAAGCTATTCAAAACAAATCTCTTCGTTCTATCTACAAAGCTCCTTGGTATTTCAAAAATGCACTTATTCATTCCGATCTTGGAATGGAGGCTATAAGAAAAATTATTAAGAGAAAATACGACAATTTCTTCAAAAATATTTATACGATTCCCAACGATTTACTCTTTAATCTACCGGACTACGACAGTAGAATGTATTTCAAAAGACCCCGTACTATTACTCATCTTCCTGATGCAATTCATTATCAATGATCTTTCCCCGAGCAAAACTTGAGCTCTTATTTATTCATCAATGCGCACGTACAAGACGCTGTCAGGAAGCTTCCTTTTCCTTCTTTTTTTTTTTTTTTTTTTCTCTCACCCCTCCCCTTCTTTAATATTTTCCCTTTATAACAGTACTTACCTGTAATTTAATGAGGTGATAATTTCTATGAGGTGACAGTTCCGATTTCCACTTACTGTCTACTGGATATAAGAGGCTTCGCCTCAGACGCTTCAAATGTGTTATGTTATGGGGGAAGGAAAGGGTTAGTACATTTGCTGAAATATTATTCTCTGTATATTCAGTGCCCGTACAATAATTTATTCTTTTCATTTAAATCAAAATACATAACAAAAATAAATGAATAAATAAATAAATATTTTCAGGGTTCAAGACCGCTAAAGTCAGTGATAACCTATAATAATGGTTGATAAAGAACTTTGTAAATAGCATCTATGTATATAAAATGAAACAGTGCGACCGTTTCGGGTGGTACAAAGATCGTCCTCCTTTTTCACAGACAGAATTCTTCCTCTATTTTTTATTTTACTTTTTGAGTATGTGGAAGGAAGGACTTTTTACAGCTGAAATAATATGGACCTTTTATACCTCCAAAATGGTCATACTGCTTTATTCTATATACATGCGCCATGCGTGTTATTTCCAAAGTTCCTTTCAGTTTTAACTTTTGGACAACAGTCATTGAATTCTTGTTATTTACTGCAAATTAAAATTGCTTTTAATTCTTTAGTTCATGCTGAGATTCACTCTGAGTGAATGATGCAAATGCTGTTATGTCAGAAGAACAATTGCAAATAGAAGAGTTTTTGTAGTAAATTTTATTGTTGACATCACGCACGTTTCTCTTTTTATGCTTCTTATTTCTTCAAAAATGAATTGTGCTGTTTTTCATAGGACCATCTCTGAAATTTATTGTTATTATTTATTTACTTATTTAACAAGAATTCCAACTAAAATATGTAATTTACAACAGCATTTGATTACTTTTGATTATCTTGTAAGCAATATGGGCGTAGCTAGAGGAGGGATATCAGATAAATCCCTCCTTTAAAACCTCCCCTCGATCCACCTCTGATTTACGTCGCCATTTTATCTTTTGTTAAATAAAATCTGAAAGGTTTTCAAAGTTTCTGCTCACATGGCATAAAATTCCCTCTTTTTATTATTCATGTCTTGCACATAGTAAAATCTGATCACTTTTTATTTATGTAAATTTTAAAGATTTACCCAATGGTATTTAACCTGGTCTCTTCCACGACTAGTGGGCGATCCAGTTTTTTCTTTTTTTTTTCTTTTTTTTTTTTTTTTTTTGGTGGTAGGTACGGTTTTTCTCAGTTACTGAATGCCATTCCTTCTAATGGCAACCATAATGTGAAGTGATTATGAATTATGTGCATGCTCAAATCGCCAAAGAATCAACAGGGAATGAAAATTCGCCAAATGGCAAATGTCCAAGCTGTTTCAAAACTTCTGGAAAGTCGTAATTAACGTCGTCAAATATTTTATCATGACAAATACCTCTCGGCAAAAACTGGCAAACACACAAAATCCGAGTCTAACCATTATTACACAATTTTCATTTGAAATTTTTTTACATTTCCAATACACGCTAGCTGCTAACATTTCGGAGCAATTGCGTACGGAAACGTTGGTGCAAGCTTCATGCTGATGATGTCGCACTCTAAATGCAGCCCAACTCTGGGGATAAAAAATGCTTAGACTTTCATACTTTAAATATGCACTGAAGTACTAAATATTAAAAGCATATCATAATCCATGCGTCGAAAATGTAGCTTTTATAAGAAATAGTATAGATTAGAAAGATTAAAAAAAAAAAAAAAAAAAGAAGAAGAAGATTGAAAAATGAACAGAAGAGGAGGAAGGAACTTTGCTTTGCTATTGGACGCTCAGTGCGTGTATTATTTACTAAATTTTTTTAATGAAGACCAGAGGTTTTGGACTTGAAATTCTGAACTTTTTTGAAAGAAAGTTTCTTCTTCCTATAAAATAATAGGGATATTGTTTCCTTACAGCTGTTATTTTTAATTTTATTATATGTTGTCTGCAAAATATTGCTAAAAAATTCATGCAACATCAAATAATATTTTTTCTTTGCCAAATTTGAAAAAAAAAAAAAAATCTAGTTGCATAACTTTAGAGCACTTGACCTGAATGCCTTGTTTTATTGCAGAGGCGGGGCTCCATAAAATGTGGGCGGATCACAAAAATCCGACCAGGAAACCATGCCTTGCAGCAATAATCCGAGAAAGAAATGCATTAATCTAAATAACCAGCAATCCATAGAGCATAATGAAACCTGTTTGTTGAGGCATAGAGCATTTACTACCTACAAGGTCTTTCTATTCTCAAGATATATATTTGTAAAAGTGATTTATTTACACATAAAAAATAAAAAAGTCTTGATTTTAATTGAAAATTTTACTATTCAAATTTTTATAAAATACAAAATATATATTGAGGCATTTTATACCAATATAAAAATAAACAAAGTTTGTGTGTGTGTGGAATCTTATAAAAGTATTTTTTTAATGTTTTGGCCAAATTTTATCGTGTTCCTTCCCGCGAATCATTTTATTTCCCTTCAGTTTGACAGTACTCAAACTTAAAAATAAGCATTCGAAAAGAGAGACGAAATAAATGGGTCGATGGGGTGGGGGGAGTAAACCATGCTTTTTTGAAATACGGCTGCATTTTTAATATATTTTCTTTTAAGTTATGGACATCCTCACATCATCATTGACAAATGCAGAGTTTCTTTTTCTTTCTTTCTTTATTTTTTTCTTCTAGTTGCTAATTACAAAAAGGGCCTTGGCCTATCATGCCTAAGCAAAATGTACAATAGAGCCCTTGCACCTGGATCCTCAACTAAATTGATTCCGAGCTACGGTTGACGAGGCTTATAAAAAAAGGTTCGCCGAAGTACTATACTAGTACACTAAACGACTAAACAATGGGCACTGGTGTAACTTACTAGGGTCAAAGGGAGGCAATCGATCCCCAAAAGCTCAAGAAAGTTCAGATATCAATTATTTGAAAATATTTTGTCAATAGGGAACTTACTAAAGTCAAGGGGGGGGGGGCAACTGGTCCTCAAAAATTCAAGAGCATTCAGATTATCACCTATTTGAAAATATTTTCTACTATTGGAAACAGTTTGCCCCTACGCAACTTACCTGCCAATTCACGACAATGACAATGGGTTTGCTAAATTCTTTCAGATTTTACAAGAGGTTCGCAAGGACAAAAAGGTTTAGAACCACTTCGGTTACGATGCATAAAAAGCTTCGTTCTTGAAATTAAATATTATTTTTAGCTACAAGTAATGGTTGTAACAGGTATGGCCCTAAGTAGGGGTTTCGCAACACTTAGTTTTTATATGAACATTACTGCTTTTAGGGGGGTGGGGGAGGAGGAGGTAGTTTTAATCTTATTTAAGAAGGAAACCTCAACTTGCCTAGGTATTAGAAAAAATAAATTTTGTTATATCATGACGAAATTACATAGTATAATGTGAAATTTACCTTAAGAAGCGCTTTTATTAATGGATTGCGAACCAATCACAACTATTCACGCCTTTCCTTGTAAAAAAAGTAGTAAATACCTTTTTTATCTCTTTGGCTAACTAATCGGAAAATCCCTCACTAATAGGCAAATCTATCGGGTAGGAAAATCCTTCTGTAGGGATGTGTTCACTTTCCCTCCTTGGGTAGAGGGAACACATCCACACACGTTTATGAAATTGTTCGTTTTGATAGATCAGTGAAATATGTTCAGAACAATATTAGAAATTACATTTAAACAGAAACATTGAAAACAAAGAAAGTTAAATCATCTTGAACGACTAAATTTATTGTATAAAAAGGTTTGGCCATGTTTCATTGCTAAGGCGGAGCTATTTTCAAAATAATCAGACCCGGAAACCACGCCTTACTTCAATAATGGCCCCAAAAACACAAAGGAGCAATCAACAGAGCTTATTTTGCACGGCCTTAAAATTCATGTATGGTACACAGATTTGGACTATTTTAATGTCTATGGTATAAACGAGGGTGGATATTTGTTCGCTTGATCAAGCCGCCTACTTTGAATGTATCTCCGCCTCATCAAGAAAACACCAGTGATAAATTTTTAATATTCCAAATCTCTAGTTAAAATTTCAGTCTGCTTAGTCTCCTATTTTACATGTGAAAAAGTTGTTACACTTTATTTACTTTATTCATGTTACTGCTGATAATGAGAAAAGAATTATTTCAAGGAATGGCGTTTTACTTTCATTATAAGGCTGAAAATTTTTTTAAAGGTGGATGAAAAGATATCGACATATTTGCATCGGGAAACGATGCAAATGTGTTGAGAAAAATGATTTTCATAAATTTGTTATTAAAAAGAATATTACATCCCTTTTCTTTAAGTAAAAATTTAGTTCTTTACAAAGCGGCACAAATAAACTTAAATTTCTTCTTCCTTCAGCATTTTTTTTTTTCTCTTTAAGTAGCGCATCATTTTTTGAAAAATTTAAATAACCTGAATTTAAGTTCCAGTTACTTTAACTCGAGATTACAAAGTTTCTACTCTCATCTTAAAACCTGACCGCCAAGGGCGGCTCCGGACTGAATTCTCGGAGGGGCCATTGAATTATATACATTCGTATATACATTGTTCAAAATGCAAATTGAACATGAAAAATCGTGTTTTATGCGAATCTTAAGTTGTAAAACAAAATTTCAGAGAAGGCATGGCCCCCTCACTGGAGCCGCACTTGTTTACCGCAATAAGAAAATGATACACGCTTTTAGAACTCATATTCTGCTGCAAAAATAACGGCAGTCGGCCACTGAAGTTTTCCCTTTCACAGAAACAGCCGTGCTTTTAAAAGGCACACATATAAAGAACGAAACTAAACAGAAAAGTTATCTTCTATACTGTTCCAGATGAATAAATAAATAAGTAATACTGTTCTTAAATTCTGTTCCAAAGCGCCATTTTAATTCTAGATTACGGTTGCCATTTAAATACAAAAAAATCGTCATGGTAACTGCATATGTATAGTTATCACCGCCTTAGCGAGAGTATGTGTGTGTGTGTGGGGGGGGGGGTTAAAGTAGTAATCAACCCATTTTATGAATGGAAATGTCACTAGTTATGTCTTTTCATACATTTTGAAGCGTTAGCACTTGGCATCGCCACCATCGGCTTTTATGATGACACCCAAAATTTTGTAGCAAATCAAACCTAAATAAATTTAATGTCAAGTACTGTTAAAACAAAGAAATATGATTTTCGTTGAAATGAATCTAATAATTTGGCCAACGCTGCACGGAGTGTAACACTGACTGTAAGGCATAGGGCGCCTAGTTTATAAAAATACTTTATTCTGTGAAATGTTATCCTTACTTTAAGCAAATGCAAACAAAGCATTTTTCAGATTGTTGGAGAAACATCATCAGTTTTTACTTTGCGCCTTCCCATACAGATATGAATTCATATCTCTATGCGCCTTCCATCGAAAATTGATTACAATTTTAGGTTTTAAAAAATCTGATGTTGTCAAAACGACTTCTTTGCACGTCTATTAAATCAAAAATATTTTCGGCGCACGTCATCTAAACTTATTTTGTCTGAAAGAGATAAAATACTGCCGTAAAACTAGGGTTTAGCGATTTCTAGCCAAATATTTCTGATATCACTAAGCTGGGTTATATTTGAAAGATTTGTTTCTGACACTTAATTTGACGATATTTTACCACAAGCCTACAAGATTGAGATAGTTTGCGAGATTTCGGGGATAGCCAAAGGAGTATCTGACCACAGACTTTCAATGACTTGAATGTATCCATGCACCTTAATGTATTTAAAGTCGTTTGGGTTACCCTGTAAATAAATTACCCAGTCGATTTCAATTAAAAAATAGATGCACAGCTAGATGTTACAATAGTTCCAAATGCAAATCTTAAACATTCTACGACATTTTAGAGTTGTGCGAAATACGAAGTTATTTTGGCGCCAAATTTGACGATATTTCGGCAAAACTCCCCCAGGTCGATGATAAATGGTAAAATTTTGGGCATGAACCAAAGAGTGACTGACTACAGGTATAATACTATATTGAAGATGTCCATAGACATTAATGTATTGAAATTCTTTTGGGTGGTCCTGTAAATAAACTTTCCAGTAGATTGGAACCAAAAATCGAGATGCACAACTAGATGTTACGTTACAACAATCTCATATATGAAATTTCAACATTCTACGACAAATAGTTTTTGAGAAATGAAAACAGATACTCACCTACACCAAAAGTCGCCAAGCTTGGCAACTTTTGGCGTAATTTTTGAGGAAGGCACGTGACCGTGGTCGGACCATTACCTAAGTATATGGTAGGACGGTATTGTGCTTGAAATGGTTGAATGTCCCTAAAACTGCCATTGACCGTAATGTGTTGGAAATCTTTTGAGTGTGCCTGTAGCAAACTATGAATGATAAAGAAACTATTTTCAATGGAGAAATTCATTTTGTAACATCACTTGAGTCCTTTGAAATAGCCTGAAACCTGTAAAATACGCTTTAATGAATTTCTGCCAATACATCGTAATGTATTTAAAATCTTCTGGGCGGCTCTGAAGATAAACTATCCAGCCGATTGTGACCAAAAGGGGGGGGGGTGCACATCTAGATGTTACAACAATTCTAAATATAAGTTTCAACAGTCTACGACCAATAGTTTTTGAGATATGCGAGTTAGATGAATTTCTGCCCATCGAGCTTAATGTATTTAAAATCTTTTGGGCGGTCTTGTAGAAAAACTATATAGTCGATTGGGACCAAAGGGAGGTGCACAACTAGATGCTACAATAATCCTAAATATAAAATTTCAACAGTCTATGACGAATAGTTCTTGAGATATGCGAGTTACATACTTAAGTACAGACGGCATGGAAAAACTGGCCAAAATAGATTCGCTGTCGGTCAAAATGGGTTGTACATACATTTAGATGAATGTGCATGCTAGCGTACGACGATATGCATCGCAAATGTTCTCAAAAGTAAATTTAGAGGTAGTCAAAATCGGTTTTTTTCGTTGAAATATGGCTCCCCAAAATTTTCGAGATCACATTACTTCCTTATACTCCGTACAGGGAAGTAAAAAAATCTGGAGTGATTCCACTCGACTGTACCGAACACTTACGATTAAGATCATAACCAAGCATTTAAATAAATTTTAATCGATGAAAAATTCAGCAAAAATTCTTAGTTTTTTTCAATTTGAGCTCAATCGAATGTACCGTTTAAACGATAGCGCATTTTCAAGAATTCCCCTAATTCAATTTCGGTCTTCCGGTGGTTTATAACATATATGCCCAATTTGAGCTCATTCGAATGCCCCGTTTAGGAGCTATCATGTTCACTCACACACATACATACATACATCTCGTAAAAATAGCATAAATGAATTCAGAAGAGCTCAAAACGTGTAAATACACCAAAATCTCGAAGTCCAGTTTCTTCATGATTGCAATACTTTCCTTACATGGTACATGCTCGGTAAGTAAAAATTGAATTGAGAGAAAATCGTCTCACAATCCAAATTCAATACTGACAGCTCAAGGAGACTTGTGGTAAAATAAGCCAGTACATAGTACTTGGGTTTTCTATTGCTCTTTTTATGAGCCCCAGGCAGAGAGTAGAAACATAGCAGTCAGCACATCGCCTTTCAAAACCCTTTGGAAATCCCAGGCAAGAATAAACCACGTGACTTGCGGCGCAAAGAGTCTAGACTTGTGCTTTATCGCTCCATTTGGCGATTGGTGAGTGTAAACCACAAGCGAAATTTTCCGTCGACGTACGCATTGCAAACCCGCTTCCCATAAAGAAATATCGCAAAGGTTTAGTGGATGTGGATACATTGGAATATTGCTCGTTTATAGAAAGTACAATTTTAAAATATGAAAGAAACACTCTTCTCTGAAATGTTATTCCAGAAACTTTCACAAATCATAAATTGCATCCATACGCTGAGCAGCCGTGTACCATTTAGAAAAAAAATCTAACGATGGAAACGGAAATGAGCGCGCAGGCCAGACAAGATCCATAGAAAATTTTTCAGGAGAGTTGGACAACAAAAGAAATGCGTTGACATTTTGCAACAAGTCAGCTGCTGGAACAAGTTAGGGTTACCCAGGGTGCGAATTGAACATTTTCTCCAGGGGGGGGGGTATTTGAAACAAAAGATTCTCCAGGAGGGGACATTTGAAAAAATTAAAGAAAAGAAAGAAAAAGGAGGGAAGGTGTAAATCCTCCACTCACATTACATATATTAGGCATTACATGGCAAATGCAGTCGTCAACATGTCTGGGAAGTGACTTACATTCAAACAAAAGTCGACCCCCGATTTTCTATGCACATATATTCCTGCCTATGTCGATTCTACGTCCACCCTCAAACACGGCTCGCTGCAGAACAGTGCTTGTTCCTTCATTTAGCAGTCTTCCTTTGAAAACTGACCCAGTTACAGAATGAGAAGTGGCATCAGGCATGTGTATATCTATTTCAAAAGGACGCTTGTAACTTGCTCCTTTCTCTAGTAAACAAAAGAAGTATTTCTATCCTCAATACT